>AP025061.1:11418644-11691443 GCA_036186865.1 Eustoma russellianum
TTAAATGGTCCAATTAATTCTTCCATCTTTATTGACTTAGTTTTCTTTGCTTTCTTCTATTGCGGTCAGTTTAGGGTCCCACTCGGATGGAAGGCTTCGCAAGACTTTCTGTACCTTTTCCTTCATGGTAAAGGTTTTACCAAGATACTCAAGAGAATTGTAGATGCTAGTAAGGCGAAGATCCATATCAACAATAGATTCATTAGGCAATAATTTAAACGACTCGAGTGTGGACATAAGCATGTTTATCTTGGATTCTTTTACTTGACTAGTGTCTTCGTGTTTCATTTCGAGTATTCTCCACATTTATTGTGCACTAGAACAGTTTGAGACATAGCTAGACTCACTCTTACTTAATCCATTTAAAAGTAATTGCATAGCCCTAGCGTTCATGCTTAGTCTCTTTTATCCTCACTTGTATATTCTTGTCTAGGTTTAACGACTTCTAGTGTGATTCCATCTACGGTGGATAACTTAGATGGAACAAAAGGACCATCTTCTGTGATTGACCAAAGATCAATATCAATTGTCATAAGAAGTTCTTCATTCTTAATTTCCATTGAATGAAAGACTCACCGTCAAAAAGAGGAGGCCTTTGTCTCGACATACCTTTTTGCTCGGTTTTGAAGTTTGTGTTTGCCATCTCACTTGAATCGTTGGATCCTTTGAAGTGAGTGTTTCTGCGCTCTGATACCACTTGTAGGATCTGCAAGGCACCATTAGAAGGGGGGTTGAATAGTTCGTGCGGAAAGTGTGGTTTTTAAAATAGTTTTGAACCAAGAACTTAACTTCTGAAAACCGTTTCTGTTTTCAGGACCAGTTTTAAAACGTTTTTAAAACTAGTTTGTAGGTCTTCAAAAATTCTGAAATTTTGAGAGAAATTAGCATCAGATGTTATGAGTGTCTCCTAAAAACTTCAGATTTAAATTCAACGTCTAACCTTTTCAAAAATTGTTAGTGGTCAGATTGCGCGAATCTGCCAGAAACGGTAGACTATTTTGAAAATTTTATTCCTACTTGTACGTAACTCCAAATGCTCTGAAACTTTAAAAATTAACCCCTTATATCTTATATTTAAATGGGTTGAAACATTTTTGAAAAATTCTTTTGGGAAGTTAGTCAAATACGATCAAAGTCTCAACCTTTGCAAGCCTGAAAATCAGACTGCACTATTCTAAGAACTTTGGACGTTTGATTGACTTATACTTGTCCAAAAGGGTTGAAACTTGTGTCAAATTAACCTAAAGACGTGTGGCTATGATTCTGGAATGTTTCGTAATTTTTGAAAAACGTTTACTATTTTTACGAACGTAATCAAAAAGGATAAACAGTGCTGAAACAGAATATAAGTGCTGAAAGTAAATGACACCAAGAATTTTATACTGGTTCAGTTATGAACAACCTACTCCAGTCTTCGAGGAACACCTTCACACTAATCATACAACACAAAGACACCTTACCACAGGGTTGATGGAGTTACACACCAACTCCAACCCTTTACAAACCTTGTATGTTGAATACAATACACACGAACACCACCACCTTGCAAGATTGAAGATTGATCACACCTTGATCAATCTTTTACAAAGATAAAGAATATGTGGTGGTATAAGAGAAGCCTATTCGAGTATATGAATGTAAGTACAATAGGCTTTTAGGAAGAAGAAAGAAAAGAAGTGTAGAAGAAGAGAGCTAGACGTTTTTAAGCTTCAAGATTGCAATGCTTTTTCTTGTCTTTTTTTTTGCTCTTCTTACTTTCCTTTTAATCTTGATATGGCCGCCCCCCTTGGTGCTATCACTCCTCTTGAAAATTATCTTCTAATTCCTTGGGAGAATATGTGGCATCATTGTGACATGATCTTGCTTACTTGGCACCTCCTCATTGGATGATCATTTAACTCTTGCTTACTTGGCACTCATTGATTGGTTGAATGTTGTCATCACTTGATGACTAGGAAATCTGAGAATTCCACTAAAAACATGTGCCAAAATCACCATAAAACAATTACCATAACTTCCAAGATCATCACATAAATTAAGCAAGATAATTTTCTCACAAAAATGCTAAGAAAATCGGCCATAAGTGAGACTTGACATGCTGAAATTTCAGCATGTGATACATGGGTCTTCTTTTCAAATTGTTACCAAGTTTTCTTTGATTTATCTCCTGGAAATAAACCATCATTTACTAGAAGATATTTTCATCAATTTTTGGAATAAAATTGGACACTCATATGGCCAAAAAATCGGCCTAGGTTCATTCACACACATGCTGAAATTTTCAGCATGTGTGATATTCAAAATATCACAATTATAATTTTAATCTTATTTGAATTACTTCTAATTTTTATTCCAATAAATCACATGTTTAAAGACACAAAATATAGGCCATAAAGGGATAAAATTCGGCTAGCTCTATAGTGCACATGCTGAATTTTCAGCATCTGTCACAATTGTGACAAAATTTGAAATATTACCTTTTGTAGCTTCTTTCTTTAAGTCACCAACTTTGTATGCTTCATTCTTGACCAATCAATATGCCAACAAGGCTCCACATATGCTCCATCTCAGCTGAAATAGGCATGTATAATGTGTTTGACATGTGCTGAATTTTATTTTTGCAAACTTTGTAAAATAGTGCACATTTAATAATACACACATGGTATATTCCAATCAGTCCTTAATTTAATTTTATAGAACACTTTGAGATGTATGACATATGTAAAAAGTGTCTAGATACATGTCGTATGATGTGCCAAAAACATTCCATGTGTTGTGTACGTAGAAAACCGAATTTTCGATGTTTATCGATTACCCGATTTTTTTCTAATTAAATTCCAACTTTTTGCACATGTTATATTTATTATGTTACACATAATATACATAAATTAAACTTTAATATTCAGCACTTGGCTGGTCTTAAAGTGGCGCCATATGCATGTGACAAAATTGAAATTGGAATCTCCACAATTTGGCCTTAATGTGGGGTGATTTGTGTGTGCCAACATGGATATAGTACAAACACAACAAATGTTTGTCATTTGATGTAAGCTTTAACGCTTCATGGCTCGTTAGTACGGCAACATTTTATATGAACTATATAAGGCAAGTTATATGCAAAATGTCATGCACGTTGTCATGCATATTTAAATCATGTATTTTGAAATCACTCAAACCCCTTTTTCTCTATATTGCTGTCGTTGGGATATACTGGGTCCGAATGATGATGATGATGATATTGGTAATCTTCTTCTTGTTCTGCCTCGTATACCTGTTAAACTTAGGCTTTTGTTTCACATGTGCATGGACGGGGAAACATCTCATGATAACCCACATCTTTGACGCGGACGACATAATCAATGTTGGGAGGACCGTGCATCAACCCTCAGCGCTGGATATTTCATGGCCTGCACCTTCACGGCTTTCTCTCTGGCCCACTTGGCTTGTATTTTCTTTCATAATGTACTGTAACGCATATCAACACTCCAATTATATAAATATGTACGCTTTTTCCTTCGCCAAGGTTTTATCCACAAGGGTGGTTTTACTTGGCAAGGTTTTAATCGGTATATCATATATAATTTGGAGGTTGATAATCATCAAATTTTTGCTTTCGTTACACTTTACCTCTATGTAATAAAACTTTCCTCCGCCATAAGTGAGGCCTAACACTAATAAAATCTCTCTTATTAGATATATATATATATATATATATATATATATATTCAGATTTCTTATAAAAAGGCACAATACACATATATTCCGACGTACTACCGACACGTTACATATATTACAAACGTACGTCAACGTCACACCACTATACTGAGCTCATATTTATGAGTACATTCAGGTCTTATATCATATGATATAAGTCATGGCGATGACAAAATTATTACGACACGTTACAAGGTTATAAACCGAAAATTGTCGTATCGGATGACTATCGAAACTTTGCCAACGTGTCACGTACTTGCCATATATAGATGGCCAGCCCATACACTTTAAAAAGAGCCAAAACTTTTGTGGCTTATATGATATATTCAGCCATGAAATCATTCCATGTTGGCACACACAAATCACCCTTAATTCAAGGCAAATTGTGGAGATTTCAAATTCAATTTTTTTGTCACATGGGGCGCATATATCTCAGACTTATGAGCTGAATATTTAATGTATTTTATGTATATTATGTCTGACATAATATATATAAGTCTGACATAATGTATATAACATGTGAAAAAAGTTTGAATTTAATCGGAGAAAAATCGTGTAATCAACGAAAGTCGAAAATTCGGTTTTCTACGAACATAATACATGGAACATTTTTGGCATGACATGTAACATGTATCTAGAGACTTTTTACATATTCAAGACATGTTAAAGTATACTAGAATATTCAAATTAGGGTTGATTGGAATATACCATATATGTGTAATTATTGTTCATTATTTTACAAAGTTTACAAAAATGAAATTCAGCACATGTTCAAGACCTAGTGCACGCAATTCTCAGCCTTGGTGAAGTCTATGTGGAGCTTCGTTGGCATCTCAATGGTGGAGAATAAGCCACACAAGGTTAGTGACATAAAGGAGGGAGCTACACAAGCTAACAATTCAAACATTTGGCAAATTTAACACATGCTGAAAATTCAGCATGTGACAATGTATGGCTGACCGATTTTTTACCTAGAATGTGTGACTAATTGACATCCTAAATTGAAGGGACTAATTGTTAATTATTTGGAAACATTTTAAACTTGATATGGCACATGTTTTTACATTTTAATCTCAGATCTTACGGCTACTAAATGGTGACAAGATTTATCTAATCATAGAGTGCCAAGTAAGCAAAGCCAACACATTCATCCAATCATGTTGTGCTAAGTGAGCAAGATGTGTCATATCTACACAAGGTAATCTTCCAAGGGCATTAAAGAGAATTCTCAAGATGATGGAAGACCTAAAGGGGGCGACCAACTTGAGATAAAAAGAAGAGAAGAGAGCAAACAAAAGCAAGACAACTCTCACATTCTATCAAGTGCAAAAGAAGCCTCTACTCTCTTCTTCTTCATTTCTTTCTTCTTCTTCCACTCTCAATCCTATTGTTCTTATATTCAGCATATTGAATAGGCTTTGTTTATACCACCATACATGCCTCATTAGTTGTAAAATGTTGAGCAAGGTGTGATCAAACCTTCATCCGTTCGATGGTGGTGTTCGTGATTGGTGTGATTGCTTGTATCGTTTGTAAAAGGGTGGATTTGGTGTGTAACTCCAGCAACCCTTGTGGTAAGGTGTTATTTTTTTGTTTAGTGATAACCAAGGAAGGTGTCCTTGAAGACTGGAGTAGGTTGATTTAACCGCACCAGTATAAAATCTTTGGTGTCTTTACTTTCAGCACTTTACTTTTAGTTTTTCCGTTTCTGCATTGATTTTGTTGCAATTGTAAAAATAGTAAAAGACTTCCAAAAATTACAAAACTTGGCATACACATTGAAACACCTCTTAAGTTTCATTTGGAGCAATTCTCAACCCATTTGGACAAGTATAAGTCAATCAAACGTTAATCGTTCTGAGACTAGTGCAATTTGATTTTCAGACTTGCAAAGGTTGAGAACATCAATGTATTTGACATACTTCACAAAGGCATTTTTCAAACGGTTTCAAAGCATTTAAATAAATATATTAAGGGTGTTGTGGTTAAAGTTTCAGATCATTTGGAGTCTCCAATCAATTGGAATAAAATTTTCAAAACGGAGTACTGTTTCTGACAGATTTGCGCAATCTGACCAAGAACGTATTTTCAAAGGGTTAGGAGTTGAATTTTAATTTGAAATTTGTAGGAGATACTCAGAACATTTGATAATAGAATCTCCCTAAATTTCACAATTTCTGGAGGTATGTAACTAGGTCTTTCAAACGTTGCAAATCAGAGTTTGAAAACAGAAACTGTTTTTAAAAGTTAGGTTTTTGGGTCAAAACTTTTTAGAAAAACCAAATTTTTCCGCATCTACTATTCAACCCCCCACCTTCTAGTGGTGCTATACAGGTCCTCAATTTCCACATGTACGATCCCATTGTAAGTATAGTGAGGCTTCTAATTGAACAATGTTTTGTCGCTCATATTATACCCTAATTTTGTTTTGCATACAAACATCAATATGAGTTAGTAGACCTCAAGGATGATTAGGAGTAGAGATTCTGAGGTCCGAGGATAACTGATGAGATTCGATGAGGATTTAGTTAAGACATTTGATTTGATATTCGAGGTTTATGTATTTTGTAGACTTAGTATTTATTATCTACATTTGGCATTTGTAAGGAATTAGATTTGTCTAGACATTATATTTTATTGATTAATGAAAAATTCGAGCATTTTTATTTTATGACTTTCGTTGACATTGATTTACGTCACTTTGCTGACGTTTAGTTAATTGGTATCAACACCTTGTATTTTCCTTAGCGAAATATGGTAGGTGAGTCGTTTCGAGTACTAAGACTCGGTATGGTTCGCTACATTAAAAGTATTAGAGATACTATCATCCTTACCTAAGGGAAGATCGATGGCATAGGTATTGTCAGTCACTTGTGAAAGTACTTTAGATGGTCCATCATCTCTAGAATGCAATTTAGACTTGCTTTCCTTTGGAAATATTTCCTTGCACAAAATGAAGTCAAACCAAATCTCTGCACTCAAAGATCACACATTTCTTATTTTTGTTTGCTTATCTTGCATATTTCTAATTTTTTTCATCAATCTGCAAATCTGACTTTCACATGCGATTTCTTTTAAGATCATCCCTTGCTTTTTCATCATAGCTAGCACATTCATTAGTATGCAACGGTAGGAAACCAAATGGGGACAAGGGACTGAAGCCATAAACGGATAATGGAGAGTATGAAAACTCCGATTGTATACAAATTCAATGTAAGGCAAAGAATCCTTCCAATTTTTCAAGTTCTTTTGAAGGATGGCTTCCAACAATTGAGACTATATTATATTCATAACTTCTGTTTGACCATCCGTTTGTAGGTGTGTAGTAATAGAAAATAAAAGTTTTAGTCCCAATGTTTCCCACAAAACATGCCAAAATTGACTTAGATATTTTGCATCCCTATCACTAGCAATAGTTTTAAAGATACCATGAAAACAAACTGCCTCTTTAAAGACCAATTCTGCAATATGTGAAGCATCATCAACATCCTTACATGCAATAAAATGATCCATTTTAACGAAATGATCAATGCATAGAACCATCAACCAAAGTCAATATGTTGTCGACTAAGCAATCCAAAACCAAAATACATAGAACCATCAACCAAAGTCAAGAAGGAGTGGAAAGTGGCTGATAAAAACTATGAGCTTGACTCTTAGACGTAGCTTTATTACAAGTTATGCAACCAACACATATTCTTTCTACATTGAAACGCATATGAGGCCAAAAGAATTGTTCACACAATATTTCAAAAGTTTTAAACACGCCAAAGTTATCCAAAAGACCACCACCATGAGAGTCCTTAACCAACAGCTCACGAACATTGCAGAATGCATAATTTGTTCTCTTTAAATAAAAATCCTTCATGTTTGTAGAACTTATCAAAAGAAGATTCAGTAGATACATCATAGATAGAACAAAAATCATTATCATCAGTATACATGTAGACGCCCGCCTGGAACTAGGGTCTCAGCACGGTATACCTGCCGTACTCTGCTATGAGAAGTACAAGGTGTCAATAACATTCATATGCACGTCGATATAACATGTACCAAAATCAGGGAAGCAATATAAAATGTACAAAGCATAATCGACATGCATAAAACAGAATAACTAAATCCGAGTACATCTAAGTATCATCCGTACAATATCAAAATACAAGTCTGAAATAAAATAAGGAGCTACATAATCTGGTGCATATGTCCATTACTGATGATCTATCTCCCTGTGTCGGAACTAGCTCCTGGTCCTACGATGTGGTAAATAATGGGGGTGAGCGATAACAAATCGCTCAGCAAGTATATCCACCTAGGTTCGTCATAGGGATCATGCATGGTGAACAGAACATGCAACGTGAACAGTAGCATAATATACCATGTACTAACAGATAAATTAAGGTAACAACGATACATAAAAACAGATGAACTGCAGAAAGTATATCACAAATTTAATCACTTAACTTCCATATTTCCCTGTTCTTACGTAGTGGTACAGACTTTTACATATGCTTCGGAGACAATTTCTTTTCCTACGTCTGTGCCAAGACCTACACTGTATTATTATTCCTTGTCTGCTAAGGGTCTAAGCTTGAATCTGCTAGGGTGACACAGGTAAACATGTGTATGCTCATGTGATAGAAATGTCATGCATCTTTTTCAGAGAAATCTGTCAAGTCGTAATCATGTCAGAATAATCGTATCAAATCCGTTCCCAACGAAGTTCAGAAAATATCTTAAGTTGTGCAAACGTACACGAGATCCGCCGACTGAACTCCTCCAAGTAGTCGCGTGTAGCGTCCCAGTCTGATACTGGACATTGGTACCAGTGCACCCCCGTAGTCTTCTACGAGAACTATGAAGCGTGAAAGCGGATCAAGCCTTCGTCATCCATGACATAAGATAAATCAGCGAAAACGTCGTAAAATTTAAAACTTCACTAACATCAATTTCACCAAATTAAAATACGGCGAAAATGAAATGTAACTGGGGGGTATGTCTAATATATTCTTCAATACAACACATTAACCAGTAAGTCTTCTAACTAAAAGAAAAGGAATGTAATCTGTCCACTTTAGTGACCATCATCCTAATGAGCCCACTCGCCGTTGTCTTCTACAAAAATCTTCTCGTACTCTGGCTCACCTGAGAAGCAGATGAAGTATCTATTCTTAGCGAAAACATCACTAGCAAGTAACCCATCTATACACCTTACGTGACCACACACGAGGAGCCACCGGTATATAAATCAATGCCCAAAATAAGGTGCTTGGGTTAGCAAATAACATCTTCATAACAATTCACCAAAGACAAATAAGTCATAAATGAAACACAAATACTTAACAAACATGTAGCTAGCAAAGAATATTACATAAGAAAATCATACGCGCATGTCATGTTTTGCATGTCAAGTCTTATCTTCGTGTCACATGATGCATGTACTCCTTTAAGACCACACACTGAACTAACAAAACCAATGCTATGTCTTCTTTCGTAAACATGCCATGCATGTCATTTCACAAAACTTTTCACAATTCTTCTTATCATATTCTTCGCGTAGCAGAACTTTATACCCTGTGGGTGATCAGTCCATAGCAAACAAAACTTTATAACCTGTGCTGAAAGGTCCACTACTCCATAACATAAACTTTATACCCCGTGCTGATAGGTCTACGGCCCTATAACATAACTTTATACCCTGCTGTTGATTCACAGGTCATGCTTTTATACCCTACTACTGTAGGCATGACTTTTATACCCTGGGATCAACAGCAGCCATAACTTGTCTTTTGAAAACTTTAAGCTTCTTTTGCAAACACATGTTCTTTCACAAATCAAATCTCACGTCGAAATGCAAAGTGTTCATGTCGTGATGCAGAATGCTCATGTAACATCATATCAAATGTGTCAACATGCACACACATTTTAAATATCAATTACAAGGTCCTAAACCTCAAACAAACCCTGCTCGTACCATCTCACGCTCTCTCGTATTGCAAATTCACTTCGAATTCATACCTAACCTTACTCATTCACACATAATGTTTACAACTCATGCGCACCTCAAAAACACTTCTATTTTATAAGCAATGTAAGAGAGTAAAGATATCTCACACACATAGAGCACTTAATGTGTCAAAAGGGACGTCCAATACACTTGGAACGCCTTAAAGAGGCGCTTAAAGTGACATGAAGCGCCTATACAAGGCGATCGAAGTGTTATGGAATGTGTTGTGACACATCGAACGCCTACATAAGGTGCCTTATGTGACATGAAGCGCCTTATGAGGTGTTCGAAGTGTTCTTGAATGTGTTGTGACACTTCGAACGTCTACTTTAGGCGCCTATTGTGACATTGAACGCCTAAAGTGGGTGTTCGAAGTGTTCTGACGGTTCCCAAAACTTGCAAATCTGCAGTAACTTCTTCTCTTCATCTTCTTCCTTAACACCTTTCATCTTGAACACTCCAAATTCAACTTATTATCTAAATATGTCAGGCATAGCACACAACTAACATGGATTGATTCTTAAACATATCAAATCGCATCCACTCTAAGCCTTCCATCACCCACATCTTCCAATGTATCCTCAAACTTTCCAAAACCACAAATCTACAACAACTCATCATTCACCCTTCAATCCTTCTGCAAATCCTCTCAAAACATCTGAGGTGCAGTTAATAAACTTAAGAACTTATAACAAAACAATAAACACATCACGAATGACACTTTATGGGCATATTTAACAACAATAAAGCACAACATAATATTCCCTGAAATTGGCCCAGAGAACATGACTTTACTCAATCAGCAACAGCAATTACATATAGTAAAGCATTTAACATAAACACATCAAGATTATCAATGTGTGATCCAATTTTCTCTTTTTAAGAACATAGGGCCTGTTGAATCAAAATTTGTGTAAAGAGTATATAAAGATTACTTGCCTTAGAATCTAGATAAGCTTACAAGTGTATGGTAGAATTTCGGGAAAGGTTGGACCTAGATTGGCCGCTCTTTCTTCCTTTTCTTCTTCCTTTCTTCTTCTTTCTCTTTTCTCTTCCTTTTCTCCTCCTTGCCTTAGCTGTTTTCCCCTCTTCTTTTGGCCTTCTAACCGTTGCCTCCCTCTCTAGTATAACTCCCCCATCATTTAGGCGGGGAGGGCATTTTCGTATGATTTGCACTGTGGTGACTGTTATTATCAGAGAATTCCATTAACTTCACCATTCCATCCCAACTCCCTTTGAAATCTGAAACGCAAGTCCTTAGCATATCTTCTAGAGTCTGAATAGTCCGCTCAGACTGTCCATCGGTTTGGAGATGGTACGCTGTACTCAACCTTAATTCTGTGCCCATAGTTTTATGAAATTCTATCCAGAACATAGAAGTAAACAGCGGATCTCGGTCGGACACTATACTTACTGGAATACCATGCAAGCTGACAATATTATCCATATATAGATTTATCGACTTGTCGAGAGACGATTCACTCAAGATGGATAGAAAATGTACAGACTCGGTTAATCGATCCACAATGACCCAAATCATGTCATATCCACTTCTCGTCTTTGGTAAACCTGCTATAAAATCTATCGTGACATGTTTCTATTTCCATTCTGGAATATCCAGCGGCATCAGTAATCTGCCAGGCTGTTGGCGTTCAGCCTTGACTTGTTGGCAAACCAGACATCTCTTGGTAAACTCTGCAATATGTCTTTTCATTCCGGGCCACCAATAATATTGTTTGAGATCCCAGTACATCTTTGTGCTAGCAGGATGTATCGATAACCTTAAGCTGTGAGCTTCTTGCAAAATTTCTTTTCTAAGTTCATCCACCTCAGGTACACATAGTCTTCCTCTGAACCATGGGCTCCGTCCTCATTGACTTGAAATCGATCGACTGGATCATGCTTCATCTTTTCTGCAATCTCACTTAGGGTCTTATCATTCTTCTGAGCCTCTTTTAGCCGATCAATTAAGCTCGGTGTGATGGTCAATGCTGTCAAAACGTTCACTGTGGAGTCAATCAAATCTAAACTAAAATCTTCCATTTCTCTTTCTAGCAGTGATTGTCGTGCATGGCTAGATTTCCTCCTTAACGCGTCCGCCACTTTGTTAGCCTTTCCTGGTTGGTAATGGATGGTCAAATCGTAGTCCTTTAGCAGCTTTAACCATCTCCACAACCTCATGTTTAACTCCTTTTGGGAGAATAGGTACTTTATGCTCTTGTGGTCAGTGAATACCGTGCAACTTTCCCCACATAAATAATGCTGCCAGATCTTGAAGGCGAACACAACTGCTGCGAGTTCAAGATCATGTGTCGGATAATTTTGCTCGAAAAGCTTTAGCTGTCTCGAGGCATACGCAATTGTAGGACCTGCAAGGCACCACTAGAAGGGGGGTTGAATAGTGGGTGCGGAAAATTTGGTTTTTAAAAATGTATTAATCCAAAAACCCAACTTCTAAAAACATTTTCTGTTTTCAGAACCTGTTTTGCAACGTTTGAAAACCTAGGTTACAGGCCTTCAAAAATTCTAAAATTTGAAGAGATTGTAGTCTCAGATGTTCTGAGTATCTTCTAAAAATTTCAGATCAAAATTCAACCTTTAACCCTTTGAAAAATTATTTGTGGTCAGATTGCAGAAATCTTCCAGAAACGGTAGTCTGATTTGAAAATTTTATTCCGATTAAACCGTGGCTCCAAATGGTCTGAACATTTAATGAAAAACCCCTTACTATACGTATTTAATTTGATTGAAACAGTTTTGAAAAATTCCTTTGGAAAGTATGTCAAATACGTTCAAAGTCTCAAGCTTTGCTAGTCTGAAAATCAGATTGCACTAGTCTAGAACTATTGACGTTTGAATGACTTATACTCGTCCAAAAGGGTCGAAACTTATGCCAAATGGAACTTAGAAGATGTGTCTATGTTTCAGAAAATTTTACAATTTCTTAAATTCGTTTACTATTTTTAAGATCACGATGAAATAGATGCAAAGTGCAGTAAACTGAAAATACTGTGCAGAAAAGTAGAGAACACAAGGAATTTTATACTGTTTCGGTAAAATCAACCTACTCCAGTCTTCAAGGATACCTTCCTCGGTTAGAACTAAACAAAATAACACCTTACCACACAGGGTTGATGGAGTTACATACCAACTCTAACCCTTTACAATTGAAACAGGCAATCACAATGATCACAAACACCACCACCGAGCGGATGAAGGTTTGACACACCTTGATCAACCTTTTACAATAATAGGGCGTGTATGGTGGTATGAATGAAGCCTATTCAATATGTTTGAATATAGATACAATAGGCTTAAGAGAGAAAGAAATGTAGAAGAAGAGATTTGAGAGACTTTTTGCACTTTCAAATTCTAAGACTTGTCTTGTATTTGATTTGCTCTTCTTCTCTCCTTTTTATCATAGTGCGGCCGCCCACTCTAGGGCTTTTCTTCCCCTGGAAAATTCTCTTTTAAGTCCTTGGAAGAATGACTTGTATAATTGTGACACCAACTTGCTTACTTGGCAACACTTGATTGGATGAATGACATGACTTTGCTCACTTGTCACTCCTTGATGGATGAGTTGTGTCATCACTTAATGGCTGAAAAAATCTGAGATAAAATGAAAAGCTTGTGCCAAAATCAAGTTCAAAATATTGCCAAACATTATACCATTAATCCCCTCAAATTTTGGAATTAAATTAGTCTCATTCCAAGACCATAAAATCGGCCAACTCCTTTCAACACATGC
This sequence comes from Eustoma russellianum, assembly GCA_036186865.1. Classification (NCBI taxonomy): domain Eukaryota; kingdom Viridiplantae; phylum Streptophyta; class Magnoliopsida; order Gentianales; family Gentianaceae; genus Eustoma; species Eustoma russellianum. Next base: position 11,432,114 of record AP025061.1, read on the forward strand.
TGAAATTTTCAGCATGTACAATATTCTTAACATATTCAAATTATTTCCATAATGTCATCACATCAATCCCTTGAAAATGGAGAAGTAAATTTGTTAGAATCAAGACCAAATTTTCGGCCACCCTTAATTCACACATGCTGAATTTTCAGCATGTGTCATATATGTGACATAGTTTGAAACATTACCTTGTGTAGCTCCCTCCATTATGTCACTAACCTTGTCTAGTCTATTCTTCACCATTCAAGATGCCAACTAAGCTCCACATAGGCTTCTCCAAGCTGAGTAGGCGTGTGTAATGAGCTTGTACATGTGTTGAATTTATTTTTGTAAACTTTGTAAAATAGTGCACAATAATTTTACATATGTGGTATATTACAATCAGCCCTAAATTGAATATTCTAGAACACTTTAATATGTATTGAATATGTAAAAAGTGTCTAGATACATGCTACATGTCATGCCAAGAAAACGTTCCATGTGTCGTGTTCGTAGAAAACCAAATTTTCGACTTTTGTTGATTACGCGATTTTTCTCCGATTAAATTCAAAATTTTTTGCGCATGTTATATATATTATGTCACACAAATATACATAGAATAACTTGAATATTCAGCTCTAAAGGATGAGTAAAGTGGCATCCAATGTGACAAAAATGTTGAATTTGAATCTCCACAATTTGGCCTTAATTTGGGGTGATTTGTGTGTGCCAACATGGAATGATTTTATGGCTGAATATACCATTTAAGCCACGAAATTTGCGGCCATTTTTGAAGTGTAGGGTCTGACCATCTTTATATGGCAAGTATGTGACACGTTAGCAAAGTTTCGGTTGTTACCCGATACGACAATTTTTGGTTTAGAACCATGTAACGTGTCGTAATAATTTTGTCATCACCATGACTTATATCATATGATATAAGATCTGAATATACTCATGAATATGAGGTAAGTATGGCAGTGTGACGTTGACGTACGTTCGTAAAATATATAACGTGTCGGTAGTACGTTAGAATATATATGTATAGTGGCTTTTAAAAAAAGTCTGAATATATATATATATAAAGGCGTGTGGTTTAAGAGGGGAAGAAGACTTTCCATTTCCATGTTTGTTGCCTTTGTGCCTTCTCCAAATATTTCTCCATTTAGTGAACTACTTAGTTCATTTAACTAAGTACTTCACTTAATGAATTAGTTTAGTTCATTAATGGTGGCACCTGAAAATAGTTCAAACACAACAAATGTTTGCCATTTGATGTAAGATTTAAAGCTAAATGGCTTGTTAGTACGGCAACGTTATATATAAACTATATAAGGCAGGTTTGTTGCAAAAACGTATCAAGTGATAGAATATATCATGCATTTCTCTAGCTCACATTATTTAAATCATACATTTTTGTAAATCACTCAAACCTTTTTTCTTAACAATCTCCCCCTTTTAATAATTTACAAAATAATCTTAGTACATGATTTAAATTTGATCGCTCCCCCTCTAATCGTGCACAACTTCAAATTTTGAATTTCAAATTTTGAAAATTTTGAATTTTCTCCCCCTTGATTTGTGCAATCAATCTCTCTCTCTCCCCTTGAAATGTAGCGCCCCGCACCTCGGCCTAACCGGATACGGTGCGCCCACCGTACTTCACTACGTAAAGTACCAGGCGTCGATCCATAACATATCATAGTCCAGAATAAACTATGTGGACTTTCATGCCTACACGTCAATAAGTAAGCAAAACCGAGGCAGAATAAAACTTTTAGAAATAAAAGCGTCTAACATCCATCATAAGTCTTACAGACATGTTCTTATAATGCGGAGATACGAAAGTTAATGTTTCCAACACAAATTCTTAAAAATTCATCCATCACATCCATCATGGCAGAAATCCTTAAGTCATTCTCCTCTCGCTCTTCTACGGATAAGGGATCCTAGGCTCGTCTTCAATCCATTCGACCCTATTTCCTGCGGGTTCTGGGAGGAAAAATAAGGAGGTGAGTGACAACGTCACCCACAAGTAAACCATAAATAATCGTGAATTAAATAGAAAGTACATACAAGAACCAAACCCCAAAAATTCTGGTTTAGTAACATACCTGACCTTCCATCCAATATCCGTGAGTAACCAGCTCACAACTTATAAAAATCATAACTTAGGAGGTATCAAATCATAACATCTTAGCCTAAGCATCAGTGTAACAATTATTCGACTAACCATTAAATGCAACAGGCATGAGTATGCACATGTGATGCATCGTGATTATCATGAGGACAAATTCTTCTTTTCTTTCTTTCTTTCAAAACATCATCGTCAATAAAACAAGAGAGTGTTCAGATCTATTCGATCCGGATCTGATACGGTCATATTCTTTCTTTCGAATCTATTATTTCTGGATCCGAAAACAGTCATATCATAGTCATCGGGTCTATTCTTTCTGGGCATGTACGGTCAAAATCGTCATAACCAGGTCTATTCTCTCCGGGCCTGTACGGTCATAATCATCATAATCAGGTCTATTCTCTCTGAGCCTTAACGGTCATAATCATCAGATCAATTAACTCCAGATCTGGAGCGGGTCCTGCTAGCCAGAAAGATACAGTACCGAGGCAAAGCGTTCTTTTCAAAACGAAATCTTTTCTTTAAAAACGTTTTTTCATCATTCTTTGTCATAAAATCAGTTTCATGAATCATGTAAGTGACGATGATGCAATGTATGTTGTGCACTATGCAATTCATGACAAAATGCGTCACATACATACATGTATGTTCTTATGCTTTAGGCTGGAAAAATTTCCACAATCATCATTCTATTTGCGCAGCCTCAAAACTCCATATTTTAGGCTATTATCATGACTTCTTGACACACGTATGCATAAGAGTGTCTTTTCTACTTGTCATAAAATTTTCGTAACGTTTCAAGCCATGCAAGACCCTTAAACTATTAATTTACCAAACATGGTATTGCTGAATTCAGCTGTGCAGTACCCTTCTTTTACCTTTCTTTTAAGCCAATAAGTCTTATTTAATTTGGGCCAAAGCCTGGGAAATACTGCAAACATGCCAATAAATAATGTTCATAAGCCCAATCCGATTAAACAGGTCTAAATTACAAGAACGAAGCCTCCAACTAGTTCCATAATTTCGGCCTAGTTTTCCATTTTAGTAGTGTTCACTTTACTTCGGTATTTGCCCCTTCAAATAATTATTCCAGGCTGGTTAATTTACATGGACATGCTCACCTATGTCCTAAGTAATCACCATAGAAATTTCAAAGCATTATAATAACTTTAAAGGGGTCATTTACTCATTTCTCCAAAAACGGGTACATGATGATTCTGGGGTGGCCAGTTTTACTACGAAATTAATTGTGTCCAAACCGCAAATCCTTTTTCAAAAATTGCAACTCCCAGACTTAGTAAACAAATAGGGCTAGCAACCTACCAAAAATCAGCCCATTTTCATATTCCTAAGGTCCATTTTCGGATCAATCAATACATTACTTAAATTCTGTCCTGTCCAGTAACTTCAGCTGGACCTGTTTTACTAAAAATCTCATTAAAAATAAACCGTAACTTCTTTTACCAAAATTCCAACTCTCACATTTACTACACACATAGGTCTAGTGTCATACGAAAAATTAACTTAATTGGGTACTTATAGGTTCTCTTTTCAGGTCTTACAAAACGTCACATTATTCTGTCATGTTCCAGTAATTTCCATTTTGTCACCTTTCCTTACTAAAAGTATTCCAACTTGAGTTATTCTTTCATAAATAACTTACTAATCATCAATTACACCTTTTAGCATAAAATTTACAGGTTCTAATACATTCTAAAGGTCATCTACAAATCACTTCAAAAACATTTTGAAGGTTACACATAACTCACCTTGATCTTGCACATTTTGTTCATAATAAAATCTATTCTTGGCACATCTAGTGTGTATGTACCTTATCTCAAAACAGCCCGTTTCACATACATGCAAGGGCTTAAATCTCATTTTCATCATGAACATATTACACCAAAATAATAAAGCTTACATCTTGTACACATCCTTTACCCCACAAGTTACAATCTTTCACAAGAACCACATTTATCCCAATCCTTCATCCAACCGTCCCCCTTACATGACAAAGAAGAGAACTTTGCCACATTCATCTTATATTAACATCATATTCATACTTAGAAAGGGAAAAGAATCCACCTTTAACGAAAATCTCGTACATGCAAGCCACTTTTCTTAAGAATCCGAAAGTTTCATGCTTCAAGCTTAACATTTTACATCTTAGATTAAGACTTAGTAACATCTAGCCATTCAAGCATATACTTTCACACATAAGTCATGAATATTTATAGTGTACTTGCCTTCTTCAAGCTTACACCTTTCCTTAGCTTGGAATGAGTATGAAATAAGTGAAGTCTTCCTCCTCTACACTACATATACCCCACGGTTTGTAGGGGGAAAAGAACAAACGTTAGCTTTTATCTTAAGTAAAAGATAAAACCAAATGGAGGCTAGATGGCTTACCAAAATGAAGCTTGAATGGTGTTCAAACTTCTAAGAAACTAGTACTACTTAAGAGCTTGCAAAGCTTGAACCTAGGACAAACTTGAACTTGGATGAATCCTAAACCTTCTTGGCTCAACTTTGGCCATGTGCCTTAATAGAAAAGAGGGGGGTCCCTTGCTCCTTGTGGATTCTTGAAGGTTGAGAATAAGAGTGTTCTAGGGTTTTCTTAAAGAAAATTTTCTTCACTTAGGCTAAGGGGTTAGCCGTTGGAACCAAGAGGGAATAAGGGGTTACCTTGGCATGGTTAAGTTAATTAACTTTAGTTACTTTAGCTAATCAAGGTTACTTTAATGCTAACTTGGGTTACTTTATCCAACTATAGTTACTTTAAGGCTAACTTGGGTTACTTTTGTTAGAAAATCACCCGAGATCACTGCAAAAACGCGCAGCGGAAAACAAAACTTGATCTCTGATTTCCTACCAAGGATCCATGTTGTTCGTTTAATTCGACAAAAGAAATCAAAAAGTACCTCCGTAGATTCGAAATCTGCAGATGAAAAGGTGCGAAAATTCGATCACCCTCTGTCGGTATCCACACGAACGCTTCCGCCCGGAGTGCTAGCTCTTCAAACGGCGCGGCTGAAGAACTCGTTTTTCTCAAAAACGATTCTAGGGTTTCGTTTTCTGTTCTTTCGTTTTCTAATTGCTTGGTGTATTTTCGAGTGTCAAGTGTATACGAGATACACAAATATATATACACGTACATAGACATCAAAATCCGAGTCCTAATCGGATTAGTTGATGCCAATCAAAATCCATATCAGATACGGATTCTATCAGGATATTCAAAATCCATATCAAATATGGATTCTCTCGTTATTATCCGATAACACACATGTATATATAATCACAAAAAAAAACGAAAATAATAATAATAATTAATATCCAATATTAATATTATTAATATTAAAAACGATAATAATAATAATAATAATAATTAATATCCAATATTAATATTATTAATATTATTAATCTCAGCCTTACGCATTCTTGTGTGTGACCCGATAGGCCCATATTAATTGGCAGTTGATTAAATCGCTATTAAACCAACAAGTCGTAATTGGCCTCTAGCAAGGCATTACGACTACCCAATTAATACGAGTAAAGTCCAACTAGCCTAATAATAGTACATGCATTAATCCCTTTGTCACACGATATCTAGTTTGAACATAAGTCATGGTCAGCGTCATACTTATATTGTTCAAACATATGATTACTCGATCTCTAAGTAGACTGATAAAACAAATGATATTGATCACACTATCAATTCATTTGAGCACGGCCATGCATTTCACAGTCTCACTAATCGAGGGGCCCAAAGATATCTCTCTCAAAAGAGAGGGACAAATTCTATCTTGATTGTTCAATATCCTCTACATAATTTCTATCACATTCAATCATGACCTTTATTATTATCCAGTTACGGATAACGTTTGATCATGTCAAAATATAATAGTCCTTATGTTGGAAACTATGACAATCTCAAGTCAAAGGATTAAAACATGAATATCATGAGATTTACTTATGACGCTAATCCATGTAGCAATCTCATGATGGGTCTATCCAATACACTGTTCTCTAACAAGTATCTATGAGATTGATTCGTATCACCATACACATAATCATCTCATGATTATCAAATCAATACTCATACTGATTATAAATTATTTTATCTCCATAACAATAATGAATCAGGGACATATATCAAAATTGTGTAACATACTAACCAACAATAATGATAATGAAACCTCTTTTATTAATAATAAATGCATAACATAAATATCCAAATCATGGCCTAGGGCACATACACTAACAACTTTAGCCTTGTGGTTAACTTAAAGTAACCATAGTAAGTTTTTGAAATGCTCCTTGGTTAACCATTGAGGGGGTATCCGGCGGGTAGGCATTAAGTGACCATTACCATGCTTAATTCTCTTTCCAAGTGGGTTTAATGAAAATCTATGTAGGTAGTTGTCCTTTTTACTAATTATTTCCCCCTTTTCCTTGATTATAAAATAAAATTAGGGAAATGTTGAGTCTTCTTGGACTCATAGGGCCGAAAGTTTAGTGAGTGTTAGAGAAAAATTTGCCCACTACTTAAAATTAATTAATTGCTATTTGCACTTATTTTAAGATGGCCCTTAAGATTAACCTTCTTGTAATTTTGAGAAATCTTCTAAGGCCCTCTATGCCTTGTGGCCGAAAATCCCTAGACCCATAGGTGAATTTGCCATGGTCCATAACTCATGCTTGATTATTTATAATATTTGTTTTTATCAAAGTATAATAAAAGAACTCATAATAAAACTTAGTAAAATGTACTTGAAGAATGCCGCTTTTATTAATTCACTTATACAAATCTTCAAGTACAATATGACTTTTCATGGGGCACAACATCCTCCCCCTTATTACAAGTTTCGTCCTCGAAACTTAAAAGCGCTACTCAAAAAGCCGAGGGTATGAATTCTTCATGTTTTCTTCCATCTCCCAAGTGGCTTCATCAATTGAATGGTGTTTCAACTGCACCTTAACCATATGTATAGATCGTTTCCTTAAGGTCTTTTCCTTACGATCAACAATATTTTCCGGTTCTTCTACGTAGGTCGCGTTGGTCTCAATTTTCAAAGGCTGTTCCTCTATGATGTGGCTAGGCTCATGCACATACCGACGAAGTTGTGATACGTGAAATACATCATGCAATTGAGATAGTGGCGGCGGTAGCGCTAACCGGTAAGCGACTTCTCCAATTCTTTCAAGAACCTCATATGTTCCAATAAACCTTGGGCTTAACTTCCCTTTGATACCGAATCTCTTAACTCCTTTTGAGGGTGACACCTTCAAAAACACCTTTTCTCCTGCTTGAAATTCCAACGGCCGCCGTTTCTCGTCTGCCCAAATCTTACTTCTATCTTGGGCCGCTTGTAACCTTTGCCTTGTGATCATTATTTTCTCTCGAGTTTGTTCTACTAAGTCAGTTCCTGTGAGAACCTTATCTCTGATTTCGTCCCAGTAAAGTGGAGAACGACACTTTCTTCCGTAAAGCGCTTTGTACGGAGCCATCCCGATAGATCGATGATAACTATTGTTATAAGAGAACTCCACTAGTTTGAGATTCTTGTCCCAACTCCCTCCAAAATCAAGTGTACAAGTTCGCAACATATCTTCCATCGTTTGGATGGTCCTCTCCGATTAACCATCCGTCTGAGGGTGAAATGCAGAGCTCATTTGTATTTCGATGCCCATCGCTTTTTGAAAAGCTGTCCGAAATTATGATGTAAAGCGAGGGTTGCGGTCACATACAATGCTTATGGTGGTACTCCATGAAGGCTCACAATTTGATCAACATACATCGTAGCCAACTTCTCCATGGGAGCCTTGATCGTCATAGCCATGAAGTGAGCGGATTTTGTTAGACGATCAACAACCACCCAGATGGCATCATGTCCATTCTTTGTCCTTGGTAAGTCAGTCACGAAATCCATAGTAATATGATCCCACTTCCACTCGGGAACTTCTAGAGGTTATAATATTCCAGCGGGTTTCTGATGTTCCGCTTTCACCTTCTGGCGAACAAGGCATTTCTCTACAAATTCTGCAATTCGCCTCTTCATGCCATGCCACCAGAATCTTTTCTTTAAGACTTGGTACATTTTATTGTCTCCAGGATGGATAGACAAACGTGTATTATGAGCTTCACAAAGAACTTCTTCCTTTATATCATCGTCATTGGGTATGCACAGTCTTTCTCGAAACCACAAGCTATCATCATCCCTGACCTTAAACTCCTAAGATGGTTTCGTTCTCAACCTGTCCTTTATTTTCTTCAAAGTGTCATCCTTTTCTTGACCCTCCCTAATCTTGTAAATCAGCAAAGGAATCAATATCAACTTTGCAAGCATGCCCTCAATGGAGTCAACCTCCTCAAGATCAAATTCTTCCATGTCACGCTGCAGAGGTGGTAGACGCGGATGGCTTGTCTTTCTACTAATAGCGTCGGCAACTTTATTCGCTTTTCCCAGATGATACTGAATAGAAAGGTCGTAGTCCTTCATCAACTCTAGCCATCTGCGTTGACGCATATTTAATTCCTTTTGGGTGAAGAGGTACATAAGGATCTTGTGATCTGTGAAGATTTCGCACCTCTCATCGTACAAATAATGTCTCCATATTTTTAGGGCAAAGACTACGGCTGCTAATTCAAGATCGTGTACCGGGTAATTCTGTTCAAATGGTTTTAGCTGTCTAAATTCATACGAAATCACTCGGTCTTTCTGCTTTAGTACACATCCAAGCCCATTCTTAGAGGCATCACTATACACCACAAAATTTTTACCCGGAATAGGTGGTGCAAAAACTGGGGCAGAAGTTAGCTTCTCCTTTAATTCAGTAAAACTCTTTCCACACTATGAGGTCCATTCGAGCTTGGTCTTTTTCTGTGTCAAACAGATGAGAGGCATGGCAATTTGAGAAAACCCCTCAACGAACTTACAATAGTAGCCGGCAAGACCGAGAAAACTCCGTACTTCTGTAACGTTGGTCGGCCTTGGCCACTCTGTGATTGCCTCAATTTTCTTGGGATCTACGGATATACCATCCTCAGATATCATGTGTCCTAGAAATGCTACACTGCGTAGCCAGAATTCAGATTTACTAAATTTAGCATACAATTGTTTTCCCGTAGGATGTCGAGGACGGTCCTTAAATGGGTCACATGGGTCTCTTAATCAGGTGAGTAGATCAAGATATCGTCAATGAAGACTGCCACAAACTTGTCCAGTTGTTCTTGAAATACTCGATTCATTAGATCCATAAACGCCGCGGGCGCGTTGGTCAGTCCGAATGGCATAACGAGAAATTTGTAATGTCCATAACAGGTTCTGAACACAGTTTTCGGGACATCCTCAGCTTTGATCTTCAATTGGAAATATCCCGAGCGAAGATCAATCTTACTGAAAATCCGTGCCCCTGCATCATGATATTTTTAGGTAATGTTCATAATAGACTCATCATTGAAATAAAAACTTTGAATCCCTAACCCGAAGCTGATCGAATAGGTCGTCAATCCTAGGCAATGGGTATTTGTTCTTTATTGTGATCTTGTTGAGTTCTCTATAGTCAATGCATAAGTGCATACTCCCATCCTTTTTCTTTACAAACAGTACAGGGGCACCCCAAGGCGAAACACTTGGGCGAATAAGTTTCTTTTCTAACAATTCACGTAATTGTTCCTTCAACTCCTTTAATTCTGCAGGTGCCATTCGATTGGGAGCCTTCGATATTGGCTCAACTCCCGGAATTAGATTAATTTCAAAGGATATTTCTCGATCCGGAGGAAGACCCGGTAATTCCTCTAGAAAAACATCTGGATATTCTCCGACTACCGAAACTTGAGAAAGATCGGAGGGTGCTTGATCAACATTTATTGCATAAACGAGAAACCCTTCGTGTCCTTTCTTCAATGCCTTGCTGGCGCGAATCGCATGTACATAAACATTCTTGGGGCACTTCCTTAATTTCGAACCTCCTTGAAAATTTACTTCCTTACGTGTGGGGTCCTTAATAGTAACCCGCTTTTCACTACAATCGATGTGGTTAAAATTCTTGGAAAGACAATCCATCCCAAGAATCACATCAAAATCTGTCATGGGTATGGGAATTAGGTCGGCATCAAACTGGTGATCATCGAACTCAAGTTCGCAGTTTCTGAAAATGTGGTGAGACACAAGCACCTGATCCCAAGCTGCTTGAACTCTATAGGGTGTGTCACTATGGGTTGGGGTGTGATCAATATTCTTTGCGAATTTCTTTGAGATAGATAAGTGGCTAGCGCCACTATCAAATAGTACATTGGCAAGCACTGAGCATACTAAAATAGTCTGCCTCGTGGTCGTGCCATCTGCACTATGAAGTGTCGTGATTTTATTCAAGGTTGGAATGTCATAATAAGTGATAGAGTTTAATTCATAATCCAATAAAAGTTTAACAACTCAAGAAAATATAAAATTTCATAGACTAGGATTTTCGTTATTATGTCATGACCCTAATTTCCAGTCTAAGTCATCCTAGTCCAAGGTCCACTCTCATCTATGATCATGACTTACATCTAAGATCAAACTTAGATTTCTAAAATCATAGCTTAATTATATATTCTGGCCCGATCTAGAGCCTCGCTCTAATACCACCTGTAGCGCCCTGCACCCCGGCCTCACCGGATACGGTGCGCCCGCCGTACTTCACCACGGAGAGTGCCAGGCGTCGATCCATAACATATCATAGTCCAGAATAAACTATGCGGACTTTCATGCTTACATGTCAATAAGTAAGCAAAACCGAGGCAGAATAAAACTTTTAGAAATAAAAGCGTCTAACATCCATCATAACTCTTACAGACATGTTCTTATAATGCGGAAATACGAAAGTTAATGTTTCCAACACAAATTCTTAAAAATTCATCCATCACATCCATCATGGCAGAAATCCTTAAGTCACCCTCCTCTCGCTCTTCTACAGATAAGGGACCCTAGGCTCGTCTTCAATCCATTCGACCCTATTTCCTGCGGGTTCTGGGAGGAAAAATAAGGGGGTGAGTGACAACGTCACCTGCAAGTAAACCATAAATAATCGTGAATTAAATGGAAAGTATATACAAGAACCAAACCCCAAAAATTCTGGTTTAGTAACATACCTGACCTTCCATCCAATATCCGTGAGTAACCAGCTCACAACTTATAAAAATCATAACTTAGGAGGTATCAAATCATAACATCTTAGCCTAAGCATCAGTGTAACAATTATTCGACTAACAATTAAATGCAACATGCATGAGTATGCACATGTGATGCATCGTGATAATCATGAGGACAAATTCTTCTTTTCTTTCTTTATTTCAAAACATCATCGTCAATAAAACAAGAAAGTGTTCAGATCTATTCTATCCGGATCTGAGACGGTCATATTCTTTCTTTTGAATCTATTATTTCCGGATCCGAAAACGGTCATATCATAGTCATCAGGTCTATTCTTTCTGGGCATGTACGGTCATAATCATCATAACCAGGTCTATTCTCTCCAGGCCTGTACGGTTATAATCATCATAATCAGTTCTATTCTCTCCGAGCCTGAACGGCCATAATCATCAGATCAATTAACCCCGGATCTAGAGCGCGTCCTACTGGCCAGAAAGATGCAGTACCGAGGAAAAGCGTTCTTTTCAAAACGAAATCTTTTCTTTAAAAACACTTTTTCATCATTCTTTGTCATAAAATCAGTTTCATGAATCATGTAAGTGATGATGATGCAATGTATGTTGTGCACTATGCAATTCATGACAAAATGCGTCACATACATACATGTATGTTCTTATGCTTTAGGCTGGAAAAATTTCCAGAATCATCATTCTATTTGTGCAGCCTCAAAACTTCATATTTTAGGCCCATTATTATGACTTCTTGACATGTATGCATAAGAGTGTCTTTTCTACTTATCATAAAATTTTCGTAACGTTTCAAGCCATGTAAGACCCTTAAACTATTAATTTACCAAACAGGGTATTGCTGAATTCAGCAGTGCAGTACCCTTCTTTTACCTTTCTTTTAAGCCAATAAGTTTTATTTAATTTGGGCCAAAGCCTGGGAAATACTGCAAACATGCCAATAAATAATGTTCATAAGCCCAAGCCGATTAAACAGGTCTAAATCACAAGAACGAAGCCTCCAACTAGTTCCGTAATTTCGGCCCAGTTTTCCATTTTAGTAGTGTTCGCTTTACTTCGGTATTTGCCCCTCCAAATAATTATTCCAGGCTGGTTCATTTACATGGACATGCTCACCTATGTCCTAAGTAATCACCATAGAAATTTCAAAGAATTATAATAACTTTAAAGGGGTCATTTACTCATTTCTCCAAAAACGGGTACATGATGATTCTGGGGTGGCCAGTTTTACTACGAAATTAATTGTGTCCAAACCGCAAATCCTTTTTCAAAAATTGCAACTCCCAGACTTAGTAAACAAATAGGGCTAGCAACCTACCAAAAATCAGCCCATTTTCATATTCCTAAGGTCCATTTTCGGATCAATCAATACATTACTTAAATTCTGTCCAGTCCAGTAACTTCAGCTGGACCAGTTTTACTAAAAATCTCATTAAAAATAAACCGTAACTCCTTTTACCAAAATTCCAACTCTCACATTTACTACGCACATAGGGCTAGTGTCATACCAAAAATTAACTTAATTGGGTACTTCTAGGGTCCCCTTTCAGGTCTTACAAAACATCACATTATTCTGACATATTCCAGTAATTTCCATTTTGTCACCTTTCCTTACTAAAAGTATTCCAACTTGAGTTATTCTTTCATAAATTACTTACTAATCATCAATTACACCTTTTAGCATAAACTTTACAGGTTCTAATGCATTCTAAAGATCATCTACAAATCACTTCAAAAACAGTTTGAAGGTAACACACATTGATCTTGCACATTTTGTTCATAATAAAATCTATTCTTGGCACATCTAGTGTGTATGTACCTTATCTCAAAACAGCCCGTTTCACACACATGCAAGGGCTTAAATCTCATTTTCATCATGAACATATTACACCAAAATAATAAATCTTACATCTTGTATACATCCTTTACCCCACAAGTTACAATCTTTCACAAGAACCACATTTATCCAAATCCTTCATCCAATCGTCCCCCTTACATGACAAAAAAGAGAACTTTGCCACATTCATCTTATATTAACATCATATTCATACTTAAAAAGAACAAAGAATCAACCTTTAACAAAAACCTCATACATGCAAGCCACTTTTCTTAAGAATCCGAAAGTTTCATGCTTCAAGCTTAACATTTTATATCTTAGATTAAAACTTAGTAACATCTAGCCATTCAAGCATATACTTTCACACACAAGTCATGAATATTTATAGTGTACTTGCCTTCTTCAAGCTTACAGCTTTTCTTAGCTTGGAATGAGTATGATATGAGTAGCAAAACGATCATACCAAGCCCTAGGTGCTTGCTTTAAACCGTATAGTGCCTTCTTTAGTTTATATACATGATCAGGGTAATTCAAATATTCAAAACCGTGTGGTTGCTTCACGTATACTTCTTCTTGTATAAAACCATTTAAAAATCCACTTTTTACACCCATTTGATAGAGTTTAAAACCTTTCATGCAAGCAATAGCAAGTAAAAGTCTTATGGCTTGTAAATGTGCTACGGGTGCGAATGTTTCCTCATAGTCTATTCCTTCCTCTTGATTATATCCTTATGCTACAAGTCTCGCCTTGTTTCTAACAACTTTTCCTTCTTCGTTCATTTTATTTCTAAACACCCACTTTGTGCTTATTATAGTCTTATCTTATGGTCGTGGCACTAAATCACATACATCATTTCTTACGAATTGATTTAGTTCATCATGCATAGCATCAATCCAAGAAGAATCACTCAAAGCATCAAAAACGTTTTTAGGCTCAATTTCGGATATCATAGCATGAAATTGGTTTATTTCATCCGGATTTATTCTTCTACGTGGTCGAACACCATGAGTAATTTCGCCTATAATGAGATTGTGTGGGTGATCCCTATGCCATGTTGGTTGATTATTCTCTACGTTCTCATCTATTTCTAAGTGATCATGCATTTCTAGTGTGTTCACTTCATCATGCGCACCATCATCATCTAACACGGGGTTTAATTCAAAATCATCGTCATATTCTTTATCTTTTTCTACCTCACCAAATTCATTAAACTTCAATGAATGGATTCTAAAATTTGTCTAGTGATGGGACCATAACATCTATATGCTTTTGAATTCATAGAATATCCAACAAAAATGCATTCAATTGATTTTGATTCAATTATTCAAAACAAAAGATTTGCAACCAAACACATGAAAGTAATCAATTTTTGGCATGCGATCATTTACTATCTCATAAGGAGTTTTGCTTATTTTCTTTCTAATGGTCAAACGATTTACTATATAGCATGCATAATTTACGGTTTTCGCCCACAGAAATCTAGGCAATTTGTTTTCACACAACATGTTTCTAGCGATTTTTGTAGTGTCCTATTCTTTCTTTCTACTACTCAATTTAGTTGTGGAGTTCTAGGTGGCGAAAACTCGTGTTTGATTCATTTTTCTTCGCAAAATGCAATCATGTCCTTGTTTTTAAATTCACCGTCTCTATCGCTTCTAATCCTTTTCACATTTAAATTGTATTCATTTTCAAGTTGTTTTATTAGTTTCGCAAACTCAATGGCACTATCATCTTTATTTGCAAGAAATAAAGTCCAAGTATAGCGAGAAAAATCATCAACGATAACACATGCATAATGACGTCCACCGAGACTCTTAGTGCAACTAGGACCAAACAAGTCAATGTGTAATAATTCTAAAATTCTAGACGTGCTAATTTCATTTTTAGGTTTAAGTGACTCGCGTGTTTGTTTGCCTTTAATACAAGATTCACACAACTGAAAGTTGTCTAAATCAAGTTTAGGCAATCCTCATATTAGGTTCTTTCGTTGAAGTTTTTCAAGTGCAGAAATGCCAATGTGTCCTAAACGTCTAAGCCACAGATTAACATTAGGTTCATTTGATATAAAACACTTAACCTTAGCATCTAACATGTCATCCATAGAAAGCGTAAAAATATTTCCTTCCCTTTTTCCTTTTAATACCGTTTCTCTATTTTTATTAGTATACTGAAATATGGATGAGTAAAACACACATCAAAACCGTTGTAAATAAACTGTGAGATGCTAAGAAGATTATAGGATAGATTACTTACCAAGAAGACGTTGGAGATTTGAAGAGTGCTTGGGCTTTCGATTGTACCTTTTCCGATGATTCTTCCTTCATTGTTGTCTCCAAACGTCACGGGTCCACTTTTTGTGACTTTCTTCAACTTTGAAAACAAGCTCGGGTCACCCGTCATGTGCCTCGAGCAACCACTGTCAAGGAACCACTTGATAGATGTGTCTTTTGATGTATGGGTTCATTCGTTTGATGCTTTGGATACAAATCATACTTGTGATGTATCCTCTTCTATATCAGTCTCAGAGTCAGATGTGTCACTCCAAGTGGAGGCCTTGAGAGCTCTTCTCCTTTGTTTAGGTTCTGAGATGAGTCTAGTTTTGGTCCGATCCTTGTCAAGGTGTTTATTTGTTTGTTTGTCCTTGTTAGGGTAGTCATAAGATAAATGTCCAAGTTTCTCGCATTTGTAGCACTTCACGTCCTTGTCATTGGTTTTATTTTTTTTTCTTTTAGTAGAAGTAGCCTTAGTTTTTGTTTTTAAATGACTTTCTCATGAATTTTCTCAAACCTTTAGCCAATAGTATTAAGTCATCATTATCTGATTTGGAATTACTATCATCTACGTGATCGGAAGAAGCAGAGACGTATTCATTTGATTTAAAAGCAATAGTCTTACCTTGTTTTGACGTTGATTCCGATTTCCTTAAAGTGAGTTTGTTTTCGTATACCTTTAGCGATCAAATTAGTTCCTCCAATTTTATTGATTTGGTTTCTTTACTTTCCTCTATTGCTGTCACTTTAGGGTCCCTTTCGGATGGAAGGCTTCGTAGTACCTTTTGGACATTTTCCTGCTTAGAGAAAGCTTTGCCAAGAGATTCAAGAGAATTATATATGTTAGTCAATCGTAGATCCATATCAACCATAGATTGGCTATAATTTAAAAGGCTCAAGTGTGGACATAAGCATATTTATCTTGGACTTCTTTACTTGGCTAGTCCCTTCATGGTTCATCTCAAGAATTCTCCACATTTTTTGAGCACTAGAGCAATTAGACACATAACTAGATTCACTTTTACCTAGCCCATTTAAGAGTAATTGCATGGCTCTAGCATTCATGCTTAGTCTCTTTTTGTCATCACTAGTATATTCTTGTTTTGGTTTTACAACCTCTATTGTGACACCATCTACAGTAGATAATTTTGAAGGAACAAATGGACTGTCTCCTATGAGGGACCATAGATCAATATCAATATCCATAAGAAAAAGTTTCATTCTTAATTTCCATTTAATAAAGGACTCACCATCAAAAAAGGGAGGCCTTTGACTAGACATACCTTCTTGCTCAGTTTTGAAGCTAGTGGTTGGCATCTCACTTAGATTGTTGGATCTTCTTATTGTGAGTGAACCTCACTCTGATACCACTTGTAAGACCTGCAAGACACCACTAGAAGGAGGAGGGGTTGAATAGTGGGTACGGAAAATTTGGTTTTTAAAATGTTTTAATCCAAAAACCCAACATCTGAAAACAGCTTCTATTTTCAGGACCTGTTTTGAAACGCTTGAAAAACTAGGTTACAGAACTTCAAAATTCTGAAATTTGGAGAGATTGTAGTCTCAGATGTCATGAGTATCTCCTAAAAATTTCAGATCAAAACTCAACCTTTAACCCTTTGGAAAATTGTTTGTGGTCAGATTGCGCAAATCTACCAAAAACGGTAGTCTGATTTGACAAATTTATTTCGATTAAAACGTGGCTCCAAATGGTCTGAAAATTTAATGACAAAACCCTTATTATATTTATTTAATTGGCTTGAAATAGGTTTGAAAAATTTCTTTGGAAAGTATGTCAAATACGTTCAAAGTCTCAACTTTGCTACTCTGAAAATCAGACTACACTAGTCTCAGAACTATTGATGTTTGAATGACTTATACTTATCTAAAAGAGTTGAAACTTACGCCAAATGAAACTTATAAGATGGGGCTATGTTTCTGCAAAATTTTACAATTTGTGAAATTTGTTTACTATTTTTAAGATCACGATCAAATAGATGCAAAGTGCAGTAAACTGAAAATACTGTGCAGAAAAGTAGAAAACACAAGGAATTTTATACTGTTTCGGTTAAATCAACCTACTCGAGTCTTTGAGGACACCTTGCTCGGTTATCACTAAACAAAATAACACCTTACCATACAGGGTTGATGGAGTTACACACCAACTCCAACCCTTTACTATTGAAACAGGCAATCACAATGATCACGAACACCACCACCGAGCGGATGCAGGTTTGATCACACCTTGATCAACCTTTTACAATAATAGGGCGCGTATGGTTGTATGAATGAAGCCTATTAAATATGTTTGAATATAGATACAATAGGCTTAAGAGAGACAGAAGAAGAAAGAAATGTAGAAGAAGAGAGTAGAGAGACATTTTGCACTTTCAAATTCTAAGACTTTTCTTGTGTTTGATTTGCTCTTCTTCTCTTCTTTTTATCATAGTGTGGCCGCCCCCTCTAGGGCTTTTCTTCCCCTTGGAAATTCTCTTTTAAGTCCTTGGAAGAATGCCTTGTATAATTGTTGTAGGATCTGCAAGGCACCACTAGAAGGGGGGGTTGAATAGTGGGTGCGGAAAATGTGGTTTTTAAAATAGTTTTAAACCAAAAACCCAACTTCTGAAAACAGTTTCTGTTTTCAGGACTAGTTTTAAAACATCTTGAAAACTAGGTTGAAGGTCTTCAAAAATTCTGAAATTTGGAGAGAACTTAGCCTCAGATGTTCTGAGTATCTCCTAAAAATTTCAGATCAAAACTCAACCTCTAACCCCTTGAAAAAGGATTGGTGGTCAGATTGCTCAAATCTGCCAGGTCTTTATTTTATTATTTAAATGCATGCTTGTCTTGTATTTTAGGTATTTGATTAATCTAAATATTATGGGAACTAATTGTGGAGGATTCTAGATTACTTGAGAGGCTTGGCCGAAAATTGGGGGGTCTTTGGGGGTATTTTGGTCATTTCATAATTAACATGTCCCACATTTATATATAATTTATTTCATCTAATATGATATTAATCTTGCTTTGTGAGGATCAATTATGTTTGTATTCTTACAAGAACGAGTTTACTTCAAGGGTGATCAATGGCCTTTGGCCGAATTCACAAGGTGTGTCACACACCTTGTGTCGTTCGCTTGTATAACTATTTTTGCAAGCCTGAAAATCAGACTGCACTAATCTCAGACCTTTGGATGTTTGAATGACTTATACTTGTCCAAAAGGATTGAAACTTGCGCCAAAAGAACCTTAGGACATGAGGCTATTACTCTGAAAAGTTTCGTGATTTTTGAAATTCATTTACTATTTTTTACCAACGTGATTAAAAACAATAAACAGTGCTGAAACTGAAAGTAAGTGTTGAAAGTAAATAACACCAGGAATTTTATACTGGTTCGGTTATAAACAACCTACTCCAGTCTTCGAGGACATCTTATACTGGTTCGGTTATAAACAACCTACACCAGTGCTCAAACCTTATCACAGGGTTGATGGAGTAACATACCAACTCCAACCCTTTACAAACCTTGTATGAGAATACAAAGAACACGAACACCACCACCTTGCAAGTGCAAGATTGATCAAACCTTGATCAATCTTTTACAATGACAAAGAGTATAGGGTGGTGTGTAAGAAGCCTATTCAATATGTATGAATATGAATACAATAGGCTTTAAGAAACAAAAAAAGAAAGAAAGGTAGAAGGAAGAAGGTATAAAACGTTTTTGATCTTGAATTTGCAACTCTTGTTCTTGTCTTTTGTTTTCTCTCTTCTTTCCTTTTTATCCAAGATTGGTGTAGCGCCCCGCACCCGGCCTTGTCCGGATACGGTGCACCCGCCGTACTTCACTGAGGAGAGTACAAGGCGTCATGCACAACATGTGAACATCCATAACATAAGTCGTGGATTCCCATGCTATTATTCAACATGGTAGTAAAATTTAGGCAGAATTAAAACTTTGTGTCTGTCCTAAATGAACTTAGAGAATTTAAATAAAGAAGCGCTAATTTGACTCAAGTAACATGCACGTGAAGGAATCATCGCTTTTATTTCGTAACTTGTTCATAGTCTCAAGTACATGGTCGTTGGGGTACAACAATTGGCCTCCCCCTTTCCCTTCCTATTCCTCTTGAAAATTATCTTCTAAGTCCTTGGAAGAGTGTATTGCATCATTGTGGCATTGTCTTGCTTACTTGGCACCTCCTCATTGGATGATCATTAAGCTCTTGCTTACTTGACACTCATTGATTGGATGGATATTGTCATCACTTGATGACTAGATAAATCTGAAATTAAACCTCAAAAAGCATGTGCCAATCAGCCATAAACTTATTACCATGAGTCACAAGATCATCCCATAAAATTAGCTAGGCAAATAACTCCAATTTGCATGAAAAAATCGGCCATTAACATCTCTTGCTCATGCTGAAATTTCAGCATGTGTAACATTTGCATTTCATTCAAAATATTGCCAAGTTTACTTTGATTTAATCCAAGAAATAAATCACCATTTAGTGCAAGACATTCTTATCATTTTTGGAATAAAAATTTGTCACCAGTGCAGCCTAGAATTCAGCCACCATACATTACGCACATGCTGAAATTTTCAGCATGTGTGATATTCAAAGATATCACCATTTTAATTCCATAATATATTCAAAATACTTCCATAACATCTCTCAATTAATTCACATAATTCAAGATAGTAAAATATTGCTCATTTACTTGACAAATTTGGCCAGCCTATGTACTACACATGCTAAATTTTCAGCATGTGTCACAAATGTGACAAGATTTGAAATGTTACCTTTTGTAGTTCCTTTCTTTATGTCACCAACATAATATGCTTCATTCTTGGCCAATCAAGATGCCAACAAAGCTCCACATATACTCCAACATGGCTGGTATAGGCGTGTGACATGATTATGCATGTGCTGAATTTTATTTATGAAAACTTTGTAAAATAGTGCACATTTAATTATACACACATGGTATATTCCAATAAACCCTTAATTGAATTTTCTAGAACACTTTGAGATGTATGAAATGTGTATAAAGTGTCTAGGTACATGTTATATGCCATGCCAGAAATATTCCATGTGTCGTGTACGTAGAAAATCGAATTTTCGACGTTTATCGATTACCCGATTTTTCTCTAATGAAATTCCAACTATTTGCACATGTTATGTGTATTATCTTACACGTAATATACATAAATTAAACTTTAATATTCAGCTCATAGGCTGATCTTAAAGTGGCGCCCAAAACATGTGTCAAAATTGAATTTTGGAATTTCCACAATTTGGCCTTAATTGAGGGTGATTTGTGTGTGCCAACATGAAATGATTTTATGGCTGCACATACCATATAGTCCACAAAATTTGTGGGCCATTTTTTAAATGTAGGGCCTGACCATCTATTTATGGCAAGTACGTGACACGTTGGCGAAGTTTCGGTATTCGCCCGATAATGACATTTTTCGGTTTAAAACCTTTTAACATGTCGTAATAAATTTGTCATCACCATGACTTGTATCATATGATATAAGACCTGAATATACTCATAAATATGAGTTAAGTATAGCGGTGTGATGTTAACATACGTACGTAAAATATATAATGTGTCGGTAGTACGTTGGAATATATGTGTATATGCCTTTTTTTAAAAAATCTGTATATTTTTTTACATGAAATTTATATATATTATTAGGAATGACGTCACTTATGGTGGAGGGAAAACCTTATTACAAAATTGTTCATAAAATGAAACCAATAATGAAGATAGCTAATGATATTGTAGCGCCAATCATATATGATATGTCGCATTAAAACCTTGCCAATTAAAACCACCCTTATGGATAAAACCTTGGCGAATGAAAAAGCGTGCATATTTATATGATTGGACCGCATAAACGTTACAGTTGTTGTTGTAATCAAAAGGTAGTGTACTATCCATGAACCAAAAAAACCAGCTTGCATTGGTGATGCCGATTCGCAGGAAAGAAGATGTTGAAGAGGCTTGAGCTGTTGCAATGTCAACCATGAAATGATCCCCAATGAAAAATATGCCGCACACCTATCTAGTTGAAGTTGACGTTGGCCCCATGTAATGTTTCGCCGGATCACCTCAGACAAGTGCAAATATGGGCAATTAAAAATTGATGAAAAGAAGCCATGGAGACAAGGAAATGTGGCAGCGTATGTACCCCAGCCACCTTTGGTCCATACGAACCAAGGTGGCATTGTAAAGCGTTCTGGCAACGTTAATGATGTGAAGGAGAAGAGGTTGTTGATGTTGCCCCCAGTTGTGGTGCCTCTCAGCACAGTCCAGCATGTGAATTGCCAACACCAAAAATAGTTCAAGAGTAAACCAAAACTGCAAGTGACACATGTTATGCAAAAATATAAGAGGAGTAGTATGACACGCACCAATGTTGCCTGTGCATGTAAGCACAGGCAACTCAAGAAAGCAATCGCCAACACTATGTGAGACATTTATAGACGCATGGAAGGAATTTGTTGTATATCCAACTGCATTGTTCCTCGCACTTCAGCTGGAAGTTCATGAATCGATGTAAACCGACGAAGTCCTTGAGCATGGAAACCATGACGTGCTAGATGATGTGCTGGGGCATTTGCTTCCCTCGGACTGTATTGCAACATGACCTGATTGACAGTCATAACACTAATAAGCCGATCAAGATCCTGTAAGAGGCTTCCTGCTATAGATGACTTAATCGGTATGAGCGATAGGATGGTGCTACAGTCCGTTTCTACAATGATGCACTGATGATCTGAAGCATAGTAGAGTATGGAAAAGAGCATTGCTTGTATCTCGACACGTAGAGGGGGTAGACGAGGGAGAGCAAAGCAGATAGCAGAGACAAGGTGTCCCCTGTCATTTCGCAGTATAGCTCCTCCTGACGCAGATGTTTTCCCAGCAGCGGCATCAACATTCAGCTTAAGGCGTCCCATGGGCGGAAGATGCCATTTCACCAAGGGGGGTCTTTTGTGAGTGATCTTTGGCGCAAATTTAAGCGTTGTAAGATGTGGTATCGGATGAGCAAACTTCTTGTTCTGCATTACGGTACACCATGTGAAGATAGCGCCACGAACTTGTGTATATAGTGACCTGTAGTTAAATTTTTCATCACCAAACCGAGCAGCTGCATATCGCTTCCAGATTTCCCATGCAATCATCGACGGGCCAATTGTTTTTAGCTGTCCAGCTATTGTTTTTTGTGAGGAAATTCTCCACCATCTACGCAAATATTGCCTAAATGATTCATGCCGAGGGAACGGACCAGAGAACATGATGGAAGCCTCAACCCAAATTGGCCTAATTTGCGTGCAATGCAGAAAAATATGATCCGTGGTATCAGAAGAGCATCAACAAAGAACACATTGTGTAGGGTAAGTTGTTTGCCATTTGGATAAATTTTCCACTAGAGGTAACGAGTGATTCCAAAGTCGGCAAAGAAATGTAGGATCTGCAAGGCACCACTAGAAGGGGGGGGGGGTTGAATAGATGGTGCGGAAAATATGGTTTTTAAAATTTCTTGAAACCTAACCAATTCAAGTTCTGAAAACAGATTCTGTTTTCAGGACCTGTTTTAAAACGTTTTTAAAACTAGGTTAGAGGTCTCCAAAAATTATGAAATTTTGAGAGAACTTAGCCTCAGATGTTATGAGGGTCCCCTAAAAATTTCAAATTAAAATTCAACCTTTAACCCCTTCAAAAACCGTTGGTACTCAGATTGTGCAAATCTGCCAGAAGCGATAGATGGTTTTGAAAAATTAATTCCTATTTGTGTGAACGTCCAAATGATCTGAAAATTTGAAAAATTACTCCTTATATACTATATTTAAATGGGTTAAAACAGTTTTGGAAAATTCTTTTGGTAAGTAGGTCAAATACAATCAAAATCTCAACCTTTGCAAGTCTGAAAATCAGACTGCACTAGTCTCAGAACTTTTGATGTTTGACTAACTTATACTTATCCAAAAGGGTTGAAACTTGGCCACATTAACCCTAGAACGTGTAAGTATGTTTCTGGAAATTTTTATAATTTTTGGAAATCTTTTACTATTTTTACGAACGTGAACAAGAAGTATAAACAGTGCAGTAACTGAAACGTAGATGCAGAAAGTAAATGGCACCAAGAATTTTATACTGGTTCGGTTATAAACAACCTACTCCAGTCTTCAAGGAACACCTTCCTTGGTTCACACTAATCACACACACGCAGTACACCTTACCGCAGGGTTGATAGAGTTACACCTTAACTCCAACCCTTTACAAACCTTGTATGGCTAGTACAATTTGCATGAACACCACCACCTTGCTAGAATGAAGATTGATCACACCTTGATCAATCTTTTACAAAGATGAATGAATGGTGGTTTATATGAAGCCTATTCAAGATTGAAAGATGTAAAGAACAATAGGCTCTTTACAAGAAAAGAGAAAGAAAGAAGATGTAGGAGAAGAAGAGCTTGACAATTTGATCACTTTTGAATGCAATTCTTGTTGTCGTTCTTGTTTGCTCTCCTCTTCTTCTTTTTAATTGTGGCAGCCGTCCCCCCTTCTCTTGTCTTCCCTCTTGAAAATTTCCTTTTGAGTGCTTGAGAGAGTGTAAGACATCATTGTGGCAATGCCTTGCTTGCTTGGCATCATTCTATTGGATCATCATTTAGTCTTTGCTTACTTGGCACCTCTTTATTGGCTCAATGTTGTCAACATGATGACATGGAAAAAATCTGAGATCAACACTTTAAACATGTGCCAATATCAATCATAAAATTATACCATAACTCAAGAGATACACCATAAATTGCAAGACCAACAAATCCTTCCCAAACAAGGCATAATTTCGGCCATATAGTCATCTTGCCATGCTGAATTTTCAGCATGTGCACCAATTAATTTTATTCAATATAATTCCCAATTTACTTTGATTTTTCTCATTAAAAATTAATCAACAATACATGGTAAGTCTTGCTATCAATTGAGACATGAACTTGGACACAAAAAGCTCATCATGTTCGGCCACAACATGTACACATGCTGAAAAATTTTCAGCATGTGTGATATGCTAAATATCACCATTTATTTATTTTAAATATTATTCAAAACCTTACCATATCCTCTTCCAATCAATCCACCTTAATCAAGAAGTAAAATATGTCTCATAATGACCTTAAAAACGCCACCCATTAGCACACATGCTGAATTTTCAGCATGTGTCACAATTGTGACAAGATTTTGAAGTATTACCTTGTGTAGCTCCTTCTTTTATGTCACCAATAATGTATGATTGATTCTTGACCAATCAATATGCCAACAAGGCTCCACATATGCTCCATCTCAGCTGTAGGGGCGTGTATACATGTATATGCATGTGCTGAATTTCATTTTTCCTAACTTTGTAAAATAGTGCACATTTAATAATACACACATGTAATATTCCAATCAGCCCTTAATTTAATTTTCTAGAACACTTTAAGATGTATATCATATGTAAAAAGTGTCTAGATACGTGTCACATGATGTACAAGAAAAACGTTCCATGTTATGTGCGTAGAAAACCGAATTTTCGATATTTATCGATTACCCGATTTTTCTCTAATTTAAATTCCAAATTTTGCACATGTTATATATATTATGTTATACATAATATATATAATATATACTTTAAATCTCAGCACTTGGCTGGTTTAAAGTGGTACCATTAGCATGTGACAAAATTAAACTTGGAATCTTCACATTTTGGCCTTAATGTGGAGTAATTTGTGTGTGGCAACATGGAAAGTATTTTTGGCTGAATATGTCATGTGTAGCACGAAATTTACATCATATTTTGATGTATATGGGCTGGCCATTTATTTATGGCAAGTACGTGACACGTTGGGGAAGTTTCGGTATTCGCCCGATACGACAAATTTCGGTTTAGAACCTTTTATCGTGTCGTATTTGATTTGTCATCACCATATCTTATATCATATGATATAAGACCTGAATATACTCATAAGTATGAGTTAAGTATAGTGGTGTGACGTTAACGTACGTACGAAAAATATATAACGTGTCGGTAGTACGTTGGAATACATGTGTATGTGCCTTTATTTAAAAAATCTGAAAATATGTATAATATATGTATATGTGGCGTGTTTATTGAAGATGGGGAGGAGGAGAGAACTTTCATTCCTTGGCCTTGTTGCCTTTGTGCCTTTTCGAAATTAATCTTCCTTTAATGAACTACTTAGTTTACTAAACTAAGTACTTCACTTAATGAACTAATTTAGTTCATTAATGGTGGCACCTGAAAATAGTATAAACACAACAAATGTTTGCCATATGATGTAAGCTTTAATGCTTCATGGCTCGTTAGTACGGCAACATAATATATAAGCTAAATAAGGCAAGTAATGGCAAGTTATCATGCATACATATACACATTTATGCACGTTTATACATATATATATATATATGCATTTAAATTTCTTATTTTGAAATCACTCAAACCCTCTTATTTCTACAAAGATTTAATCTTAGTTTTGATGTGCTAAGTTTTGATGCCTAAACTTTCGGCCTAGGGGCCAAATGGTGTGTAGGTGTGTACCCTTGCTTAAAGATGGAATCTTTGTGGTTTTTATGCACCATTATGTGTTAATCTACGTTGAACATGTTAAAGATCTTTTCTTTTCCATGAAAAGGGCACACGGTGGAGATGGTGAAGGAAATAAGAGTGATTTTGCATGAAAATGACAACTTATGTGGTAAAGTGGAGACACAGTTATGCTCTTGTGAGTGTTAAGCTTAACATGTACTTGGATACATCGTTTTGTCTTGCATGCACCGAAAAAGGGGCTGTGGTGACTAGGGTGCATGTGCACCCAAAATCGTTGCTAGT
This sequence comes from Eustoma russellianum, assembly GCA_036186865.1. Lineage (NCBI taxonomy): Eukaryota > Viridiplantae > Streptophyta > Magnoliopsida > Gentianales > Gentianaceae > Eustoma > Eustoma russellianum. Next base: position 11,458,411 of record AP025061.1, read on the forward strand.
GTTGTTTTAGTAGGAATGTTGTATGTTAGCCAAAAGATGATATATTGGGGTGTATAAACTGTTTGGTAGGGGATTTTTGTGTGATGTTTGTAGCATGTTGAACCTGTAGATTTCCTATAAAAAGAGTAATTTTGATGCTTAATTGAGTGTTTATGACAAAAATGCAAGTTAAGATCATTTAGGAAGGAAATGTGACAAACCAGGAAATTTACTGGAACAGGACATAAATTTGGGCTGTTTCGTGAGACCTGAAAAGAGACCTTAGGAACTGTCAATTTAGTTGATTTTGGCATGACATTATTTTTATGTGTATATTAGATGTGAGAGTAGGAATTTCATTAAAAGGAGCCACGGTTTATTTTTAATAAATTTTCTAGTAAAGTTGGTCCTGCTGAGAATACTGTACTGGACAGAATTTAAGTAACTTGTTGAGTAGCCTAGAAATAGACCTTAGGAGTATACAAATTAGCTGATTTTCGGTATGACACTAACCCCATGAATGATGTAAAGGTGAGAGTTGGAAGTTTGACAAAATGGGTTACGGTTTATTTTTAATGAATTTTCTAGTAAAATGGGTCACGCTGAAATTCGCTGGACTGGCAGAATTAGTGTGGCGTGTTACATGATCTGGAATTGGACCCTAGAAAAATGCAATTGGGCTAAATTTTAGTAAGATGCTATTCCAATGTGTTTATTAAGTTGGAGAGTTGGAAGTACCAAAAAAAGACTTAAGGGTTAGTCACAATAAATTTTATAGTGAAATTGGTCATTCCAGAATTCAGTTTGTACTCACTTTATGAAAAAGAATAAATGATTCCCCTATCGATATCGTAATTCCGTAAAACTTTCATGGCAATCACTTAAGACATATATGATGGAGTACATGCGAACCACTTAGTTAAAATGATTATTTTAAAAATGAAATCCCTAAGGCGAAGTTGGCGCCACTAAGCTGGAAATTTTCCAGCATAGTGACGAGACGTACATATATGTATATGTAACGCGTTATGCCATGGTTTGCATACTACATGCCATGCGTTGCATCATCGTCACTTACATGATTTATGGCATTGGTTTTATGCGAAATAAAGATGAAAAGCGTTTTAAAAAGATGTTCCTTTTTTAAAAAAAAAGAATGCTTCCCCACCGGTACCGTGTGTGTGTATGTGCCTGGCCAGTAAGAACCCGCCCTGATCCGGGTTAATTGATCTGATGATATGACCGTTCAGGCCCGGAGAAGAATAGACCTGATAATGACCATTCGGGCCTGGAGAAGAATAGACCCGATGAGTGATGACGCTACCGTTCCGAATCCGGGAATAGTAGATTCGAAGGGTAGACGTTACCGCCTCAGATCCAGGAAGATAGATGTGGCGCCCCGCACCCCGGCTCCGCCGGAGTCGGTGCATCTGCCGCACTTCACTAAGGAGAGTACTAAGCGTCATCCCATACGTGTCATGATCCATGATATAACGCATGGATTTTCGTGCCTACGCGCAAATAAGTAAGCGAAACCGAGGCAGAATTTAAAATTTCAAATCAAAATCATCCACTCGATCATTCATAGTTTACATCTCAAATCAAAAGTATTGAGGGTCACAAGACAAATGTTTTCCATCTCAAATATGTCATCAGTCATCAGTCATAGCTGGCCAGTCATGTCTCCTAAATTCGTCCACTCCTCGCTGCGCTCATGGGTAGGGGAACCCTAGGCTCATCCTCAATCCACTCTACTTTATTTCATGCAGCCTCTGGGAGGAAAAATAGGGGGTGAGTGACAAAGTCACTAGCAAGTACACCATAAACTATCATGCATTAAATGGAAAGTACACCCAAGAACCAAATCTCCAAAATTTTCAGTTTAGAAGCATACCTGTCCTCCGTCCAATACTCGATAAGGATGATCACTTAATGTAGCAAGATCATAATTTAAGAAAAATCATCACCCACAGCAGAACATAACATTAAAAGTCTTTAACTTGTATTGATGAATACCACAACAAGGATAATCACTTAGGGATGCATACTTAGGGTCTGCGAGGTCATCACAACTTAAATCTCATGAGTCGCTACATGAATGTAACATGCATGCATATGTATGTGTGATGCATTGAGATGAAAATGGAAATATGATCTTTCATGCTCTTCTTTTAAATCATCATTGTCGTAAAACAATAGAGTGTTCAGATCTATCTTCCCGGATCTGAGGCTGTAACGTCTCCCCTTCGAATCTATTATTCCCGGATTCGGCACGGTAACGTCATCTACTGGTGTTCAGATCTATTTTCCCAGATCTGAGGCGGTAATGTCTCCCTTTCGAATCTATTATTCCCGGATTCGGAACGGTAACGTCATCTACTGGTGTTCAGATCTATCTTCCCGGATCTGAGGAGGTAACGTCTCCCCTTCGAATCTATTATTCTCAGATTCAGAACGGTAACGTCATCTACTGGTGTTCAGTTCTATTCTCCCGGATCTGGCGGGTTCATACTGGCAAAGTTCATGCTCACACGCGGTACCAGTGGGGAATCTTTTTTTTCAAAAATCATCTTTTGAAAACGCTTTTCATCTTTCTTTCTCATAAAAGACATGCTGAAAATCATGTACGTGACGATGATGCAATGTATGACATGCATTATGCGAATCGTGAACAAATGCATCATAATCACGCATGCACGGACTTGTCTCTTAAACTGGAAAAACTGTCCAGCAATCACATTCTGTTCATACAGCCTCGTGCTCATCAATTCATGCTCATATTCATAAACCCATGCCATACATATGCATAATGAAGGCTTAGACACATGCTATTAAAATTTCGTAACATTCCGAAATGTCTAACTACCTCAAAACATCATACTATCATCAAAGGTACTGCTGAAATCAGCAAGGCAGTACCGCCTTACCTCAGTTTCGTGGGTCATAAAACTTTATTCATTTTGATCCATCACCTATAAAACATATCTAACACACCAAGGAACAATATTCATAAGGCTAAACATCACATTTAAGCTTAAATGAGCAAGATCAAAGCCTTACAACATATGACAATAAAATGTCATGTTTTCCAGTTTTGTACACTAACTTCAACTCAGTTGTCAACCATCAAAATGGTAGTTTCATACTGGTTTCTTTACATGCACATGTACATCTATGCCTTAGGTAATTACCATAAAAATTCCAAGGCAATCCAATACATCAAGGGGGTCATCTAGTTACTTTCCCAAAATGGGTACATGCAGAACATGGAATGAGCAGTTATATCACGAATTGAATTGTGACCAAACCACAACTCCTTTTACCAAATTTCCAACTCACAGATGTCATACACACATCAAATTATCAGCATGTCAAAAATCAGCTCATTTGCACATTCCTAAGGTTTATTTTCAAGCCACACAACTTACTACTCAAAACTGTCCTGTTCCAGCAACTCTGTTTGAGCAGTTTCACCAAACATTTCATTAATAATAATTCACAACTTTTATCAAAATTCCACCTCTCACATTTCATATACACAAAAGGATATCACCATACCAACAATTAGCCAATTTGAACACTCCTAAGATTCATGCTCAGCTCGTTCAACATAACACATAAATCTGTCCAGTTCCAGTACTTCTGTTTGACCACTTCTTACTAAAAACTTCATTAAGGACAAACCACAACTTCTTATATTGAAATTCCAACTCACACATTTCATATACATATGAGGCTAACATCTCACCAAAAATTAGCCAATTTGAATGCTCCTAAGATTCATTTTCAGGTCATGCCAAACGTCATACTGTTCTGCCCAGTTCCAGTAATTTCTTCTTGAGCAGTTTTACCAAAAGATTTATTAAAAATAAACCATAACTCTTTTTACTGCATTTCCAACTCTCACTTGTACTACACACACAGAGTTAGTGTCATGTCAAACTTTAGCTTAATTGAACACTTCTAAGGTTTGTTCTCAAGTCACACAATCAGCAACACAAATCTGCCAGCTCCAGTAGTTTCGGCACTTCTACACCTTTTTATTGTTCAAACATTCTTCAACCAACTTCATTTATTAAGATGACTTACTATACATCAAATACACATTTAAACTTAGTTATTTCAAGTCTCATAACTCATTTTAGGCTACACATAACTCATACCAACAGTCTTGCCATTTACGCTTAGAACATGTCACTTTTCATACCAACACTTTTCTTTACATCAACTAAGTTCATGTCTTGTTCTTAGAATCTTCAACTAAGATTCATAACTTAAAAATGGCTAGTCATTCAAGCATGCACTTCGCAAATAAGGCAAGATTGGCTAGAGTATACTTGTCTCTTTGAACCTTAGAGCTCTTCCTTAGCATGAGCCTCGGTTGGAATGGAGTGAAGTCTTCCTCCAACAAGATGAAACTTGAATGGGGCTTGAAATGGATTTCAACCACCAAGATGTTAGATCCTCCTAGTGGCTTGACAAATCTTCTCCTAAAAATCATCTAGATGAGTTCTTGAGCTTGAAGATCTTGGTTTTCTTGGCTCAACTAGCCGTGTACTACAATGGAGAAAATAGGAAGGTCTCTTTGCTCCATTGTGACTTCTTGAGAGTTGAGAATAAGAGAGAGTTCTAGGATGTTCATGGAATGAATTTTTTCCTCCTTGGCCAAGGCTTAGCCATGGGTGATGTTGGGAGGGGAAGGGATTCTCTAAGCTAATTAACCTTGGTTTCTTTTAACTAACCAAGGTTTCTTTAAGGCAACTATGGTTACTTTATGTCAACTATAGTTACTTTTTGTCAACTATAGTTACTTTATGTCAGCTATAGTTACTTTATGCCAACTATAGTTACTTTATGGCAAACCTTGGTTACTTTACCCTACTAGAGTTATTTTCTTAACCTTGTAGTAACATTAAGTAACCATGGTAATCTTTCTTGGTCAACCATGGGGGGGCGGTTTTGACTCTTGGAGGGAAAACTTTACCATGCTTAATTTCTTTCCAAATGAGTTTAATAAGAAGCCATGTGGGTATTTGCCCCCTTTTTAATTATTTTCCTTTTTTTGTTTTAAAATAAAATTAGAAAATTCTTAATTCCTCATGACTAAAGGGCCGAAATTTGTAGTAGTTGGGGGGAAATTTGTCCACTACTTGCAACTCCTTAATTTCCTTTTGGGTTTATTTCAAGAAGGCCCTTAAGATTAAAGTCTCCTATAATTTGGGAAAAACCCCTTTAAGGCCCTTTTTAAACCGTGTGGCTGAAATTTCTCTTAAGCCCCTTTGGGTGAATTCGAATTGGTCATGGTCCATATCTCATGCTTGAATAATTATATTGCTTATCATAAAAGAATTACCAAGGAAACTTAGTGAAAGGCTCTTGAAGGATGCCACTTTATTAATTCACTTATACGAGTCTTCCAGTACTATATGATTTTTCGGTAGGGTACAACATTCTCCCCCCCTAATATAAGTTTCGTCCTCGAAACTTCATGCTAGTCAACACAATGGGGCGTCTACTCCTCATGTTGCCTTCCGTTTCCCATGTGGTTTCTTCTTTTAGGTAAATAAGATCGCATAAAGCATCTATTTAGTTCCCTCAGAACTTCTTTGTTCCATTTATCTTAGAGGTTTCATCAGAACTTATCCTTATTCTCTAGAGGTGTTATTGTAACCTATCTCATATCAAGCACTTGAAGCCTTGATACTATGTACTTGATAACAAAATCCGTTCCGTGTAATCATGATCATAATAGACTCATAATTTCCTTCTTCATAAAATATGAAAAAACTTGGCTGAGATCATTAACTCTGGGATATAGACTATCAGCTCTTTTCTGTAAACATCGTTTCAGTGATCATGTAACGGTTATTCTACGTACGAAATAGCTTCTAAAGGCACCCGGAATAATTCCCATAAGGTACACATACCAAGCTCTTCGTAAGGTATGTGCCACCTTCACCCGTCTTGCTGATCGTCTTATTACGTAATAACTTTTACCCCTTTTTGCGATCATTTCATAAAATCAAACCAGAGGTTGTGGGTTCTCTTTTGAAACTTATGTTCCCTTTGTGACATTTCCATTCATCCTAAGGTGGCCCGTTCTCTTAAAACATGGTTTTCATAATCATGACCTGTTCCCCGTATAGTGCAATAAAATGTGTACAAGTGCTAATAGTGACGCATCATGACGAGGACCCCAAGTCTCATACACAGTGTCATACTTAGTCATGTTATCACTAATAATCTCACTTGCTTACTTGTGGTCTACTCATCATAACTCAAAGAAAACTATCATAATCACTCATACTTGGTTAATAAGAAGTAGAGCAGAGGACATAGGTACTTCACACTTATTAGGCGTACCTTGGTTGTTTCTTTGTCATCCACATAACTAGCCTTATATGGGTACGGTTTCCACCTCCTACTTCGTTTGCTTGTTAATTTGTTTCTTTCATTCTTTCGTTCCCTTATTATCGCATTCTGCCCCGCAGCGGTCCTCCAATACTTCACCAAGGGTTCTTGAATACAACTTAGCCTAATTTGATCTGGGGGTCTAGACCGCGCACAAATCTGATCACCTCAAACCTTTCATCTCTCATAATCAAAGGAACATATTGTCTCAAAGTAATGAATGAGTACAGAAATGCCTGGCCCTTGTCTTAGTGAGTCAAATTCCTCAACCCTTCTCGTGACTAAGTCCTGAGAGAGGAAGAACTCGCAAAACTCCTCTTAGAACTTTGCCCTTATTCCATCCAGTACCAGTACCAGCATGGAGTTACTTTCAACTTTACTTAACCATCTTTCTGCCTACTATGAACTAAATTCCCTGCCAAACCTTGGAGTACGTGTTCTTACTAACTATTGCTAGTAAAGTTTACTGCCTCCTAGGGTGACAGTGATGATGTCATCTTGCTGAATTGTGGTGCCATCCGCACCACGAAGTGTCGAAGTCTTACTCAAGTATAAATATTCAGAATAAGCCACACCATTTAATTCGTAATCCCTATACGATCTTATGGTCATGCAAGCAGGCATGATTACATTCTATAGATGGCCATCGACTAGGGCTTTATCATTTGGTCAAAGCCCTAATTTCCAGTCTAAATCATCCTGGTCTAAGGTCAACTCTCATCTAAGATCAGAACTTAGGTCTAAGATCAAACTTAGTTGACTATAATCATAACTTAGTTCTACATTCTGCCCGGATCTGTAGCCTTAGCTCTGATACCACCTGTGTCGCCCGGCACCCCGGCCCCGCTGGAGTCGGTGCACCCGCCGTACTTCACTAAGGAGAGTACTAGGCGTCATCCCATATGTGTCATGATCCATGATATAACGCATGGATTTTCGCGCTTACGCGCAAATAAGTAAGCGAAACCGTGGCAGAATTTAAAACTTCAAATCAAAATCATCCACACGATCATTCATAGTTTACATCTCAAATCAAAAGTATTGAGGGTCACAAGACAAATGTTTTCCATCTCAAATACGTCATCAGTCATCAGTCATAGCTGGCCAGTCATGCCTCCTAAATTCGTCCACTCCTCGCTGCGCTCATGGGTAGGAGAACCCTAGGCTCATCCTCAATCCACTCTACTTTATTCCCTGCAGCCTCTGGGAGGAAAAATAGGGGGGTGAGTGACCTACATCATGACTTACCAACTAACACTTTAATTCTTTATGTCCTTTTTGACCGCATTCATAACACTTTAATTCTTTATTATACCATTTTTTTGTGTTATTTTTCCTAGGTTGAGAAGAGAAGAAGAAGAACGTTGTATATTCCTATTAGGACGTTTTAAAAAACCTCCTAAGTTTTCTTGCTATTAATATCAACTCATCATCTAATTCAGTATCACTATTACTGTCATCATTATTTGTATGTGTTTTAGTTGTTTTCAAAGCTATAGACTTACTTGATGATTTAGATGACTCGGACTTCTGTTGGTTTAGTTTTACCTCATAGACTTTAAGAGACCCGATCAATTCATCCATCTTAGTGATTGACTTTGTCTCCTTGATTGCAGTCACCTTTGGATCCCATTCAGTAGGAAGGCTTCGTAGCACCTTTGAACCTTTTCATTGTTCGAAAATGACTTCTCTAAAGCTTCAAGGGCATTGAAAATATTAGTAATCCTCAAATCCATAGATGTTATGGATTCGTTCGGCAACATTTTGAAAGTCTCTAATTCAGTCATAAGCACCTTCATGCTTTAATACAAGTGATTTCCACATGTCGTGTGCGCTTGTGCAATTTGACACATATCCTGCTTCAGAAGTTGTAAGTCCATTCAAAAGTAATTGCATAGCTTTAGCATTCATGGACATTTTCTTTTTATCTTCCGATGACCATTCACTTTTATACTTTTCAACCTCCTGTGTGACTCCACTAACTTGTACAACTTTCATTGGAATGTACGGCCCATCTTCAACTATAGACCATAAATCGATGTCTATAGTCATTAAGAATTGCCTCATTCTTAGTTTCCAATGAACAAAATTATTGCCATCAAAAAGAGGAGGGCGTTGTATAGACATACCTTCCAACTCACCTTTGTGAGAAACAATAGCCATTGTATGTACCATGCATTTGAGACAAGCAGTATATAATGAATTGTTGTTTCCTGGCCTTGTATTGTTCGTATGGTGTTGAATCTTGCTTCTTTTGAGTGCTGTAGACCTCGTTCTGATACCAATTGTTGGACCGTGCACCTGCAATAAACACCACTAGAGGGTGTGAATAGTGGTTAGTGAAAATTACACGACAACCCTTTGTAAAAATCCCCTTTGAAAACAGAATCTGAGACCATTTCAGATTCAAAACCCGTTTTTGAAAAATTCAAAAATAATTGTACACAACTCCAAAAATTATAAAACTTTCCAGAATTTAACTTCAATGTGTTAAAATCAGAAAAACAAAAATAAGAACGTTGGATCCTTCAAACAAATAAAAAGATTCAGATGGTCAATCTGGACAGAATTGGACAGAATGTTGCTGATTTTGAAAAACTTGTTTCCCTTTGAATACTCAACCAAAAAGGTTGATATTTATATCAAAACACTCCTTAGGATGTGTAGATGACGTTTTCAAAAGGCCCTGACCTTGAACAATTCTTGATAAATACAGAATCTAAGTTTTCTCAAAACTGGTCTGATTGCAGCCAGATTGGAGCAGTTATCTTGCAAAGACTGAAAGACTAACTTTCCCTTGCTCAAATCAAGTGATTCTTGCTACAAATGAAAGCTAACAGTCTGAAGTATAACTCCACCAAAAATCATGAATTTTGAAAATGTTTATCTATTTTTTCAAAACGTGAGAATTGTGTGAAATCTGTTGGATCGTGCACCTGCAATAAACACCACTAGAGGGGGGTGAATAGTGGTTAGCGGAAATTACACTACAACCCTTTGTTAAAATCCCCTTTGAAAACAGAATCTGAAACCACCTCAGATTCAGAACCTGTTTTTTCAAAAATTCACAAATAACTGTACACAACTCCAAAAATTATGAAACTTTCCAGAATTTAACTTCAATGAGTTAGCAAGACTCTATCCAAAAATCAGACAAAAATAAGATCGTTTGACCCTTCAAATAAATAAAAAGATTCAAATGGTCAATCTGGACAGAATTGGACAGAATGTTGCTGATTTTGCAAAACGTGTTTCTCTTTGAATAATCAACCAAAAAGGTTGATCTTTATATCAAAACACTCCTTAGGATGTGTAGATGAAGTTTGCAAAAGCCCCTGACCTTAACCAACTCTTGAAAAATACAGAATTGAAGTTTTTCTCAAAACTGGTCAGATTGCATCTAGATTGGAGCAGTTATCTTGCAAAGACTGAAAGACTAACTTTCCCTTGCTCAAATCAAGTGATTCTTGTTGCAAATGAAAGCTAACAGTCTGAAGTATAACTCCACCAAAAATCACGAATTTTGAAAATGTTTAGCTATTTTTTCAAATTGTGAGAAGTTGTGTGAAAACTGCAGTCAAAAACGGGCAGAAAATAGAAATAAAGAAACAAGAGAAGAACACCGAGAATTTATCCTGGTTCGGTCAATGTGACCTACTCCAGTCCCAAGGAACACCTTTCCTTGGATTTCACTATCAAATGAACACCTTACAACAAGAGTCAAGCTTGATCCTTGGGTTATACACCAACCCTATTCAAGACTTGGATAATCACTTCTATGCAACTCTTGGTTACAACACCTCTACCACCTATTGATGTAGCCTTATAAATTTGGCTAATCAATCATACAAATCCAACTAAAGAAGGTGTGTATAGTGTAGCTGGACAACAAAGAAAATTGGAACACCTTAGCTACACAAAGTATGACCGAAAATATGAGAAGAGAATAGCAAGACAACAATCTTCAATTTTGCTTTCAAGTGTGTGTCTTCTCTTCTTCACCTTGCCTCCTATTTATAGTGTGAATAGATGGCATATTCTCTCCAACTTTTAGACCATGAGATGGCTGAGAATTTTGAATTAAAGCACCTCCATAATCATCTCCAACAACCTTGTCTCCATTACATTCAAATTTGAAATTTCAAGTTGGCAACTTTTGCCAACTAGCTTGTTTTTGAATTTTCCACTTGTCCAAAAGTCAAAAAATGGGTACACCACCTTCTTCACCTGTTTATGGACGTTTTTGATGTTGTATGTATGTATACCAACTCAAATTTTGTGAATAAAAAATAATGAATAAGTGTTGACAAGATTATGTCAACATATAACACCAAAATTCATACTTTCTTCTCCTTTACATATTGTGATGAATCTTGCACCAAGGACACCTTGTAATCTCTAAAAGATGATGATTAATATCCTCTTATAACATATATAAGAGGGTCTTCAAGAAAAAATAGAATGTGACATCTCAAATCGTCACATATCCAGCTATAGTCAATAATATCATCGGTTGAGAGAATAAGATATAAGATCACCATATAATCTTCAAAATGATAATAACACAGCTCCAGAATGAAGATAATGATATGCTCAAGAGATTCCTTGAGTGAAAATACTAAAAATACCCTTGGGGGTAAAATGACCAAAATACCCTTGGTGTGAGAAAACTCCAGAAATGCCCCCGATGGTCAGAAATAATCACAATACCACCTTTGTCATGATAACCAAGATAATAATATGCACTTGAAATATTTTTCACCATATGATGTTCCTACAAAACTTAAAATACCAATTTGGCCCTTTTTGGTAAGTTGTAGAAACTTCCAAGGCACGTTAGTCACAAGACAATAATAATCACCAAAAACACATAATAAGCACATAATGAGCATGTATAAATCATGTACAAATGAAAACAACCATTTTATCACATTTTAAAAAATTATTTCTAAAAACTCTAGACATCGATCGATCGAAGTACCTCAGCTTCATAGATCGATGTCTCACATAAAGGTTCAGGTTTTGTCTCTGACCTACATCGATCGATCGAAGTGAGAGTTCGATGTACATTGATCGATCGATATGTCTTAGATTTAGAGATCGATGTCTCACAGAAAGGTCTTAAACTTTTATGCCTTACATAGATCGATCGATGTGAACTTGTTCAACTTTTAATCACATATAACACCATGTGTGACATTTTTAAGTATTCATCACTTAAAATCATGACTTTGAAAATTATCCAAACATATTTCTCAACATTCTCCCCCTTTTGGATGATTTTCAAAATAACCTAACATGATTTTAATGTCACCACTTATAACCAAAAGTTTAACCAAATGTTTAACCAAAAGTTTAACCAAATGTTTTCAACTATGTTTTCAACTTTTAAATAGTATGCCGCTCCCCCTCAACTCATACTCTCCCCCCTTAACCTATGCTCCAAAATTTATACCAATAAAAACTTAGCATATGATTCATCATGACTTACCAACTAAAACATGACTTATCAACTAAAATCATGTTCATGTTCTTATTCTATCTCCCCCTTTATTTTGCAAATCATGCAAAAGATAGAACTATACAATGGTATCGTAAGTCATCATTCCTAATTTGGCTCGTAAGTTTTCAAAAGTGGCTTGATTAAGGGGCTTGGTGAAGATGTCAGCGATTTGGTGATCAGTTCTTATATAGTTTATCACTATGTCCTCATTTTGAACATGATCGCGAAGAAAGTGGTATCGCACCTCAATGTGTTTGGCCTTAGAATGAAGCACCGGATTCCGGGAAAGATTGATTGCACTTGTGCTATCGCAGAAAATTGGAATCTTATTCATTTTAATGCCAAAATCACTAAGTTGCTGTTTAAGCCAAAGTATTTGGGTAGTACATAAACTCAAAGCAATATACTCGGCTTCAGTGGTAGAAAGAGCTATACTAGCTTGTTTTTTAGAAAACCAAGAGATCAAATTGGTTCTTATGAATTGACATGTACCGCTAGTGGATTTTCTATCTAACCTGCAACCACCAAAATCAGCGTCACTATATGCGTGTAATTCCAACTTAGCGTTTCTATCATACCACAATCCTAAGTGAGGTGTATGCTTAAGATATCTAAAGATCTTTTTCACTGCATTGTAATGTGATACCTTAGGACAAGATTGAAACCTAGCACATATACACACACTAAACATAATATCAGGTCTTGATGCAGTTAAGTATAACAATGAGCCAATCATAGATCTATAAAGTGTGTCATCAAAAGGTTTACCATTTTCATCCTTATCAAGTTTGGTACTAACACTCATAGGGGTAGTTGTAGGTTTCAACTCTTCAAAACTAAACTTCTTAATCATATCATTGACATACTTAAGTTGGCTAATGTGAATTCCTTGAGTGGTTTGTTTGATTTGAAGTCCTAAGAAATAATTCAACTCTCCTACCATTGACATTTCAAACTCTGACTTCATACATTCTTCGAAGTCTTTTACTAAAGTAGGGTTGGTTGAACCAAATATTATATCATCTACGTATATTTGAACTATTAACAAATCATTACCTTTTCTTCTTAGGAATAATGTGTTGTCGATGGTCCCCCTTTGATAATTATTTGCAATAAGAAAGTTTGCAAATCTATCATACCAAGCTCTTGGAGCTTGTTTTAAACCATATAGAGCTTTCTTAAGCTTATAAACATGGTTCGGATTCTTCGGATCTTCGAATCCAGGAGGTTGTTTGACAAACACTTCTTCTTGGATGTATCCATTCAAGAACGCACTCTTGACATCCATTTGGAAGAGCTTAATTTTGCTTATACTTGCAATCGCAAGTAACAATCTAATTGCTTCTAGTCGTGCAACGGGTGCAAAGGTTTCTTCATAATCTATTCTTTCTTGTTGATTATAACCTTGTGCGACTAATCTAGCCTTATTCCTTATAATATTTCCTTGTTCATCCATTTTATTCCTAAAAACCCATTTAGTTCCTATGATAGACTTGTCTTCAGGTTTAGGTACTAAGTCCCACACGTTATTCCTTGTGAATTGATTTAATTCCTCATGCATAGCATCTATCCATGATATGTCACCTAAGGCTTCCTTTACGTTCTTAGGTTCTAATTGTGAGATTAAGCTATGTCCTTCAAGTTGACTTATATTTCTACGTGTTTTAACCCCAACACTTGGATCACCAATGATTATCTCTTTAGGGTATTTATGTTTATCTTCTATAAGCCACCAATTCCTAAGTTGACTAGGTTCACCTTCTTCTAGTTCAAATGTTTCATTCGTGTGAACATTTTCATATACAATTGGAACATCCTGTAAGTTAGATAGATTATCTTCCAATTGTAAAATTTCTTGATTTATTTCACCTAAAGGTTCATGCACATCTTGTTCAGGGGAAGTTGGTTCTAGATGATCATGAACAGGCTCAAGTAATATATCATCATCATCAAACATATTTTCAACATTATTCTCTTGTTGCTTTTTATCACTTACATCAAAATATGCATTCTCATTGAATTTCACATGTATAGATTCAATTATTTTTCTAGATGCATGATTATAACACCTATATGCCTTTGAGTTAGTTGAATATCCAACAAATATGCATTCAATAGACTTTTGTTCAAATTTATCAAGATTATCTTTGGTATTAAGTACAAAACATTTACACCCAAATACTCTAAGATAATCTACCTTAGGTTGTCTATTATTTAATAACTCATATGGTGTTTTATTTAATTTCTTTCTAATAGAAAGCCTATTTATTATATAACATGCACAACTAACAGCTTCAGCCCACAAAATCTAGGTACTTTGTTTTCACACAACATAGTTCTATCTATTTCTTGTAATGTTCTATTTTTACGTTCAATAACTCCATTGAGTTGTGGTGTTCTTGGTGGTGAGAATTCATGTTTTATTCTATGTAATTCACAAAACTTAATTATATCTTTGTTTTTAAATTCTCCACCTCTATCACTTCTAATTCTTTTAACATTTTCTTCATAAAGATTTTCAAGTTGCTAAATAAGATTTTTGATTACCAATGGAGCAGCGTCTTTGTGTGTTAAGAACAATGTCCATGTGTATCGTGAGTAATCATCTACTATGACACACACATAGTAGTATCCACCTAGACTTCTTGTCCTACTTGGACCAAATAAGTCTAAGTGAAGCAGTTCTAGTACATGACTAGTACTCACTTCATGTTTTGATTTCATTGTCTCTTTTATATGTTTTCCTTTAATACATGTTTCACATAATTGAAAATTATGTAAGTCTAACTTAGGCATTCCTCTAATTAGATTCTTCTTAGATAATCTTTCTATGGTTGAAACTCCTATATGGCCTAGTCGTCTATGCCATAAGTTCACATCTAAGTCATGTGATACTAAACACTTAATCCTAGCATTTAATATGTTATTTAGTGATAGTGTGTAAATGTTACCATCCCTATTTCCTTTTATTACAATTTCTCCTTTTTCATTTATTATATCACAACAATTAGGAAGAAAAGAGACATGATAACCAGAATCTATAAGTTGCGAAATACTTAATAAATTGTAAGAAAGATTGCTTACTAACAACACATTTCGTATTTGAAATGTGTTAGGGTCCCCAATTGTTCCTTTTCCAATAACCTTGCCTTGGTTGTTGTCACCGAATGTCACCTTTCCTCCATTATCGATTTGTTCCAGTTCGGTGAATAGTTTGGGGTTGCCCGTCATGTGCCTTGAACACCCGCTATCTAAAAACCACTTGGTTTTTAGATTCTTTGACTTTGTCTCCTTCTTGTACTCTTTACAATTTTCCTACAATGGAGACAAAGTTTTAGGTACCCTTTACTTGGGTCCTTGAATGTTAGAGGTTCCATCCTTGTTTATATACCCTTTGGGTATCCAAACTTGGATGTACCTTTTGGGTACATATTCGGCTTTTTCATAAGTTGAATAAAGAGGATTAACATGTATTTGACGATTCCATTTAAAAGATGTTACATTGTCATACATGTTATATCTTGGTTTATATGCATCATATTTTGGCCAACTATGATAATGAGTATGAGGCATATGATTTTGTTTCTTGAATGGCGCCATGTATGTATAATCATATGATGTATGTGAATTCCTATAAGTCTTATAAGGAGGATATGTATGTTGCATATATTTAGGTTTATATGTATTATAATAAGTTGGATGCATTTGATTTTGCTTAGATACATTTTTATACATATATGCATAATTTTTATGTGATCTAGATGAAAAGTTTTGCCTTGATGCTTTTGGAGGTGCATGTTGTATTTTTACCTTAGAAGGAGTAGAGGAAGGAGTAGGCAAAATATGTACATTTGACTTAGTTGTAATATATGGCAATTTAGACTTAGATGATATAAAATTAGTCTTTTTGTCTAACTTGTCATTTTCTTCTATATAGCCTAACCCCTTTTTATCATTTCCATATTTTTGTGACGAAATTAAAGTATCTAACATATTGGTTCCAGACTTAAATTGTTCTATCATTTTTTCTAAGGTAAATTTAGAAGACTTAAGTTGTACTATTTCATTTCCACAACTTTCTAACTTGGATTTTAACATTTTATTTTCCATTTGTAAATTTTGTTCATCTTTCCTATATGATTCAATTTTATTCTCTAAAGAATCAAGAGTATTAGTAGACTCTTGTTTAAGAGATTCTAGTTGATCGGAGAATTCCAAGTTGGACGTCTTCAACTTGTCATTTTCTTCAACTAGTTTCTTCTTTTCTTTAGAGAGGCTCTTACAGTGAGCATGCGTTCTTAAGAATTCTTCATACATTTCATCAAATGTCATGTCACTATCGGAATCACTATCAGAAGAAGAACATACCTCGTTGGATACGAAACAGACTTGAGCTTCCTCAGTTTCGGATTCTGAGTCGGATGAGTCGCTCCATGTGCTCACCTTCATTGCTCGTTTCCCTTTTCTTGCCTTATACTCTTTTGCCTTTATCGTTTGAGCCTCCTTATCCTTGGCTTGTTTATTATTGTTGTTATTATTATTTTTTTTCTTCGTGGGACAGTCATATGAAATATGTCCTTTTTGACCGCATTCATAACACTTTAATTCTTTATTATACCATTTGTTTGCTTTATTCTTCCTAGGTTGAGAAGAAGAAGAAGAAGAAGAAGAATTACGTTGTCTATTCCTATTTGGACGTTTGAAAAACTTTCTAAGTTTTCTAGCTATCAATATCAAGTCATCGTCTAATTCAGTATCACTATTACTATTATCGTTACCAGCATGTGTTTCGATTGTTTTGAAAGCTATTGACTTACCAGATGACTTAGACGATTCAGACTTTCGTTGGTTTAATTTAACCTCGTAAACTTTAAGAGACCCGATCAATTCATCCATCTTAGTGATTGACTTTGTCTCCTCGATTGCAATCACCTTCGGATCCCATTCAGCAGGGAGACTTCATAACACCTTTTGAACCTTTTCACTGTTCAAAAATGACTTTCCTAAAGCTTCAAGGGCATTGAAAATATTAGTAATCCTCAAATCCATAGATGTTATGGATTCGTTTGGCAACATTTTGAAAGTCTTTAATTCAGTCATAAGCATGTTTATTTTTGACTCTTTAACACCACTAGTACCTTCATGCTTTAATACAAGTGATTTCCACATGTCGTGTGCGCTTGTGCAATTTGACACATATCCTGCTTCAGAAGTTGTAAGTCCATTCAAAAGTAATTGCATAGCTTTAGCATTCATGGACATTTTCTTTTTATCATCTGATGACCATTCACTTTTACATTTTTCAACCTCTTGAGTTACTCCACTAACTTCTGTAACTTTCGTTGGAATGTACGGCCCATCTTCAACTATAGACCATAAATCGATGTCTATAGCCATTAAGAATAGCCTCATTCTTAGTTTCCAATGAACAAAATTATTGCCATCAAAAAGAGGAGGGCGTTGTGTAGACATACCTTCCAACTCACCTTTGTGAGAAACAATAGCCATAGTATGTACCTTGGATTTAAGACAAGCAGTATATAATGAATCGTTGTTTCTTGGCCTTGTATTGTTTGTATGGTGTTGAATCTTGCTTCTTTTTAGTGGTGTTGCTCTGGCTCTGATACCAAATGTTGGACCGTGCACCTGTAATAAACACCACTAGAGGGGGGTGAATAGTGGTTAGTGGAAATTATACTACAACCCTTTGTTAAAATCCCCTTCGAAAACAGAATCTGAAACCACCTCAGATTCAGAACCCGTTTTTCAAAAATTGACAAATAACTGTACACAACTCCAAAAATTATGAAACTTTCCATAATTTAACTTCAATGAGTTAGCAAGACACTATCCAAAAATCAGACAAAAATAAGATCGTTTGTCCCTTCAAATAAATAAAAAGATTCAAATGGTCAATCTGGACAGAATTGGACAGAATGTTGCTGATTTTGCAAAACGTGTTTCTCTTTGAATACTCAACCAAAAAGGTTGATCTTTATATCAAAACACTCCTTAGGATGTGTAGATGAAGTTTCCAAAAGCCCCTGACCTTAACCAACTCTTAAAAAATACAGAATTTAAGTTTTCTCAAAACTAGTCAGATTGCATCTACATTGGAGCAGTTATCTTGCAAAGACTGAAAGACTAACTTTCCCTTGCTCAAATCAAGTGATTCTTGTTGCAAATGAAAGCTAACAGTCTGAAGTATAACTCCACCAAAAATCACGAATTTTGAAAATGTTTAGCTATTTTTTCAAATTGTGAGAAGTTGTGTGAAAACTGCAGTCAAAAACGGGCAGAAAATAGAAATAAGGAAACAAGAGAAGAACACCGAGAATTTATCCTGGTTCGGTCAATGTGACCTACTCCAGTCCCAAGGAACACCTTTCCTTGGATTTCACTATCAAATGAACACCTTACAACAAGAGTCAAGCTTGATCCTTGGGTTATACACCAACCCTATTCAAGACTTGGATAATCACTTCTATGCAACTCTTGGTTACAACACCTCTACCACCTATTGATGTAGCCTTATAAATTTGGCTAATCAATCATACAAATCCAACTCAAGAAGGTGTGTATAGTGTAGCTGGACAACAAAGAAAATTGGAACACCTTAGCTACACAAAGTATGACCGAAAATATGAGAAGAGAATAGCAAGACAACAATCTTCAATTTTGCTTTCAAGTGTGTGTCTTCTCTTCTTCACCTTGCCTCCTATTTATAGTGTGAATAGATGGCATATTCTCTCCAACTTTTAGACCATGAGATGGCTGAGAATTTTGGATTAAAGCACCTCCATAATCATCTCCAACAACCTTGTCTCCATTACATTCAAATTTGAAATTTCAAGTTGTCAACTTTTGCCAACTAGCTTGTTTTTGAATTTTCCACTTGTCCAAAAGTCAAAAAATGAGTACACCACCTTCTTCACCTGTTTATGGACGTTTTTGATGTTGTATGTATGTATCCCAACTCAAATTTTGTGAATAAAAAATAATGAATAAGTGTTGACAAGATTATGTCAACATATAACACCAAAATTCATACTTTCTTCTCCTTTACATATTGTGATGAATCTTGCACCAAGGACACCTTGTAATATCTAAAAGATGATGATTAATATCCTCTTATAACATATATAAGAGGGTCTTCAAGAAAAAATAGAATGTGACATCTCAAATCGTCACATATCCAGCTATAGTCAATAATATCATCGGTTGAGAGAATAAGATATAAGATCACCATATAATCTTCAAAATGATAATAACATAGCTCCAGAATGAAGATAATAATATGCTCAAGAGATTCCTTGAGTGAAAATACTAAAAATACCCTTGGGGGTAAAATGACCAAAATACCCTTGGTGTGAGAAAACTCCAGAAATGCCCCCGATGGTCAGAAATAATCACAATACCACCTTTGTCATGATAACCAAGATAATAATATGCACTTAAAATATTTTTCACCATATGATGTTCCTACAAAACTTAAAATACCAATTTGGCCCTTTTTGGTAAGTTGTAGAAACTTCCAAGGCACGTTAGTCACAAGACAATAATAATCACCAAAACACATAATAAGCACATAATGAGCATGTATAAATCATGTACAAATGAAAACAACCATTTTATCACATTTTAGAAAATTATTTCTAAAAACTCTAGACATCGATCGATCGAAGTACCTCAGCTTCATAGATCGATGTCTCACATAAAGGTTCAGGTTTTGTCTCTGACCTACATTGATCGATCGAAGTGAGAGTTCGATGTACATTGATCGATCGATATATCTTAGATTTAGAGATCGATGTCTCACAGAAATATCTTAAACTTTTATGCCTTACATAGATCGATCGATGTGAACTTGTTCAACTTTTAATCACATATAACACCATGTGTGACATTTTTAAGTATTCATCACTTAAAATCATGACTTTGAAAATTATCCAAACATATTTCTCAACAATACACATATCATGGAAATGAAGTTTAAATGAAACAAGTGAGGTGTGTCACACCCCACCCCAAAGCCGTGGGGTAGGGGGTGTCCTACACCCCTCACAATGCTTCAATTTTTAATCCTTTGCTTCTTTACTTATTTTTATAATTCTTATGCTCATTGTTTAACACAAAATGATGATGCTCATATGATCATAAATATGTAAAATGGTAATCAACTAGTGGTAAATAATCTATCATGAACATGCTTTCTCATTTGCCAAAAACATCATACTTGAAAGTCAAGAATACAAAGAAAATATCATAGTTGGAGAAGTGTATGTTAACATACCTTCTTTAGTCTTATTGGCAAGATTCAACCCCTTTTAATATGCCTAAAGACCGTGCTCTAAGGGGTTTCCAAAAAACAGCCCCATTTTTGATAAATTATACATATATTACTTTAAATAAAAGAGATGATTATCATACGCTTAAAAATAGTGCTCAAGACTCGACTTTAATACGATATATTATTTCAATGGGGTCAAATTGATAGAAAATTGTTAAAATGGTAAATAAACATGTCAAGAAGGCAACATAATCATTTCATATTATATATGTTCAAAAGAGAGCAATATAATCGACTTTAGCTAACATGCAACAGACTTTTTGGTTAAACATAACACTATGTTCAAGTAGTACACATGTATGTACATATAAGACTTGATTCTAAGAACATCTTCACATGCATAATCATATTATTTAAAGTTCAAGTCTCTAATCCTAGCTCATGCCATAAAACACCAGATCTAATCTTCAACTACACAAGCAAAACATAATCTTTATAGCATTATGATAAGAAAATGGCTTGAAGCTAGTCTTGAATGATCCTATTCTATATGAACATAATTTCATATTTTTTTTCTTTTTCAAAATAACATGGATGATCTAAGTGTAGGACTTGCCTTATGAGCCTCTATTTAAGCTTGTTCTTGGACTAAAATTGAAGATTTAAACCTCCTTTCCACACCTAGGGGGTACGGTTTTGAACATTAATAAAGGGGTGGATAATTCTAGTTTAGGAAGCATGATATACATATATAATAATTCTAAGAAGGTTTCATAAGAAACATACCTTTTTCTTGATTTGTATTAAGTGCTTGGAAGACCTATCTATTTTACTCCAACTTGAAGAGTTTTCTTCACCTCTTCTTGGACTTCCTAGTGCACGGTTTCGAGGGTGGGGAAAAGGGTGAGTTGAGCTAATTTGAAAAGGCACTTGTTGAAAAAACATCTATTAAATCTTACCTTGAAGGGTTGGAAGGAGATTGAGCTATTACTTCACTTGACCTTGAAGGTATTGTCTTCCTTTTTCTCCTAGGGGGCATGGTCAGAGGCTAGAAGAAGAAGATGGGGTTGTCTTGAGTGTGATTTTGAAGGAAGAGAGGGAACTTGAGTGCTTTTGAGAGGAATATGTTGCGGAGAGACACTTGTGAAGCAAGATGGAATCCTTCCACCCTTCTCCTCTTCTTAAAATCGACTAGCACCATAAGAGAGATGGTGCATGTTGCTTGCTTGATGGGATGGGCATATTATGACATAAAGGAAGTAACAATGATGTCTTTTGGAAGCTTTCTTACAAGCATGTAAGAAAGGAAGCTTTTTTAGAAAATTTAGTTAATGCATGTTGCTATTGGTGTACTTGAGATGACTTGCCTAGCATGCTTGTAAGATAAAAAAATCTTGGGTATCTCTAGGTGTTACACCCCGTGATTTTTTAAGCGCAACTTTCAATACTTAGAGGTTAACCTTGAATGCAACTTAATTAATTATGTAAGATTATAAAACTTAGTTACTCAAAACATAGAAGAACAAAAGAAAGGGGTTAAAAGTAGAATTAAAAGAAATCATAGTAAATTATCAAATAGTCCCTACTAGGAGTTAGGGGAGTTACAAAATCTAGTATAACTTCCCCCTTCTCAGCATGAGGGGCGGTTTTTGACAGCAAAGGGAGAAGGAAAATTCTGAGAAAAGAGAGAGAAGAAGAAAGAAGAGGAAGAAGAAGAGGAGAGGAAGGAAAAGGAAGGAAGAAGGCCAACCTAGGTGCAATCTCCATTGAAATTCTGCAGTAAATCCGTAAGATTAATTAGAAACCAAGGCAAGTAATCTTTCTATACGCTTTATGTAAATTTTGATACTGTAGGCCCTATGTTCTTACAAAGAGAAAACATGAATCACACATTAGTATTCTTGTCTTGTCTATCATACATGCTTTGTTATATGTAAGTCTTGTTGCTAATTGTGTAAAGTCTTGTTCTTTGGGCCATATTTCTGAAATAGTTGTGCAGTAATTGTTGTTAGTCAACCATGCCCATGAGAGTATATATGTTGATGTGTTTCTTGTCTTGCTCTACTCTTGTGTTGATTGTATACACTTAGATGTTGAGAGTAAGTGCAGGAAATTGAGGGATGAGTGATGACATTGTTGTAGTCTTGTTGGTTGGGTATTGTTGATGATAACTCTTGAAGGTGGTGAATGATTGAAGATTTAGAGTGGATCCTGTTGGACATTCACTAAGCATCAATTCATGATTAGATGTATGTTAAGTATGATGAATCTAGTTGTTAAGATGGATCTTTAAGTGTTGAACCTGGAAGGGTTGAAGAAGAAAGGAGTTGGGTGGAAGTTACTGCAGAAAAACTACAGTTTGGCATCGTCAGAACACTTCGAACGCCTACATGAGGCGCTTCAAGTCACATTAGGCGCCTAATGTAGCGTTCCATGTGTCCTGGAACTTTCCCGTACAGAAAAACTGCAGTTTAGAACCGTCCGAACACTTCGAACACCTACTTGAAGCGCTTCATGTCACATTAGGCGCTTCATGTAGGCGTTCAATGTCTACGGAACATCCCCGAACACTTCGAACACCTAGTATAGGCGCTTGAAGTCACTATAGGCGCTTCATGTAGCGTTCCAACTGTACTGGAAGTCTTTTTGACCCTTTAAGCGCCCTATGTAAGTGTAGTAACTTTATACATTTCTTTTGAACATAAAATGCAAGGGTATTTGAGGTATATTTGAGGTGTAGATGGTAAGTTTGATTAAGTAAGCATAAGATTGAATTCTAGTGAATAAGTGAGACAAATGGACTTGGTAAAACACGTTTAGGGAGTGTTTGAGGTGCAAGACCATATCCTTGATAGACAAGATGTGTGTGTGTGTGTTACATGTTGATATGAAGCTATTTGTGCATCCTGCATCATGACATGGGCACTTGCACTTGATTTGACATATGTTTTGCAAAAGAACAAGAAAGGTAAAGTTTGCGAAAGACAAAATGGCTGCTGGTTGATCACAGGGTATAAAAGTCACGTCTGCGAAAGCAGGGTATAAAGAGCGTGATCTATGAATCAACAGCAGGGTATAAAGTATGTTATGGGGCCGTGGACCTATCCGCACGGAAAATGAAGTATTTTATGGGGCCGTGGACCTATCAGCACGGATAAATGATATATGTAATGGGGCCGTGGACCTTTCAGCACGGATATATGATATATGTAATGGGGCCGTGGACCTTTCAGCACGGATATATGATATATGTAATGGGGCCGTGGACCTTTCAGCACGGGGTATAAAGTTATGATGGCTGTGGACTGATCACCCACAGGGTATAAAGTTCTGCTACGCGAAGAATATAATATGTAAAGTGATGAAATGTTTTAGGAAATGACATGCATGACATGTTTGTGAAAGAAGACATATGCATGGGTGTTGTGTGTGATTTTAAAGAAGTACATGCATCATGATACACGAAGCATAAGACTTGACATGCAAGAAATGTGGTTAGTCTATGACTTGTTTATGTGATACGTTGTTTTAATACATGTTGGTTCTCGTAACTGTGTTCACATATGTGCTTTATCTGTTTTGGGGTAATTCTTATTAAGATGCTATTTGTTAACCCGAGCACCTTATTTTTGGGCAATGTTTTATACACTGGTGACTCGACATGTGTGATTCCGTAGGGGGTATAGACGGGTTACTTGCTGGCGAAGTTTTCGCTAAGAACAATCATTCTGTCTCCTTTTCAGGTGAGCCTGATTATGAGTTGATATTTATCGAAGACGACGGCGAGTGGGCTCAATGGGATGATGGACAAGGGAATAGATAGATGCTGGACTATTTTGTTTGAGTTTGGAACTCATTGTTATTATGTTGTTTTAAAACTTATGTCGGCTAGCGGAACAAACAGTTTTATTTCCGCTGCAGTTTTCTGGTTGTAATATTGACAACAAAGGTTTAGATTTTATGACGTTTCCGCTGGTTTTAACTTACATTATGAAGGAGGTATGCTTGATCTGCTTGACGCTTCGTAGTTCTCATAGTAGGCTACGGCGGGTGCACTGGTTCCGATAACGGTATCGGGCTGGGGCGCTACAGGTGGTATCAGAGCCTAGGCTTCAGATCTATTTCGGAAACTTAGGTTCATGATCTTTTAGACTCTTAAGCTATGATTTTCCTTTAAGGTTGATCCTTAGTTATAAGTACTGATCTCTTTAGTGGTTAAGTATGATATGGGTTGGGTGTGTGCGAGCGCGTCTTGTTACCTAACTTTGTATTAATAGTTGTACTACACACCTTACCTATTAGCACGCGTTCAAGCTTTTAGTAATCCTTGTATTTACTAAATGCCAATGTAATGTTGACCTTTTCAGAGAAAAATGCCTCCCAGGAGAGATAACACAGGCAACTCTGGCAATGGACAGGAGAACCAGCCACCACAAGTGGTTTTACCCCAAGTACTCACTGATGCGCTGACGGTCATTACACAAGGGTATGTGCAGCAGCATCAGCCTCCGCCTCCACCACTGTCGCAGCATAACATCAGGTTCTTTTATGGGGAGATGAGGAAGATGAGGGTGCCGGAATTCGGTGGATGTACGGATCCTGAAGAGGCTCAGCATTGGTTGGCTGAGGTTGAGAAATGTTTCCGGCTGGTGCAAGTTCCGAATGAGATAAAAGTTGAGGTGGCCACACCCCTTTTAAGTGGCAAGGCTGGCGAATGGTGGGAAGGAATGGTGTTGAGAATGACCCCACCAATCTCATGGACACAGTTTTGTGATGTTTTCCTGAAATACTACGTACCGGAGACGGCGATCTTGGACAAGATAAGGGCGTTTGACAGACTGGAGCAAGGAAGGATGACAGTGTCGGAGTATGCAGATCGTTTTCATGCCCTGGGTAAGTTTGCCCCTGCGATTATGTCTGATAATCGTCTTAAGATGACGAAGTTTGAGAGGGGCTTGGACTCGAGGATACAATCGGCGATAGTGAATGCGGGGATGAAAACTTATGAGGATATGCTAGATGCGTGTTATCGTGTTGAGAGTGATTTTCGCCGAGTGGCGGCAAGAGCAGCTAGCATAGGAGGGGCTGATAGAGGCAAGAGGCCAAGGGAGGATGTGAGAGTTGGTGGAAGACCCGGACGTTGGGTCAAGATTCCGAAGAGAGGCCCAGTTGGGAATTTTCAGAGACTGCCACCCCAGAATCAAGTAGCTCAGCAGGCGGTAGGAGTTTGTCCACATTGCAATAGGAATCACGTTGGAGAGTGTAGGAAAGTGGCTGGAGCATGTTTCCGATGCGGTCAAGTGGGTCACATGATTAGGGACTGCCCGGAGATGAAGAAAAATAATCCTGAAGAGGCGGCTCAGCAGCCGAGAGCGAAGCCTAGAGCAAATGCCCGTGTACATCTCATGACGGATACGGATGTGCAGGAGGCTACTGACGTAGTAGCAGGTACCATTTAAACTAAGTTTAAATCTTTAATGAATTAAGTATTTATGTGCTTAATTTTCCGTGTATAACTTGATATGGCTTTAGGTGCGATTTTAGTAAATAAGGTACCTGCCAACGTGCTCTTTGATAGCGGCGCAAGCCACTCCTTCGTAGCAAAGAGATTCACTAAACACCTGAGTAGTCTGCCTGAATGGTTAGAAACTCCGTATCGTGTTCAAGCGGCCGGAGATCAAATTATGGTTTCGTATCATCGGTACCGGGATTGTGAATTGGAGTTTGAAGGACAAACATTCCCCGCCACACTGATCCCTATTCAGATGTATGACTTTGACGTCATATTAGGAATGGACTGACTAGCCAAGAATCACGCTAATATTGATTGTCGGTTGAAGCAAGTGACAATCAAGAATGCTAAGATGGAGGAGGTAATATTTCAAGGAGATGCGGAACGAAAGAAGGTACCCAAAAAGGTGTACGTGTCGGTTGCACAAGCGCGCAAGGCATTAAGGAAAGGTGCTGAGGGATTTCTAGTGTATGCCATGGATGTTACTCAGGAGATATCGCCTATTGAACAAATTCCAGTAGTCAACGAATTTCCTGATGTGTTTCCGG
The DNA here is from genome assembly GCA_036186865.1 of Eustoma russellianum. Taxonomy (NCBI): domain Eukaryota; kingdom Viridiplantae; phylum Streptophyta; class Magnoliopsida; order Gentianales; family Gentianaceae; genus Eustoma; species Eustoma russellianum. Next base: position 11,484,654 of record AP025061.1, read on the forward strand.
AAGATTTACCAGGAGTACCACCCCCGAGAGAAGTCGAATTTGAGATCAACTTGATTCCAGGGACAGAACCTATTTCTAAAGCTCCTTATTGAATGGCTCCGGCAGAACTGAGAGAGTTGAAGGAGCAACTGCAGGAGTTATTGGACAAGAAGTTCATCCGCCCTAGTGTATCGCCTTGGGGAGCACCTGTTCTGTTTGTAAAGAAGAAAGATGGTAGCATGAGGCTTTGTATCGATTATAGAGAGTTGAATAAAGTTACCATCAAGAATAAGTATCCCCTTCCGCGAATCGAAGATTTATTTGATCAGCTCAAAGGTGCCAAGATTTTCTCGAAAATCGACCTCCGATCAGGATATCATCAATTACGAGTGAAGGCCGAGGACATCGCAAAGACAGCTTTCCGCACAAGGTATGGTCACTATGAATTTTTAGTGATGCCATTTGGATTGACAAATGCCCCTGCGGCTTTTATGGATCTTATGAATACTGTCTTTCGAGAACAGTTGGATAAGTTTGTAGTGGTATTCATAGATGATATCCTTGTGTATTCTCCTGACGAGCAAACTCACACTGAGCATTTGAGAACCGTACTAGGCATTTTGAGGCAGAAACAACTTTATGCAAAGTTTAGCAAGTGTGAGTTCTGGTTAAGAAGTGTAGCTTTCCTGGGTCATGTGATATCAGAAGAGGGGATTGCTGTTGACCCGAAGAAGGTGGAAGCTATAACTGAATGACCTAGACCTACCAATGTCACCGAAGTGCGAAGTTTCTTGGGTCTAGCGGGTTATTACAGAAAATTTGTTGAGGGATTCTCGAAGATTGCCGTACCTCTCAGTCGCCTTACTCAAAAGAAGTCCAAGTTTGAGTGGTCGGCTGAATGCGAGCAAAGTTTCATGGAGCTTAAGAAGAGATTAACGACAGCTCCAGTATTGGCTCAACCCTCTGGAACGGATGGATTTGTGATTTATAGTGATGCGTCAAAGAATGGGTTAGGTACGTGAATTATAGTATAAGATTATGATCTTGTATACCCATTAAGTTTAGACTAACGCCTTGTTTGTAGGTTGTGTTTTAATGCAAAACGGACTAGTCATCGCGTATGCCTCAAGACAGCTAAAGCCTTATGAACAAAACTATCCCACACATGATCTTGAACTTGCCGCGGTTGTGTTCGCCTTGAAGATCTGGCGGCATTATTTGTATGGAGAGAAGTGCGCGGTATTCACAGACCATAAGAGTCTAAAGTATTTGTTCTCACAGAAGGAATTGAATATGAGGCAGCGGAGATGGTTGGAATTGCTAAAAGACTATGACCTAACTATTCATTATCACCCGGGAAAGGCTAACAAGGTAGCCGACGCCTTAAGTAGGAAGTCCAGCCATGCACGACAATCACCATTGGAAAGAGAGATGGAGGAGTTTGGTTTGGATTTGATTGAATCCACGGTGAACGTTCTGACAGTCTTGACTATCAACCCGAGTTTGATTGATCGGATAAAGGAGGCACAGAAGAGAGATAAGGCTTTAAGTGAGATAATGGAAAGGGTGAAACATAGTCAAGTTGAAGGATTTCGGACTAAGGAGGATGGGGGCTTATGGTTCAGGGAAAGATTATGTGTTCCGGATGTTGACGAACTTAGGAAAGAAGTTCTGCAAGAAGCTCATAGTTCGAGGTTATCAATACACCCCGGTAGCACCAAGATGTATAGAGATCTCAAGCGTTACTATTGGTGGTCTGGGATGAAAAGACATATTGCGGAATTCATAGAGAGGTGTTTGGTGCGTCAACAAGTCAAGGCGGAACACCAACGGCCCGGTGAATTGTTGATGCCGTTGGAGATTCCCGAATGGAAATGGGAACATGTCACAATGGATTTTGTAGCTGGTTTACCAAAGACAAGAAGTGGATGTGACATGATTTGGGTTATCGTGGATCGTTTAACAAAGTCTGCCCATTTCTTACCCGTTTCAAGTGAAGCACCTCTTGACAAGTTAGTGAGTTTATATATGGACAGTATTGTTAGTTTGCAAGGAGTCCCGGTAAGTATAGTGTCCGACCGAGATTCACGGTTCACATCTAAGTTTTGGACAGCATTCCAAGAAGCCATGGGTACGGAATTAAGGTTGAGTACGGCGTATCATCCCCAAACTGATGGACAGTCCGAGCGGACAATTCAAACCTTGGAAGATATGCTAAGAGCTTGCGTGCTGGATTTCAAAGGGAGTTGGGACGGAATGGTAAAGCTGATGGAATTTTCTTATAACAATAGTTACCACAGCACAATTGATATGGCTCCTTTTGAGGCTTTGTATGGAAGGAAATGTAGGTCTCCGATTTATTGGGACGAAGTGGGCGTGAGGACCATTACTGGACCTGAGCTATTAGAGAAAACGTTAGAGAAGGTGAAAGTCATCCGGGAAAGACTCAAGACGGCTCAGGACCGCAGCAAGAGTTGGGCAGATTCCAAACGACGACCATTGGATTTTGATGTGGGTGATAAAGTTTATTTGAAGGTATCACCTACGAAAGGCGTCATGAGGTTTGGAGTAAAAGGCAAGCTAAGCCCTCGTTTCATTGGTCCTTATGAAATACTTGAGAAGGTAGGAGCCTTGGCATATAAGCTGGCATTACCTACGATGTTGGCGCAAGTTCACAATGTATTCCACGTGTCACAATTAAGAAAGTACGTGGCGGATCCAAGTCATGTACTTGAAGCTCAACCTTTGGAACTCAAGGACGATGTTACATATGAGGAAGTACCCGTGAAAATTGTGGACCGAAAGGATCAAGTGTTGAGGAAGCGAGTGATCCCTTATGTAAAGGTTCAATGGAGCAATCACACGGAACGGGAAGCCACTTGGGAGCTCGAAGAACAAATGCGGGAGAAGTATCCTCAGCTCTTTGACTAAGGTACGTAAGTTTCGAGGACGAAACTTTTTGTAAGGGGGTGGAATGTTACATCCCGTGATTTTTAAGCGCAACTTTCAATACTTAGAGGTTAACCTTGAATGCAACTTAATTAATTATGTAAGATTATAAAACTTAGTTACTCAAAACATAGAAGAACAAAAGAAAGGGGTTAAAAGTAGAATTAAAAGAAATCATAGTAAATTATCAAATAGTCCCTACTAGGAGTTAGGGGAGTTACAAAATCTAGTATAACTTCCCCCTTCTCAGCATGAGGGGCGGTTTTTGACAGCAAAGGGAGAAGGAAAATTCTGAGAAAAGAGAGAGAAGAAGAAAGAAGAGGAAGAAGAAGAGGAGAGGAAGGAAAAGGAAGGAAGAAGGCCAACCTAGGTGCAATCTCCATTGAAATTCTGCAGTAAATCCGTAAGATTAATTAGAAACCAAGGCAAGTAATCTTTCTATACGCTTTATGTAAATTTTGATACTGTAGGCCCTATGTTCTTACAAAGAGAAAACATGAATCACACATTAGTATTCTTGTCTTGTCTATCATACATGCTTTGTTATATGTAAGTCTTGTTGCTAATTGTGTAAAGTCTTGTTCTTTGGGCCATATTTCTGAAATAGTTGTGCAGTAATTGTTGTTAGTCAACCATGCCCATGAGAGTATATATGTTGATGTGTTTCTTGTCTTGCTCTACTCTTGTGTTGATTGTATACACTTAGATGTTGAGAGTAAGTGCAGGAAATTGAGGGATGAGTGATGACATTGTTGTAGTCTTGTTGGTTGGGTATTGTTGATGATAACTCTTGAAGGTGGTGAATGATTGAAGATTTAGAGTGGATCTTGTTGGACATTCACTAAGCATCAATTCATGATTAGATGTATGTTAAGTATGATGAATCTAGTTGTTAAGATGGATCTTTAAGTGTTGAACCTGGAAGGGTTGAAGAAGAAAGGAGTTGGGTGGAAGTTACTGCAGAAAAACTGCAGTTTGGCATCGTCAGAACACTTCGAACGCCTACATGAGGCGCTTCAAGTCACATTAGGCGCCTAATGTAGCGTTCCATGTGTCCTGGAACTTTCCCGTACAGAAAAACTGCAGTTTAGAACCGTCCGAACACTTCGAACACCTACTTGAAGCGCTTCATGTCACATTAGGCGCTTCATGTAGGCGTTCAATGTCTACGGAACATCCCCGAACACTTCGAACACCTAGTATAGGCGCTTGAAGTCACTATAGGTGCTTCATGTAGCGTTCCAACTGTACTGGAAGTCTTTTTGACCCTTTAAGCGCCCTATGTAAGTGTAGTAACTTTATACACTTCTTTTGAACATAAAATGCAAGGGTATTTGAGGTATATTTGAGGTGTAGATGGTAAGTTTGATTAAGTAAGCATAAGATTGAATTCTAGTGAATAAGTGAGACAAATGGACTTGGTAAAACACGTTTAGGGAGTGTTTGAGGTGCAAGACCATATCCTTGATAGACAAGATGTGTGTGTGTGTGTTACATGTTGATATGAAGCTATTTGTGCATCCTGCATCATGACATGGGCACTTGCACTTGATTTGACATATGTTTTGCAAAAGAACAAGAAAGGTAAAGTTTGCGAAAGACAAAATGGCTGCTGGTTGATCACAGGGTATAAAAGTCACGTCTGCGAAAGCAGGGTATAAAGAGCGTGATCTGTGAATCAACAGCAGGGTATAAAGTATGTTATGGGGCCGTGGACCTATCCGCACGGAAAATGAAGTATTTTATGGGGCCGTGGACCTATCAGCACGGATAAATGATATATGTAATGGGGCCGTGGACCTTTCAGCACGGATATATGATATATGTAATGGGGCCGTGGACCTTTCAGCACGGATATATGATATATGTAATGGGGCCGTGGACCTTTCAGCACGGGGTATAAAGTTATGATGGCTGTGGACTGATCACCCACAGGGTATAAAGTTCTGCTACGCGAAGAATATAATATGTAAAGTGATGAAATGTTTTGGGAAATGACATGCATGACATGTTTGTGAAAGAAGACATATGCATGGGTGTTGTGTGTGATTTTAAAGAAGTACATGCATCATGATACACGAAGCATAAGACTTGACATGCAAGAAATGTGGTTAGTCTATGACTTGTTTATGTGATACGTTGTTTTAATACATATTGGTTCTCGTAACTGTGTTCACATATGTGCTTTATCTGTTTTGGGGTAATTCTTATTAAGATGCTATTTGTTAACCCGAGCACCTTATTTTTGGGCAATGTTTTATACACTGGTGACTCGACATGTGTGATTCCGTAGGGGGTATAGACGGGTTACTTGCTGGCGAAGTTTTCGCTAAGAACAATCATTCTGTCTCCTTTTCAGGTGAGCCTGATTATGAGTTGATATTTATCGAAGACGACGGCGAGTGGGCTCAATGGGATGATGGACAAGGGAATAGATAGATGCTGGACTATTTTGTTTGAGTTTGGAACTCATTGTTATTATGTTGTTTTAAAACTTATGTCGGCTAGGGGAACAAACAGTTTTATTTCCGCTGCAGTTTTCTGGTTGTAATATTGACAACAAAGGTTTAGATTTTATGACGTTTCCGCTGGTTTTAACTTACATTATGAAGGAGGTATGCTTGATCTGCTTGACGCTTCGTAGTTCTCATAGTAGGCTACGGCGGGTGCACTGGTTCCGATAACGGTATCGGGCTGGGGCGCTACACTAGGGGAGGGGATTTGGAGGGTAATTTAGGTAATACACTAAGTTCTAGAATAAATCTTAGGTATGTCCTTTTTTATTTTATTTTCTTTTAAATATAACTTGCAACATAGTGATGTATTTATACATGTAGATATAAGTTACATTAATTTACTACATTGATGGTTGTGACATAATTATGACCTCAATTTATTTTAATTTTGGTGTGTATAATATGCCTTGTAACATACATCCTAGTTTAATTTTCCGGTACGGAACATGGTTCGTAACATCCTTCCCCCTTAAAAAAAGTTTCGTCTTCGAAACTTACGTACCTTATATGAAGAGATGAGGGTATTGCTCCTTCATCTTCTGCTCCGGATCCTATGTTGATTCTCCTTCGGTGTGATGGGTCCATTGTACTTTTATGAAGGGAATTGACTGTCGCCTCAACACTTGTTCTTTTCTGTCTATGATCCGGACTGGAACCTCGTCATAAGTAGCATCCTCTTGAATTGTCACTAACTGCTCCTCCAGCATGTGACTCGGATCATGAACATAATGACGCAGCTGGGATACATAAAATGTGTCGTGCATCTGCGACAGTAAAAGAAGCAATGCCAATCGATATGCTAGTCCCAATCCTCTCTAGAATATCAAAGGGTCCAAGGAAGCGGGGGTTCAGCTTCCCTTTAACTCCAAATCTGATCACCCCTTTCGTTTGCAAAACCTGCATGTAGACCTTCTCACCAACATCAAACTCCATCGGCCTCCACTTAGCATCTGCCCAACTTTGGTTACGATCTTGAGCGGCCCTCAATCTTTCACAGATCACCTTGACCTTTTCTAAGATCTGCTCAACCAACTCAGGCTCGGTGAGGGCTCTCTCACCAATCTCATCCCAATACAGAGGTGATCGACACTTGCATCCATACCATGCTTCGAAGGGTGCCATCCCGATCGAACTATCGTAACTACTGTTGTACGAGAATTCTATTAGTTTCACTGACTTGTCCCAGTTACCCCTGAAATCAATGGCACAAGGACGCAACATATCTTCCAAAGTCTGAATGGTCCGTTAAGATTGCTCGTCAGTCTGAGGATGAAAAGTTGTACTCATCCAGATTTCCGTCCCCATTGCCTGCTTGTACGCTTTCCAGAATTGGGCGGTGAAGCGAGGATCTCTATCACATACAATACTTACCGGCACACCATGTAGACTTACTATATTATCTATGTATAAACTCACCAGCTTATCCATCGGTGCTTGGTGAGTTGGTCGACCACTACCTATATCGTATCATTACCACTTCGGGTCTTGGGGAGCCCAATCACGAAATCCATGGTGATGTGTTTCCACTTCCATTCTGAGATTCTAATGGCTATAGAAGACCGGAGGGTCAATGATGTTTAGCCTTAACCTATTGACACACCAAACATCGGTCTATGAACTCTGCAATTTGATGTTTCATCCAGCTCCACCAATAGTTTCTTTTGAAGTCTTAATACATTTTGGTAGCTCCTGGATGGATCGATAGCCTCGAATTATGCGCCTCATTTAAGATCTCTCTTTTAAGTGCGTCATCATCTGGTACACACAGTCTATCTTGGAATCAAAGGCTACCGTCATCCTAAAGCCGAAAGTCAGCCACTGGTCCCTTTTTCCAACTTCTCCAAGATTCTCGATAATTCAGCATCCACTTTTTGGTCCTCTTTTATTCTATCAATCAGTGTCGGTGTAATCATCACGGTGGCCAAGATATTGGCAGTGGAGTCAACCATGTCTAGCTTGAGTTCTGCCATCTCTTTCTCCAGCGGGACCTGCCTTGCATGACTTGACTTCCTACTCTACGCATCTGCTACTTTGTTCACTTTTCCTAGATGATAATGAATAGCGTGGTCATAGTCTGTTATTAATTCCAACCATCTGCATTGCCTCATGTTTAACTCCTTTTAGGTAACCAGATATTTGAAACTCTTGTGGTCTATGTACAACTCACGTCTTTCTCTGTATAGATAATGTCTCCAGATCTTCAAATCGAACACCACCGTTGCTAATTCCAAATCATTTGTAGGGTAATTATGTTCATATAGTTTTAACTGCCTTGAAGCGCATGCAATCACTCTATCCTGTTGCATCAAAAAAAACCTGAAAGAGAAGGGTTACGCACACATATATATAGTAGGAAAACTTAAATATATTAAAATGGGTAGTTTTGTTACCTAGTTCATTTCTGGATGCGTCACTATATACGATGAATCCTTCGCCGGAAATGGGATGTGCAAGGACTGGGGTTGAAGCCAGCCTTTTCTTAGCTTGGCAAAGCTCTGTTCATAGTCAGAAGTCTACTCAAAATTGGTTTTCTTTTGGGTCAGTCAAGTCATTGGAACTGCAATTCGAGAAAACCCCTCGACAAACTTCTGATTGTATCCGTCTAGCCCCAAAAAGCTCCTGACTTCAATTGCATTGCTCGGCCAAGGCCATTCTGTTATTGCTTCAATTTTCTTCAGATCAACGAATATTCCTTCTTCGAGATGACATGTCCTAGAAATGACACACTGCAGAGCCAAAATTCACATTTACTGAATTTAGCATAGAGCTTCTTCTGCCGCAGTATGCTCAGGACAACCTTCAGATGTTCATCATGTGTTTTTTCGTCAGATGAATACACCAGGATATCATCAATGAACACCACTACGAACCTGTCCAAATGGTCACAAAAAACTGTATTCATCAGGTTCATCAATGCTGCAGGGGCATTAGTCAACCCGAATAGCATCACCAGAAACTCATAATGTCCATATCGGGTCCAAAAAGCGGTCTTGGCAACATTCTCTACTTTGATCTTAAGCCAATGGTATCCGGAACGAAGGTCAATCTTACTAAACACCTTAGCACCCTAAAAACAAAGGTTTTAGTGCTTGGTCGCAACAATCGAAACAATTTTCAAGATGCGAAATTTAAAATCTTACCTTCCACTACCGAACAAGTCATCGATCCGAGGCAGTGGGTATGTATTTTTATGGTCATTTTGTTCAGTTCTCGATAATCAATACATAACCTCATACTGCCATCCTTTTTCTTTACGAAGAGGACCAGGGCATCCCAAGGTGAAACACTAAGGCGAATAAACTTCTTATCGATCAATTCTTGTAATTGCTCCTTTAATTCTTTCAACTCGGCTGGGGCCATTCGATATGGTGCTTTCGATATTGGTTCCGATCCTAGACAAGATTAATTTCGAATTCTACTTCTCGGTCAGGAGGTGAGCCAGGCAGATCATCTGGAAAAACATCTGGAAACTCATTGACCACTGTGATGCTGTCAAAAGGAGGTATTTCCTTCTCAGCGTTGAGGGCATACACAAGAATACCAACATCTCCCTTTCTCAATGCTTGGCATGCCTGGACTGCTGTGAGATACAAATTTTTTAAGACCTTCAACTTTGAATTTCCTTGGTACACCACTTCTTCACGGATTGGGTTCTTGATCACCACTCGCTTCTCTCGACAGTCGATATGAGCATGATTTTTGAATAACCAGTCCATGCCTGGTATAATGTCAAAGTCTCCTATCTTAATTAGAATCAAAGTGGCATCGAACTTTTGTCCTTCCATCTCCAGTTCAGAGTCTCTATATAAGTGATGAGAAATCATAACCTGATCACCAACTGCTTGGACACGATAGGGTGCGTCCAACCTGGTAAGGCAACCCTAAAGTTCTTAGCGAACCTCTTAGATACGAAAGAGTGGTTGGCGCCACTATCGAACAGTACATTTGCTTGTACGTTATTAACTAATATCGCACATGTCATAATTCACAAATCAAATACAAAGTTCTCAAATATGCATCTAGCTACCATATTTATGTTGATCGGGAGCCTTTTCCACCTCTGCATCTGTTATAACATGAACCCGGGCGTTAGCCCACGAACGATCCTTCTGCTGCTGAGCATTCCCCTGAGGCTCCTTCTTCTGCTCCGAGTAGTCCTTCATCATGTGCCCCGTCTTGCCATAGCAGAAACATTCTCCTAACCTCAGACAAGACTTGCATGTATGTTGTTTCTAGCATAAATGACATCGAGGAACGGTTGGCTGAGGCTGTGGTTGCTGAGGCTGCTGACATGCTGGCTGCTGGGTACGGCCAACGTCCCTCCTAGAAGTCTTAGTATTCTGGCTAGATCCATCACCACTAAAATCTCCGGGTCTCTTAGCCTAGGCCTCCTTATCGCAGTTTGTCAAGTCTCTCTCTACCCGGTTGTAGTCATCCAACATCTCTCTGAAACTCTTAGGCTTAGCATTCACAATCCACGTCCTCATGCGAGAGTTCAGACTACGCTCAAACTTTATCATCTTCAACTTTTCATCATTCGTAGTAGAGGGTACATATCTATCAAGGGCCATGAAGCGATTGGCGTACTCGGATACAATCATCCGTGGCTCCTGCTTAAGTTACTCAAAGCCACTGATCTTCTGCACAGTCACATACGGAGGAATATAGAACTTGTTGAACTCCTCTAGAAATCGGGCCCATGAAATATGTCTCGGCGAAGGCTGAATATTGGTCTTTCACCACTGGTTAGCCTCTCTGATGAGGAAAGGCCGGATCACCTATGCTTTTAATTCATCAAATACATGTATAAGCTCGAAACAATTCTCCATATCGTCGATCCATTTCTCTGCCTCTGGTCTACCCTTAAAGGTGGGAATACGAGCTCTCTTCAGAGCCTCAAAATAAAAATAGGTGTCATGCTGCGGTGACTGTGGAGGCGGAGGTGCAGCCTGATTATTAGGGCCTGTATAGCCCAGCTGGATCAGTGTTTGAATTACCACCTGAGCAATATCTGCGAGTGAGAATACCCCAGGTGCGTAACCTCCCGGTGCATATCCCCTGGGCACTTGAGCCTGCGGTGAGGGTGCGTACTGCTAGTATGGTGGTACCAGCACTGGTGGTGGTGGTGGCACCTGCTCCTGTAGGGGAAGTGACATCGGTCTATCTCTATGAGGTCTCCCACGAGGTCGGCCGAACATCCTATTAGAACATAGACATTGTTTTAAAGATCGTGAGTATGTACAAAAAATTTCTGCGGAAGTCTTAAATATCTTATATCCGAAATTTGTTTAAGTTATGCTTCTGCTGTGGATCTGGAGCATGGGCTCTGATACCACCTGTAGTGCCCTGTCCCAGACTACGTCTACAGAATAGTTCACCCGCCATACTCATCTACGAGAAGTACAAGGCGTCGATAATATTCAATGTCACATTCCACCTGAGACATAGATTGGTATAGCGGAAGCATAAAAACTTAAACATAAAAAGGTTCAGCAGATACATTATCCAAAATAGAGTACATGACAGTCCAACAAAAACTCGAAGTCCATGAAACAATCATCCATCATAAAGTAAGGTCATCATCCTGAGGCCTATATCGCTCGTTCACTGCTCATCTCTTCTCGGCTCATCCTCGATGTACTCAACCTCTAAAGTCATGTCCTCTGCAAAGTGTATGTATAAACAACGGTTAGGCGATATATAAATCACCTATCCGTCATGTCGGATCAAGCTAGATGAGACATGACAGTAAAAACATAAGTAAGAACATATATACCTTTTCATGTCTCAATTACGGAAAATAATTAACATCACACACATTGTATGTATAGCAGCAAATAAATAAAACAAGACATTTATAATATCATAACATACGGAACTTAAATCTATTCTACCTATTCCCGAAAAAGTTCAATCATAACATGTTCATTCCTAGCTTATGAATTCATGTCTTACTCTAGTCGTCAAGGTTCCATACTTCTTTAATTATCCCTAATAGCATTATCATCATCTTATTTTCTACCCGTAAGGTTAACACTTTTCTTATCTTGAATTTAAAAGTCTTCTTAAGTTGTAACTTAAAACTACATAATACATGATCTTGAAAATGCATGACATGAACTTTCTTTAATATGCAAAACATGACATAACATATGATGGCCATCTCCACGTAAGAACTATACCAACGACATACGCAATAATCTCCCAAATAGTCATAAGTACAAATATGGCTTCCTTTGGTCCAACCAAGGTATTACGCCATACGTACGTATCACTAACGGTGGCGTAATGCCCGAGATCCCTTAGGTCCAACCCAGGTGTTACACTCGACTTATAAACATGAACATATCAAAAAATAACTTATTCCCATGACACCAACCATCCCAGTCCTGGTGTCATGACGGCCTCCAAGATGTCGTACACGACGTAATCATAACATAGAAAAACATACTTGGAATTATCCGTTTCCTTGATAAGTTTGTTATGTTACGTGGCCTTAACTTCCTTTCAAAAACATGATTTTCATAACGTGACATCGAAAACATAGTCTTTACTTCAAAACATCATAGTTGATGCACTTGTAACTTTTCTTGATTCATAAACTTGAAAACATCGGTTTTCTTTAAAAACGCATAATGTGATGCAAAACACTTTATTCATGGGTTTATTTATTCGTCAAGTGTCCTATAGTCCCGTTTGATGTATTAAACTTGTGCTTAGCGAATTCCATAATTTATGGCCTTTAATATATCAAATAAGTCATAAAACCCCATTTTGCCCTTTTTTTCCTTTGGGCTTTCGGCCGATACCCCAAAGCAGCCCCTATTTGGGCTAACTTCATACTTATTCATATCCTGAAATGCACCTTGTATCTTCATCCTAAAATCGTGGCAAAATCATTAGCAATATCAAAGAATCCAAAACTTATCCTAAAACATAACCTAAGGCATAACATATCACATATGTAACAAGACTACAATTTTCACATAATATACATAATACAAATATCATGACAATGAAGTTTAAATGAAGCAAATGAGGTGTATCACACCCCACCCCAAATCCATGGGGTAGGGGGTGTCGTACACCCCTCACAATGCTTCAATTTTAATCCTTTGCTTCTTTATTTATTTTTATAATTCTTATGCTCATTGTTTAACACAAAATGATGATGCTTATATGGTCATAAATATGTAAAATAGTCATCAACTAGTGGTAAATAATCTATCATGAACATGCTTTCTTGTTTGCCAAAAACATCATACTTGAAAGTCAAGAATACAAAGAAAATATCATAGTTGAAAAAGAGTATGTTAACATACCTTCTTTATTCTTCATTTGCCCGATTCAACCCCTTTTAATATGCGTAAAATCCATGCTCTAAGGGGTGTCCAAAAACAGCCCCATTTTGGATAAATTTTACGTATATTACTTTCAATAAAAGAGATGATTATCATACACTTAAAAATAGTGCTCAAGAACTCGAGTTTAATATGATGCATTATTTCAATGGGGTCAAATTTATAGGAAATTATTAAAACGGTAAATAAACATGTCAAGAATGCAAAATAATCATTTCATATTATATATGTTCAAAAGGGAGCAAGATAGTCAACTTTAGCTAACATGCAACACACTTTTTGGTTAAACATAACACTATGTTCAAGTAGTACACATGCATGTACATATGAGACTTGATTCTAAGAACATCTTCACATGCATAGTCATATTATTTAAAGTTCAAGTCTTTAATCCTAGCTCATGTCATAAAACACAAGATTTGATCTTCAACTACACATGCAAAACATAATTTTTATAGCATTATAATAAGAAAATGGCTTGAAGCTAGTCTTGAATGATCCTATTTTATATGAGCATAATTCATTTTTTTTCCAAAATAACCTGGATGATCTAAGTGTAGGACTTGACTTATGAGCCTAGATTTGAGCTTGTTCTTGGCTAAACTTGAAGATTTAAACCTCCTTTCCACACCTAGGGGGTACGGTTTTGAACATGAGTAAACGAGTGGAAAATTCTAGTTTAGGAAGGATGATATACATATATAAGAATTCTAAGAAGGTTTCATAAGAAACATACCTTTTTCTTGATTTGGATTAAGTGCTTGGAAGACCTATCTATTTTGCTCCAACTTGAAGTGTTTTCTTTACCTCTTCTTGGGCTTCCTAGTGCACGGTTTTGAGGGTGAGGAAAAGAGTGAGTTGAGCTAATTTGAAAAGGAACTTGTTGAAAGAACATCTATTAAATCTTACCTTGAAAGGTTGGAAGGAGATTGAGCTATTACTTCACTTGAGATTGAAGGTATTGTCTTCCTTTTTCTCCTGGGAGGCACGATTGGAGGCTAGAAGAAGATGGGGTTGTCTTGAGTTGGAGTTTGAAGGAATAGAGGGAACTTGAGTGCTTTTGAGAGGAATATGCTGAGGAGAGACACTTGTGAAGCAAGACGGAATCCAACTCTTCTCCTCTTCTTAAAATCGGCTAGCACCATAAGAGAGATGGTGCATATTGATTGCTTGAGGGGGGTGGGCATATTATGACATAGCAATGTTGCCTTTTTGAAGCTTTCTTACAAGCATGTAAGAAAGGATGCTTTTTGAGAAAATTTAGCAAATGCACGTCGCTAGGGGTGTACTTGAGATGACTTGCCTATCATGTTTGTAAGATAAAAAAGTATCTTGGGCGTCTCTAAGGGAGGGGACAGTTTTGGGAGGGGATTTGGAGGGTAATTTAGGCAATACACTAGGTTCTAGAATAAATCTTGGGTATGTCCTATTTTGTTTTAAATATAACTTGTAACATAGTGACGTATTTATACATGTAGATATAAGTTACACTAATTTACTACGTTAATGGTTGTGACATAATTATGATCTCAATTTATTTTAATTCAAGTGTGTATAATATGCCTTGTAACATACATCCTAGTTTAATTATTCGATACGGAACATGGGTCGTAACAGGCCAGACCCCTGAAGGGATCAAACATATTTGATATAAATGGGTTTTTTCACAAAGAACTAGGTTTGACTATGATGAGACATATTCTCCGATGATTGATGCCATAACATTACAATATTCAGTGAGTCTAGCAGTCACTTAAACCTAGATATGTGGTTAATGAATGTAGTTACTGCTTACTGATATGAATTATAAAATGATGAATTTATATAAAATCTCAGAAGGATTTAAATTGTCTGCAGCATGTAATCGAAGTATGAATGAACTATACTCAATCAATTATATAAATCATTGTATGGATTAAAACAATCTGACAGGATGTACATGTTGATGATCTAAATCTTGTTGGAAATCCTGAAGAGCTTACTAAAACCTCAAGTTGTATCATGAAAGAGTTTGAGATGAAAAACTTTAAGAAGATCAAATTTTCTCTCGTCCTGTAGCTTGAGCTGAGTAGTCATAGCATGGTATTAACGTTAGATATAAAGAAAGAGTCATTTCGATCACCAAAAGATAACGAAGAATTATTAGATCCTGAAGTATCATATCTTAGTGTTGTTGATGCTTCAAAGTATCTTGCGAATTTCGATACATAGCATTTTCAGTTAATTTATTTGTAAAATATAGTTCAACACCAACACAAAGACATTGGAATGATTTCAAACACTTTTTTATCTTCTTGGAACACGATAGGGGTGTTTATACTACTCAAGGAAGGTAGAACCACAATTAGCGTGTTATGCTGATGCTGGCTGTCTATCTAACTTGCATAAGGAAAGACCACATAATGGTCATAATATGATGATGAGTGAAACAGGCAGTAACAACCATCTTTTCATCGTTATAAGATTTTGGCGTTGCATGAAGCAAGCTGCGAATACATTTGGTTGAGATCGATGATTCTGCATATCAAAGACGTCGAAAACATTGTTTGAGGATAATGGTAGATGTATTGTTCAAGTTGAAAATGGCTATATCAAAGAAGAATGAAGCATATATCACCAAAATTTGTCTACATGTATGACCTTGAGAAGAATGGTGATATTGATATACAACAGTTACAATCAAGTCAGAAGGTTGCCGACTCGTCTACTAAAGCACTACCAACGACTATATTTAGAAAGAGATGGTCTACAACATTGGAATGCATTGACTCAAAGATCACTTGCCAGCATTAGGGGGAGTGTCATTACTACATACACACTGTACTCTTTCTCCTTCGTCCAAGTTTTTTCCACAAGGTTTTTCTTGGCAAGGTTTTAATGAGGCAGTGTATCACACTTACCAATCATTATGAATATGTACTCTTTTTTCTTCGAACAAGTTTTTATCCCACTGAGTTTTTCTTGGTAAGATTTTATGAGGCATATTCTATAAAGTTTGGATATCCAAGGGAGAGTGTGTTATGGATATATAGGAATCTCAAGAATAAACATTATGTTGATAGACATTATGTTAGTGCGGATATCCAAAGAGCTATCCAAGTTCATATGTATCTCCAAGTCTCAAGTCCTATAAATTTGAATTCATATCATATATAAAAGACACCTTTGAGACCGAAATGCTCTCTTTTATCTTCTTGTTTTTTTTAGATTATTGCTTGAGTATGTAACACCTTTCAATTGTTTGTAGTTCTTTGAGAAAAAACAACTATGAAATTATCACAATAAATTTTCAGTAGCTTGGCAGTATTGCCAACAATTCCAAGTTCTGAAATAAAATTCAGAGCCATTAAGTCCTGAATGGTAGTTTCAAAGTATGCCATAAATTCGGCCTTCTATGAGATTGCTTGTCTAGCAATAACGATAGGAAGCTAAATATGGATTTTTCTTTATGCCTAGCATGATGAGAATCTAAATATCAAATCACATGACAGGATCTTCTATAAGTTGAACACACAATCATTTGTTCCACTTCATTCTTTGGGCATTGCTTAAGTTTGAGAACTAGAATGGAATAATCCTTTAGATTAGCTTTCTATATTGAATCTCTCTAAAACCTCATCAGTATATGCTTTCTTAAGCAAACCCACATTCCATGTGTTCTATCCTGAAATATTTTAAATTCAATCACATAAGATGTCTCATACATATCTTTTATCCCCATGTTCCGGAAAGAAACATTTTGCTCCAATGTAATAGGCCAAAATTATTACCAGCAAACAAGATACCACTAATATATAGAATCATAAATATAAACTTACTCCCACTGATCTTCAGATATATCACCTACTAACAGTGTTTTTCTTAAAATCAAAGGAAACCATACTACCTACTAACAGTGTTTTTTTTCATATCAAAGGAAGCAATAGTATCGATAAACTTAAGATACCATTAAAGTAAAGATTGCTTAATTCATATATTGATTTCTCAACACACCATATGTTCCTTTGGTTCAACAAGAAAATCTTTTAGTTCATCCATATATTTCTTCTTCAAAGTTTCCATTTTAAAGACAATATTCACATCCATTTAATGAAGCTCTACGTTACCGTGATATATCATCTTTATAACAATTTTAAATGAGTATCTTTTAGAAATATTAGAAAAGGTCTCATATATAAAATACTGTCTTTTTGAGTATAACGTATGGCAACGAGTCTATATATCGTTTGATATTGCCCTTTGAGTCGCGCTTGGTCTTAAAGACCCATTTATATCCAACTCTTTTATAACATTAGCGCGATTCAACGGATACACAGGTTTTAACTCTTATCTCATGGCATCTAATTATTTATTAGAATTTTTATTTTTCAATGGCTTGTGAAAATAAAACTGGTTTCCTATCATGTGCTGCGCCAATTTTTAGCTCATGTAAGTAAACCATATAATCATTAGAAATAGCGAGTCTGATTTACCTTTCAGACCTTCTTACTGCTTTGATTCATTTACTGCTCTTTCATTGGCAACATCTTCATTATGTGGGTTTTGCTCATTCATATGTGGTTCTTGTAAGTTGTTAAAATGTTCAACAACTACAAAAATAGATAAATTATAAGAAGTTGTGTAAAAGAACTTACACCTTATCTTCTCTAATTTCAACATGTCGTGGCTCCACACTCCCACTAATGTTACCAGTTACAATAAACTTAACATTCTCAGTTTCAACAATTCCTATACAATGGTTAGGACAATTATATAATATACCCTTTAGATTTTTCTAGATAAGCAATGAAGATTCCATTAGTTGTTCTTATATGCATTTTTCTTTCACGTGCATCATAAAGTCTTACTACCAGCTGGACCACTTTAAACATGACAGGTGTCTTAAACTGGATTTTTTTTTTGCCTTTCAGAGTTCAAAAAAAATCTTTAGAACTGATTTACTAGGAACCTAATTCAACAAGTACATGGCTGTTTCGAAAACATACATCCACTATACAAGGGCAAAGAAGAAAATATATTATATTCATAACCATATATATTAGGTTACGAATACCTTTTCCAGAGTAAATTAACAAATGGACAAGAATAAAGCCTACTTTCATTATATTTTCCATGAAATTGGCCACATTTATCAGGCCTTATGATTTATCACCGTTGTCTAATTGTCTTTTGACGAGTACCTCTAGGGCATCTATAAGTTGGTAATTTTCATGAAACAAAAAGACATAACCATAATATAAAAAAGCATCAATTATAGTGATGAAATATTTTTTCCCCATTGAAAGATGGAACATCAAAATGGCTATATAAATTAGTCTGTATAACTTCAATGAGCTGTGTACTTATTGCGGGTTCCTTCTTATTTGTGTGCTTTGTGTACTTATTGTGGGTTCCTTCTTATTTGTGTGCTTGGTGTATGTTCTCTTATTACAATTCACACAAATACTAAGATCAATAAAATCTAAATCTAGAAGGATTTCGTTCTTTATTAATCTTTTCTTTAATCATATGGCACAAACGTTCATGTCACAAGTGAAACTTTCATTATCTAATCCACGTTTTGTACCAATCATGTAATGCATGGCCAATAAGGTCTCATCAAAAGGTGATTGATATATACTTTATATTTGGGTCATCACAAAAAAACCATAACCAATCGTGCTTAAACAAACTCAAAAGTTAATTTTTCAATTCTAAAACATACCACCATAAAAATCAAATTTCTTGGCATAATAGAAACATGAAGAGTTTGTGAAAATCTAAATAGTGCCCAATATATAGAATTAAGAGGCAGGTTCCATTGACTTAAACTAGAGTTTAACACGTGCAGTTTCTCAGGGGCATAAACTATTCATTTGACTTTGTGGTTTCAGTCATAAGTTAAACCCTACATCACATTATAAAGCATATCAAATTATTTCACATGTTCAAAATTAATAAATATTTTATATTGCCCATCAGCAATGTCTCAGCGATGAATTTAGGTCACTTGGCAATCAAATATGTGGGAGCTAAGCTTCCTCGTGCGTTTGAAATTAATGCAACTATTAGTGATTTCGTAAGATCTTATTAGAGTCTTTATATGAACCAAATTGGAGAGGGAAAAAGGGCTATCATGTCAACCTCAAAGTCAACTAATATAGTTGAAAATTACTTTTTGTTCTCAGTTTTATGTTCCATTTTACAAAATCTAAATCATAAAGATAAACATTCAATGTATTGTTTAGTTTCTAAACTTTCACTTTTGTTTTTTTAATGCATTACTTGTTTATTCTTGAAGCATCATATGTATTAGTTGTTCATATTTATAAATTTAGACATAATTTGATAAGTCTATCCTAGAAATTTAATAACATTTTTTTGACTAAATGAATAATTTATAACTAATTAAGAAATTATGAAAGAGATAATATCATATATTTCTGTCACGAATATTTATCGAACCATAGATCACATGTCCAGCCGGTTTAAATGTGATTTATAGGTGGTCAAACGTCTTCTGCTCAGTGGTGTGTATTCATCGGAAGATTATGAAATGAAATGTAGATAGAAAACATAAGCAATGAAATACAGTAATGAGATGCGAAAAGGTGATTGGATGAGATTGTTTTAGATAAATGTGCTTTCACCAAATCTTTTTGTGTCGCAATCTCTCGAGATCAGAAGGAAACCAAGTGGATTTGCTGTCTATTTTTCGCAACATCAACTACTATCTAATGATAAAGTTATATTATTTTATTAAAAGAAGACACAATATATCTGTAGCATTATAAGGATATTTCATGTTTGTTTAGCAAAATGAAATATTTTTTATTATTTTGGACTAATAGTTTTTTGAACAGCAGATCTGATATGGAAGAAAGCGAAAGCGGCTACTATTTCCATAGTTGGGTTGAATTTCGGTTTGGATGATTTAGATGTGCAGAACATCAATATCTAAAATGATTTCTGATAAACCATAATTAATCGTCTATTAGTCAGCAACAGTCAACGGTACAGCTCCTGCAGTACAGCACTCAAGTATTGCTATTCAGCCTTTCAGCGTCCAAGCATTGCTGTTCATCCTTGGCTGCACTTCAGCGGGGCTGCATGACATTCGTTATGTTATCAAAGGATATGCCAAGGCTTGCACCTCGGAACCAACTTCAACTTCAGCTTCAACTCAAGTGTCACACCTCAGTCCACTTCAGCTAACCTCAACACTACACTTCAGCAAGACCTAATCTTGCACTTCGGCAAAGCCTAGTCTTGCACCTCGGCAAAGTGTGGATTGGCGCTTCGGCGAAGGAACCAAGCACGGCATTACCTCGTGGGACCACCAGACAGAAGTGCAATTCAAATATAATGACTACAGTTGTCTATTCATCCTGTACACGCCAGGGTCACTCCAGCAGACCTATTAGTCACATCAGCCGGTCTACCAGTCACATCAGCCGACCTACGATGTCCTAGGCTTTCTGCCCCAAGCAAACATCTCATCCGCCATCAGAGGCCAAGGGTGGGAAAAGGCTAATAAAAACAAGCCAATGCAGACCTGAAAAGGGATCCGAAATTCAAACATTGAGATCCTAAAGCAAATTCATACACTTTGCTCTTCAGCTCATACTGTGAGAAACACTTAACTCACCATCTAAATTATATTCTCAGTGAGAAATGGCCCAAACGGACTTGAGCGTCGGAGGGTTTTTTCCGGGGCCAACCCCCCGGGACCTATGATTTCTGCTTCCTTGTGCAGGATATTTTGGAAGCTATTACAGCTACTTTCTTTTCACCAGCTGACGACGTTAATTTGAGGTCATCTTGACCCTTGGTGAAGATCCGGCTTTATCATTTAGCGCTAGAAGGAGGGCCTCTAGTCCCTTAACCCAGTAAAACAGTTAATCAAAGCTTTCTTAATTTCAATCTTACCAAGCTATCGAGAGAAAGATGGATAAAAAAGATGGACAAGGGTCCAAACGACCTATGACATCTAAGAGAAGTCAGAAATCTTCTCAACAGCAAACAGAACAGTGTTCTACAGAGCTAGGAGAATTCTCAACTCCCACCATCGCCTTCACATATGAAGAGCACATGCGAGTCATACACTATGTGGCTCAAAACCCGGGTGTGTTCCAAGCTGTAGTGAGGGAAATGAAAAGGAAAGCCTCTGCAGCAAGGTCCAGTGGGTCCCATTCCAGTAACTCTCACCCACAAGACCACTTGGAGTACTCCCCAACTCGGCCTGGTTGTCACCCCAGGCATCAGGCCGAATTTATGGCTGAGGCAAGGCGTTCAGGACAAAAGTCTAGCCATCAGAGCTTAAAACGCACTCAGAAAGCATCTTTACCATTCAAACATGGCAGAAAAGTTGACAATAAAGGCAAGGCCCCGCTGCAAGAAAGGTGCTCTGTCAAGATTCGGTTAGGAGGCTGAGGTAAAGAAAGGAATTCTCTGTTGGCTTCAAAAGCACATATCCTTTCCTACATGAGGAAGAAGTCTCTGGAAAAGGAACCTCAGCCCTTAGCTGGACCGATCCACAAAAGAGACCGCCGATTGTACTGCATTTATCATCATGATATTGGGTATGATACAGAAGACTGTAGGCAACTCGGACAGGAGATTGGACGCCTTATCGAGCTTGGTCACCTACAACGTTTTTACATCCAAAGTCTAGGCTCCACAATAGGCTGGACTTTGGTAGACCCCCTCCGGATGAGAGTTGTAAACTTGGGCCTCATTATGGGTTGCCAAATGACGAGGATTCAGATTCTGATGAGAAGGGGTTACAGGCTCCTGGACGTACAAGGTCGACTTAACAGCAAAAGTCCATGATTCAAATCAATCAGGATTTATTTCTTCTGGTGTTCATCCGGTGTCTTTCGGCTCAGCCTTATATTATCAAAGGATCAATCTTTTTCTAAGATTCCCGCGTGGTTCTATTCAGCTGAGTATTCTTATTTGGCATTCAGCCAGGAAATTTAAGTCACCATATGGTGCATAAAGCAATAGTTTATGCCTATCTATAACCCGCAACGAAAGTGGGGGCATACTTCAGCAGGTTTGAGAGGTTGAGCAGGTCTCAACAATGGGACAGGTTTCCCTATATTTCACCTTAGCAGGTCTGAGAGGTTGAGCAGGTCTCAACAATGGGACATGTTCCCCTATATTCTAACTCAGCAGGTCTGAGAGGTTGAGCAGGTCTCAACAATGGGACAGGTTTCCCTATATTTCACTTCAGCAGGTCTGAGAGGTTGAGTAGGACTCAACATTTGGGACAGATTTCCTTATATCCTACCTCAGCAGGTCTGAGAGGTTGAGCAGGTCTCAACAATGGGACAGGTTTTCCTATATTTCACCTCAACAGGTCTGAGAGGTTGAGCAGGTCTCAACAATGGGACAGGGTCCCCTATATTCTAACTCAGCAGGTTTGAGAGGTTGAGCAGGTCTCAACAATGGGACGGGTTTCCCTATATTTCACCTCAGCAGGTCTGAGAGGTTGAGCAGGACTCAACATTTGGGACAGGTTTCCCTATATCCTAACTCAGCAGGTCTGAAAGAGTTGAGCAGGACTCAACAATGGGACAGAATTCCCTATATTCTAACTCAGCAGGTCTCAACAGTGGGACAGGTTTCCCTATATTTCATCTCAGCAGGTCTGAGAGAGTTGAGTAGGACTCAACAATGGGACATGTTTCCCTATATTTCACCTCAGCAGGTCTGAGAGGTTGAGCAGGTCTCAACGATGGGACAGGTTCCCCTATATTCTAACTCAGCAGGTCTGAGAGAGTTGAGCAGGTCTCAACAATGGGACAGGTTTTCCTATATTTCACCTCAGCAGGTCCGAGAGGTTGAGCAGGTCTCAGCAATGGGACAGGTTTCCCTATATTCTAACTCAGCAGGTCTGAGAGAATTGAGCAGGACTCAACAATGGGACATGTTTCCATATATTTCACCTCAGCAGGTCTGAGAGGTTGAGCAGGTCTCAACTATGGGACAGGTTCCCATATATTCTAACTCAGCAGGTCTGAGAGAGTTGAGCAGGTCTCAACAATGGGACAGGTTTCCCTATATTTCACCTCAGCAGGTTTGAGAGGTTGAGCATGTCTCAACAATGGGACAGGTTTCCCTATATTCTAACTCAGAAAGACTGAGAGGTTGAGCAGGTCTCAACAATGGGACAGGTTTCCCTATATTTCATCTCAGCAGGACTGAGAGGTTGAGCAGGTCTCAACAATGGGACAAGTTTTCCTATATTTCACCTCAGCGAGACTGAGAGGTTGAGCAGGTCTCAACAATGGGACAGGTTTCCCTATATTTCACCTCAGCAAGACTGAGAGGTTGAGCAGGTCTCAACAATGAGACAGGTTTTCCTATATCTCACATCAGCAGGACTGAGAGGTTGAGCAGGTCTCAACAATGGGACAAGTTTCCCTATCTTTTAACTCAGCAGGGCTGAGAAGGTTCAGCGGGACTCAACATTGGGGTATAGGGTTCCCTATATCTTAAATTTGTTAAATCACAGCAGAGCTGCAGTTCGGTCGAGTAGCCTAACATTTTTGGCAGAACCAAGAATGGAGGCTGAAGCCCAACACTTGTGCAAAGAGCCAACGTAGAAGGGATTAAAAGAACTCTTTTGGCAGAACAAAAGACAAATGCAAACTATGAACATAGAGCAAGTAAAGTCTCTCAAGCCGAAGACAAATACTTAGAAACTATGAATATAGAGCAAGTAAAGTCTCTCAAGCCGAAGACAAATACTTGCAAACTATGAATATAGAGCTAGTAAAGTTTCTCAAGCCGAAGACAAATACTTGCAAACTATGAAAATAGAGCAAGTAAAGATTCTCAAAAACAAATGCATCACCTATGGAAATAGAACAAGTAAAACTTCACATGTAGAAGGCAAAGTCAAGAAAGTTGAAACAAGCTGGAGAGCATAAGTTGAAGAAAGTTGGGTTTTCATTAAAAGAATATCTATTACAACTACAAAAGTTACAAGGAAAAATCCTATTCTACTCTTCACCATCCTCGTCTTCTCTGAGATCAGCCCCACTTTGAAACTGACCAATTTGGTTCTCAAGCAAGCTTCCAGCCTCGGGGTTGTAGAGTTCAGCAATTTGAGGGTGATTTTTATCCAGGCTTGGGCAGACCTCAGAGCAAGTATCGATTGACCAAGTCTGTCCAACAGCAATTGCTGAACCTTGCATCTT
Source organism: Eustoma russellianum (assembly GCA_036186865.1). Lineage (NCBI taxonomy): Eukaryota > Viridiplantae > Streptophyta > Magnoliopsida > Gentianales > Gentianaceae > Eustoma > Eustoma russellianum. The sequence goes on from AP025061.1 coordinate 11,508,648, forward strand.
CAAGAAGTTACCAGTGAAAAATTCAGATTGCTTGAACTCAGCAATGGCAGTTTTCTTGATCTCCTCAGCGTGAAGTCCAAATTGACGGAGGAGATCAACTTTGCCTTTTCATTCTGCCTCCAAATGTGGGTTCAGTTCGGCCTTGCTATTGGACAGTTCATGCTCAAAAGTGCTAAGCTCCTTCTGATAAAATTCCAGCCCAGCTTGGGCTTTAGAAGAAACTAACTCAGTGTTAGCCAATGCATCCTTCAGTTCAATCACTTGGGATTTTGCAGCAGCAAGCTTAACGTCAGAATCTTGTTTCCCTGCCCGAAGTCTGGAATTTTCTTCAGTAAGAATGGCCACTTCAGATTTCAGGTTGTTCACATGGGCTTCTAACTGGTTCAACCTCAAACTGTTGGGTCTTGCCACCTCTGCTTACCCGTCATAGACATTTTTGAGGTTGGCATTGATCTCAGAGAGTTGAGAGAATTTGACACGAAGCTCTTCAGCTTGTTTGAGGATGTTGTATTCTTGGACCCGGTACTGCAGGAGACAGACTGGTTAGAAAATACATAAGGGATCAAGTGAAAAAGATGAAAAATAGTGGGAATCTTACCACAGCCATATTCATTGCAAATGAATTAATGGCAGTATCCCAGTCCAGACTGCCATATGTCTGCCAATCACTAGGTAGTATTGACATTTCAGTCACTTTCATAGCCACATCAGGATCTGCAGCAGTGTCAGCAAAGGAGAACTACAGCGTCCTCGTACCCCGGCGGTTTCGGGAGGAAGGATCTCCTTTTGGCGCATTTCCTTCAGAAGATTCTCCTAAAAGCTCAAAGGAAGGAACAACTTCATCAGAAATCCACCTTGGCGGAGGCATGGCTTCCTCTTCGGCAACTGGGGAGGAAGGAATTAAAATGGGGGCATCAATTCCTCCACTCCCATCACTTGGTTGAGCTGAAGCTGGAACAAAAATTTAAGCTTCAGCCTGAACAGGGGTTATCAAGAGTTCCAACTGAAGAGGAAGAAGTCCATATGATTAAATGGAAACAAAATATGCTCAAAGACTAACGCCAGGCAAAATCTTACTTGGAATTGCGGTCTCGGAAGTTATCTGCACTTCGAATGAAGTGCTGGCATGGGCCCGCTTCGAGGATGAAGGTTTCTCTTCAGACCTTTTCCTCTTAGGAACCAACCTTTGCAACCTCGCAAGGGTGTCAAACACCATGATTCCTGTAGAATTCAGGGAACAAACAGTCAAAACACAGATGCAATATCAGAGCAAGTCAAAGATGTCCAAAATATTGCTATATACCCCGAACTATTCTCAAGACAATTGTGATGAGGGGTCGAAAGTTATGTTCCGGCCACAAGTGTTCCAGGTCAGCAACCCTTACAACTGGCCTGTCAACTTTTTTCCAATCCACGACCAAGGGCAGGTGTAACAATTGGGAGGCTTCATTGCGAAATTGCTCACTTGGCCTCCTGTTATTTTCGCTGCCAGTATTCCAAAAGATCACTTCGGGTAATCCTATGTTCTTAACAAAGAAGAAACGTCCCTTCCAATCCTTGGTAGAAGAAGGAAGGTTTATAACATAGAATATTTCACTATTTTGATGCTTCCTGTCAAAATAGTACTAACTACCCTCCTGCTTACACTCAAATATTTCCCTAAAGACTGCAAGTGAAAAGGCTTTCTCAGCTGCTCTCAGATAAAGCAAGTAACTGAGAATAACCTTAAGGCCATTAGGCGTTATTTGGGGAAGCCTAGGTTTATAAGAGTACAGGATTTGGAATAAAGGAGCTGGAGTGGGGAGATTGAAACCGGACTTAAAGTATTCCTCATAAACTGCTTCATACCCTTCTGGGAGGTCATAAGCAGTTTGATGAGGAAGGGGAAGAATGGGGGCAAAGGTGCTCCTATCAACATTATAATGTTGGCATAATAGAGGAAGATTAGTAGCCTCCAAGGTGCACAATGAGTTTTGCACCGTTGAAGAAGGCATCATGGATTCTGGGCAACTAAAAAAGAAGAAGAAATAACAGAAGCCATGGAAGAAAAATGGAAGGTGAAGAAAAGCTTACAAGAGATTGGAGACATGAAATGAAAAGTGCTGGAATGAGGATAAAGAGAATCTTCAGAAACAATACAGCAGAATAAATGGTGAGCAGAATATAAGAAGAAGAAAAGAAGGAATTAGGGCAATTGTCCCTATTTATAAGAAGGAAAGGCGAAAGTTGCAACATTTCGGATGGAATTTAGAAGGAGATGATGATTCAACTTCTTCTCCTTTTTTCGATTATTAAACCGCCGAAAAAAGTAATAATGAAGCGTTGGAATTAGCGCTTACATTAAAAGCAGGAGCTACGGCACAGCTACGGGGATAACTGTTCAGTTAATGACAACACGTCACAGACTCATTAGAACAAGATTTGTCTGCCTTCGCAGTTCAGCTCAGCCACACAAAATCTGGGGGCAAATGATAAACCATAATTAATCGTCTGCTAGTCAGCAACAGTCAACGGTACAGCTCCTGCAGTACAGCGCTCAAGTATTGCTATTCAGCCTTTCAGCGCCCAAGCATTGCTGTTCAGCCTTGGCTGCACTTCAGCGGGGCTGCATGACATTCGTTATGTTATCAAAGGATATGTCAAGGCTTGCACCTCGGCACCAACTTCAACTTCAGCTTCCACTCAAGTGTCACACCTCAGTCCACTTCAGCTAACCTCAACACTACACTTCAGCAAGACCTAATCTTGCACTTCGGCAAAGCCTAGTCTTGCACCTCGGCAAAGTGTGGATTGGCGCTTCGGCGAAGGAACCAAGCACGACATTACCTCGTGGGACCATCAGACAGAAATGCAATTCAAATATAATGACTACAGTTGTCTATGTTAGTGTATGTGCCCTAGGCCATGATTTGGATATTTATGTTATGCATTTATTATTAATAAAAGAGGTTTTATTATCATTATTGTTGGTTAGTATGTTACACAATTTTGATATATGTCCTTGATTCATTATTGTTATGGAGATAAAATAATTTATAATCAGTATGAGTATTGATTTGATAATCATGAGATGATTATGTGTATGGTGATACGAATCAATCTCATATATACTTTTTAGAGAACAGTGTATTGGATAGACCCATCATGAGATTGCTACATGGATTAGCGTCATAAGTAAATCTCATGATAGTCATGTTTTAATCCTTTGACTTGAGATTGTCATAGTTTCCAACATAAGGACTATTATATTTTGACATGATCAAACGTTATCCGTAACTGGATAATAATAAAGGTCATGATTGAATGTGATAGAAATTATGTAGAGGATATTGAACAATCAAGATAGAATTTGTCCCTCTCTTTTGAGAGAGATATCTTTGGGCCCCTCGATTAGTGAGACTGTGAAATGCATGGCCGTGCTCAAATGAATTGATAGTGTGATCAATATCATTTGTTTTATCAGTCTACTTAGAGATCGAGTAATCATATGTTTGAACTATATAAGTATGACGCTGACCATGACTTATGTTCAAACTAGATATCGTGTCACAAAGGGATTAATGCATGTACTATTATTAGGCTAGTTGGACTTTACTCGTATTAATTGGGTAGTTGTAATGCCTTGCTAGAGGCCAATTACGACTTGTTGGTCTAATAGAGATTTAATCAACTGCCAATTAATATAGGCCTATCAGGTCACACACAAGAATGCGTAAGGCTGAGATTAATAATATTAATAATATTAATATTGGATATTAATTATTATTATTATTATCGTTTTTAATATTAATAATATTAATATTGGATATTAATTATTATTATTATTATTTTCGTTTTTTTGGTGATTATATATACATGTGTGTTATCGGATAATAACGAGAGAATCCATATCTGATATGGATTTTGAATATCCTGATAGAATCCGTATCTGATATGGATTTTGATTGGCATCAACTAATCCGATTAGGACTCGGATTTTGATGTCTACGTATGTGTATATATACTTGTGTATCTCGTATACACTAGACATACGAAAAATACACAGAGTCATCAAAGAAACCCTAGAGCCGTTTTTGTGAAAAATCGAGTTCTTCAGCCGCGCCGTTTGAAGAGCTATCACTCCGGACGGAAGCGTTCGTGTGGATATCGACAGAGGGTGATCGTATTTTCGCACCTACTTCATCTGCGTAATTCGGATCTACAAAGGTAGTTTTCGAGTTTCTTTCATCGAATTAAACGAACAACATGGATCCTTGGTAGGAAATCGGAGATCAAGTTTTTGTTTTCCGCTGCGCGTTTTGCAGTGATCTCGGTTGATTTCCTAACAGTCTATTCAGCCTGTACACGCCAGGGTCACTGCAGCAGACCTATTAGTCACATCAGCTGGTCTACCAGTCACATCAGCAGACCTACGATGTCCTAGGCTTTCTGCCCCAAGCAAACATCTCATCCGCCATCAGAGGCCAAGGGCAGGAAAAGGCTAATAAAAGGGATCCAAAATTCAAACATTGAGATCTTAAAGCAAATTCATATACTTTGCTCTTCAGCTCATACTGTGAAAAACACTTAACTTACCATCTAAATTATATTCTCAGTGAGAAATGACCCAAACTGACTTGAGCGTCGGAGGGTTTTTCCCGGGACCAACCCCCCGGGCTCTGATTTGTGCTTCCTTGTTGCAGGATATTTTGGAAGCTATTCCAGCTACTTTCTTTTCACCAGCTGACGACGTTAATTTGAGGTCATCTTGACCCTTGGTGAAGATTCGGCTTCATCAATTTCAGAAGTTTCTTAAAAATGGTATGATGGGTTGGTTATACAATAAATACCGGTAAAAGGATTGAAAGATGCAAGTGTTAAGAAAACTTTAAATGTGCATGAACGAACGTTGGATGAGTAGTCCGAACTCTACAGTAAGTTCAACGAATGTGCCGACAAATATTTGAAAGTCCCCGAGTCAAACATACCCTGAGCAGTAAATGCTAACTAGAGTTGGTTGTAGGGAACAAACTCTAAAATCATTACATTAAAGGTTCGGACAATTTGTATGCAGTTCATTGGTCATTTGATATATTCTAAACAATAACCGCTGATTATAAAGGTTGCACCCAGCTAGTAGAGGTCCTGTCACTCTCGATCCCACAGGAAGTGTGGAGATGTAAGTAAGGAACCTGATAGATTCAGACAAATGACAGGTTATATGCACGGGTACAGCATTACAGAGTCCAAGCAATGAAATTCCCTACAAATACTTCCGGAGGATGTCGAACTTTCAACCTCTCTCTTTCAATATGATTATCCCTTATCTGTTTGCATTAGGATATGTCCTGCAGACTTAAACGCTGATTATAGTTCACACACAGGAATGAACTCTACATTCTAGAGTACGAAAATTAGGTACGGAGCAGATTTTGGAAAATGGAGCCGCTTCAAAATAGATCTTTGTTCCAATGCAATTGTTTCTTTTTCTAATCAGCTCCATATCACATGGGTATTGACCATCAGCATCTGTATTGCTATTTTGAGAGTATTAACACTATTTTCAAGTGTTCTTAGGTGGAAAATACTTTCCAAATGAAGAAGTGATTAGAAAAAAAGAGAAAATGAGTAAAGTTGAATAAGTAAGAGGGGCTTTCAAGATGGAAATTGAAGAGCTGTTAAGAGATAAAGAACTCAATGTCGAAGACATCTCAACTATGAAAAAACTCTCTCCACTTCATCTTGCTTTTTGAATTGTGAGCACAACTAGTGCACAATTACATCAGCTCTTTCATCTTTACATTCTTTTGAGAGATTTTAATCCTCACAAGTGAAGGTTAGTTATTTAATCTATATCACTTGTGATTTTTTTTGAGAGATGTCATTTATTTTTAACTCAAAGGAAAATAGCTTTAGTGGGCTCTTAGGTAGAGTTGTTGAGAAAAAGTGAAGAGGCAAGTAGAAAGGCCTTCAGTCCTTACTTGTAGTAATAGAAGTTGTTGAGATTTGGGTTTGATTTGTAATTGAAAAAGATTGATTGAGTTGGTTGAAGAAGCAAGTCTTAAAGCATTGATCTTTTGCTAATAGCAAAGTTGAAGGTGAATTGGGTTTTGAAGTAGTATTTGTTGAAGAAGTAGTTGAACAAGTAAAAGAAGCTAGAAAGCTCTTGTTTGACTTCTAGTTGTATAACAAGTTGAAGTAGCTATTATTATAGTTAATAGTTATTGTTGTTGTAACAGCTCTTTTTCCTTGTGGTAGTAAGAAAGTTATCGAAAATCAACATTGAAAGCAAAGTAGTAGTGGAGTAGAATCAAAAGATTCGAACCACTATAAATCTTGTCCAATCTCCTTCTTTTTCTATTTATTGTACATTTATTATACTATTGCATTTAAAATGTGTCAACTATCAAAAGAATTGTAAAAATTGATAACATTCTATTCACCCTCTCCCCTCTAGATTATTATCCCGTTGGGACCTAACAAGTGGTATCGGACCCACTTGTAATAGATTCAAAAGATAGGCATAATATATATGATATATCTTCTTTTATGCCACTCTTTGATGCATCTGGATATTTCTTATAGAAATGTAGGATGAGCATGTATCTAGGAGCTTTTGGATATGATATTTCGAGAGTTATTGTAGAGGTAATACCTCTACCAACTAAGAATGGATGAAAATGGAAGGACAGTCATGAAAGAGTTGGATGACTATAATGATAAAGATAAGAAGAATTTTGAGCTAGAAGAGAAAGCACATGAAAGCATTTATCTCTCCCTCACACACAAAAATCACCAGAGGTTCAATGCATTTCATCTCGCACAAGACATGGAAGAAGGTTGAAGAGTTACAAGCAAGGGGAATTTACCAAATATGGAAGAGGAGGATCATGATGATAAAAAACAGTGTCTCACAGGTATGGAAGATGACAAAAAGGTATTTTTTTCAACTTTCTCATTTGATAAATCACATGATGAATACATTGATGAGGAATTTAAAAATCTGTTTCAAAATTACGAGCATGATAAAAAGAAACTTAGTATATACAAATTAGAAAAAGAAACCATGATGCGCCTTTTGCTTTGCTTCATCTAGAGCATGATGTCATTTTAGATATGTAAAAATCTTTAGCTCTAGAAAACATAGAAACTAGGAATAAGTGTGCTAAGGAGAACTCCATAGGATGACACTAAAGAAGGTTGACCATAAATCTTGTAATCAAAAAGTAGTTAGCGGCAAAATCAACTTAAGATTTGAAGCTTCTAATTTTTCAACTAGATTGAATTGTCTTGGATAAAAGAAATATCTTTATGTGATTCATCTAGGGATAGGTTTTATTCTCAAAGAAAATGCTTAGGAAAGTCAATAGCTTATTTAAGCCTAAGAAGGTAATTAAACTTTCCAAGTCTAAAGTGTACGTTTATCTCATGTACCTACATGTTTCTTTGCAATAAAAAGGGACACGTGATAAGTATGTGTAGAGCTAAGAAAATCTCTAAGTTTTATTAGAAACCTAAAGGGCCAAGAACTAACCAATATGGAACCAAAAGTAAAAGGTGCTTGTGTATAAATGTTTGTCTTATGTAGGAGCTTGGATGTCAAGGAGAGATCAAACTAAAAGAAACCAAATGACTCATTAAAATCAAAAGTACAATCCATATGGCTGTCAACAATCATTTTTTTACCAAGCTCAGGGACCAAGATGGTGGAGAGGTCCATTTTGGCAATAAGAGGGGCAAGACCCTTGGAGTTAGAGGAGTTGGTAAAAGTTTCTAATTTTATTTTCTTCTACAATATGTATAGAAGGGACATTGCCATTGGTGTGGTGCTAATGTCTTAAACTTGACAAAAGATTTGCAAAAAGAATGATAGTGGTTCGGTGTCTTTGATATTTTAAAAAGAAAACAATGCTTCGCTCACAAGATTGTATTGTGAAAAATTTTATGCCGAGGTTTTGGACTTATCTATTATGTGAAATAGATGACTTGGTGTTTTGATTACAAAGGTATAAGAAACTTTTGAAAGTACCAACATTTCAAAGTATTTGCAATCTATCATGCATATGATATACTTATAAATTTTTAGATGTCATGATAAGTAAGTATTTAAGTCCTACGTTAGAAGCACATTCTCAAGCCTCTATAAATATGCCACTTTTCTTGACATTGGTAGGAGCACTACACATACTTCTGGTAGTACGTGATTATTTTATACCTTAATTGAGTTATGTTGCTTGTCTAATGTTCAACTAGTTGATCATATTTTATTTAGCTGGGTATGTTTCTTTCTAGGAAGAATAATGCATGCTCATGATGTCATAAGAGACTTGAAAATGAGAATGAAAACCTCATAAAAGATTAGGAGAAATAGAATTGAAAAGTTTGAAGGAAATTTCAAGGTAGTAGCAAAATGAGAGAATTTTTTCACAACTTCTTGGCTTCTAATACTTATTAACAGAATAGGATAGAGCAAAAGAAAGTTAGGACGCTTCTAGAGATGAGTTGTTCTAGAGTTCTCTTTGTCTAAACATTTTGAAGTCAAAGTGTTAAATCTTAATGACATTGTATTCGGTTTATCATGTGTGCAAGCTTTACTAAAGTTATACAAGATTAGTTTGAGGTGAGCATTATGAGAAAGCTCAATGACTTCTTTGAGTTGCAAATTAATAAATACGTTTGACTAAAAAAAAGTTGCAACAAATACTTACTTTATTGCAAGTTAGCGGATAGATAAAGTGTGATCACTGAAACAAGTGCTAAGTCCAAATTTGGTAAAGCAACCAAATGAATTGACCAAGTAGAGATGCAAGACAAAAAAGTTACTTCACATATCTAACTGAAGTATCATGTTTTTTCTTTGTGGCTGTCTTCTAGATTTGAAAGCATAGTTAAAAATTACACTTAATGGTCATTGGACACACTTTTTGGTGTTTAGAAGGAACGTTGGCCTATGATATAATTTATCATAAGAATCAAGATTTTGACCATTGAAGATGCGGTGAATCCTATGAATCCGGAAAAATAGAAGATTGAAGATTCTTTTATGGATTATGTCAAAGTCCGAAGAGATTGCTAGCTTCATGGTATATTTCAATAACTAAAATAGCATATTCTTATCAAAGATGAAATCCCAAAGAGTGATAATTGCTACATATTGCACCAAATACTTTGGTAAAAACCAATATTGACAGTAAGATTCGAGAACGTGTATCCTAATCCCAAAATGGTCATTCTATGCTCATAAAGGAAAGCACGTTGAAGTGCAGTATTACAACCTCAGAGATAATGCACAAAAAAGACTAGTAGCATGGAGTTTGAGCAAAATCATACTTAATGAATCTTTCATTAATGAGATCTTTGATTCATCAGATTTAAGGTAGAAAGGTGCATGTCACACTAATGTGATTTGGAGTTTGCCTTTGTGAAAAACAAGTTGAAGATTCATGATGTGACTTAAAGTCCTAAATGATTTATAAAAAGAAATTGGTCACTGATAGTGATAAACCATACCCGGATCCTCAGCTAGTCAATAACAGTCAACGGTTTAAAAAGCCCAGTATATTAAGGCACTGCAGTTCAGCGGCTTGGTGCCTAAGAATGGTTGTCCGACCTCAGCAGCACCACAGTAGGGCAACATGGCGCCCATATGACATCAAGGAATCTAATAAGGTTTGCACCTCGGCATTAACTGTAGTATATGCTGCACGTCGGACTACACTTGGGCAATGCTTAGCCATGCATTTCGGTAAGGCCAAGTCACGCACTTCGGCAGGGCTCAGCTGTGTACCACAGCAGCTCGTGCACTTCGGCAGAAGGCAGCTGTGTACCACAGCAAAATGACCCCAATACGACAATACTTCGTGGGACCCTCAAACGGAGATACTTCTCCAATATATCGACTACAGCAATTTAGCCTTCCTGAACACGCCAAGGTCACAACGGTCGGCCTACTAAGTCACATCAGCCGGACTACTGATCACATCAACAGACCTACGACGTCCTAGGTTCTCTGCCCTAAACAAAGCTTCTTCCCCAAAGCTATCATCAGGGTTTTTGGGTGAGAAAGAAATCTATAAAGGTAAAGAGATCAAGAAAAAGAAGGAGAGAGACTTAACAACATACACATACCCCTTGCTCTTCGGCAAACACTGTGAGAACTTCTCAACTTATCCCTTTACATTATAATCTCATTGAAATATGGCCCTAACTGACTTGAGCGTCGGAGGGTTTTTCCCGGGGCCAACCCCTCGGGACCTCTGACCTGTGCTACACCGTGCAGGATATTTGGCGCTATTCCAGCTACATATTATCAATCCCAGTTGACAAATTCTTTGTTCCAACTGACGAAGCTAAATCGAGGTCATCTTGACCCTTGGTGAAGATCCGGCTTCATCAGATAGGAATAGAAGATTTAATCTAAATGAGTTGTCATTGTGGATTCTATTGAAAGTCGCTAGAGCAATTTAGCCGAGAGTTACTCATGTTGGGATTAATTCGAGATACGTGTAACGCGTAGCACATTGATTAAGTGTACACGAATTAATTATAAGGTGGATGTTATGTATGATAATTTTATATGTCACATATGTCACGTAATAATATTAGGGTATGTTCGTGGATGTATAGTGTAGTCTAAAATGGAAACCCCGAATATGTAGAAAGTCATATGGTCAGAGACCGTGGTGGATGGGCTCAAAGTGAAACCGTCATAAAGTGTACGACATCTGCTCCTCGATGGGCGACAACCCACGTGTGATTAGTAGAAAATGTTCGTACATAATAATTAAATATTAAATAATACTTAATATTAAATGTTAGATAATAATATTTATTATTAAATATTAAATAATATTTAATATTGGATAAAGATAACTTGATGATAATATCAAGTATATCCTCAGGTATTTGGGATGAGAAAAGCTCTCATTCATAAAGGAAGAGAGTTTGGTTTCAGACATAACTCTAAACCTTATACACATCAGGATTCTTCATATTCTCCTCTATATAAAGGAAGAGGGGTTACACCTCCTCACACATTCAGGAAGCAGCCGGCCTTGACAGATAAAAATGGGAGGGTGTGCATGTTTTTCTGCAAAGCCCATACTGCCTAGCCTCTCTGTAGCGCCCTGGCCCGAACAACGGACCCGAACCGGTGCACCCGTCGTAGCCTACTGAGAGGACTACAAGATGTCTCATCTCTCGGATACACATCATCAATGACGTAAGAGAGTAAGCACAGAAACATATGTAAAATAAATCTAAACCGTTCAAACTGTACTTCCAAAACATAGGTAAATAAACTGTTTATGGACGCAGCCATCTACATCCTCAAATGAACGAAGAAAACTGGAGTAATAAGAAACAATTCAGAACAATTCTCAACATGAACTCTAGGCATCCCATTCAGCCCACTCGTCGTCATCCTCTATGAAAATCATATCATATTCGGGCTCAACTGCAAACCAACAGGATATAACCCTTAGCAAAAACGCTAGCAAGTAACCCGCTTATAAGACATACGGGATCAACACATGGCAAGACATGAGTAGTATCTATATCAAGGGGGTGATGGGGCACATGTCTTGTATAACTTCAAGAACGTAGGTTACTAGCATAACAGAACAACAACATTAATTCATAAGCAATTAACAGTTCAATAACAATCCACTTACAATTCCACCATACCATAAGGACTCACGTGATGCATGACAATTCAAAATATGCACTACAATACACAGTCACCAATGCTTATGCAATACTTTTCAAAACAATGCAATGCATGTCATAATGTCCGGTCACATAACTTTATACCCTGGGATGGGCCACAGCTTGTCTTTATACCCTATGACGCACCACAGCTTAACTTTATACCCTGTAATGTTCCACAGCTTGTCTTTATACCCTGTGTCACATTACAGCCCACTTTATACCCTGTGATGGTTACAGCTTGTCTTTATACCCTTAACGCATCACAGCTCATTTCGCAAACTTTATACCCTGTGCCGAGGCACAGCTCTTATTAAATCATAATGCAACGCAAGTGCCATGATGCAAAAATGCACAACTTCTCATCATTCAAACACATTCTTCAATCACAGGCTTCAATCGCATTCTCACATTCAAATGTATCATCACATGCTCAGGCCTTCCTCACATAAACGTTCATACTAAAGATACGAGGAATGAAGTAAACCCTCCCCACACGTTCCATTTGAACCTTATCAAAGCCTTAAACATTCATCCTTAACCCCTTAGATCATTCACGTTGAAGTTCGATTCAAATACCCCACGAAGTCCTCACCGTTGATTCATCATCCTAGGTCGTATTCCCAAGACTTATACTAACCTCAATCAGGTCCTAATAAGTCCCTAAGGTCACCCAAAGGATCCCCTAGCTTCCCTCTTTCATCCCTTACTTTCCCACAAAACTGATGGACATCAGCCCCTGACGTCGACCGATCCACGTCCATCAGAGCACATCGACCTCTCACTCAGCCTACATCGATCAATCGATGTGACGTTGTTCCCTCACATCAATCGATCGACATCCATCAGGACACATCGACCTCTCCCTCACTCTACGTCAATCGATCCACGTACAACTGAAGCACATCAGTCTCTCCCTCTGCTATACATCGATCGATCGATGTACATCAGCCTCTGACATCGATCGATCGATGTCATCATTTTCCAACATTCTCATTCTGCGATTTCTGTAGAAACTGCAGATCTGAGCCCCAATTGATTTCCAACTTCCTTCCAACCATTCCAAGACTGATCCTCACTATCAATCCACACTTAATTCACCAAAACAAAATCTTTCATAGACAAATCAAGGATTCAAGCCTAAAACTCAAAGCATCCAAAATCTCATCTTTTCACTCTCCCTCCCTTCAACCGCAAAGAGCAACAAAAAGGGGTTCAAGGGATTGGGATTTGCAAGATTTCACGAAATCAACAACAACAACAAACTATTTTCAACATATAATGGCCAAATCTCAAAACCAAAACACATAAATCATATATAGATTCATGGAAAGAAACTACTGCATGGTGATCCATTTTGATATCAAAAATAGGCCTTTTTCTTTTGCAAATCGTATGAACTCATAAGTAGATTACTTGCCTTTGATTACTAGTAGAAGAATCGAAGAACAAATGAGGATTGGATTGCTCCCTTGAGGAACCTTCACCTAGGGTTGAAAAAAGGGTAAAAATCGCCTAAGGAGAGGAGGAGAGGAAAGCGTCGATTGTTTTCTGAAAAATGAATCAGAAACTGACGTTCTGTCAGTTTTGATAAGGGTACGGATGAAATTGGAGTTTCTAAATTATATCATATTATCTCATTTATCTTAAATGTTTAAATTCCAACATTTAATTCTAAATTTAAATACTACTTAATTCTAATATTTAATTTCTCAATAAATGGCACTTAATCTGATATTTAATTCTTAATTCAGTACCGTTAATTGCCATTAATCTCATTTAATTTCCTTTTATCCTTTAATTATTCTACGGAGGGTGCGGGGCATAAGATTCCACCCCCTTACAAAAAGTTTCGTCCTCGAAACTGACGTACCTTATTGGAAGAGATGTGGATATAACTCCTTCATTTGCTCCTCAAGCTCCCATGTGGCTTCACGCTCCGTATGATTGCTCCATTGAACTTTGACATACGGAATCATGCGCTTGCGTAGGACTTGATCTTTCTTATCCACAATCTTCACTGGATGTTCTTCATATGTGACATCTTCTCTAACATCCAATGGTTGAGCTTCAAGGACATGGCTCGGGTCCGATACGTATTTCCTCAATTGGGTTATGTGGAACACGTTGAGGACTTGTGATAAAATCGGAGGCAATGCTAAACGGTATGCTCTGTCACCAACTTAGCCAAGCACCTCGTATGGACTAATATACCGAGGGCTTAACTTGCCTATCATCCCAAATCTCGCAACTCCCTTAGTTGGTGAAACTCGCAAATAAATTTTTTCACCTTCCTAAAACTCCAAGGACCGTCTTTTAGAATCCGCCCAACTTTTACTGCGATCTTGTGCCACCTTTAGTCTCTCTCTTATAATCTTCACCTTCTCAATCGTCTGTTCAATCAACTCTGTTGCAGTGATCGTCCTTTCCCCAACTTCGTCCCAACAAACCAGGAATCTGCACTTTCGTCCGTATAGAGGCTCAAATGGTGCCATACCAATTGCACTGTGGTGGCTATTGTTGTATGAGAACTCCATCAGTTTCAGCATACTATCGCAGTTCCCTTTAAAATCCAACGCGCTTGCTCTTAGCATATCCTCCAAGGTTTGAATGGTCCTCTCAGACTGTCCATCCGTCTAAGGGTGATAAGTTGTGCTCATCCTTAGTTCAGTGCCCATAGCTTTCTGGAAAGCCATCCAGAACTTAGAAGTGAATATGGGATCACGGTCCGACACAATACTGGCAGGAACTCCATGCAAGCTTACAATGTTATCCAAATATATGTTGGCCAGTTTCTCATAAGAAGTACCATGTGGCATAGCTATGAAATGCGTTGTCTTTGTCAAGCGGTCGACAATCACCCAAATCATCTCATTCCCACTTCTGGTTTTGGGCAAACCCATAACAAAGTCCATGGTCACGTGTTCCCACTTCCATTCGAGAATCTCCAGTGGCATCATCAGGCCGTCGAGTCGTTGATGCTGCGCTTGGACTTGCTGACATACCAGACATCTCTCAACATATTCTGCAATGCTTCTCTTCATCCCTATCCACCAATAATTCCTTTTGAGGTCCTTATACATTTTTGTGCTTCCTGGGTGGATAGACAACCTCGAGTTATGAGCTTCACTCAACAATTCTCTACAAAGCTCTTCCTTATCTGGTACGCATAGTCGGTTCTGAAACCATAGGCTTCCATCTTCTCTCAAGTGGAAATCTCTTACGGGGCCCATGTTCAGTTTGTCACGGATTTCCTTCAGTGCCGCATCGTCATACTGAGCCTCTTTGATTCTGTCTACCAAATCTGGAGTTATAGATAAGGCCATAAGAACATTCACCATTGAATCCACCACATCGAGACCAAACTCCCTAATCTCTCGTTCCAAGGGAGACTGTCTAGCATGGCTAGACTTTCTGCTCAACGCGTCTGCCACTCTATTGGATTTACCAGGGTGATAGTTGATGGTTATGTCATAATCCTTAAGTAACTCCAACCATCTCCTCTGTCTCATATTCTGCTCTTTCTGCGAGAACAAATATTTCAGGCTCTTGTGGTCAGTGAACACGGCACACTTTTCTCCATATAAGTAGTGTCTCCAAATATTAAGGGCGAACACTACTGCCGCGAGTTCCAAGTCATGCGTCGGGTAGTTCTATTTGTAAGGTTTCAGCTGTCTTGAAGCGTATTCATTTTGCATCAGGACACAACCTACAAACAGAAAGTTAATTCACATCCGGTATGTATATATATATATATATATATATATATATATATATATATATATATAACTCAACAGTTGTAATTATATACATACCTAGTCCTCTCTTAGACGCATCATTATAGATCACGAAGCCATTGGTGCCAGAGGGTTGTGCCAACACCGAGGCCGTGGTCAATCTCTTTTTGAGCTCGAAGAAGCTCTGCTCGCATTCTGTAGTCCATTCGAACTTAGTTTTCTTCTGGGTAAGTCGGCTTAATGAAACTGCTATCGTCGAAAATCCCTCAACAAACTTCCTATAGTAGTCTGCCAGGCCTAGGAAGCTTCTGACTTCGGTCACATTTGTAGGTCTTGGTCATTCAGTAATGGCTTCTATCTTCTTAGGATCCACAGAGATCCCGTCCTCCGAAATTACATGACCGAGAAAGGCTACACTTCTTAGCAAAAATTCACACTTGCTGAATTTGGCATATAGTTTCTGTTGCCTCAAAATTTCCAACACCACTCTGAGGTGTTCCGCATGGGCTTGCTCATCGGGAGAGTAGACCAAAATGTCATTGATGAACACCACTACAAACTGATCCAACTATTCTCGGAACACGGTGTTCATCAAGTCCATAAAAGCTGCTGGGGCATTGGTCAATCCAAAAGGCATCACCAAAAACTCATAATGCCCATATCGAGTCCGGAAGGATGTTTTAGGGACGTCATCTGCTTTCACGAGCAACTGATGATATCCTTGACGAAGGTCAATCTTTGAGAACCATCGAGCTCCCTTTAGTTGATCGAATAAATCCTCAATCCTTGGCATAGGATATTTGTTCTTAATGGTGATTTTGTTCAACTCTCGGCAATCAATGCATAATCGCATGCTGCCATCCTTCTTCTTCACAAATAATACTGGAGCTCCCCAGGGTGATACACTGGGACGAATCAACTTCTTATCTAACAACTCCTGAAGTTGTCCCTTCAGCTCCTTAAGCTCAGCGGGAGCCATTCTGTAAGGTGCCTTAGATATAGGCTCGGCTCCTGGGATCAAATTGATTTCGAACTCTACTTCTCTTGATGGCAGCACTCCCGGAAAATCACCAGGGAATACGTCCTTAAATTCATTGATTATCGGAATCTAATCCATGGGGGAACTTCTTGTTTCGCATCCAAAGCATACACCATAAGTCCCTCTGCTCCCTTCTTCAAAGCCTTGAAAGCCTTAATAGCCGTCAAATATATTTTCTTCGGGGCTTTGGTTAGCTTGATGTTCCCTTGAACTGCCACTTCATTCATTTCGGGATCTTTGACAGTTACTAGCTTCAATCTGCAGTCGATATTGGCATGATACTTGGTCAACCAATCCATGCCTAATATCACATCGAAATCCCTCATCGTAATTGGGATTAACGTGACGGGAATATCTTCCCATCCAACTCCAACTCACAGTCCTTATACTGGTGATGTGAAACCAGTACTTGTTCACCAGCTGCCTGCACCCTGAAGGGGTTTCAAACCACTCGGGTAGACAGTCAAGTTCTTTGGCGAATCGCTTAGAGATCAACGAGTGACTCGCTCCACTATCAAATAATATATTTGCAGGCACTTTATTAACTAGTACCGCACCTATACGCAAAGAATATAGCACATAAAGGTTTCCATGTATAGCACATTCAATTTCAACTTAAACGGCTAAAATTCAACTTAAACAGCTAAGATTCAACTTAAATCGTACCTGTCACAACGTCAGTGCTCTCCTGCACTTCAGCGTCGGTCATAACATGTACCCTCGTATTGGGTTTGGGCCTACCCCTCTGTTGCTGCGATGACCCTGCTTCTCCCTGTGGCTTTTGCTTCCACTCGGGGCAATCCTTGATCCTATGGTCCGTCTTACCACATTTGAAGCAAGCCCCTGTTTTCTTCCAACATTCCCCAATGTGGTTCTTCTGACAGTGGGGACATACACCTGCAGCCGATCGGTCCAGCTGGCTTTGCTGCGGAGGTCGCTGGAACTGTACTATCTGACCTCTTCTAAGAATTTTCACCCAATGTCCGGGTCTACCTCCACTCCTGTCGTCCCTCGGCCTCTTGTTGGTATCGTCAAGAGCCTCTCTAGGCTGTGACCGGCGCATATCACTTTCCACCCGGTAATAGGCATCCAACATCTCCTCGAAATTTTTCAGACTAGACTCCGCTATAGCTGTCCGAATGCGGGGTTCAATCCTTGCTCAAACTTGGGCATCTTCATCCTGTTGTTTTCCAACACCATGGGCGTGAATTTTTTCAAGGCATGGAATCTATCAGCATAGTCAGAAATAGACATCCGATCTTGCTCTAGCTTATCGAACTGTCTCATCTTCTCTAATATAGCAGTTTCTGGTACGTAATAGTCCTTATAAGCCTCAACAAATTGCCTCCATAAGATAGGGGGAGCCATCTTCGGCAGAATGCCATTCCACCATGCATTTTCTCTGCCACTCAGTAAGGGCGTGGCCACATCCACCTTAAGTTCCTTTGGCACTTGCACCATCCTGAAGCATTTCTCTACCTCATCCAACCAGAATTCTGCCACCTCTGGATCAGTTGTCCCCTCAAAGGTTGGGGCATGCATCTTTCGCATCTCCCCCATGTAATACCGTATACCGTGCTGGGGCGATGGTGGAGAAGGAGGCTGCTGCTGCTGTGCAACACTTTGCGCAATCACTGTTATGGCGTCCATTAGTGCTTGGGGCATTACCATCTATGGTGGCTGTGGGTTCTCATTTCCGTTGCCACCGTTTCCAGAGTTATCCCTTCTAGGAGGCATCTTTCTGCAAGATCGGCGCTTATTAGCATTCAGCAATTTCAAAGATAAATATTGAAAGCCCGTATGCGTTGTACAGGACGGAACTCATAAACTAAAAGGAAAATAACGCTTATTGATTAATCTTATTGTGCTCGCACACACCCAACCCAATTCATCTTATATCTAAGATCAAGTACATAGACCTATGGGTCAACTTAAGGTCAAAATCATAACTTAAGACTCTATATGACATAACCTAGGTCTCCGAGGTAGATCTGAAGCCTAGGCTCTGATACCACCTGTAGCGCCCCGGCCCAGACAACGGACCTGAACCGGTGCACCCGTCGTAGCCTACTGAGAGGACTATAAGACGTCTCATCTCTCGGATACACATCATCAATGACGTAAGAGAGTAAGAACGGAAACATATGTAAAATAAATCTAAACCGTTCAAGCTGTACTCCCAAAACATAGGTAAATAAACTGTTTATGGACGCAGCCATCTACATCCTTAAATTAAACGAAGAAAACTGGAGTAATAAGAAACAATCTAGAACAATTCCCAACAGGAACTCTATTCATCCCATTCAGCCCACTCGCCGTCATCCTCTATGAAAATCATATCATATTCGGGCTCAACTGCAAAACAACAGGATAGAACCCTTAGCGAAAAACGCTAGCTAGTAACCCGCTTATAAGACATACGGGATCAACACATGGCAAGACATGAGTAGTATCTATATCAAGGGGGTGATGGGGCACATGTCTTGTATAACTTCAAGAACGTAGGTTACTAGCATAACAGAACAACAACAGTAATTCATAAGCAATTAACAGTTCAATAACAATCCACTTACAATTCCACCATACCATAACGACTCACGTGATGCATGATAATTCAAAATATGCACTACAGTACACAGTCACCAATGCTTATGCAATACTTTCAAAACAATGCAATGCATGTCATAATGTCCGGTCACATAACTTTATACCCTGGGATGGGCCACCGCTTGTCTTTATATCTTATGACGCACCACAGCTTAACTTTATACCCTGTAATGTTCCACAGCTTGTCTTTATACCCTGTGTCACATTACAGCTCACTTTATACCCTGTGATGGTTACAGCTTGTCTTTATACCCTGTAATGCATCACAGCTCATTTCGCAAACTTTATACCCTGTGCCGAGGCACAGCTCTTATTAAATCATAATGCAATGCAAGTGCCATGATGCAAAAATGCACAACTTCTCATCATTCAAACACATTCTTCAATCATAGGCTTCAATCCCATTCTCACATTCAAACGTATCATCACATGCTCAGGCCTTCCTCACATAAACATTCATACTAAAGATATGAGGAATGAAGTAAACCCTCCTCACACGCTCTATTTGAACCTTATCGAAGCCTCAAACGTTCATCCTCAATCCCTTAGATCATTCACGTTGAAGTCCGATTCAAATACCCCACGAAGCCCTCACCGTTGATTCATCATCCTAGGTCGTATTCCCAAGACTTATACTAACATCAATCAGGTCCTAATAAGTCCCTAAGGTCACCGAAAGGATCCCCTAGCTTCCTTTTTTCTTCCTTTACTTTCCCACAAAACTGATGGACGTCAGCCCCTGACGCCGATCGATCCACGTCCATCAGAGCACATCGATCTCTCACTTAGCCTACATCGATCGATCGATGTGACGTCGTTCCCTCACATCGATCGATCGACGTCCATCAGGACACATCGACCTCTCCCTCACTCTACGTCAATCGATCCACGTACAACTGAAGCACATCAGCCTCTCCCTCTGCTATACATCGATCGATCGATGTACATCAGCCTCTGACATCGATCGATCGATGTCATCATTTTCCAACATTCTCATTCTGCGATTTCTGTAGAAACTGCAGATCTGAGCCCCAATCGATTTCCAACTTCCTTCCAACCATTCCAAGACTGATCCTCACTATCAATCCACACTTAATTCACCAAAACAAAATCTTTCATAGACAAATCAAGGATTCAAGCCTAAAACTCAAAGCATCCATCAAAATGGACCCAAAAATCTCATCTTTTCACTCTCCCTCCCTTCAACCGCAAATAGCAACAAAAAGGGGTTCAAGGGATTGGGATTTGCAAGATTTCACGAAATCAACAACAACAACAAACTATTTTCAACATATAATGGCCAAATCTCAAAACCAAAACACATAAATCATATATAGATTCACGGAAAGAAGTTACTACATGGTGATCCATTTTGATATCAAAAATAGGCCTTTTCCTTTTGCAAATCGTAGGAACTCATAAGTAGATTACTTGCCTTTGATTACTAGTAGAAGAATCGAAGAACAAACGAGGATTGGATTGCTCCCTTGAAGAACCTTCACCTAGGATTGCAAAAAGGGTAAAAATCGCCTAAGGAGAGGAGGAGAGGAAAACGTCGATTGTTTTCTGAAAAATAAATCAGAAACTGACGTTCTGTCAGTTTTGATAAGGGTACGGATGAAATTGGAGTTTCTAAATTATATCCTATTATCTCATTTATATTAGATGTTTAAATTCCAACATTTAATTCTAAATTTAAATACTACTTAATTCTAATATTTAATTTCTCATTAAATGCCACTTAATCTAATATTTAATTCTTAATTCATTACCATTAATTGCCATTAATCTCATTTAATTTCCTTTTATCCTTTAATTATTCTACGGAGGGTGCGGGACATAACACTCTCCATCGGGTAAAGCAGTGGATTGTTGAATCCGTTCAAGGGGTGCATCAACAATTGGTGGAGGTCGTTAATCCATAGATCATGCTAGATTCATCAGCAGTAGGAGCATTACATGGTAGATAGATTAACGTAACAATGGAGCAAGATATAATTTCCGCATTCAGTTATTTTGTTCAGTGAAACGATTAAACGGTCCTATTGAAGGATTATTAAATTAAATCAAACAAGTGGTATCAGAGTAGCCCTAATGGAATCATTTTTGTTAAACTTTTCATGATTGAAAAAAAAAGAATTTTTTTGGGGTCAAAAACGTTTCCACTAGAATTAAATTCTGGTGGAAGAAAAAGGTTTCTGGTTTTTTAATATAAATCGATCCCCCCCCTTTTCTGACCAAAAAGGCCTGCTGGCCTGCTGGTCAGCGCCCTGGTTAGCATTCTGGAGGTTTTAGGTTCGACCCCTGCAACTGGCGAAATTCTAGGGCATTATTGATCCTAGCAGGTTGGCTGAGCGATCTGGCTCGATCCGGGTTTGACCCGGTTCAAAATTGGGCTTCGGCCTGAATTGCAGCAGCTAAAAAAAATTAGATTTCAGTGTGGGCCGACCGAGCCTCACCCGACCACGGCTTCTGCCCAATTCAGCATTTAAATTAAAAAAAGGGTAAATTAAGCATTGGGTCGGGCATAATCTGACCCGACCCACGCCCCACCCCCACCTTAATTTTTTTTTAATTTGAGCTTTTATTATTTTGTTTATTATTATTATTTTGGATAAACTAAATAGTAATAATTTTTTATTATTATTATTTAAATCCGCTTTTAAAGAAAATAATAATAATAATAATAATAATAATAATAATAATAATAATAATAATAATAATAATAATAATAATAATAATAATGATAATAATAATAGTAATAATAATAATAATAATGATAATAATAATTCAATTATTATTATTATTATTAAAGAAAATATTAATAATAATAAATTATGATTATTATTTTAAAGTTTCCTTTTTAAATAAAATAATAATAATGATAATAATTAAATTATTATTGTTGTTATTATTAAGGAAAATAGTAATAATACTAAGTAATTATTATTATTTTAAAGTTTTTTTAAGTGAAAAATAAAGTAAACAATAATGATAATAATTCAATTATTATTGTTATTAGTTAAACTCCATTAGGGAAAATAGCAATAATAATAATAATAATAATAATAATAATAATAATAATAATAATAATAATAATAATAATAATAATAATAATAATAATAATAATAATAATAATAATAATAATAATAAATTCTTGTTATTATTATTATTTTAAAAAAAATCTAAAATAATAATAATCGAGTATTAAGATTAATTTCTGGTTATTATATTATTTGTTTATTCATGCATTTATTTTTTATTTATTTATTTATGCCATTTATGTATGTTAATAAATAAATAAAACAAATAAAATAAGTTATGCAACTTAACCCAATAAGGATCTGAATCTTGTTTGACTTAGTTTGACCGAGTTCAACCAAGTTACTTCGATGGTCTAAGTTGACTGTGTCGACAAATATTATTCGGCCTTATCAATCAATACGGTTTAATACACGTGATAGATGACGTATTGAGTTGTGATAAAAACATCATACAAATAATTCTGTCTAAGAAAGTCGGTTCTTAAACGAGACCATTGTGACTCCACCGATGGCCTGAGAATTATGTGGAATGGCAATACACGCTTATGGCAAGTGGGTATTACCGAATCGATTTATTTCACACTCAATATGACTCATCATAAAGTTATATCACTTGTTAAATTGATTGATAAGATATTGTTTTCTTAAACCACAAGGAGAACCAAGCTTGGTTTCTTATTTGAGCCGTAAAGGGAATCAAGCTAGTTCAAATTGGTTTAAGCAAAACAAAATGTATATTGAGGTCAAATCACGCATGGTACGTGCAAAAGGGTCAGTCAGGAAACCGCAGATCACTTAGAACCATAAAGTTGCACGACTTAGAAAATGTAGGGCTTTAATATGATCCCATTGAAGTGCATCAATCATATCATTATTTGTTATGATCGTGAAGGGCACGTATCTGTTGGACGTAATCATTGAACAGCCCAAAGGAATGTCTGATTGTTGAAAGCACATATGAGCATGGTAGTGAACCAAATGGGCCTGGCGGCGAAGCTTTAAATGCATGGGTTAACTCATCGACTCAAAGAAAGGTGGTTAACCCGTGCTCGGAGAGCCGTCACATTGACCACTACACCCAATTGTTGGAAGACATTGGGATAACACCAAAGAGCCCTAATGTTAAAAGACAACTGGTAGATGGAATTAAGGTTCTATTTTGGTTTTGGATTTATTTTGCAGTTTAAAGAACATATGTGTTATGTATTTACTTCCGTTTCTTGTTGGCTTTTCAGCAATAATGTCTAACATTAAAGACATTCCTACATTGAACGCTTCGAACTGTAAGCAGTAGAAAGATCAACAAGAGATCTTTCTGGGGATTGCTGATATAGACACTATGTTGCAGAAAGACTGTCCAGCTGTGCTAACAGACGATAGTACTAGAGAGGAAAAAGCTCACATGGCACACTGGCTCCGGTCAAATCATATGTGTGTTATGATCATACAAAAGACTATCCCTGAGCACTTCAGGATACACAATTTTGAGTCCACGACAGCTAAAGAATTTTCAGCGATCTCAAGCAAAGATTTGTAAAGAATGAGAAAGTCAAGGCAGCCAATCTCTTAAAGAAACTTTACTTGAAACAGTACCGTAGATCAGGAAGCATAAGGGAGTACATCTTAGAGATGACTCACATTGCTTCACAGTTGAAAAATGAAACTGGATGTCTCTGAAGACATGCTAGTTGTCATGATTCTCAACTCCTTGCCTCCAAAGTTCAAACACTTCCTAGTTAGTTACAACTGTCAAAAAAAAGTGGACAGTGAATGAACTTATCTCGCATTGCGTAGAAGAGGAGGAAAGGCTCAAGAATGAGGGACACGAGGTTTTGAATGCTGTCAACATCAAGTCCATTGGAAAGAAACGCAAAGCTACGGATAAGGTTGATGTGCAAAAGGCAAGTAAAAAAGGAAAAGGGGACGCCTACTGCTGACGCACCCAGAGGCATGACTTGTTTCTTTTGCGAGAAGGAGGGACTTCTCAAGAAGAACTTTACCACTTATAATTCTTGGCTCAAGAAGAAAGATATGTTCTTAGTTTGTTCTGAAGTTAATTTTGTTTCGGATATAGCCACTTGGTGGGTCGATACAGGAGTCACGGCTCACTTATCTGTGTCTATGCAGGGTTGCCTCAGCCACAGAAAACCAAGGGACAATGAAAGATACGTCTATTGGAGAAATGACAGCGTCATAAAGGTTAAAGTCATCGGGTATTTCAGAATGCTGTTGACTTCTGGATTTTATCTAGATTTGCACGACACTTTTGTAGTATCATCGTTTAGACGAAGTCTTATTTCGTTTTATTGATTGGATAAAAGTGGTTATTATGGTCATTTTAGAAATGAAAATTTTCAACTTTATCACGCTTATAGATTAATTGGTCACGGTAAAATATCCGAAATTGATAAAATTTATTTAATAAATATTGCTTCAAATCAAGAAACCTTACATGTATTTACGCGAGACATTAAAGCAAAATTAACTCATTAAGATAATAGTGATATCATCATCTTACAAAATATTAGATCATATATATCATGTATCATCTTATACGACATACTCTGTGCATTTGGCCACGCTATACCGTACAGATACCATGGAGTCTTATATATCATGCCTTTTTATTCCTTATTCCTGTCATAATCGTGATTAATTATACCATGTGGGTGAATTAAAATCTAATTCTAAGCAAACAATTTGACAGGTGAAATGGAGGTTGACCTCGTGTTGATTATTTTGATCGCATTGTTTCTGTTGTATTTGAAGTTCATGTTGGGTTGAGTTCATTCAACCGACTTTCCCCGTTGATGGTGACCAGTGGGCTTCTTATTGATTCTTATTTTTGATGGAGGCACTGAATAGTAGTTGAGCGAATTACTTCTACTTACATCAACACTGAACTACGCTTTATTATTTGACTTCGAATTAAATGTCGGTTATATGTTTTTCCTTTTAGTTGGATAAGACAAATTTTGTGCATCCTGTGATTCGAGATATTTCTGTTTTTGTTCCTTTAATTCGCAAACGCAATCTTATGTGTTCTCTAATGATATATTCTAGTATCGGTTTTTTTAATAAAGGGTTTCTTGCTGCTAAATTTTGTTAAGTTCTGGTTGTCATCATATATGTTCTGTTTGTCTTTTTCTAATATTAAAAAAGGCATGCTTCTTATGGTGGTTGGTTTACAATTTTTCAGTATAATTTTATTTTGTTCTGCATTCTATGAAATATATATATATATATATATATATATATATATATATATATATATGAAAGAGATATTTTATTAATATAAGGCCTCACTTATGGCGGAGGAAAACCTTATTACATCGAAAAAATAGTATAGTGCCCAAAGAAATTGATGGTTATCAACATCCAAACGATATATGATATGCTGCATTAAAACCTTACCAAGTAAAACCACCTTTGTGGATAAAACCTTGGCGAAAGAAAAAGCGTACATACACAATAGAAAGTAAATAATGTGTCATTCAAGCATAGAAGACGTAAGAGACAGCAGAAGACCAAAGGAATGCAAAACATACCGAGTCTGCCTGTACCCACTGTAGTATATGTAGAGTAAACAAAAGTGTGCCAATCCATATGGAAGACCAGAAGCTCAATGTGTACGCAAGCTGGATGAGGTTAGGTCCAAAGTAACTGAAGCGCGTACCATGGGCGGCAGAATGCTGCTAGTGAAGTAGCACGTCCTCGGAGACATCATTGCATACTGTGCAAGGTAATGAGCCGCTGTGTTGGCCTCTCTATATGTATGAGTTATTTCCAAGCGATGAAGGCGAATCAACGTTTGTAAGAGCCCGAGATGATAGTTACCAAAGACAGTTTGTGGTTGACGCAGTCGAGACAACATTTGAGCACGGTCGGACTCTATTGTGAGCGAACGATATAAGAGGAGAAAGTATAGCAAGCCAAAGAGCGTAGCCTAGATCTCGGCCATCAAAGGTGTACATAGAGGCAAACGAAAAGAGAGTGCGCGCACACAGGTGCCGAAGTGATCTCGCATGATAGCGCCGCCTGAGGCATAGTGGCGGCCAACTGCTGCATCAATATTCAGTTTGAGTCTACCTGAAGGCAGAGTGTTAGTGTATGTGCACTAGGCCATGATTTGGATATTTATGTTATGCATTTATTATTAATAAAAGAGGTTTTATTATCATTATTGTTGATTAGTATGTTACACAATTTTGATATATGTCCCTGATTCATTATTGTTATGGAGATAAAATAATTTATAATCAGTATGAATATTGATTTGATGATCATAAGATGATTATGTGTATGGTGATACGAATCAATCTCATAGATACTTGTTAGAGAACAGTGTATTGGATAGACCCATCATGAGATTGCTACATGGATTAGCGTCATAAGTAAATCAAATGATAGTCATGTTTTAATCCTTTGACTTGAGATTGTCATAGTTTCCAACATAAGGACTATTATATTTTGACATGATCAAACGTTATTTGTAACTGGATAATAATAAAGGTCATGATTGAATGTGATAGAAATTATGTAGAGGATATTGAACAATCAAGATAGAATTTGTCCCTCTCTTTTGAGAGAGATATCTTTGGGCCCCTCGATTAGTGAGACTGTGAAATGCATGGCCGTGCTCAAATGAATTGATAGTGTGATCAATATCATTTGTTTTATCAGTCTACTTAGAGATCGAGTAATCATATGTTTGAACTATATAAGTATGACGCTGACCATGACTTATGTTCAAACTAGATATCGTGTCACAAAGGGATTAATGCATGTATTATTATTAGGCTAGTTGGACTTTACTCGTATCAATTGGGTAGTTGTAATGCCTTGCTAGAGGCCAATTACGACTTGTTGGTTTAATAGAGATTTAATCAACTGCCAATTAATATGGGCCTATCGGGTCACACACAAGAATGCGTATGGTTGAGATTAATAATATTAATAATACTAATATTGGATATTAATTATTATTATTATTATTATTATTATTATTATTTTCGTTTTTTAATATTAATAATATTAATATTTGATATTAATTATTATTATTATTAATTTCATTTTTTATGTATATATTTATATCATCGGATAATAACAGAGAATCCATATTTGATATGGATTTTGATTTGTTTTATCTAATCCTAACAGAATCCGTATCTGGTACGGATTTTGATAGCGTTAACAAATCCGATCTGCAATCAGATTTTGATATCTATATATATGTATGGAGCTTGGCGTATCTCACACACCAAGCAATTAGAAAAACGAAAGAACAGAAAACGAAACCCTAGAATCATTTTGAGAAGAACGAGTTCTTCAGCCGCGCCGTTTAAAGAGCTAGCACTCCGGGCGGAAGCGTTCATGTGGATACCGACAGAGGATGTTCGTGATTTCGCACCTCTTCCATCTGCAGACTTCGAATCTACGGAGGTAGTTTTTGATTTCTTTTGTCGAATTAAACGAACAACATGGATCCTTGGTAGGAAATCGGAGATCAAGTTTTTGTTTTCCGCTGCGCGTTTGGAAGTGATCTCGGTTGATTTCCTAACACAGAGTTTGCCATCGAACAACTTGGAGGCACGGGAGTCGAATATGTGGGATCCATGAAAGAGATATAGATGGTCCTGCTGCAAGTTTGGATCCTTGTATTGTCTGAATCCACATGTGAATATCAAAATGTATGGAGGCCCGAAGCACAGATATAGAAAAGGATGCGGAGTCCACATAGACTAACTGAGCGTAACTGCGTCATATGTTGTACACTAGAATAGCAAGAATGACAATTTTTAAAACTCCAAATAGAGACAAAGATGTGGAGCGATACCACCATGATAATAGGTATTGGCCCAGATTTAGAGAGGTAGGGGGTATTCCATGCAACTCAGAGGCAAAGAAGGTCCAGAAATGCCGAATGCGACTACAATAAAGGAATACATGATCCACCGTGGCTGAGTGCTGCTTGCAAAAAGGACATTGTGTGGGGCGCGCCGCAGAATAGTGCCCAATATAGTCCTCAAATGGCATAGCAGAGTGAAAGAGGCGCCAAAGTAATATTTTCATGGTTGGAGAATGTTGCTTGAACCAAATAAATTTAGCAGAAAGTAATGTTGGTTTTGAGATACAACAAATATCATAGGCAGACTTTAGGGTGAATTCGCCCGAGGGTGTCGGCTTCCATGCAAGATGGGAACCTGTGGCTGCCGTTTGATCGATGCAGGTAGCATGTATGCGATATATTAGTTTCCAAACCGGTGAATCTGGTAGTCGCGGTCGATAATCCCCTCTCCTGCCATATTTAATATGCATATACCGACTCCACAGAGTGTCATGCTGTTGATATGACCACCAAATTCGGCAGTGACACGCCTGTTGCAACATGTTAAGATCCCGAAGTCCCAAGCCTCCTTCCTCAATAGGCAAAGTAATTGTTGACCATGCAACCTAGTGATGTCGATTGCCCCAATAAAATGCTGCCATCTTTCTGTTGATCATTTTGATGACAAACTTTGGTAAACCACTTGCTTCAAGAATATGAAGTGGAAGCGTAGAAATTACTGAACGCAACAACACTAAGAGACCCATTTGGGAGAGAAGGCGAGAGTGCCAGCCGTGTAGTCGATCCTCAATATGTTGTAGCAGAGAAGAACAAAATCTAGACCGATTAATTCCTTTTTGGAGATATGAACCAAGATACCGGAAAGGTAGTGAAGTAATTCGCATGCCCAATATTTCTTGGAATGACCGACGCTGATGTGGCGCAATATTGGCCGAAGGAATGAAACTACTCTTTTGAAAGTTTACCTTTTGACCAGAAGCAGTTTCATACATAGTTAAGAAAGAGTGAAATCGTCGTAAATTGCGCTGTGTACCCTGTAGAAAAATAAGTAGGTCATCCGCGTACGCCAAGTGAGTAATTGCAAAAGGAATGTGTCTTAGGCGAAATGGCTGTATCCTGCCAGCGGCAACTAGTGATTTTAATCCTCTGCTGAAACCCTCCGATGACAGAATAAATAACAATAGGGACAATGGATCTCCCTGCTTGACACCTCAATATGGACGGAAAGAAGCTGACGGCTCACCATTTATTAAAACCGATAGTGTAGTGGCACGTAAATGGTTGATGATAATCCGAATGAAAAAATCGGAGAAACCAAACTGTCGTAATAACCGCTCAAGATACTCCCAACTGACCCGATCAAATGCTTTCATCATATCTAACTTCAGGCATGATAGGGATCCGCCTTTATCCAGCATATGAACCATTTCACGTGCCAATAAAACTTGTGTAGAAATATCATGTCCAGAAAGAAATCCTATTTGCTCCGGTGAGATTAACTTCGGTAATAGCGTCCCCAAACGCGTGGCAATAATACGGGTACAAACTTTGCTCAAAAAGTTCGTAAGACATATAGGCCGAAAATCACTGAATGTTTGAGGAGATTGCGTTTTGGGGATCAATGTAATTAAAGCACTAGCCATGACAGTTGGTTGTGGGACTCCAAGAAAAAACTCTTGCACTGCTTTAACAACATCAGAATGTATGACAGGCCAACATGAATGATAGAACTTACCATGAAAGCCATCTGGTCCGGCGGCACTCTGAGGGTCTAAATGCCACACTGCGTCCTTTACCTCTATCTCCAATGGAAGTTGTGTAAGCATAAGATTGTCTGACTCTGTTATCAGACTAGGGATGTGTGATAGAATAGATCAATGATTTTGTGTTGCCTCCCGAGCAAATAAATCGGTATAGAAAGAAACAGCGGCGGACATAATATCAGTTGGATTCGTAAGCAATGCTCCTGCCGCATTACAAATCTGCTGGATTCGAAGGTTTGACCGCCTACCTTTGACAATGGAGTGAAAATACTGTGTGTTAGCATCGCCTTCTTTTAGCCACTTGACCCTCGCTTTTTGTTTCCAGAATTGCAATTCATAAGTGGAAGCTTGTAGATGTTCTGCTTTTGCCCGATGATATGCCTCACGCGTTTCTGCAGTGGGATCCGCATCCCAAGTTACTTCTGCGCTATTAAGCTGATTCTCTGCATGCTTCAGATTGCTGAAAATATTCTCAAAGATTTCCTTATTCCACCGTTGTATATCTTTCTTGAGGGAAAATAATTTCTTATACAACGTACGTTCTATTGCCTTTTTTTCACTTATTAATCCGCATTATTAGAAATGGGTTTAAAAGCCTTAAGTATCAACTTAATTGGTCACCTTCTTTATTGTCGCTAACTATATACTTCTTTCAATTCCTATTTTTTCTCAGCACGGTATGTTTTGTTCTCTTACATTTTATTAGAAATAAATTGCATATCTTTTAACTTTAAGCATTTGTTTCAATAAACAAAAAACCAAAAAAAAGATACTACGTACCTCCTATCGTTAAACTGTAAAAAAAAAAAAGGAAAAAACTTCGTATCTATCATCCATGGTACGCATTCATACCCTTTAAATAGGATAAGTTTCAGAAAGTTTTCTTACTCTGGTACAACTTAAATTGATAAAACATATTTTTAGGTGGTTCCGGTGTAAGTGAAAAATGAATAGTGATACAGTCAAATCGGCATCCCCATGTTCCCATCTTGTCAAGAAAGTTTCAGTGGGTTTTGCAGTGGTTCATTGGCAATTATTTTTGGGGACGGGATTCTGTCACCACAATCTTCTCACCTACTTCTCCATCGCACGACAAGTTGCAGCAGGAGGTGGTGAGGCTAGAAGAGGATCACCCCCTTCCCCACCGCACGACACGTGGCAGCATGGGTGGTGAGGCTAGATGAGGGTCACCTGCATTTAGCCTTACCATCAACCCCTGCTGCCACATGTCGTGCGGTAGGAAAGTAGGTGAGGAAATTGTGGGTGACAATCTTCTCACCCACTTCTCCACGGCACGACAGGATGTAGCAGGAGGTGGTGAGGCTAGATGAGTGTCATGCCGACATTTTTTTTAGAAATAAAGAGATAAAAGATAAATATAAAAAAGGAGGTAATCAAAATCAAAATCAATCAAAATCTTAACCCCAAATATATCCCTAATTTCTCTCCCCTTTCTCTCTTATTAACGTCCAAATCCTCTCCCCCTCCCTCAAATTTTTCCCTAAGCCGTTCCCCTTCCCCAGAAGAAAATAATAATAATAATAATAATTCTCTTAATGTTTGGATTGAGAAGAAGGAAGGAAAAGAAGGGCTAGCCATACACCACCAACGTCTCTTTGGTTATCGTTTTAATTCACCAATTTAAGGTAGGTGCCTCTTCTCCCTCAAACGGGTATAACATATGCATGCTTTGATGATATATTTATGTGATTCGTTGTTTTTATTTGTTTAAGATATTAATTTTACATATGTTTTATATGTCAAAGCATGAGATGATTTGTTTATGGCTGCTACGTGTGTGTATGTGTATGGATTTGGTGGTAGGATTGGACTAGATTAAAAATACCCTCAAATTAATCTAAAAGGTTAGAAATTTTCATAATTGAAGTTGTTTAAAATTGTGTTTTGGCCTTAGACTAGGTTCATCTAGCCCGGAATAGGCTGGGATTGGGTTGGAAGTCGAAAAACGGGTCTGACAGATGCGGTTCAGGGGGTAGCACGTGGGGCCCATGCGCGGCCCCTGACGGCGCGGCCGGACACGTGATGACGTGTCCACTTTCAGAAGATGCGTCTCGTTTATAAGTCCAATGCAACTGGTTTGAGGTCAAGCGAAGTTAAAACGAAGATTTTATGGAGGTTAGAAGGAAATAAAATTTAATAAAAAAATAAAAAAAAAAAAAGGGGAAAATGCTATTGGACCGGCCAGGCTGCCGGACCGGACCGGATGGCCAGCGGACCGGACCAGGTAGCAGGCCGGCCCAAACCGAAAATTTAAGAAAAATCTGAAAATTTATTTCTAAAACGAATAAATAATAAATAATTAATTAAAATTAATTTAAAATTCCAGAAAAATATATTTAATTATCAGAAAATTCTAAATAAATTCTAGAAAATATAAAAGGTTAAACTTATGTCCAGTGATCTAGTTAATCCTGCATTTTCGAGGCGGATCAGAAGCCTGGGCTCTGATACCACCTGTAGCGCCCCGCTCCCGAACCCTAGTCTCGGAAACAATGCACTCGCCGATCTTGCTAAGGAGAATACAAAGTGTCGAATCAATCTTTTACTTGTCAGAAATGACGTAGAATTTTTTTTCGCGGAAACATAAATCATAACTTAAATTAACTCGAATAATTGTTATTACATCACTGAATAAAAGGAAATCTGATAATAGAACAATAAAGAAGTCTGTGAAAATCCAGAAAAGATAACTAAGAACAGCCAACTGCAGAGTCTCATCGTATCCTAGATGCAGCTCTCAACCAGCCCACGCTGCTATGTCCTTCCCGTCCTCAACGAAGATGCTCTCGTAGTCCTCTTCCGGCTCACCTTGGAAGTAGGGGCGAGTGACAGAAATCACCCAGTAGATCCCGCCTCAAACAAATACAAAACGTACATACCGAAATGATATAACCACTAACACATAAACATGCTATAACGTGCATAAGGTAAAATAAATGCAGCAAGTTAAGTACTCCACATAAGATGCGCAAGTACGTGATGCATGCTCAATCAACGTGTCACTCGCAACGAGAATCATGTCATGCAATATGCCCCTAGACCTATATGCAATGCATGATCCCAGGATTGACTGGATTCCTTTAGTCCGTACACTACAATCCAGCCTTACGGATGTCGTGGCCCGTACACCACGATCCACCCCAACCGATGGCCGTGGACCATACACCACGATCCACCATAACCGATGCCCATGGCCCGTACACCATGATCCACCATAACCAAGTACCCATGGCCCGTACACCATGATCTACCATAACCGAGTACCCATGGCCCGTACACCATGATCCACTCCACTCAAGTGTTTGAGACCCGTACATCTCAACCCACTCCAAATGCAATACACATGCCATGAATGCAACAACAAGGTCGTCTAGGGCTCGTACGTCCATCCTCACCATCTCCGGCACTCAATATTTGGCTTAGTAAATTTTTTGAATATTGAAAAGTTGTTATTTATCATTACCCTTATTTTTCCTTAGCTTGTATTAATTTTCTAGAATTTTCTACTAATTTTCCTTAATTTTTCCTGGTTTAATTCTATTTATTACTCATTGTTTTTAATTACTTACATTTACCAAAATTCAGAAATTAAGTAAAAATAATTTCGGATAATGCCTCCACGACGCGAGCCGCCAGCTGAAAACTGAGGACACGATGGCGATGACCAGTAGGGTCAGGGGGACCATTCCTCAGGTCCTTGCAGATACCCTGGCCATGCTGGCTACATTGGTGGCCCAGCAGTAGATACAGATGGCTCACGTGCAGTAGCAGCAACCACAACCAGCACCACCACCCCATGGGGGCTTTGATTTTTCTATCGGGAGATTTTTTGAAATGACAATTTTTGCTCCTAATAAACAAAGTAGACTTAAGAGATGATTTTAGACTTAAGTTATGATCGGGTTATGGGAGGTGTGTGCCGATGGTCTTGTTTAATTACCATTTTATAAGCGTTCAACTTACTCTGGATTAATCTGTATTCGTCTCATGAACTCCAGTAGCTGATTGGACATTATATGTGGATAGGTCTTCCTCCAAAGATGGTTGTAGAGCAGGACTCCTAATCATCAATCCTAACAAAGAAGAATTTGAATATGCCTTACGGTTCGACTTTGAATCAACTAATAACGAGGCAGAATATGAGGCCCTCATAGCAGGACCATTCTCGAAGTGATTCGCAATTGATTGTTTCTTAGATCAATGGGGATTATGAAGCCAAAGAGGAAAAATGAAAAAGTATTTGGCTAAAGTGCTGCAGCTCGGTCAAGCGTTCGAACACTTCAGCATTGAACATATCCCTAGATCTGCCAACAAAAGAGCTGACACGTTATCTCGGCTAGCATCATCCACTGCAACAACTTTGGGAAAGAAGATAGTTGTGGAGCTAGTAAAGCATCGTGCTTATGATGCTAATGAAGTGCTGCAAGTGGACTATCGCAATACTTGGATGGACGAAATTGTCAACTTCTTGCAGCATAGAATTCAACCCGAGGACAAACGTGCAGCTCGGCACCTTCGATTGAAGGCGGCAAGGTAAAAAGTCATTTTCACAGCCTTGGTTGAAGTGCGTGACTGAAGAAGAAGAAGATTACATCCTTCGGGAGATGCACCAAGGAATCTGTGGAAATCATTCTGGTGCACGGTCGTTAGCAAGAAAGTGTTATCTTGCTGGATATTACTGGCCCACTCTGCGCCATGATGCAGAATAATTGGTCAGGAAATGTCAAGCATGCCAAGTCAATGCTCCAATATCTCATTTGCCAAGTCAAGAGCTCACTTCTATTGCAAGTCTCTGGCTCTTTGTACAGTGGGGGATAGACCTTGTTGGACCCCTGCCCCAAGCTCCAGGATCGGTCAGATTCTTGGTTGTTGCCATCGATTACTTTACCAAATGGGTGGAAGCAGAGCCTTTAGCCACAATAACAGGAAATCAAATCAAAAAGTTCTTGTGGAAAATTGTCATATGCCGCTTCGGCCTTCCACAAGTCCTTATATCAGACAATGGAAAACAATTTACTGATGACCCTATTAAGAGTTGGTGTGCCGAGCTCAAAATCGAACAGCGATTCACTTCGGTAGCACACCCTCAAGCTAATTGACAAGTTGAACTGGCAAACAGAACAATCAAGGATGGACTGAGAAAACGTCTATACCAAATTGGAGCAAGTTGGGTAGAAGAACTCCCAAGCGTATTATGGACATATCGAACTACTCCTTCCACCTCCACTAAGGAAACGCCATTTTCCTTAGTATACGGCACTGAGGCAGTCATCCCAGCCGAAGTTGGTTCCATCTCTACTTGAACAGATTACTATTCTGCTGAAACCAACAGCCAACAGTTTCGGCTGAATTTGGATGAACTGGAGGAAAAAAAGGAGCAGTCTCATGTCCGCATGGCCCAGTACAAGAATTTAATTGCTCAATACTACAATTCTCGAGTACGGCCAAGATCCTATCAAGTGGGGGATTTGGTATTGTGCAACAATGAAGCAAGCCATGCAGCACCGACTGGGATTCTTAACCCTAAGTGGGAAGGTCCTTATCGGATAGAGGAGGTGCGCTCAAACGGAGCCCATAAGTTACAGACCTTGGAAGGCAAAACTTTACCAAGAACTTGGCATTCTACTCATTTAAGGCTTCTACATCAATGATGAATTTCACCTCAGCAGATCTGAGTGGTTTTCCCAAAGAAGTCTTTCACAGTATTCATTTACTAGCAGTGCTAGAAAAATGTAAATCATTTATTACTAGTGGTGCTGGAGATTGAATAAAACAGTGTTTTATGGAGGAGCCAATGTATGATTCCTTCATTGTGCGTAAATAAATTAACAGGTTTAATTTGTCTAAAATTTATTGCAATTGCAAAGTAAAGCCCGGCACAGTTACAGTAAAATCAAGCAGCATAACACTTTGGCAGAGCCAAAGGATGAGGCTGAAGTTCAACACTCGGGAAAAATTCAACGTGAAAAAATTAAAGAACTTTGGCGGAGCTGAAGTCGCATGCAGAAGACAAATATTTGCAAACTATGGAAATAGAGCAAGTAAAGTCTCTCAAGCCAAAGACAAATACTTGCATAACTATGGAAATAGAGCAAGTGAAACTTCGCATGCAGAAGACAAATATTTGCAAACTATGGAAATAGAGCAAGTAAAGTCTCTCAAGCCGAAGACAAATACTTGCATAACTATGGAAATAGAGCAAGTGAAACTTCGCATGCAGAAGACAAATATTTGCAAACTATGGAAATAGATCAAGTGAAACTTCGCATGCAGAAGACAAATACTTGCAAACTATGGAAAATGCAGAAGACAAATACTTGCAAACTATGGAAATAGAGCAAGTGAAACTTCGCATGCAGAAGACAAATAGTTGCAAACTATAGAAATAGAGCAAGTGAAACTTCGCATGCAGAAGACAAATACTTGCATAACTATGGAAATAGAGCAAGTGAAACTTCGCATGTAGAAGACAAATATTTGCAAACTATGGAAATAGAGCAAGTGAAACTTCGCATGCAGAAGTCAAATATTTGCAAACTATGGAAATAGAGCAAGTAAAGCCTCTCAAGCCGAAGATAGATACTTGCATTAACTATGGAAATAGAGCAAAACTTCACATGCAGAAGACAAAGTCAAGAAAATTGAAACAAGCTGAAGAGCGAGTTGGAGAAAATTGGATTTTCATTGAGAAGTTTATCTATTACAACTACAAAAGTTACAAAAAGATAAAAATCCTACTTTACTACTCTTCGTCATCATCCTCTCTGAGATCAACCCCTTCCTTGAATTGCTCAAGTTGTTTGTCAAATATAGCTTCGGCTTCAGGGTTGTAGAGATCAGCAAGTTGAGGATGATCCTTGTCCAAGGCTGGATAAACTTTGCAGCAAGCATCAATCGCGCAAGTTTGTCCCATTGCCAAAATAGAGCCTTGCATCTTCATCACATTGTCCACAAAGTACTCAGACTTTCTGAACTCAGCAACGGCAGACTTTTTTATCTCTTCATCTTGAAGCTCAAAGTGGGAGATGAGCTCAGCTTTGCTCTTCTCTTACGCCTCAAGTTGCTGGGTTAGATCATCCTTGATCTTTTGATCTGCTTCAGCTTGGCTCTTTAGCTGGGACAACTCTTGTTCGCAATTGCGGAATTCCTTCTGAAAGAACTCCAACTCAGTCTGGGTCTTGGTAGACACCAGCTCTAGATTGGTGATAACTTCCTTCAGTTCGTCCACTTGCGAATTAGCCACTGCAAGCCGAGTGTCAGACTCCTCTTTGTCTTCCTTAAGCTTGGAATTCTCAGATGTCAAGGAGTCCAACTCTGATTTCGTTGAGTCCATCTCTGACCTCAACGTCTTCAGCTCAGCGTCTATCTCTTCCTGCCTGGAGTTATCAGGCCTTGCCATCTCTGCCAACTCGTCATTGGCCTTCTTCAGGTCGGCGTTTTCCTCAGAGAGTTTAACCACCATGTTGCGCATCTCTTCTGCTCTTCTCAGCATGTCATATTCTTGAGCTCGGTACTACAACAATCAACATGGTCAAATCATTATCTCAACACTCTAAGTAAAAAGTTTGGAAATTATGAAGGAAACCTACCATGGACATGTTCCTGAAGTATGTGTTGAGAGCAGAATCCCAGTCCTGGAGGGCAAAGCGGTCCCAATCCATGGACAGCACTGGCAGATCTGCCAACTTTCTTGCCACCCCTGGATGGGCAGCCGTATCAGCAAAGCAGTACACCAGTTTCTTCTAGGCAAGGCGGTGCTGATGAGAGGACTCTTCTTCAGATGGAGCCTTCCTAAGAGGATGCTGGGGGGCATCCTCCCCTGAAGTTATAACAACTCCTCTAGTGAGGGCATCTTTTGGATCCCTTATAATCAATCCCCCTGGAGGATAAATTGATGTCGCCGAGTCTGGAGCAGAAACTGGTGCAGCAGGAGCTGGAGCAGCACTTGATGGCACAGCTGGGGGAGTAGTCTTGGCTTCTAGAGCCTTGAAGATGACTTTGGGAGGAGGAGCAACCTTCTTGGTACCTGCCCCAGCCTTTGTAGCTGATTTTGGGGGCAGGGCTGGGGCCTCAGAAGCTTTCTTCTTCAGAGGTTGAGCTGCAGCCTGAACAGGTTTCTTGGCTGCAGCAGATGAAGTGCCAACTGAAGTTCGGGCTGCAACAAAAACCCAAGTTAAAAATGCTGAAATAAAACAAATAAGGAATCAACGTCAAGATTGCTAATCTTTACCTTGTTTGGGTGGAGGAGCAACAGGAGGGGCAGACAGGGCATGCACCTCAGTAGAGGTCTTGGTGGATAACTGAGAAGAGGAGGAGGGTTGTCCATCCTCTCTCTTTCTCTTCTTGGGAACCAGTTTCTTCAGCTTGCCAAGATTTTTAGACACCATGGTTCCTGGAAGATTCAACAACAGATCAGTTAAAATGCACACGCAACATTAAGAAAAACCAGAGACGTTTGAAGCATGGATACATACCCAAGATTAAGGCTAAGGCAGAGGAGCCAATGGATTCAAACTGGTGAGACGGCCACATGTGGTCCAGGTCCGCAGCTTTCACAACCGACCTGTCCACCATCTTCCAGTCAATAGCTTGGGGAAGGTGCAGTAACCTCGAAGCTTCATCGCAAGCTCTTTCGCTTGGCCTCTTGTTATCTACAGGGCCGGACTTCCAGAGGGTTCTTTCAGGTAACCCAATGGCTTTGACGAAAAGAAAAAGCAGCCTTTCCAATTTTTGATGGAGGAAGGGATGTTTATGGCATGGTTAATTACTTTATTAGGATGTCTTCTACTAAAGTAGTACCAACTTTCTTTGTGTTTGCACACAAACATCCCCCTGAAGACGGCTAAGTCAAATTCCGCCTCAGCTGCCCTCAGGTAGAGCAGATAACTGGCAATGACCTTCAAGCCATTGGGCATGATTTGAGGTAATCTAAGATTATAAAAATTAAGGATTTGAATAAAAGGGCCAGGAACAGGAAGGTCAAACCCAGATTTAAAGTACTCTTCGTAAACTGCCTCATACCCAGCGGGTGGATCATAGGCAGTTTGATGAGGAAGAGGCGAAATTGGGGAAAAGGTATCTCTATCTATGTTAAACTCCGTAAAAAATCTAGAAAGGTCAGCATTTTTTTAAAGTGCAAGCTGAATTTTGCACTACTAGAGAAGGTGAACCCCTGTCAATAGACAACAGGGGTACTATGGAAGAGGAGGTAGAAGTAATCTTGGAAGGTTCACCTGCAAGGCGCAACCTCCTTAGAGGGCTGTTTTCCTCACTGGAATCCGACCTCTCATGGAGAGATTGGATCTCTTGGTCACCCTCCAGATCAGATGGGTAAGAATGGGTTGATCTGTTTTGGGAATCCGAAGAAGAAGGGGATGGAATAACGAAAGCCATGAGTAAGAAGAGGAAAAGCTTACAGAAGGTTGAAGGGTTGAGCTGAAAGGAAGAACGCCGGAATAAGGACGGAGAGAGGCTTCAAAGATGAAGAAGAGCAAGACAGCAGAATAAGCAACGCGCAGAATAAAAGAAGAAGAAAAGAAAGAATTAGGGCAATTGCCCCTATTTATAAGAAGAAAAGGCAAAAGTTGCAATTTTTCGTTTGAAATTCGAAAAGGCGACGGTTCGAATATTTTCCCCCCTCGCTTACTGAAACTGCCGAAAAGATAATGATGAGGCGTTGGAATTGACGCTTACATTAAAAGCAGGAATTACAGCGCATCTAAGAGGATAACCGCTCAATTAATGGAGACGCGTCACAGACACATTAGAATAGATTTGTCTGCCCTCACAGATCCGCTCGGCCACACAAAATCTGGGGGCAAATGATAAACCAGAATTAATCGTCTGTTAGTCAAAAGCAGTCAACGGTACAACTCCTGCAGTTCAGCACCCAAGCATTGCTGTTCAGCCTTGACTACACTTCGGTTGTGCCCCATAACATCCTCTTTACTATCGAAGAATAGGCCAAGGATTGCACCTCGGCACCTAACTTCAGCTTCAGCTTAAGTGCTACATTCCTGATCACTTCGGCCAGATTCAACATTGCACCTCGGCAAAGCCTGGTTTTGCACTTCGGCGAAGAAGTCAAACACAGCATCACATCGTAGAACCATCAGGCAGAAGTGCAGTTCAAAGAAAGAGTACACGTCTGGCTATTCAGTCTGTACACGCCAAAGTCACTTCAGCCGACCTACTGGTCACATCAGCCGACCTACTGGTCACATCAGCCGGCCTACCGGTCATATCAGCAGACCTACTGCATCATAGGTCTTCTGCCCCAAGCAAACGCCCCATCCAACGTCAGAAGCCAAGGACAAGGAGAAAATTAATAAAAGAAAGCCAAGGCAGACGAGAAAGAGGATCCGATCGAACGAAACATTTTCCTATCTCTTGGAGCTAATACATTGAACTTTCTCTTCAGCCAATACCTGTGAGAATTTTCTAACTCCATAGACTAAACTATATTCTCAGTGAGAAATGACCCAAACTGACTTGAGCGTCGGAGGGTTTTACCCGGAGTCATCCCCCTGGGACCTCTGATCTTTGCTTCCTTGTGCAGGACTTTCAGGAAGCTATTCCAGCTACAACCTTCAAATTAGTTAACGACTCTTCAAGTTAACTGACTACATTTATTTGAGGTCATCTTAGACCCTTGGTGAAGATCCGGCTTCATCATACATTATCAAACATGATAATGTTAATATATGCAAATATGTAGCGTGGAATATACAAATGCTAAATGCATCAGAATGTAATTCCATATTTGCAAATGAAAACCTTTTTTTCCCTCTTAAATGCTTCGAAGAGCAGCAAGCTCCCATTCAACATGTATATTGGAAAAACGCTTTGCTAAAGGTATCTGGAAGGGTATGCACAAAGCAACCAAATCTCGGCAAGATAAGAAAATCAATGCTTCAGATGTCAACACAATATTAGTATTCTATGTATTTACCAAATACAACGAATACACTGAGCACTACTGAAATTATTTGGAAAGTGGAAGCATATGTATCCTGCCATATTTATGGTCAAGTTTCATCATAATTTTCATCAATTGCGTAAATACCACTCCCACTAAAATTTGTTTTCATCAATAGTGCAGCAAATAATGCGTTCAAATTGCGCAAATATTTTGAAAACAGAAATAGAATGACTCACGATTGACATTATAAAATGTCATATATATGTACAAACACGGAAAAAAAAGCATGGTGTTTTCATTAAGCTTGTTCTGATACCACTTGTTGGATTTACACGGTAAATCCGTTATCTGAGGATCGCTTAAGAAAACATAAAAACAAAGTAAATAAATGCGGAAGTGTACCTTGCTCCATTGATAACGCTGAAGTAGTTCTGGCCTGTGCGACAATTGTGTCTTCCAAAGAATACACGAACCCACCGGCAGTTGATTCCCTTGATGTAGTCTCAACTACCGCCGCTACTTTATCCGATGGAAAGGTTAGGTAGCGCATTTTCCTCTTGAAAGTGCTTTGTATATAAATATATATGTGCTCAAATGTTCAAAAGAATACTTTCTGAACTTACAAATGAAAAGCAACGAAAACTACTGATGCAACAAAGTTTTATTTTGTTCCACCTTCTTATGTTCAATAGCTGCGTTGCACACATATATTATATAGGAATGCAAATGAACTGTATTTCTGAATTGCCAATCGGTTCAAATGCATTATAAATGCAATATGATCAAATACATTACAATGTATCTTTGAGATACATTGTCCAAATACATTACAATGTATCTTTGAGATACATTATAAATTGCCTTTCTAAATACAATGAATCTTCGATAGGTTCTTTATTTTTTTTTTTTGAAAAAAGAGATTTTATTGATTTTCTGTAAAGATGTTTGTACATGCACTTTGCCACGTGGACTGCCTATCCATTCTTTGTGATGTCCCTTCATCAACAGTTCTCTCTTTTTGTGTTTCTTGCTTTTCTCTATTTCTACCCTGACCTATTCTTTGTTTTCATCTTTCTTCATCTTTTTGGTCGAGGATGGCCTTTTCGCTTGTTGCCGCTATCTTGCTTTGCACTCATGCCTGTCTTAATACTAGTGTTGTTCTGTCTGTCTTTAGACAGCCTTTTACATATGGGGGCAATTCCTCTGTTTTGTTGAAGGCTGTGAATTTGTTGTTTAGCATTCCATATTGTGCTAGGTTGTGAGCTGTTGTGTTTGTCTCCCTTGGGCTATATTTGATTGTTGCTTCCGTTTTCTTCATCAGTATTTGTGTCTTCTCAATTATTTCTTCTATTTCTTCCTGTTCTTCTGTTCGTGTCGCCCCCCTTCTTCTTTGCATTTTCTTTTCTAGGTTTTTACAGTCTGTTTCTATTTCCACCCCCTGTATCTGAATCTTCATTTTTTCTGCATGTATGATGAAGTATATGAGGGATATCAGTATTGTTTGGGCTTCGGCTGCCTCTGGCTGTGATGTTGGTAGGTGGAAGGAGATTGCATGTATCATCTCCCCTTTTGAGTCTCTTAGTATTGCCCCTCCTGCTGCAGTTTTGCCGCCAATGGCTACATCCGTGTTGATTTTTAATTTCCCTTTAGGGGGTTGCTTCCATTTTAGTACTTTTGCGGTTTTTAGCTGCAGTTTGGGCGTGATTCCTGCCTCTATTAAAGCTTGGTTGTTGTTTGCCATATTTGTTCTGTTTAGTGTCTGACACCACTCTCTAATATCTGTTTTGATTTTCTCTTGGACTCTCGCTGGGTTCCATTGTTGGTCTTCTTGTATTGTTTTGTTGTATTCCTTCCATATATTCATGTTATTATCCCTGGGGCGATTCTCTTCAATAGCCCTTCCATTTTCTTTTCAGATCCTTGCATCCACCATGCTAGGAGATATTGTCTGATGTCTTGCTTTGTTGGAAGTGGCCCGTCCAGTATGCATGCGTAGTATCTCCATATTGTCTGTATTTCTTGGCACTGTAGGAATATGTGTTTCTGTGTTGCTCCATTTTGTTTGCATATGGGGCATCTTGTGGGATAGATTGTTAGGAACTTTGATAGGTTTTCTGCTGTGTTTAGAGATCCATTCAGTAGCTTCCACAGGAATACCTTTATGCTTCCTCTTTGCCTCTTGTGCCATAGTAGCTTGTGTGATATCATTGTTGGGTTCGATATAAAATCACAGGAATATCCTATCTTTAATATATGATGAATTTAAAACACTTTGAGAAGAATACTCGTGGGCTCTTGTCCCTCGGGGACCAGATGTCATTAATAATATGGTCTCGATTCTACAAGTCCTACCATCAAAGACTGTAACCGTATGACTGTCTACACATTTAGGGGTCCATTCAGATTACACTGCACATCCACTTAACATATCATAGTGATCAATTAACGTACGGATACGAACATAATATAATATTATGTGACATGTTAAAAATATATAATACACACATACACGAGTCCATAAAAATTTAATATGTAACCTTTATGTCACATGTGTCGTGCACTACGCATGTGACCATGTAAAACCCAACACTTAGATCTCAATGAGAATCTCCATTATCGACATCTTCACCCAATACTCCAATTCATCATCAATTTTTCAACTTCAACTCAAATACTCTAACAATGGAAGTGAACCAATTTTTAATCAAAATGGTCAAAATTAACTTTAGATAAAGCTTCTTGATTCCCTGATTCCGGATTCATTATCAGATTTTAGATTCGCTCTTTCATTGATACCTTCAGGAAGAAAGATGTTTTTGTCAATGTTTGTCTTTACTCTTACGATGTGAAAAAATCTTATGCAAAAGAAACTGGCACACCTTTTCTTTTTTATTTTTCCTCTTTTATCTATTACATAATTCATAAAAGTTAAGACTAATTGCAGAGAAAAAATATTATTTTATCTATGTAATTAAAATTAATTTTCTCTATAATCACACACAGTCTTGATAATTATCACAAAAGTTATTTGATGTGAAATCTTTGACCATGACATCGTGTAGCGCCCCGCTCCCGAGCCCTAACATCGGGAACAGTGCACCCGCCGTATCTCACTAAGGAGAATACAAAGCGTCGAATCAATCTCTTACTTGTCAAAATGACGTAGAAATTTTTCGC
Source organism: Eustoma russellianum (assembly GCA_036186865.1). NCBI lineage: Eukaryota > Viridiplantae > Streptophyta > Magnoliopsida > Gentianales > Gentianaceae > Eustoma > Eustoma russellianum. The sequence goes on from AP025061.1 coordinate 11,552,490, forward strand.
GGAAACGTAAACCATAACATATATTAAACTCCAATAATCGTCATTACATTGCTAATTAAAACTCTGGAAATAAAATAGTAAAGTAGTGTGTGGAAATCCTCAAAATATAAATAAGAACAAAACAACTGCAGCGTCCCCTCATATCCTAGCCGCAGCTCTCAACCAGCCCACTCTGCTATGTCCATCCCGTCCTCAATGAAGATATGCTCGTAGTCCTCATCCGGCTCACCTGGGAAGTAGGGGTGAGTGACAGAAATCACCCAGTAGATGCCCGCCTCAAACAAATACAAAACGTACATACCAAAATGATATAGCCACATAGCACATAAACATGATATAACACATAGCACATAAATATAAGATAACATGCATAAGATAAAGTAAATGCGGTAAGTAAGTCACTCCACATAAAAATGCGCAAGTACGTGATGCATGCTCAATTAACGTGTCACACGCAACAAGAATCATGTCATGCAATATGCCCTAGACCTATATGCAATGCATGATCCCGGGATTGACTGGATGCCTGTAGCCCGTGCACTACAATCCACCCTTGCGGATGCCCGTGGCCCGTGCACCACGATCCACCCCAACCGATGCCCGTAGCCCGTGCACCACGATCCACCGTAACCAAGTATCCATGGCCCGTACACCATGATCCTCTTCACTCGAGCGTCTGAGACCCGTACATCTCAGCCCACTCCCAATGCAATGCACGTGCCATGAATGCAACAACAAAATCGCCTGGGGCCCGTATGCCCATCCTCACCAACTCCGGCTCTCAACACTAGTCGTCTGGGGCCCGTACGCCCATCCTCACCATCTCCGGCACACAATATTTAGTTTAGTAAATTTTAAGAACATTGAAAAGTTGTTATTTAGCATCCCCTCATTTTTCCTTAACTTGTATTAATTTTCTAGAATTTTCTACTAATTTTTCCTTATTTAATTTTATTTATTACTAATTATTTTTAATTACTTACATTTACCAAAATTCATAAATTAAGTGGAAATAATTTAATTTTAACATTTTATATTTTCTGTAATTTATTTAGAATTTTCTAATAATTAAATATATTTTTCTAGAATTTTAAACTAATTTTAATTAATTATTTATTGTTTAATCATTTCAGAAATTAATTTCAGATTTTTTTTTTAATTTTCGGCCTGGCCCGGCCTGCTGCCTGGTCCGGTCCGCTGGCCATCCGGTCCGGTCCGACAGCCTGGCCGGTCCAACAGTATTTTCTTTTTTTTTTATTTTTTTCTATTTTCTTCTAACCTCCATAAAATCTTCGTTTTAACTCCGATTGACCTCAAACCAGTTGCGTTGGACTCGTTATAACGAGACGCAACTTTTGAAGGTGGACACATCATCATGTGTCCGGACGCGCTGTCAGGGGCCGCGCGTGGGCCCCACGCGCCACCCCTCTGAAACGCGTCCGTCAGACCATTTTTTTTCAATTTTCAACCAATCCTAACATATTCCAGGCTAGATGAAGTTATTCTAAGGTCAAAACGAAATTTTTAAACCCCCTAAGTATGTAAATCCCTAATCTTTTGAGTTGTTTAAAGCGTATTCTCACCCTAATCCAATCATACCATCAAATTCACATTCATACACATACGTAGCAGCAAGTAAACAGTTACCTCATGCTTTTCAATTATAAACAAATACACATCTATAATATAAATAATTAAAACAAGTAAATCACATAAAATATATCATCAAGGAATGCATGTATTATACCCGTTTGAGGGGGGAAGAGGCACCTACCTCGATTGACGATAACACCAATAAATTCAACGGACTAAAACTTGGGTTCGGGGTCTCTCCTTCCTTCTTCTTCTCTCTTTTTCTTCTTCTCTTTTTTTTTTCTCCTCTCCCTAGCCGTGCGTGTGTGTGTATGCGTGTGTGGCCACTTGATGATGTGCGTGTATGTGTATATGTGGTGGGGGAATTAGGATAGATTTTTTAGGTTTCCCATTTGATTTTGGTTTAGGTTTCCTAATGTGACTCTAATCACTATTAGTTTATAATTATCTTTGTTATCATTATCACCTTTTTCATTATTATCATTATTATTATCCTATTTGGTAAGATTTATGTATACATATATCTACTACATATATATATATCTATATTATATATATATATATATCGATATATATATATATATATATATATATATATATATATATATATATATATCTTTTATTTTCTTTTTTTTTTCTTCGGCCATAACAACCTACCCACCTTACAAGAAGTTTCGTCCTCGAAACTTGACGTACCTTATTCGAAAAGCTGTGGATATCTCTCTCGCATTTGCTCCTCAAGCTCCCAAGTCGCCTCGCGCTCGATGTGATTGGTCCACTGCACTTTGACATAAGGGATGACTCGGTGTCTCAACACTTGGTCCTTGCGATCCACTATCCTGATAGGAGTCTCCTCATATGTAATGTCCGGTCGGATCCTCAACGGTGGCGCATCCAAAACATGGCTCGGGTCCGGAACATATTTCCTCAACTGAGAAACGTGAAATATGTTGTGAACCTGAGCCAAGGTAGGGGGTAATGCCAGTCGGTAGGCCAAGGTACCGACCTTCTCGAGCACCTCGTATCGACCAATGTAGCGAGGCTTCAGTTTACCCTTTATACCAAATCGCGAAACCCCCTTCATAGGTGACACTCTCAGGTAAACCTTCTCGCCCATGTCGAACTCCAGTGGACGTCGTTTCGAATCGGCCCAGCTTTTGCTTCTGTCTTGAGCAACCTTTAGTCTATCTCGTATCAATTTTACTTTCTCTCTAGTCTGCTCAACCAACTCAGGGCCGGTAATAACACGCTCGCCAACCTCGTCCCAATGAACAGGAGACCTGCACTTACGTCCATAGAGCGCCTCAAAGGTGTTATGCCGATGGCACTATGATGGCTATTGTTGTAGGAGAACTCAATCAACTTGATCATATTATCCCAGTTCCCCTTGAAGTCTAATGCGCACGCTCTCAACATGTCCTCTAAAGTCTGAATAGTCCTTTCAGACTGCCCATCGGTCTGCGGATGGAAAGCGGTACTCAGTCGCAGCTCCGTCCCCAACCTTTCCTAACATGCTGACCAAAATCTGGAGGTGAATCTCGGATCACGGTCTAAAACGAGGCTAACTAGGATCCTATGAAGACTGGCAATATCATCGATGTACAACGTCACTAACCTCTCTAAGGTCACATCACTCAGCACTGGTAAAAGTGGGCAGACTTCGTCAATCGATCAACAATGACCCAGATCATGTCGTTGTCGTTTCTTGTTTTAGGGAGCTCTACCACAAAGTCCATCGTTACATGCTCTTATTTCCACTCTGGTATCTTCAACGGCAACATCCAAATCTCTCGGCCTCTAATGCTCTGCCTTAACTTGTTGACAAACGAGGCACCTCTCAATGAACTCGGCGATGTATCTCTTCATACTACTCCACCAATAGTGTCTCTTTAGATCAATGTACATCTTTGTAGCACCTGGATGAATCAACAACTTCGAATTGTATGCCTCCTTCAACAATTCCTTCCTTAGATCCTCATTGTCGGGCACGCACAACCTACCATGGTATCAAATACTGCCATCATCATGTATCTGGAAGTCCTCGATCAGACTGGTCAACATCCTCTCTCGAATATCTCTAAGTGTCACATCATCCTTCTGTGCCTCCTTAATCCGCTCAATCAGAGATGGTGTCATAATTAAGGCTGCCAGAATATTAGCAGTGGAATCAACAATGTCAAGGTCGAACTCTGCCATCTCTTTCTCCAATGGTGTCTGTCTGGCGTAATTAGACTTTCTATTCAAGGCATCTGCAACTCGGTTTGCCTTTTCGGGATGATAATTGATAGTCAGGTCACAGTCTTTCAGTAACTCAAGCCATCTCCCCTGACGCATGTTCAACTCTTTCTGTGTGAATAAATACTTTAAGCTCTTGTGATCAGTGGAAACTTCGCACTTTACACCGTATAGATAATGGCGCCAAATCTTTAACGCAAAACCACCGCTGCTAACTCCAGATCATGAGTCAGATAATTTTGCTCACATTGCTTCAATTGTCTTGAAGCGTATGCAATAACCTTATCACCCTGCATTAATACGCATCCTAGCCCATTTTTCGAGACATTGTTGTAGATGACATACCCTTCAGTGCCGAAGGGTTGTGCCAACACTGGTGCAGTCGTCAACCTCCGCTTTAACTCCGCAAAGCTCTTCTCACACTCGGAAGTCCATATAAATTTAGTCTTTTTTTTCTGAGTCAATCGACTCAGTGGCGCCGCAATACTCGAAAAACCCTCCACAAACTTGCGGTAATATCCATCAAGGCCAAGAAAACTGCGTACCTCAGTGACGTTTGTAGGTCGGGGCCATTCTGTAATCGCCTCTATCTTCTTTGGATCCACTGAAATACCTTCCTCAGAAATCACGTTGCCCAAGAAGGTCACACTCTTCAACCAGAATTCACACTTACTAAACTTAGCGTACAACTTCTTCTTTCTGAGGGTCTTCAAAACCTCTCGCAAGTGTTCAGCATGCGTCTCCTCATCAGGTAAATACACCAAGATGTCGTCGATGAACACCACCATAAAATGGTCCAACTGCTCCCTGAATACTGTGTTCATCAGATCCAGGAAAGCCGCAGGTGCATTTGTCAGTCCAAAGGGCATTACAAGAAACTCGTAGTGGCCATATCGAGCACAGAACGCAGTCTTTGCTATGCCTTCTGCCTTAATCCTTAACTGATGGTAGCATGATCGAAGATCAATCTTCGACAATACCATGGCACTCTTCAACTGATCATTTAACTCATTGATCATCAGTAGTGGGTATTATTCTTTATCGCGATCTTATTAAGCTTACGATAGTCGATGCATAGTCTCAGACTACCGTCCTTTTTCTTCACAAATGATACCGGGGTCCCCAGGGCGAAACACTAGGTCTGATGAACTTTCGGTCCAGCAGCCCCTATAACTGTTCCTTGAGCTCTTTTAACTTTGTTGTTGCCATCCTGTATGGCGCCTTCGAGATCGGTTTACCTTCGGGTATAAGATCAATCTTGAACTCTGCTTCCCTGCTCGGTGGTGAAAATGATAGCTCATCAGAGAAGCCGTCCTTAATTTCTCATACCACTGGAATGTCCTCCCCTTTGCTTTCTGCTACTTCTGACCCTGTGGTGGAGGGGCTTGTGCCGGTGTAGGACACTCTCTAGCATAATGTCCCTGTTTGCCACAGTTGCAGCAAACCTTTTTGAGCTCTCTAGCAATGATCTATGTGCGAATAACCACAATGTGTACCTACTGGGGGTGGCGGTACAACTGCCTTGAGTGACTGTGCCGCTGTCGCTGCGGGACCCTCAATCATCAATGGTCGAGACGCTGATCCCTGTCCCTACTGTGGTGATCTGAAAGATTGCCCGGTCAGATGGCAGCATGAGATCTTTAACCATCTCTCCTATCTCCTAAGACGGAACTCCTCTCGCGGTCTCTTAGCCCTGTCGACCGCTCCAACCCTCTCGAGATCACCCTCAACCTCAAGACACACTTCCAGCAACTCTTCAAAAGTGGAGGCTGATTGCAGATGATCAATGACTGAAGGCGAGAGCCCAAGCTGGTCTTGAACTCCAGCATCTTCGCTTTCTCGTTATCCATGATGACGGGCATGTAACTCGCAAGTGCATGGAACCTCTCAAACTACTGGTTCCCAGTCATGGACCCCTACGTCAGAAGCTGAAACACCATCATCCTCCTCTAAATGACACTTTTAGGAACATAGAGCTTTTGGTACTCCTCCCTGAACCAGGTCCATATCGGTGATGGAGTCAATCTGCGTGTCATGCCCTGCGCCATTGCTCGGCATTACCCTCGGAGAATGGTACAACCGCATCAACCTTCAGGCCATCCGTAACTTGCATCAATCTCAACTGCTCAGACACATTCTTGAGCCAGATCTCTGCTCCTCTGGTCGTGTGGTACCTCTGAACATAGGTACCCGGCAGTTCTGCATCTCCCGGTAGAAAAATCGAAGCCCCCTGGGGTGGTGGTGCTGGAGGTGGCTGCTGCTGCTGTTGCTGCTGTAGGTGAGCCATCTGTATCTGCTGCTGGGCTATCAATGCAGTCAGCCTGGCCAGGGTATCTACAAGGACCTAAGGAATGGTCCCCTGACCCTACTGATCATCGCCATCGTGTCCTCCGTTTCCAGCTGGCGGCTCGCGTCGTGGAGGCATTATCCGGAATTTGAGTTCATGAAACGAATACAGATTTGTCGATAATAAGTTGAAAGGTGGAACGCGGATAAATTGATAATTAGACAAGAAAAGCTCACCATCGGCACACACCTCCCATAACCCGATCATAACTTAGGTCTAAAATCATCTCTTAAGTCTACTTTGTTTATTAGGGGTAAAATCGTCATTTTACAAAAGATCGTAACTTACGTCTAGTGATCTAGTTAATCCTGTGTTTCCGAGGCGGATCTGAAGCCTCGGCTCTGATACCACCTGTAGCGCCCCGCTCCCGAGCCCTAACATCGGGAACAGTGCACCCGCCGTATCTCACTAAGGAGAATACAAAGCGTCGAATCAATCTCTTACTTGTCAAAATGACGTAGAAATTTTTCGCGGAAACGTAAACCATAACATATATTAAACTCCAATAATCGTCATTACATTGCTAATTAAAACTCTGGAAATAAAATAGTAAAGTAGTGTGTGGAAATCCTCAAAATATAAATAAGAAGAAAACAACTGCAGCGTCCCCTCATATCCTAGCCGCAGCTCTCAACCAGCCCACTCTGCTATGTCCATCCCGTCCTCAATGAAGATATGCTCGTAGTCCTCATCCGGCTCACCTGGGAAGTAGGGGTGAGTGACAGAAATCACCCAGTAGATGCCCGCCTCAAACAAATACAAAACGTACGTACCAAAATGATATAGCCACATAGCACATAAACATGATATAACACATAGCACATAAATATAAGATAACATGCATAAGATAAAGTAAATGCGGTAACTAAGTCACTCCACATAAAAATGCGCAAGTACGTGATGCATGCTCAATTAACGTGTCACACGCAACAAGAATCATGTCATGCAATATGCCCTAGACCTATATGCAATGCATGATCCCGGGATTGACTGGATGCCTGTAGCCCGTGCACTACAATCCACCCTTGCGGATGCCCGTGGCCCGTGCACCACGATCCACCCCAACCGATGCCCGTAGCCCGTGCACCACGATCCACCGTAACCAAGTATCCATGGCCCGTACACCATGATCCTCTTCACTCGAGCGTCTGAGACCCGTACATCTCAGCCCACTCCCAATGCAATGCACGTGCCATGAATGCAACAACAAAATCGCCTGGGGCCCGTACGCCCATCCTCACCAACTCCGGCTCTCAACACTAGTCGTCTGGGGCCCGTACGCCCATCCTCACCATCTCCGGCACACAATATTTAGTTTAGTAAATTTTAAGAACATTGAAAAGTTGTTATTTAGCATCCCCTCATTTTTCCTTAACTTGTATTAATTTTCTAGAATTTTCTACTAATTTTCCCTTATTTAATTTTATTTATTACTAATTATTTTTAATTACTTATATTTACCAAAATTCATAAATTAAGTGGAAATAATTTAATTTTAACATTTTATATTTTCTGTAATTTATTTAGAATTTTCTAATAATTAAATATATTTTTCTAGAATTTTAAACTAATTTTAATTAATTATTTATTGTTTAATCATTTCAGAAATTAATTTCAGATTTTTTTTTTTAATTTTCGGCCTGGGCCGGCCTGCTGCCTGGTCCGGTCCGCTGGCCATCCGGTCCGGTCCGGCAGCCTGGCCGGTCCAACAGTATTTTCTTTTTTTTTTATTTTTTTTCTATTTTCTTCTAACCTCCATAAAATCTTCGTTTTAACTCCGATTGACCTCAAACCAGTTGCGTTGGACTCGTTATAACGAGACGCAACTTTTGAAGGTGGACACATCATCACGTGTCCGGACGCGCTGTCAGGGGCCGCGCGATGGCCCCACGCGCCACCCCTCTGAAACGCGTCCGTCAGACCATTTTTTTTCAATTTTCAACCAATCCTAACATATTCCAGGCTAGATGAAGTTATTCTAAGGTCAAAACGAAATTTTTAAACCCCCTAAGTATGTAAATCCCTAATCTTTTGAGTTGTTTAAAGCGTATTCTCACCCTAATCCAATCATACCATCAAATTCACATTCATACACATACGTAGCAGCAAGTAAACAGTTACCTCATGCTTTTCAATTATAAACAAATACACATCTATAATATAAATAATTAAAACAAGTAAATCACATAAAATATATCATCAAGGAATGCATGTATTATACCCGTTTGAGGAGGGAAGAGGCACCTACCTCGATTGACGATAACACCAATAAATTCAACGGACTAAAACTTGGGTTCGAGGTCTCTCCTTCCTTCTTCTTCTCTCTTTTTCTTCTTCTCTTTTTTTTTTCTCCTCTCCCTAGCCGTGCGTGTGTGTGTATGCGTGTGTGGCCACTTGATGATGTGCGTGTATGTGTATATGTGGTGGGGGAATTAGGATAGATTTTTTTAGGTTTCCCATTTGATTTTGGTTTAGGTTTCCTAATGTGACTCTAATCACTATTAGTTTATAATTATCTTTGTTATCATTATCACCTTTTTCATTATTATCATTATTATTATCCTATTTGGTAAGATTTATGTATACATATATCTACTACATATATATATCTATATTATATATATATATCGATATATATATATATATATATCTTTTATTTTCTTTTTTTTTTCTTCGGCCATAACACATCGACACATGTGAGACAGCAGTTGATGTATCAGCTGGCGGCTTTCTATCAAACGACGTCGATTTCGTGACAACGCCTCCAAGAATGCTGGATTTGTTCTGGAGAAAATTAGTTACTCTATAAAGAATGCGTTACAAAGTATTTTTCTTTTGGAAATACTGTTATAACGTAATTGGATTTAAAAATGTTGACCGTGTTTGAAGCAAATGTTATATATTTTGTATATTGGAAAAGTTAATGGGAAAAGTTGAGTTACAGTTTTGTTTGAGAATTCGCTTTAATTCAAATATGTTATAAACTCAAGCAAGAATATAGTAGAGAAGAGAAAGTAGAGAACTTTGTATCTCAGATGTGTCTTTCATATATGATATGTGGTACTATTTATAGGACTCATGGAGTGAAGATAAACTTGGACAAACCCTTTTGAATTCTACATCTAATCCGATATATAAAAGAGATACATAATACTTTGGATATACACATCTAATATAATATCTATTTCTACAATGTATATTAACATCATGTTTATCATTGAGATTCCAGTATATCCATAACACTCCCCCTTGGATATCCAAACTTTATAGAATATGCCTCATTAAAACCTTGCCAAGAAAAACCCAGTGGGATAAAAACTTGGTCGAAGGAAAAAGAGTACATATTCATAATAATTAGTAAGTATGATACACTGCCTCGTTAAAACCTTACCAAGAAAAACCCTGTGGGACAAAAAACTTGGACGAAGGAAAAAGAGTACAGTGTGCATGTAGTAATCACACCCCTGATGATGGCAAGAGATCTTTAAGTCGATGCATTCCAATATTGTAGACCATCTCTTTAAATGTAGTCGTCGGTAGTGCTTTCGTGAACAAGTCGGCAAAATTATGGCTTGATTGTATCTGCTGGATATTGATATCACCATTCTTTTCGAGGTCATGAGTGTAGAAGAACTTTGGTGAGATATGCTTCGTTCTTCTTTGATATAGCCATTTTCAACTTGAACAATACATCTTCCATTATCCTCAAACATTGTTGTCGGTGTCTTCGATATACTGAATCATCGACCTCAACCAAATGTATTCACAGCTTGCTTCATGCAATGCCAAAACCTTATGATGATGAAGAGATGATTGTTACTGTCTGTTTCACTCATCTCCATAATATGACCACACCAAAACATATCCATTTTGTGGTCTTTCCTTATGCGAGTCAAATAGATAGCCAGCATCAGCATAACCCACTAATTGTGGTGCTACCTTCCTTGAGTAGTATAAACACATGTATGGTGTTCCAAGAAGATAAAAATGTGTTTGACATCATTTCAATGTCTTCGTGTTGGTGTTGAACTATACTTTCTCAATAAATTCACTGAAAATGCTATATATGGTATCGAAATTCACAAGATACTTTAAAACACCAACAACACTAAGATATGGTACTTCAGGACCTAATAATTTATCATTCTGGTGGTCGAGATGAGTCTTTCGATCGTACCACACTATGACTACTCAAGGCTCGATCTGCAGGCCGAGAGAACATTTGATCTTCTCAAAGTTTTTCATCTCAAACTCTTTTATGATAAAACTAGAGGTTTTAGTGAGCTCTGCAGGATTTCCAACAAGATTTAGATCACCAACATGTACATCCTGCCAGATTGCTTTAATCCATACAATGATTTCTATAATTTTATTGAGTATAGTTCATTCATCCTTTGATTACATGCTGCAGGTAATCTAAATCCTTCTGGGATTTTATATCATCATTTTATAATTCATATGAGCAAGCGGTAACTTCATTCATTAACCGCATATTAGGGTTTAAGTGACTGCTAGGCTGACTGAATATTGTAATGTTATGGCATCAATTATCGAGGAATATGTTTCATCATAGTCAAGCCTAGTTCTTTGTGAAAAACTCATTTGTATCCAATATGTTTGATCCCTTCATGGGTTTGACTGCAGGTCAAATAATTTGTGAATGCGACTTTCCCTTCAAGGGTTTTGGACTACGGGTCCAAATGCTTTGCGACTTTCCCTTCAGGAGTTTGGATTGCATTTTTCTATTTTGGCCAATGATTTCTGTGTCGACACTTTTCAGTTAACATTGGCTCAAGATCCTGATTCATAACTTCACATGCAATCCCACAATCAATACATGATCAATAATGATCATTTGTCTATCCCAATTTTCTCTGATAATTCAAAGAGATCTTTTCAAATCGTGTTCACTTGTTTTTTCAAGAGCAACTTGTTTATTGATTTTTAGATTGATATGTTCTTATTTCTATAGCGCTTTCAAGTTGTGACATCTAATCTCTTGTTGAGTATTCTCTTCTGGAGTATTATTTGTACCATTCTTTTTCGAGGGGTTTTATCTTTTACACCAACTGGGCGTCCACGTTTTAGACTTGTTTTTGGTATACCATTATCATGTCCTTCAGAGACATCAAATCGAATCGGCGTATTCATCGCCAAAATGTGAGATTTTGACATCATTTTACTTCTTGCTCGCATTGATTTGTTCGTGTGTTAAGGTGATATAGTGAAGGAACGTTCCATGTAATTTCACGCCGTTCTTCAGGAACCGGCACTTTCTCTCCCCCTAACGGCGAGAAGACTAACTCAACAAACCAGTGCTGATGCATGTATAATTGCATATCCCCAAGCTCACATGGGTAAATTAGACCTTAAAATCAAACGCCTAGCAATCAGTTGTAAACGTTTAATAAATGATACTGCTGGGCCATTTTAAGTGTGCACACTTGCAACTGAATGCTCCACGCCAATCTCAAGATATACAATAATCATTGAAGGCTTGAGATATAAATTCACATGTATTATCAATACTTAATAAATATAATCTGAGCAAGAAGCTTGGCAAAAGCTACAGTCTTTTCGAAAGCAAACTTGCATGAACAAGCAACACACACAAAATCATGTAATCTTTTTTGTTCATGAAAGAGTTTCTAGAATCTTCTGGTTCTTTAAAGAGTACACATGTGAGTATTATACAATTGTACGTATCATTATTTTATCAGGTGACCAAGTCGATTATGTTATAAATAACTTTAAATTATCGAACTTCTGGTTCATCACATTATTACATTCGACTGGATGCATAGTCGCATAATACAATCTAGATGAGAAAATTGGGAGTAAGCTTCTGGCTTGAACCATTTTTTGTAAAAATTTCATATTCCTCTTATTCATGGTTTAATATGAACGCCATTATGACGTATATCTTTTAAACTCAATAGTTTCCTTTCGACTTGGTAGAAATTGATGCCATATTAACCAATATACGTGTATCACCCGTTGATAAAATGGTTGCTCTTCTGGAGCCTTCGATCAATGTCGTAGTACTCGAATTGGTACTAACATTTGATTTTGCCAATTAGATCTCTTCTGGAGCCCGTTGTGTGTGTCATTCCAATGTCAACTGGACATATGCCTATATTATTCACTTTGGATGATATGTTAATATCAAAATTAATAATTTACAAATATTCCAACGAAAAGCTTATAATGCACAAATTACCTAGGCAAAATGCACTAGTTGTCTCTTGCCTTCATCCTTTTGGGATGTCTTGATAAAGATCAAGAAACTTCCTTGGAGGCAAGGTTGGACCATTGGCCTTGGACTCAACATTAATAACAAGTCTGTTTAGTCGGTGCATCATTTTTCATAGCCTTGGCATTTTCTTGATGCTTTTCCTTTGTTTTACCACTTCAAGATTTGAGTTCAATCAATATCACGAATAACAAAATTTGGATTCAAATAAATTTGACATCTAAAACAGATTAGTATAACATGCAAAATACTTCAAATAATGCATAATCTAAATGGCATTCTGGATACAATAAATAATATAATGATTCCACATTAATTCGTTCTTTGGAAACGATTATGTCAAAAGATAGACGGAGAAATATTCAAAAGGAAGGACAGAGTCAATGCTATCATCTCGTGAATCAGAATTCTCACTAGGACAATCCGTAGTCGAGTTAAGGATTGTCGAGTTAAAGGTACACATGCTTTAGGCATGTCGATTATTCATGCTTCAGGCATGTCCATTACTCATGCTTCAAGCATGACAACTATTTGCGCTTCAATATCTGCTATTCATACTTCAAGTATGTTGAATACTCATGCTTCTGGTATGTCGACTAATCATGCTTCCGGCATGTTGACTGATCATGCTTCCGGCATGTCAACGATTCATGCTTCAGGCATGTTAACAATTCATGCTTCAAGAATGGCAACTGTGTAATCGTGTAATGACAAACAAATTATATAATATAACAAAACAAGGTATGACATTAACAAAAGATGAAATCATAATGAAAATGTGAAGTGAACCGATTTGGTAATACCCAAGAAAGATCACAATCATTTTCCTAGACATTATTACCATTCCACGTAAAATCCCAGACAGACGGTAGGGTCACAGATAGTCCCGCTTAAGTACTGACTTTCTAGACAGAAATTACATATACGGTATATTTATTACACCTTCATTATATCAATAATTCACTTTTTGCATTTACCACAGATTTTCTCAATATATATGAAAATTTAAACAAAATTAAGCCTGATTGCTCTCTGAGTTGTTATAAAAGAACAGAACCTCCTCTTTCTGAAGTATACAATAATTTGTCCTTATTAAATGCTCAGCTTTTAAACAAACAAATAATTTAAAATGGAAAAATTTGAAAATAGAAGCAAAAACGTTAAGCTTTTGAACAACTGTTATTAAACTGACACTTTGATAAGGCCTTCGGACAGAGAGAGTATAAAATAAAGAGGAATATAAGGAAAAACAAATATTGGTGCTAGAAGAATATCAATTCAATAAAGAACATAGTGGGACGGGGGGCAAAATATTACTCCGAAAATTAAGGACCACTATAATAAGTGATGGTGAAAATTCCAACCGGAGATCAGGGCGTTCAACCCTAACATAAGATAGAAAGCATGCAAATTTTAATGAAGGAAAATAGTTAGACAACCATATTGCATGAAAACCAAGTGGTTCATTGACACAAAAATCCAAAGTGATTACTAAAATTCCTTAATATTGTAGGGAAAATTGAAAATACACATAATCCAAAGTGATTACTAAAATTCATTATATTGACATTCACTTGCGTTAATTACCCAAAGCATTATAAAACTACTCATAATGACAATCTGCCAATTAGCAGCTTAAAAACAGTATTGCTTCTATCAAATTATTTATTCCCACCAATAATACTAGTCACACCAATATGTCCACTCCACCTTCTAGTGCACGCATCTTTTTCTAGCCAGGAAATAAAAAATTTACCAGGAAGAATCGATTATTTAAATAACTAAAAAAAGTGAACAAAGTCAAAGTACATGACAATATCTGAACTGATTCGACTACTCCATTTGAAGCATGATATACAATGTCAACTTTCGACATAACAATTATTCATTCTTTAGGTACATCAACTAGCCTGCTGTGGACATGTCAATTATATCAATTATTCATGCTACAGGCGTGTCAATAATTCATGTTTCGGGCGTGTCAAATGATTCACGCTTCAGGCATGATAACAATTAATGCTTCAGGTATGACAATTATTCATAACAACGATTTATGCTTCGGGTATAACAACTATGCATGCTTCGGACATGTCGTTTATTTAGTCATGTCATGCTTCAGGCATGATAATTACTCATACTTCAAGTATGTCAAATATAAATAGTGACATTGATATACTCCAGGTATATCAAATATTTATACGTAAATAACGAAAATATATACTCCAAGTATATATATATTTCACGAGTTCTCTAACAGATTGAGAAAACAACCGCACATTCAAAATCTAGAAAATAGATGCCTCAACCAAATATACAACCGAATAAAGAATACATCCATCAAAAGAAACAATAAAAAAAAACAAGCTGAAGATGTTCAAAAAGAACATAAATCTAGAACATGAAATAAAAGCATCAACCTGAGGGCGAAGCGAGGTGATCTACAGTGTGTTGATATTTTTGATCCCACGTCTTATTTTGTCCTTTTTATGGTTGAATCTTCTTTTGACAATTTGATTTACAGGGCGAGGGGAGGAGATTGGGTGACGCAGAACAAATCGACGCGCATGTGATGCATCCAATACCAAGCTGCCACGTGGCAGATCTGAAAAATATATTTTTTTTTTCATTTTCCTCCCTTGCCGTTCACCACATATTTGTCTTCTACTTCTTCCTCTTTATCTCTACTCACCCTCAGTTCTTCTCCACACTTCTTCATTTTCAAGAATCAAACCCAGAATCATCCTTCTATTCACAATAGTTTGCGCAAATCGACTCTGAATTAATATTATTTGAAATGACTGCATTTTATAATTTGATATTCTTTTAATGGATATTTTCTACTGCATTATGTCAGTAGGGGCCACCTGGGCTTATTCAAAAATGTCAGGCAGGTCAACCACTTGTGCTTGTAATTGCTGAGTTTTTGTTGTAATGGCTTTGAAACTGAATGTTTTGAGCTTCCCTTTCCAGAGGACTGTTTCATTGTTAAATGGGTCTTCTTTGTATCAATCCTCTTGCAGATCTTCCCTGGTTTTGATGCCTTCTGCCGCACTGTGGAGAAGAAATGAAGGTGGGTGGAGACAAAAAGGAAGAACTTTAAAAGCAGAAGACTGGTGAACGGCAATGGAGGGAAATGAAAAACAAAAAGCAGAATACCATGCCACGTGGCAGCTTGGTATTGGATGCGTCACATGTGCGTCGTTTGGTTCCGCGTCACCCAATCTCCTGAGGATAAGCGAGGAACAAATTCCGGATGTCGCTAGGTCTGCCAGTGGCGCGATAGTGAATCGTGCTGATAACGTGTTATAAACTCAAGCAAGAATATAGTAGAGAAGAGAAAGTAGAGAACTTTGTATCTTAAGGTATGTCTTTCATATCTGATATGTGGTCCTATTTATAAGACTCATGGAGTGAAGATAAACTTGGACAAACCCTTTTGAATTCTACATCTAATCTGATATACAAAAGAGATATAATACTTTGTATATCCACATCTAATATAATGTCTATCTCTACAATGTATATCAACATCATGTTTATCTTTGAGATTCCAGTATATCCATAACAAAATCATCTAAACGAACACAGCCAATTATATTGTATAATTCTTCTTTTTTGAATGATGTACCATTTTATTTATTATTATGTGCGTATCTTTTTGTTATACAATTTCTCTGGGCATTTGCCTTCTTGGCATTGTGAGTAGCGATAACATATTATACCAATTACTAAGATATATTACAGATTAAAAAAAAAGTTAGGATACTGGTAATATACCCTTTACGTGTATGTCTAGCATAATTGAGCATCGAGTTGAAAGAAATTTGTTCTTTAATTTATTGAAACTTCCTCTTTTAATACAGCAAGAATGGCCACTAAAAAAAAGAGACAAGAAGGAGAAAAATGGTAGACGTAGTACTTGCATCTTTCTAGATACGATCACTTAACGAAAAAAAGGATAGAAAAAGAAAATACTTATAAAAAAAGGAAAAAAATTAAGTTGGGAAAATTTTATTTTCAAGGGAAGGTAATACTCTTTTTGTCTTAAAAACATTTTCATAGATTGATTTGAGTATATTATAAGTTAAACTAGGCTCAAATAAAACTATGAAAATAGTTTTAAATTGGATCGAGTAACTTGTGATATCGACAACAGTAAAACATTAGTTAGGATGGAAATTTATCACGAGTATCCCATTTTATGCGGTTTCACTATCCTCACATATCAATGATAATTATTTTTGGAGCCAGTAAAGAAGAACTATTATTATGCTAAAATGATATTAAATAAGAAAAACGTACCACGTAAAAGGTGATGATTAGTCTTTACAACGGATTGACCAACATATATCTCATATGTTTGAATAAGATATATTTGAATGATTAAAAAGTAATTCTCATACTTACTTTGAAAACATTTGAAGTTTTCTATGATAGTAGATTGTAGGAAGATGCTGACAGTTGTGGAGAAAAAGCAAAAAATATAATAATTTCATTAAGAAAAACTACTTTATGTTATAAACTCAAGCAAGTATAGTAAAGAGAAAAGAGAAACAAGAGAACTTTGTATCTCAAGGTGTGTCTTTCATATATGATATGTGGTCCTATTTATAGGACTCAGGAAGTGAAGATAAACTGGATAAACCGTTTGAATAATACAAAAGATATAAAGTTTGGATATCCATATCAAATATAATGTCTATCTCTATCTGTTTATCTTTCAAATACCAATATATCCATAACACTCCCCCTTGAATATCCAAAATTTTATAGAATATGCCTCATTAAAACCTTGCCAAGAAAAACCCAGTGGGATAAAAACTTGGTCGAAGGAAAAAGAGTACACATTCGTAAAAATCGGTTAGTGTGATACACTGCCTCGTTAAAACCTTGCCAAGAAAAACCCTGTGGGATAAAAAACTTGGACGAAGGAAAAAGAGTACAGTGTGCATATAGTAATCACACTCCCCCTGATGCTGGCAAGAGATCTTTGAGTCGACGTATTCCAATGTTGTAGACCATCTCTTTAAATGTAGTGCTTTTGTGAACAAGTCGGCAACCTTCTGACTTGATTGTATCTGCTGGATATTAATATCATCATTCTTCTCGACGTCATAAGTGTAGAGGATGGTGATATATGCTTTGTTCTTCTTTGATGTAGCCATTTTCAACTCGAACAATACATCTACCATTATCTTCAAATAATGTTGTCGGTGCCTTCGATATACTGAGTCATCGACCTCAACCAAATGTATTCACAACACGCTTCATGCAACACTAAAATAATGATGGAGAGATGGCTGTTACTGTCTGTTTCACTCAACTTCGCAATATGATCGCACCAAAACATATCCATTCTGTGGTATTTCTTTATGCGAGTTAGATAGATAGCCAGCATCAGCATAACCCACTACTTGTGGTGCTACCTTTCTTGAGTAGTATAAACACCCCTATAGTGTTCCAAGAAAATAAAAATATGTTTGACATCATTCCAATGTCTTCGTGTTGGTGTTGAACTATACTTTCTCAATAAATTCACTGAAAATGCTCTATATATAGTATCGAAATTCGCAAGATACTTTAAAGCACCAACAACACTAAGATATGGTACTTCAGGACCTAATAATTCTTCGTTATTTTCTTGTGGTCGAAATGAGTCTTTCGATCGTACCACGTTATTACTACTCAAGGCTCGATCTGCAGGTCGAGAGAACATTTGATCTACTCAAAGCTTTCATATCAAACTCGTTCATTATACAATTAGAGGTTTTAGTAAGCTCTTCAGGAGTTCCAACAATATTTAGATCATCGACATGTACATCCTGCCAGATTGTTTTAATCCATACAATGATTTCTATAATTTGATTGAGTATTGTTCATTCATCCATTGATTACATGTTGCAGACAATTTAAATCCTTCTGGGATTTTATATCATCATTTTATAATTCATATGAGTAAGCGGTAACTTCATTCATTAACCACATATCAAGGTTTAAGTGACTACTAGGCTGACTGAATATTGTAATGTTATGGCATCAATTATCGGGGAATCTGTTTGATCATAGTCAAGCCTAGTTCTTTGTGAAAACCCATTTATATCCAATATGTTTGATCCCTTCAGGGGTTTGACTGCAGGTCAAATAATTTGCGAATGCGACTTTCCCTTTAAGGGTTTTGGATTGCATCTTTCTATTTTGGCCAATGATTTCTGTGTCGACACATTTCAGTTAACATTGGTTCAGGATCCTGATTCTCAACTTCATATGCAATCCCTCAATCAATACATGATCAATAATGATCATTTGTCTATTCCAATTTTCTCTTATAATTCAAAGAGATCTTTTCAAAATTGTGTTCACTTGCTTCTTCGGGAGCAACTTGTTTATTGATTTTTAGACTGATCAGTTCTTATTTCTATAGCGCTATCAAGTTGTGAACATCTAATCTCTTGTTGAATATTCTCTTCTGGAGTATTATTTGTACCATTCTCTTCCAAGGGCTTTTATCTTTCACACCAACTGGGAGTCCACGTTTAAGACTTGTTTTGGTATACCATTATCATGTCCTTTAGAGATATCAAGTCGAATCGGCGTGTTCATTGCCAAAACGTGGGATTTTGTTATCATTTTACTTCTTGCTCTCATTGATTTGTTTGTGTGTTAAGATGAGATAGTGAAGGAACGTTCCATGTAATTTCACGCCGTTCTTTAAGAACCGACATATTCTCTCCCCCTAACGGCGGGAAAACTAGCTCACCAAATCAATGCTGATGCAATATAATTACATGTTCCCAAGCTCATGTGGGTAAATTGGTCCTTAAAATCAAACGTCTGGCAATCAGTTGTAAACGTTTAATAAATGACACTGCTGGGCCATTTTAAGTGTGCACACTTGTAACTGAATGCTCAACGCCAATCTCAAGACATACAATAATCATTGAAAGCTTGGGGTATAAATTCATATGTATTATCAATACTTAATAAATTTAATCGGATAATCATATAATCTGAGCAAGAAGCTTGGCAAAAGCTACTAGTCTTTTCGAAAACAAACTCACATGAACAAGCAACACACACAAAATCACGAGATAATGTAATCTTTTTGTTCACGAAAGAGTTTCTAGAATCTTCTCGTTCTTTAAAGAGTACACATGTGAGTGTTGTACAATTGTACGTATCATTATTCTATCTGGGTGACCAAGTCGATTATGTCATAAATAATTTTGATTATCGAACTTCTGGTTCATCATAATATCACATTCGACTGGATGTATAGTCGCATAATACAATCCATATGAGAAAATTGAGAGTTTTTCTTTAACAATCTTCTGGCTTGAATCATTGTCTATCAAAATTTCATATTCCCTCATGTATGGTTCACTATGAACGCCATTAAGACATATATCTGTGAAACTCAATAGTTTCCTTTCGACTTGGTGGGAAATGATGCCATATTAACCAATATATGTGTATCACCCGTTGATAAAATGGTTGCTCTTCTGGAGCCTTCCATCAAGGTCGTAGTATTTGAATTGGTACTAACATTTGTTTTTGCCAATTAAAACTCTTCTGGAGCCCGTTGTGTGTGTCCTTTCACTGTCAACTGAACATATGTCTTCACCATTCATGAATATAAGAATAACCAACTAAGCATGCATCATAACCTGTTTGAAACTTAAATTGCAATATCCAGAAGACCAAATAATAATAGGAAACAAGCAAATTGGCTAGTGAAACAATCTCGGTTATGAAGTTGCTCAGCAGGACACAGCATCAATTCAACAGATAGGCAGTAAACCACGAGTAAGGGAAATATTTGTTTTTTCAACAATTCAAATGGTGCTATTAAACACAAGGTCCTGTTTTAGAAAACATGCTTCATAGGTTATTTTATCAAGGAACAAATGACATGATAGTTAAACAACAAATGAGGCAAGACATGTATCTCTCATCTCCCCCGTTATCTCCAAATTAAACACAAAGGCTAATGTACTCTCATCCTTGCAAAAATAAATTCACAACTCTCAGAACTCCAATAAAAGAACCTTTGGTCCCAGTAAATTAATAAAGGTCCCATTTCCAGTGTATGACAACTTGCACAAATTTCCTCATACTAAGCATTTTTCAACATCTTAAGGAAAGAACCTCACCACATATATGATTCCATCACTCAATAGTCAATACCAAAATGAACGAGAAAAGCTGAAACATTTTGAACAAACAAAACTGACAATCCATGTTCTTACAATACCTTGGCTCTAGTAGGAGGGTGATTAATTACTTTATCCATTCCACTCAAATTATTCACCAAAACAGAAAAGAAAATAAACAACAATGATTTTCCTACAAAAATATTACTAACATAAGGCATACTTTGTAACATCAATATCAGTTGTTCTATTTTATGAATTTTGGGAGCCCAAAATCACATTATAAAACATATTCATAGATCATCTCTCTAATAGTAATGAAAAAAACACTATTGAACATACCACTAAAATACAATTAAACTCTCTGTCCAAATGCCATCTGTGAGTTGGCCGCCAGAGTAAATATATAAAGAAACCTTGAAACGTGTTTTGACACAATGTGAATAGATGAAACAGTCAATGTTCCAACTCTACATCCTTTTCTGATAAATGTTCATCTATTGTTCATCCATAGTAGTGCTGAAAAATAGCTATATTAAAGATTTTTTTTTTGAGATAATGATAAATTATGTTTAAATTTTTTTTTCCCAATCAAACCATATAAGTTCAATGCAGTTCACCTTCAGTGGTCAAGAGTAGTTCAAGCTTGCTTTATCATTTCACAATTTGCAAAACTCCTTATCTCTTTCTCTATGCAATTCATTTCAGTTCATACTAGGGGAAACAACGCGTTGGTGTTTTTTTCATCCTTCCCACAATTACATTAATGCACACCCAAGATAGAATGGATATATTTCCTCAACAGAAAAAATAAATAAAAATAATGTAGGTGTTCTCTGACAGATGGTGAAATAAAACCATTGAGACGTTAACTATGAACCATCAAAATAGCCAATCAGTGTCATGTACCGATTCACATAAGTGTTATAGCTCCTTAGCTTCAAGCCTTCAAGTACTTAAGGTAAATAATGAAGAATTATGCTATGAAAAATTTGTTATGGAATTTGTGTGTACAATGATATGTGTATGCAATGCTTTGGTTATTTAGTTATGCTTCAGGCATAACAATGATCTATGCTTTGGTCATGCTAACAATTCATGCTTTGGGTATAAAAATTATTTATGCGTTGTTCATGTCAACAACTCATGCTTCGGGCATGACAATTATTCATGTTTCGTCATGTTAACTACTTATACTTCGGACATGCTGATACGCATGCTTTGGACATGTCAAGTTACACATGCTTCAGGCATGTCGTCTATTCATGTTTTGAGCATGTTGACTATCCATGATTTAGACATATCAACAAATCATGCTAGGGTATGACAACAAATCATACTGCTAGTTTGTCAACTGTTCATGTTTCAGTCATAGTAAGTTTTCATGCTTCAGGCATGTAAATTGTTTAAAGTGTGAATTAAAAATCTAATTGTCCATCAAGATAAATAAAGCTATAAAAATTCTCAAAGAACCAGTTGTGCAAACTAAGATACACGATAGCAATTGAAGTGCAATACGGAAATAGGAATATTGAACTGATTTCATTTTAATTCCTTCCAGAAAATCCCAATTTATCTTTTACCAAAATAAGGGAAAATTCTCAGTATTCCACAAAAGTACAATCGAAGTACTAGCATCAGTCATTTGTTGCTAATTTTTCATTAGTGTCAGATGCTTTCAAATGTTTTTCATATACCACTACGTCTAAAGCAATAATTCGTCTAAACCCAACAGATTTCTGCGAAGCCAAATCCGTCGTGACATTAGTCAGATACATCATGTTTAAGGCATATCGAATTAATCATCATGTTTCAATCAATTGTTTATACTTCAGGTATATCTAATTGTTCATGCTATAGGCATGATAATTATTCATGATAATGATTTATGATTCGGGCATAACAAATATTCATGCTTCGGGCATGTCGGTTATTTAGTCACGTCATGCTTCAGGCATGATAATTATTCATAACAACGATTTATGTTTCGGACATAACAACTATTCATGCTTCGGGCATGTCAAACGATTCATGCTTCGGGCATGATAACAATTAGTGATTCAGGCATGTTAACAATTTATGCTTCGAGTTTATCTGATTAATGGTTTAGGCATGTTCGCGATTCATGTTTTGGACATGATAAAACGATTCATGCTTCAGGCATGATAATTATTCATACTTCAGGTATGTCAAATATAAATAGTGACATTGATATACTTCAGGTATATCAAATATTTGTACGTAAATAACGGTAATGATATACTCCATGTATATATATATATACACAAACCAAATAAACCTACTTCTCATAATAATAGGATATAATATAGTATGATTTGACATATGATGTCAGTAACATATTAGTGCGATTTGTTCATATATGTATACGACAGAAATGAAACATGTTAATAGGTATACAGGATCTTACCGAAATTGAACTTGATGTCAACCTGAACTGCAATGTTGTGCACGTTTATTTTAAAGGAAACAAAACAATAATCCCCACCAATATGCTCTATCTCATAGTAGAAGATTTGAAGAATTCTTTGTTTTGGATGTTTATTATCTAACTTTACAACTTTGGATGAGATTAAAGCAGACATACAAATTTAAGGGGTTGCGGCTGACGAACTTAATGAAAAGAAAAGGCAGCAGCGGCGTACATAAAGGGTTCGGCCAGAAAAGAGGATCGTGCTGATAACGTGTTATAAACTCAAGCAAGTATAGTAAAGAGAAAAGAGAAACAAGAGAACTTTGTATCTCAAGGTGTGTCTTTCATATATGATATGTGGTCCTATTTATAGGACTCAGGAAGTGAAGAAAAACTGGATAAACCGTTTGAATAATATAAAAGATATAAAGTTTGGATATCCATATCAAATATAATGTCTATCTCTATCTGTTTATCTTTCAAATACCAATATATCCATAACACTTTAATCACAATTTTGGAAGTAAACTCAAAAATATGCACGACAATTCTGTCAACACTATCGCTGGTTCTGTCCAAACCATCATGTGCTTGGTGGTTTTGGCAGAACTGCCAAGCGCATCGTGGTTTTCACAGAACCGCAAAGTGCAATGGTTGTTTTGTCAAAACTACAATGCACATATTTTCACAAAATATCTACTTGTAGACTTCGATTTTGTCAAAACTGTATAAATATTTCATGACTATATAAAATGC
Source organism: Eustoma russellianum (assembly GCA_036186865.1). Lineage (NCBI taxonomy): Eukaryota > Viridiplantae > Streptophyta > Magnoliopsida > Gentianales > Gentianaceae > Eustoma > Eustoma russellianum. The sequence goes on from AP025061.1 coordinate 11,576,255, forward strand.
AATGAAAGTTAACCAATTTTATTTAAAAAAAGCTTCATTTTGTCCTATACATTAATATATTTTTCTGTGCAACAATCTATTTAAAATTCAAAATAAACGTTTGGAATTTTGTATTTGACAAGAGAATGGAAGTTCACTTGTTATGTATATTTAGGAAGAAGTCTTGTAACGTCATGTACTCGGCTATGCCCATGTACGGTACACCCACCATACTTCACTGAGGAAAGTACAAGACGTCGATGCGATACAAATATGATTCCATGGATACGTCATGGAGGACTGTATAAAACATCATAACAATGCTGGAAATATGACGAAACACAACTGAAACATTCAACATCCCGTAGTCATATATCATAGCGAGTTCTCAAAATACAGACCAAATGATAGTACCAACAATTCGTTATACAAAGCATCTTCAAAATCAAGGGTCTAAAGAGCCACGTTCATTCCTACGCTCATGGATATTCCTCTTGCGGCTCATCCTCGATGAATTTTACCTCGCACTGACACGGCTCTGAAAAATATAGAGAAGGAAAGAGTGAGCGACACGTTATCACCCAGAAAGTAGACCAACATGAAATATACTTGAACGATGAGTAAGTACTTGCAATAACATCTACTTAAAATGAAATCACAAACCTTATGATTTGTGTGCCGACGACCATACTATAAGGCATAAAACAAAGAAAACTGACCCTTACTATGACTCTAATTGGTAATGCTGTGTGATGCAATGCAGTACGGTACATGACAAAACATTACAATACAATACAATACAATACCATAGAATAAAATAACCATGGCTTTTTCTTTTTCTCCGTATGAACGACAAGTCAAATACGAGTGATTCCGTCAATACGTTATCTCGGCAACCTGCGAGAGGAATTATACACAGGCCAATACAATATAATATCCCAACAACCTACTAGAGGAATTACGCACGGCCCAATACAATACAATATCGTAATCATCCGTAGTGACAGTTGTTCGATACGGGTTTTTAAAACTTCTTTCTGTCCCATTTTGTTTTTTAAACAACACGGTCATGTGACAAGATGCATGTAATGCAATGATGTAATGTACCGAGTTTATCATAATTAATTACTTTATGGTATCCTTCGAGAGTGGGTCATTTTCTCGTTCTTCGGAGTAGTTTTAATTATATTCTTGAAGCTGGAAATTTCAGCTTGCGCAATGGCACCCGGTACCTCCGAATTTCGTCCCAAAATAGCCTTCAACAGTGGTGAGCCTAATTAATCTTTAGTAATACAAGTTAATTATCTTTTTAGTGCAATTTGGTCACCTTTCGAGTAGTCTATTTACCAAAGTGGACTGTTATGTGTAGATTGCGTAAACGAACACTATCTTATCATGTATTAACTATTTAAGGCCAACTTATTTTCATTTTTCAATTCCCTCCCCCAGGTCGTGTATCCCTAATGGGCATACATATCTTTGTTCCTTTTTATTTTTATATATTTTATCATTGTTCAAGTGCTACATAAAAAAGGTGCACCATAGCTTCTTTTAATAATGAAAGTTTCTTCTCCCAACATAAGCCCAAACCGTACCCTCCCCTGTACACCCAACCATTTTTTTCATTGTTTATTTCCTTTTTTCCTCTTTGTTGACAACTTCCTACTATCCATCATTTAAATGCTGTCTAGTTGGTAAAAAGAAACAAAAACAATATTCTCTCTCCTGGCTTTGCCCCAACCAAGAAGCCCTCAAAGAATAGTACCAAACTTCATTTTTGTTTCAAGCATAGGATTTACACTACATATTGCAACATTCTTCGTTTTTCACTTTTTTTGCCTTGTAAAACTTGGAGTCAGCCTCCTTTTTTGGAAGGCCCTTACCCCTCCCCCTCTTCCTAGACTTTCTTCTTCAACTAGCTAATTTGTGAAATCATTCCAAGCTTCATGACTTAACTTCCAAGAACATAAACAAGTGATAACTTATCATTTCTTAAAAATTCTCTTCTTTGTTCAGAGCTAGCAATGTCATATTCAAGTTTACATGCATAGCCTAATCTAACCAAGAACATACTTAAGCATGGTTCAAATACATTTCCTAGTAGAACCAAGTAGAAATACTTGCCTCTTTAGTTCAAGATTGAAGCTTATAGTACTTGGTTCCTCTCCTAAGCCTCGGTTGCTCCTTGGTTGAGCTGGAAAAATTTTCTCCTTCCTTGTCTAAAGCGTACAGTTTAGGTGGGAAAAAGAAAGAGATAAATATCTTGGGGAAATCTTGAAGATGGAATACTAAAGTTTAAATGAGATTGTCATCATATCTTAGTTGTTTCTAAGTTTGAACCTTCTTGTCTCCTTGACTTAGAAACGCACTTCTTCTTCTTCAACCTTTACATGCCATGGTTTTGGATGGAAACCATAGGTGAGGAGGAGTTCTAAGGGGGATTTAAGGACTAAAGAGTTTACTAGCTTGAAAAATCTTACTTTATGTTGGGTGTTAGCTATCTTGAAGGATCTTGAATCTTCCTCTACCTTGGCCTCTTGGTCCTCTCGGTTTTGCAAGGGGAATGGGTGGGAGTTGCTTTCTTGCTGAGATAGAAGGAATGATGAAAGAGAGTAATGTGTGATGGTTGTTGGAGTTCCAATTTCCTTGTTTACAAAAGGCTGGCCGAAAGTTCTAGGAAAAAGGACTTCCAAAAATATCTCCTGGCACGCATGATGAAGTTTGGAAGCTTTCTATATTTTAGGTACCTTTTAAAGATTTTGGAAGAAAAGGTAGCTTTTTGGGTTCTGCTAAGCCTTTTTTTCTTTTAGGATACTTCTGCAATATATCATATTTTAAGGTTGTCTTAAAAAAACTCCTTCTTGTCCTATATGGCATAGGGGCCGAATTTGGGAAGAGTAATATAGGGATTTTCCATTTCCATTTTGATTATGGAATTTTTGTGTCACATATATAATGCATTATTTTTTATTAAAGTGATTGATAATATTTATAACAATATAGGGACGGTTACAACATCCTTCCCTCCTTATAAAAAGTTTCGTCCTCAAAATTTTACGCACCTTATGGAACAAATGAGGGTACTACTCTCGCATCCGCTGCTTCGGTTCCCAAGTTGCTTCTCGTTCGGAACGATTCTGTCACTGTACTTTTACGAATGGAATTGAACGCTTCTGTAGTACCTGTTCCTTACGATCTACTATACAAACAGGCTCCTCAACGTAGGTAGCATCTTCTCGGATCTCCGAGGGCTGCTCATCCAAGATGTGACTCGGGTTGTATACGTATCGGCATAGTTATGATACATGTAAAACATCATGTAGCTGTGATAGGGCTGGTGGCAGTGCCAAACGATACGCTACTGTTAGGTCCCTTAGAACACACTAGAAGGGGGGGTTGAATAGTGTGTTCACCAAGTATGGATATTTTATGGATATTTTTTGTTTTGGAGTGCAACCAATACTTGGATGTGTTCTTCAGAAAGAATAAAGACTTGCAATAAAGTAAAGAACACAAGTATGTATAGAGGTTCAAGTCAAATGACTCTACTCCTCTACCTTCTTGATTTTTCACAAGAAGGATTTTGAAAAAGGGGATTGTTATTTCAATGGGGGAAACAACAATCACAAAAACAAAATCCAAACAATGGAAAAACTAGGCAACACGCCTAGACCACAACTGAGATATCTAACTCTTTGAAGTCTAGCCTCCAAAGATCTTCTTTGCCCTCAAAGAAATCTTGTAGGGAGAATAGTGCACCAAAACACTATCAACTAACCCTTCAAAGTCTAGAAAACTCAAACAAGAAGCACCCTTTCTCCTTGACCAACAGTCTACACAATCTCTCACAATATTACTCACCAAGAAGAAGACTCTTCTTCTTCTTACAATAATCACTCTCAACAATAAAGTAAAATATACAAAATTTACAACTATGTTGAGAGCTTGAGCTTGAGAGAAAATCTGAGAGCATGAAAATGTAGAAAGTTGGAGAAGAAGAGAAGAAACCTTCTTTTTATCACTCTTTTGAATTCTTCCCGTTTGAAAGCCTCTGTAGTGCCAGTAATGGGCTTTGGCATCTTGTGATGGTACTTCATCATCATTTGAGATCTTCCCTTGGCATGTAACAAAGCTTTTGGAGAGACTTCAAAAAGAAAGCCAAGAATGGAAATCTGGCATTATCAGGTTTGAAGGAGAACCTGTGAAAAATAGCACTAAAAGAAGAGGGTACAAAGAGTCAACTGATGTTAGAAAGTGAAGCAAAGAGACCTTTGTAACGTCAGTCACATGAAGCGCCTAATGTGTTTAATGAACAGGCGTTCGAAGTGACATTGAGCGCTTAATGTGAAAATGAACTGTCGTTCGAAGTCACATTAAGCGCCTTATGTGGGCAGCTGAAGGCGTTCGAAGTCACATGAAGCGCCTAATGTTACCCTTCATGCTTGTTCGAACTTAATCTGACATTTTCTCAGAAAAAGTACTTAGGTGTACGTGCCCATTCTGGGGAAAAGTACCTTTGACTTGGTGGACCACTTGAAGCGCCTAATGTAGGCGTTCAAAGTGTACTGCCTTTTTGCCAGAACACATGAAGCGCCTAATGTAGGCGTTCGAAGTGTTCTAACTTCCATACACTTCACATGAAGCGCCTAATGTAGGCGTTCGAAGTGTTCTGACTTCCATACACTTCACATGAAGCGCCTAATGTAGGCGTTCGAAGTGTACTGGATTCCACCAAGGCACATTAAGCGCCTAATGTGAGCGTTCGAAGTATACTGACTTCCAACACACAACATGAAGCGCCTAATCTACTGTTCGAAGTGCCAAACTGTGCAAATCATCAAAACTCTAACATATTCTAACATTCTCCCTCTTTTTGATGATTTCACAGAATGCATAACTTTTAAAGTAAACTCCCCCTTAACATATGCTCCCCCTCACAAAATGCAATTTTTACTTTTAGGAAGAGAACCATAAAATTTCACAGATAATGATGCAAACGACATTTTCATAAAGCTTAAGTTTATAACAATAAAGAAGTATTCTAAATGAACATAGAAGAAAATGATAAGTTGCTAGTCATTGAAAGAAAATGTCAATCCATCAGAAATTTTAAACTATCCTACAATCCACCACCACTTCCACCAGGCTGAAGATCTCCGAAGCTGAAACGACTTGATGCAAAATCTGCAAATCCACCCATTTGCTAACCACTCCCGCCAGCTTGTCCGGTTTCACCAGCACCAGCAGCATCTCCAGCATCTCCAGCAGCAGTAGCATCTCCAGCATGTTCTCCCCCTAAATCATCAAAATCAGGAGGAAAGTAGGCCCATGGAAATTCACGGAGCATAGCTGCCTTGGGAGCATTGAACCGATATTCATGACGCGTATCTTTGAGTTGAAGCTGCTGAACAGACTGTTCCAATGACTGAATTTGTGCATGCAGCTGTGCATTGGTACTGGATCCTTCACCTTCCTGAGGCTCTACATCTGCCTCATCATTAATATTAGGCAAGTTAGTGGATTTGCGTTTTTGGGAGTCAATGGCTTGGGCAATGTTGTAATTATCATAGAAATCCGTCTTAACCACGGTGGTGAGTTCTTTATCAGAAATGACAATACCTTTTGATTTAAGTAGAATGGTAACAATATTGGCAAAAGGTAAAGCCTTGGAGGTTTTCCGAAGAGCAGCAAACATGACTTCAATCATGATCCAGGCAAAATTGAGTTGGGTTTCATGCTTGATTCGATAAGTGACGTAGAAATCCATGTTGCTTGGATTTCTGGTCGACTTACTATTGACACAGTAAGTGACAACAGCGAACAAGATGCGGTCCATCAGGGACATGTTCTGAGTCTTTCGTGAAGGAAAGAATCCCAGACCAAACTTTACATCTTGTTCACTAATTCCGTATTTACTGCTCCAGTCAAATACAGAAAAGTCACTTAGCCCTTCATTTCTAATTCTAAGAACATCACAGATTTCAGGAATAGAAAAATTGAGAGTCGTACCATCAATAAGAGTATTTAGTGAAAAAGGATGAGATGCAGACTGTGGAGTAAACCACAAATTTGCATAGAACATTCTGGTGTGCTCGAGGGAGTATTCTTGCATATCGTTTCTGGACCATAGAGAGGTCCATCCTTGATGCTCAAGCAAGGAAATCAGCTGGTCTGCATTTCGAGTCTGAGACAGATCAGAAAGCCTGAGCAGTTTGAGTGGAATTACAGGCCGATGATTTTTAAGCCATTCATCAAACAACATGTTTGAGTACATAGATAAATGCACTCCTTTGTCCAAGGGACGTGGTGATTTCTTGATTTATGGGTCGAATTTCTTTAACCAAGGAAAATTTTCCTTGGTGAGCCCTTCACGAATAGATTTGATTTCTTGTGGCTCCATAGTGTCAAGCCCAGCAGTTTGTTTGTGCTTTTGACTGCGAGGGCATTTTGAAGGACCTGCTGAAGCCATTTTAGTGAAATGAGTGAGGATTGGAGAAGAGGAAAAGAGAAGATGTTGCAGGGCGTTTGGTGTGAGCAGAGGAAAAGAAGAGAGATAGGTTTATAAGGAGATTGAAGGAAGATGAAGAGTGATAGGAAGTAATGGAGGAAAGAGAGAGATGATGGGAGAGTGGGATAGTGGGAGAGAGAAGTGTGAAGGAAGAAGATGGAAAGGTGAGGTAGTGAAGATAAGATTGGGAATTGAAGAGGGGGTCAAATGTGGGAAAGAGTGGCAGAAGGAAATGGCAGCAGGAAATTGATGACCCTTGAATGGCACGAAAATTAAAGAGACGACGGAAAAGACAGTGAAGAAATAGGGTTTAGGCGCCTAATGCTACTTCGAACAACTTCACAAAATAGGATGAAGCGTCTAAAGTAACATTGAACGGTTGTGGAGATGCAGATTGAGCGCTTAATGTCACTTTGAACAAGTGAACTCAATCAGATAAAGCGCTTAATCCTGTTGAGAAAAAGGGGTTTGAGTGATTTCAAAATATATGATTTAAATGAGCATAAAAGCGAGCATGAGATAAATGTGCATGATATATTGCATATTACTTGCCTTATATAATTCATATATTATGTTGCCGTACTAACGAGCCATGAAGCTTTAAAGCTTACATCAAATGTCAAACATTTGTTGTGTTTACACTATTTTCAGGTGCCACCATTAATGAACTAAACTAGTTCATTAAGTGAAGTACTTAGTTAATTAAACTAAGTAGTTCATTAAATGAAACAACATTTGGACAAGACACAAAGGCAATAAGACTAAGAAAGGAAAGTCTTCTCCTCCTCATTTACCACACATATACACAGCCATATATATATATATATATATATATATATATATATATATATATATATATATATATATCTTCAGATTTTTTGAAAAAGTCACATACACATGCATTCCAACGTACTACCGACACGTTATATATTTTACGTACGTACATTAACGTCACACCATCATACTTAACTCATATTTATGAGTATATTCAGGTCTTATATCATATGATATAAGTCATGGTGATGACAAATTAAATACGACACGTTAAAAGGTTATAAACCAAAAATTGTCGTATCGGGCGAATACCGAAACTTCGCCAACATGTCACGTACTTGCCATAAATAGATCGCCAGCCCCTACACTTCAAAAATACTTATAAATTTCGTGGCTATTATGCTAATTTCAGCCACAAAATCATTCCATGTTGGCACACACAAATAACCCCACATTAAGGCCAAATTGTGGCGATTCCAATTTCAATTTTGTCACATGTTAATGGCACCACTTTAGACCAGCCAAGTTCTGAGAATTAAAGTTTATATTATATAAATTATGTGTAACATAATATATATAACATGTGCAAAAAGTTGGAATTTAATTAGAGAAAAATCGGGTAACCGATAAATATCAAAAATTCGGTTTTCTACGTACACAACACATGAAACATTTTTGGCACATCATACAACACGTATCTAGACACTTTTTACATATTTCATACATCTTAAAGTGTTCTAGAAAATTAAATTAAGGGCTGATTGGAATATAACATGTGTGTATTATTAAATGTGCTCTATTTTACAAAGTTTGCAAAAATAAAATTCAGCACATGCATATACATGTTGGACACGCCTATACAGCTGAGATGGAGCATATGTGGAGCCTTTTTGGCATATTGATTGGTCAAGAATCAACCATACAATATTGGTGATTTAAAGAAAGAAGCTACAAAAGGTAATTGTTCAAATTTCATCTCATTTGAAACTTATGCTGAAAATTTCAGCATGTGTAGTTTGAGTGGCCGATTTTATGACTAAGAAATGCCATATTTTACTATCTTGAATTATGAGGATTAATTGAGCATGTTATGGTAATGTTTTGAATTAATTATGAAATTAAATTGCTGATATTTTTAATGGAATTCTCAGATTTTCCAAGTCATCAAATGATGACAACATTCAACCTATCAATGAGTGCCAAGTAAGCAAAAGTTAAATGATCATCCAATGAGAACATGCCAAGTAAGCAAGATCATGTCACAATGATGCTACACATTCTCCCATGGACTTAGAAGATAATTTTCAAGAGGAGAAGGACTCCAAGGGGGCGGCCAACACATGTTAAAAAGAAGGAAGAAGAGCAAAACAAGAACAAGAACAAGAGTTGCAAATTAAAAGATCAAAAGTGTTCTAGCCTTCTTCTTCTACACTTCTTTCTTTCTTCTTCTTAAAAGCCTATTGTACTTATATTCATATTCTTGAATAGGCTTATCTTAGACCACCACACATTCTATATCTTTGTAAAAGATTGATCAAGGTGTGATCAATCTTCAATCTTGCTAGGTGGTGGTGTTCGTGCGTATTGTATTCATCGTACAAGGTTTCTAAAGGGTTGGAGTTGGTGTGTAAATCCATCAACCCTGTGGTAAGGTGTTTTTGTGTTGTGTGATTAGTGTGAACCGAGGAAGGTGTTCCTCAAAGACTGGAGTAGGTTGTTTATAACCGAACCAGTATAAAATTCTTGGTGTCATTTACTTTCAGCACTGATTTTCAGTTTCAGCACTGTTTACTGTTTTTAATCACGTCCGTAAAAATAGCAAACGAATTTTAACAATCACGAAACTTTCAGGAAACATAGCCACACATTTTAAGATTCTTTGGGCGCAAGTTTCAACCCTTTTGGATAAGTATAAGTCATTCAAACGTCCAAAGTTCTGATACTAGTGCAGTCTGATTTTCAGGCTTGCAAAGGTTGAGACTTTGATCATATTTGACTAACTTCCCAAAAGAATTTTTCAAAACTGTTTCAACCCATTTAAATAAAACATATAAGGGGTTAGTGGTTAAATTTCAGAGCATTTAGAGTTACGTACAAATAGGAATTAATTTTTGAAATCAGTCTACCGTTTCTGGCAGATTCGCACAATCTGACCACGAACGATTTTTGAAGGGGTTAGAGGTTGAATTTAAATCTGAAATATTTAGGAGACACTCATAACATCTGAGGCTAAGTTCTCTCAAAATTTCAGAATTTTTTAAGACCTGCAACCTAGTTTTAAAAATGTCTTAAAACTGGTCCTGAAAACAGAATCTGTTTTCAGAAGTTGAGTTGTTTGGTTTAAAACAAATTTTAAAAACCACATCTTCCGCACCCACTATTCAACCCCCCCATCTAGTGGTGCCTTGCAGGTCCTACAATTGGTATCAGAGCGCAGGAACACTCACAACAAAAGGATCCAACGATCTTAGTGAGATGGCAACCACTAGCGACAAAACCGAGCAAGAAGGTATGTCAAGCCAAATGCCTCCACTATTTGAAAATGAGGTAAATTCTAATTCTGACTCGGTTTCTGAACTATCTTATGATGATTTATATGTTGAATATCTTGAATTACATAAGTTTGCTAGAACTCTTGCAAAACAAAAGAAACGGTTAATTGAAGACAAGAAATTGTTAGAATCTTCTAACACAAATCTTGTGTCTCAATTAAACGATTCAATAGAAGAGTCGTCTTGCATCATAAATTCATTAAAGTCTGAAATTTCATCATTGACATCCGAGAACATTGAATTGAAATCTGAGATTTCAAACTTGAAATCAAAGAATGCGGATGTAGAGAAAAAGGTGAAACAATTTGACACGGGAACAAACATGCTAGATCACATTATTTCTTCCCAAAAGAATGATAGTGACAAAACCGGACTAGGATACGTTGAGAAAAGTAAGTCACTAAATAAACCAACCAAATTCATTCCATCTAAGAAAATAGATGCATCAAAGACATATGTGGCATCTAAGAAGATGCATAGACCTTTTCCTATGACATCTTATCGTGCTTCTTCTTCACATCATGCAAAATATAATTATGTGCCATATAGATATGAGAAGAAACAAGTGATGCATGCACGACATGCATTTCATCCATCTAGATCACACACTACGCACATTAACACAAAGAGATATCAAAAACGTCCTACATATAATGCGTATAAAGGAGTTCTTGGCCAAAGGCCAGATGCAGTTGCACCTAAAGTATATTATGTTGTGCTTTCATCACCTTTCTCACCTTTTGGAAGACCTAGAAGGGTCACCCAAATTTGGGTACCAAAAGGGACATTTTCAAAGGGTTGAATAAATAACCCTTACGAACGCACGCTTGATATTATAAAATGCATGATTTTTTTTCATCTCTACATGCGCTTTTGATTGTCTTTCCAAAATAAAGAGGGAGAGAATGCATGATTTAAGGGGGAGAGAGAAAGATTAATTGCATAAATCAAGGGGGAGCGAATTTGAAAATTGAAATTCAAAAGTTTAATTTATGCACAATTGGAGGGGGAGCGATAAGATTTAAATCATGTATGTAGGTTATTTTGAAAATCATCAAAAGGGGGAGATTGTTGAGAAAAAGGGGTTTGAGTGATTTCAAAATATATGATTTAAATGAGCATAAAAACGAGCATGAGATAAATGTGCATGATATATTGCATATTACTTGCCTTATATAATTCATATATTATGTTGCCGTACTAACGAGCCATGAAGCTTTAAAGCTTACATCAAATGGCAAACATTTGTTGTGTTTACACTATTTTCAGGTGCCACCATTAATGAACTAAACTAGTTCATTAAGTGAAGTACTTAGTTAATTAAACTAAGTAGTTCATTAAAGGAAGCAACATTTGGACAAGGCACAAAGGCAACAAGACTAAGAAAGGAAAGTCTTCTCTTCCTCATTTACCACACATATACACAGCCATATATATATATATATATATATATATATATATATATATATATATATATATATACATAAATATATATATCTTCAGATTTTGTGAAAAAGGCACATACACATGCATTCCAACGTACTACCGACACGTTATATATTTTAAGTACGTACATTAACGTCACACCATCATACTTAACTCATATTTATGAGTATATTCAGGTCTTATATCATATGATATAATTCATGGTGATGACAAATTAAATACAACACGTTAAAAGGTCTAAACCAAAAATTATCGTATCGGGCGAATACCGAAACTTCGCCAACGTGTCACGTACTTGCCATAAATAGATGGCCAGCCCCTACGCTTCAAAAATACTTATAAATTTCGTGGCTATGATGCTAATTTCAGCCATAAAATCATTCCATGTTGGCACACACAAATCACGCCACATTAAGGCCAAATTGTGGAGATTCCAATTTCAATTTTGTCACATGTTAATGGCACCACTTTAGACCAGCCAAGTGCTGAGAGTTAAAGTTTATATTATATATATTATGTGTAACATATTATATATAACATGTGCAAAAAGTTGGAATTTAATTAGAGAAAATCGGGTAACCGATAAACATCGAAAATTCGGTTTTCTACGTGCACAACACATGGAACATTTTTGGCACATCATACGACACGTATCTAGAAACTTTTTACATATGTAATACATCTTAAAGTGTTCTAAAAAATTAAATTAAGGGCTGATTGGAATATAACATGTGTGTATTATTAAATGTGCACTATTTTACAAAGTTTGCAAAAATAAAATTCAGCACATGCATATACATGTTGGACACGCCTATACAGATGAGATGGGGCATATGTGGAGCCTTTTTGGCATATTGATTGGTCAAGAATCAATCATACAATGTTGGTGATTTAAAGAAAGAAGCTACAAAAGGTAATGTTTCAAATTTCATCTCATTTGAAACACATGCTGAAAATTTCAGCATGTGTAGTTTGAGTGGCCGATTTTATCACTAAGAAATGCCATATTTTACTATCTTGAATCATGAGGATTAATTGAGGATGTTATGGTAATGTTTTGAATTAATTATGAAATTAAAATGGTGATATTTTTAATATCACACATGCTGAAAATTTCAGCATGTGTAGTAATGTATCTTGGCCGAATTCTTGGCCATATTGGTGTCCAAATTCATTTCCAAAAACGATGAGATTATTTTCTACTAATTGGTGATTTATTTCAAAGAGAAAAATCAAAGAAAACTGGAAACAATTTGAATAAAAGCACCATGTATCACATGCTGAAATTTCAGCATGTCAAGTTCATTCATGGCCGATTTCTTGCTTGTTTTTGTGGAGAAATTATCTTGCTTAATTTATGTGATAATCTTATGAGTTATGACAACTATTCTATGTTGATTTTGGCACATGTTTTTAGTGGAATTCTCAGATTTTCCAAGTCATCAAATGATGACAACATTCAACCTATCAATGAGTGCCAAGTAAGCAAAAGTTAAATGATCATCCAATGAGAACATGCCAAGTAAGCAAGATCATGTCACAATGATGCTACACATTCTCCCAAGGACTTAGAAGATAATTTTCAAGAGGAGAAGGACTCCAAGGGGGCGGCCAACACATGTTAAAAAGAAGGAAGAAGAGCAAAACAAGAACAAGAACAAGAGTTGCAAATTAAAAGATCAAAAGTGTTCTAGCCTTCTTCTTCTACACTTCTTTCTTTCTTCTTCTTAAAAGCCTATTGTACTTATATTCATATTCTTGAATAGGCTTATCTTAGACCACCACACATTCTATATCTTTGTAAAAGATTGATCAAGGTGTGATCAATCTTCAATCTTGCTAGGTGGTGTTCGTGCGTATTGTATTCATCGTACAAGGTTTCTAAAGGGTTGGAGTTGGTGTATAACTCCATCAACCCTGTGGTAAGGTGTTTTTGTGTTGTGTGATTAGTATGAACCGAGGAAGGTGTTCCTCAAAGACTGGAGTAGGTTGTTTATAACCGAACCAGTATAAAATTCTTGGTGTCATTTACTTTCAGCAATGATTTTCTGTTTCAGCACTGTTTACTTTTTTTTAATCACGTCCGTAAAAATAGTAAACGAATTTCAACAATCACGAAACTTTCAGGAAGCATAGCCACACGTTTTAAGATTCTTTGTGCGCAAGTTTCAACCCTTTTGGATAAGTATAAGTCATTCAAACATCCAAAGTTTTCATACTAGTGCAGTCTGATTTTCAGGCTTGCAAAGGTTGAGACTTTGATCATATTTGACTAACTTTCCAAAAGAATTTTTCAAAACTGTTTCAACCCATTTAAATATAACATATAAGGGGTTAGTGGTTAAATTTCAGAGCATTTAGAGTTACGTACAAATAGGAATTAATTTTTGAAATCAGTCTACCGTTTCTGGCAGATTCGCACAATCTGACCACCAACGATTTTTGAAGGGGTTAGAGGTTGAATTTAAATCTGAAATATTTAGGAGACACTCATAACATCTGAGGCTAAGTTCTCTCAAAATTTCAGAATTTTTGAAGACCTGCAACCTAGTTTTAAAAACGTTTTAAAACTGGTCCTGAAAACAGAATCTGTTTTCAGAAGTTGAGTTGTTTGGTTTAAAACAAATTTTAAAAACCACATTTTCCGCACCCACTATTCAACCCCCCCTTCTAGTGGTGCCTTGCCGATCCTACAAATCCTACATTGAACGCTTGTGTAAGGCAACATAAAGCGCCTGATGTCACTTCGAACGAGTGACATCCTTAACATCATGCGCCTGATGTAACATCAAACGCCTGAAGTAACTGTGATGAAGTGCCTTATGTATACTGACCTTGAAAATTTTAAAATTTTCTTGCTCAAAACTCAAGATGAGTTTTATCAACCCATGTTGAGAAACCCCAACCTACTTCTTATAGATGCAAAAACATCAGTAGGTAAGGGTTTCGTAAAAATGTCCGCTAATTGGTCTCGTGTAGGAACAAATTCCACACTTACCAAGTTCTTTTGTACACAATCACGGATGAAATGATACCTCACCTCAATGTGCTTAGTCCGACTATGTTGGATGGGATTTTGTGCAATATTTATAGCAGACGTGTTATCACACAAAATTGGCACTTTGGAGAAGTGAATGTTATAATCATTTAACGTGTTAGTCATCCATAATAACTATGCACAACAAGAGACGGCCGACACATATTCGGATTCCACCGTAGAAAGAGACACACTGTTTTGTTTCTTGGAAAACCAAGAAACGAGACAATGTCCAAGAAACCGACAGGTTCTGGAGGTGCTCTTCCTATCAACAAGACTTCCCTCATAATCGGAGTCACAATATCCTCTTAAATCAAAACATGCATTCTTAGGATAAAATAAACCAAATTTCAAAGTATATCTAAGGTATCTAAGGATGCGTTTTACCGCAATAAAATGCATCTCCCTAGGATCACTTTGAAATCTAGCACATAAACACACTGCATGTAAAATATCGGGTCTACTAGCCGTCAAATAAAGTAGACTACCTACAATGCCACGATACAAGGTTACCTCGACATGCTTTCCCTTTTCATCCTTGTCAAGCTTGGCACTTGTGCTCATAGGAGTGTTTACTTCTCTTCCTTCACCAAAATTGTACTTTTTGAGCAAATCCTTTGCGTATTTGGTTTGGGAAATGTACACGCCTTCTTCGGTTTGCTTGATTTGTAATCCAAGGAAATAGTTAAGTTCACCCATCATGCTCATCTCGAACTCACCTTGCATAAGACTAGCAAATTGCTCACAAAGACAATTGTTAGTAACACCAAAAATAATATCATCAACATATACTTGAACAATTAAATGATTTCTACCTTTTTCTTTTATGAACAAAGTAGTGTCAACTTTACCTCTTGAAAACCCATTATTAAGAAGAAAAGAACTTAACCTCTCGTACCAAGCTCTTGGAGCTTGTTTGAGACCATAAAGGGCCTTTTTAAGTTTGAAGACATGATGTGGTGAATCATGACATTCAAACCCGGGAGGTTGCAACATACACTTCTTCTTGAATAACACCATTCAAGAAGGCGGATTTAA
Source organism: Eustoma russellianum (assembly GCA_036186865.1). Classification (NCBI taxonomy): domain Eukaryota; kingdom Viridiplantae; phylum Streptophyta; class Magnoliopsida; order Gentianales; family Gentianaceae; genus Eustoma; species Eustoma russellianum. The sequence continues at coordinate 11,591,589 of AP025061.1, forward strand.
CATCCATTTGGTAAAGTTTAAAATCCTTATAACAAGCATATGCTAACAACATTCTAATAGCCTCAAACCGTGCTATGGGTGCAAATGTCTCATCAAAATCGATACCTTCTTCTTGACAGTATCCTTGAGCAACTAACCTAGCCTTGTTTCTAGTGACATTACCTTGATCATCCATCTTGTTACGAAAAACTCATTTTGTACCAATAATAGGTTGATCGTGTGGTTTGGGAACTAACTCCCAAACATCACTTCTTTCAAATTGGTTTAATTCTTCTTGCATAGCCAAGATCCAATTTTCATCAAGAAGTGCATCTTTAATATTCTTAGGCTCTATAAGAGAGACAAATGCATTCTCTCTATATTTCCTTCATGTGGTGATAACCCTATTTAGATCACCTATGACCAACTCTTGCGGGTGAGAAGTTTTGTGCTTAAATGATCTAGGAAGATTGGAGACATCTCCTCCAACTTCCTCATGATCATGTTCCAGAAGTCATGAGCCTTCATCATTCACATGAATCTCATGTTCCGGAATGTGTGATGCATTATCTACATTTTGTGTATCAACATGAGTATGAGAAATATTTCTATTTGACTCACTTAGTTCACGCACACAAGGTGGAGGAGTACCTTCAATAGGTTCAACTCTCAAGTCAATAAAGATGTATCCATTTGGAGGATCATTAACAATCTCTTGTTGAGGAACAACCATAGGAATATCCTCAAGAATTTCTTCTTGAGGAGTCACATCTTCATTTTCATCACAATCCTTATTAAGTTTAGGTTTGTCACTAAGTGACTCATTAAACTTAACATGGATTGATTCTTCCACCTTTTGACTCCTTTTGTTGAAAACACAAAATGCTTTACTATTTGAGGCATAACCTAAAAAGATACCTTCATCCGCTTTGAGGTCAAGTTTGTCCAAAGTATCCTTGGTATTCAGTATGAAACACTTGCAACCAAAGTCTTTGAAATACCCAATGTTGGGAACTGTTCCATTCCAAAGCTCATAGGGTGTCACATTTAGGTATGGTCTCAAATAGACACGATTTATCACATGGAAAGCGGCATTTACCGCTTCGGCCCAGAAATATTTGGGCAAACCGAACTCATTCAACATTGCTCTACACATTTCTTGTAGAGTTCTATTCTTTTGTTCAGCCACACCATTTTATTGAGGAGTTCTAGGTGCCGAAAGGTCATGAGAGTATCCTTTGGATACACAAAACCTTTTGAAATCACCATCAAACTCACCACCACGATCACTACAGATGGTTTTAATCGTGTCACCCACATGATTTTCCAATCGTCTACTTCAACTCATAAACTCACTACATGCATCACTTTTCTTAGCTAGAAACATCACCCATGTATAACGAGTATAATCATCTACTACCACGAATGTATAATGTTTACCATCCAAACTTTTTGTTCCAACATCCCCATACAAATCCATATGAAGCAATTGTAGAGGCTTGGAGGTGGAAATATTTGTCTTGGGTTTGAAGCTTGTTTTCACAAGCTTCTTCTTTTGACAAGTGTCACATAAGTCATGGTTTTCGAAATTCATTTTTGGAAGGCCTCGAACTTTATCATTTTCGCAAATAAACTTAAATGTTTTGAAATATAAATGTCTGAGACGTCTATGCCATAGTTGCGTCAAATCATTCTTAGCAACTAAGCAAGATACATTTTGAGAAACCAAATCGTTGATGCTCAGTTTGTAAATATTTTTGAAACGCAAAGCCTCAAATATGATATTATTACCCTTTTTCACAACACACTTTATTTTCAAAAACGTTACCTCATAATTAGCATCACATAGTTGACTGACACTTATCAAGTTAAACTTAAGACCTACAACATATAAGACATCACTAAGAGAGAAGGAATCGTTACCCACAATACCATGTCCTTTGATTTGGCCTTTGCTACCGCCAAAGTGGGCAACTCCTCCATCTTGCATAGTGATTCTATGGAAGAGACGTTTGTCTCCCGTCATATGGCTGGAACACCCACTGTCCACGACCCATTTGACCTTCTTGTCTTTGCTTTCTCCATTGAGTGCTAGGGCCTACAAAAGAACCATATGAAGTTGGTACCCTTTTTGTTTTGGGTCCTTGAAGGTTAGTTACCTTCATCTCGCCTTTAGGCACCCACACAAGACTCTTGTTATTTTTAGCCCTACATACTCTTTCTACATGACCTTTCCTATTGCAATAAAAACATGTAGGAGTATGCTTGTGAGATTGTGTATGCTTGTGCGAATGCTTATGCGTAGGCACATGTCGTGTTTCCTTTTTAGGAATGACCTTCTTTGGAATCGAAGAAGGTTTTTGTCTCATGACATGAACCAAAGGTTGTGATGCCTTTGGTGCATTAGCCTTTGGCATAGACATGTGCCTTTGTTTCTTCAAGGAGGTTTTAGACTCCTTGACTACTTGTGCTTGTTCCTTTTTATTTCCCTTCTTAGATGCATACATGGTACTAGGTTTGATTTTAGCTTTCATGTTCGGCCTAGATGCATCCTTAACCTCTATCTTTGTATCACTTACCCTTGAATCATTTTTCTTCTCATCAAGGGCTTGAGCACATGATTTCATCAAATCATGTTTCTCTTCAAGTGCAATCACATGCATAGTTAAAAATATATCATGCTCAACTTGTAATGCAATATGATCTTCTAACGTGTCATTATATTCATTTAAACATGCTATAAATTCCTTCTTGACATGTTTATATTTCAAGTCTAAGAGGTCATTTTCTTGCACTAAATCATCTCTTTCATCAATTAATCTATAGTGAGATGAGATATTGCATACCTCCATGTCATCGTCGATGGCCATGAGTGCAAAGAACTCCTTATCAAGATCATCGTGAACCACACCGGTGAGTGCAAGATCATCATGGTCGCCATTGTCACTCTCGGATCCGGAAAGAATTCTCCCCCAATGGGCTACTTCCGCTTGCAAGGCATTCTTCATTTGGTAGATGGCCTTTTTGTCCTTGAGTTGCTGCTCCTTCACCTGAAAATCCTTCATGAAGTGACCAAACTTCCCACACTTGTAGCATTTATTGTCTTGGTCCTTCACCTTGTCCTTGGAGAATTTATCTTTGATGAATCTTTTTGCTTCATCTCCATTCTTTCGTGCAAAACGTCGGAATCTTCTAACTAGAAGTCCGACTTCATCATCCGAGTCCTCCAACTCGCAAGCAAGAGCTTTTGTAGAATGGCGAATGGGGTCGTTCTTCTCTTGTGAATCTAGATGAATCTCATAAGTGATGAGATTCCCATATAGCTCATCCAAGGTAATGGTCTCCAAATCCTTGGACTCTTCAATGGCTGTCACTTTAGCATTCCATTCTCTTCCTAAACTGTTTAGGAAGCAGTGATTGAGATCCTCTTGTTCGATCTTCTTGCCAACCGCTGTGAGAAGGTTGACAAGCTTGGTGAATCTTTGGATGAACTCTTCTATTTTTTCACCTTTGGGGACAGTAAAGTTGTAAAACTGTTTGATCAACTGTCTCCTTTTTGCCTTCCTTACTTGAGATGTTCCTTCGTGGATCATCTCAAGCTTTGTCCAAACCTCGTGAGCGGATTGAACTCCTTGAATCTGAGCTCTCTCATTGTGAGTAAGAGAGCTGTTCAAAATAGCAAGAGCTTTGCTATTTATGGCAAACTGTAACTCCTATTCAGGAGTAGGATCATCAATATCAACAGGAATAATGGAGCCTTTTGAAACTTCTATCCATATCCTGTACCCACATGAACGTAGAAATGTTTCCATGTTGGACTTCCATAGTGGGTAGTTTAGAGGGTCAAACGTTGGAACTTTGACATGTACACTGGAAATGGAAGGGAGTAGTGTTTCTTGCCTCCTTCTTGAGGCATCACCACTAGGGGAACTAGCATCATCAAAGACAAAGGGATCCATACTCTAATGATCAAATCTTGTATTTGGACTCAAATGAACAAGATGAGGCTCTGATACCAATTGTTAGGTCCCTTAGAACACACTAGAAGGGGGGTTGAATAGTGTGTTCACCAAGTATGGATATTTTATGGATATTTTTCGTTTTGGAGTGCAACCAATATTTGGATGTGTTCTTTAGAAAGAATAAAGACTTGCAAGAAAGTAAAGAACACAAGTATGTATACAGATTCAAGTCAAATGACTCTACTCCTCTACCTTCTTGATTTTTCACAAGAAGGATTTTGAAAAAGGGGATTGTTATTTCAATGGGGGAAACACAATCACAAAAACAAAATCCAAACAATGGAAAAACTAGGCAACACGCCTAGACCACAACCGAGATATCTAACTCTTTGAAGTCTAGCCTCCAAAGATCTTTGCCCTCAAAGAAATATTGTAGGGAGAATAGTGCACCACAACACCATCAACTAACCCTTCAAAGTCTAGAAAACTCAAACAAGAAGCACCCTTTCTCCTTGACCAACAGTCTACACAATCTCTCACAATATTACTCACCAAGAAGAAGACTCTTCTTCTTCTTACAATAATCACTCTCAACAATAAAGTAAAATATACAATGTTTACAACTATATTGAGAGCTTGAGCTTGAGAGAAAATCTGAGAGCATGAAAATGTAGAAAGTTGGAAAAGAAGAGATGAAATCCTTCTTTTTATCACTCTTTTGAATTCTTTCCGTTTGAAAGCCTCTGCAGTGCCAATAATGGGCTTTGGCATCTTGTGATGGTACTTCATCATCATTTGAGATCTTCCCTTGGCATGTACCAAAACTTTTGGAGAGACTTCAAAAAGAAAGCCAAGAATGGAAATCTGGCATTATTAGGTTTGAAGAAGAACCTGTGAAAAATAGCACTAAAAGAAGAGGGTACAAAGAGTCAACTGATGTTAGAAAGTTAAGAAAAGAGACCTTTGTAACGTCAGTCACATGAAGCGCCTAATGTGTTTAATGAACAGGCGTTCGAAGTGACATTGAGCGCTTAATGTGAAAATGAACTCGCGTTCGAAGTCACATTAAGCGCCTTATGTGGGCAGCTGAAGGCGTTCGAAGTCACATGAAGCGCCTAATGTTACCCTTCATGCTTGTTCGAACTAAATCTATCATTTTCTTAGAAAAAGTACTTAGGTGTACGTGCCCATTCTGGGGAAAAGTACCTTTGACTTGGTGGGCCACTTGAAGCGCCTAATGTAGGCGTTCAAAGTGTATTGCCTTTTTGTCAGAACACATGAAGCGCCTAATGTAGGCGTTCGAAGTGTTCTGACTTCCATACACTTCACATGAAGTGCCTAATGTAGGCGTTCGAAGTGTACTGACTTCCATACACTTCACATGAAGCGCCTAATGTAGGCGTTCGAAGTGTATTGGATTCCACCAAGGCACATTAAGCGCCTAATGTGAGCGTTCGAAGTATACTGACTTCCAACACACAACATGAAGCGCCTAATCTACTGTTCGAAGTGCCAAACTCTGCAAATCATCAAAACTCTAACATATTCTAACAGCTACTTCTCTGATTCTCTCTAGCATTTCGTACGGCCCAACAAACCTTGGGCTCAATTTTCCTTTGACACCAAATCGCATTACGCCTTTGGTAGGGGACACCTTCAGATAGACTTTTTCACCTACTTGGAACTCGACTGGGCGTCTCTTTGTATCTGCCTAAATCTTACTTATATTCCACGCGGACCTTAGTCTCTCTCTGATGATTCTGACTTTTTTTCAAGCGTCGTTCTACCAGATTCGGTCCTGATAGTGTCCTCTCTCTAATCTTGTCCCAGTACAGCGGTGATCGGCATTTACGGCCATACAATGCTTCAAACAGTGCCATTCCTATCGATCGGTGGTAACTGTTATTGTAGGAGAATTCAATCAGCTTTATGAACTTATCCCAGCTACCCTTAAAATCGAGAGCACATACCCAAAGCATATCTTCAAGAGTTTGTATGGTCCGTTCTATCTGTCCATCAGTCTGAGGGTGGAAAGCAGTGCTCATCTAGATCTTGGTACCCAAAGCTTGTTGTAGGGCGGTCCAGTATCTCGATGTGAAACGGGGGTCTCGGTCGCAGACAATGCTCATAGATACTCCGTGTAAACTGACTACTTCATCCATATACATAGTCGCCGATTTCTCCGGTGATGCACGAATAGGCATGGGTAAAAAGTGAGCAGATTTGGTGAGACAATCAACTATCACCCATATTGTGTCATTCCCACTTCTGGTCCTAGGAAGGCTGGTAAGGAAGTCCATCGTCACATGATCCCACTTCCATTCGGGAACTTTCAGTGGCTGTAACAGTCCTATGGGTCGCTGATGCTCGGCCTTGACCTGCTGGCATACAAGGCATCGCTCTATATATTCTGCTATCTGCCTCTTCATCCTGGTCAACTAGTTATTTCTCTTCAAGTTGTGGTACATTTTATTTGCACCGGGGTGAATCGACAATCGCGAGCTGTGAGCTTATTTTAACACTTCATTCTTAAGAGCATCATCATCAGATACACAGAGTCTGCCTTGGAACCAGAAACTGCCATCGTCTCAGGTTTGGAAGTCATCATTCGGCTTTTCCTGTAATCTACTCCTGATTTTCATCAAAGCATCATCACTCTTCTGAGCTTCTTTAATTCTGTCAATTAATGAAGGGGTAATGACTACCATGGAAAGGACGTTAGCAACAGAATCCACAACATCTAATCCAAACTTTGCCATTTCTCTTTCAAGTGGAGACTGCGGGGGGTGACTCGATTTCCGACTCAAAGCTTCTGCCACCTTGTTTGCCTTTCCTGGATGATATTGGATGGTGAGGTCATAGTCTTTAATCAATTCTAGCCATTGCTGTTGCCTCATGTTTAACTCCTTTTGAGTGAAGAGGTATTTCAAGCTTTTATGAATAGTGTAAATCTCGCACTTCTCACTGTACAAATAGTGCCTCCAGATTTTTAGCGCAAAGACGACCCCAGCTAATTCCAAATCATGGACATGATAATTTTGTTCATAAGGCTTAAGCTACCGAGAGGCGTATGCAATCACTCGATCCTTGTGCATGAGTACACATTCTAAAATAGAGGGTTAACACGTTTAGTAATTGTTTGCTTAATTGTAACAGCGTTTCAACATAAATCTTATCTAGCCCGTTTTTGGAGGCGTCACTATACACAATAAATGTTTCACCTTGGACGGGCTGTGCCAAGACTGGGGAGTGGTTAACCTCTTCTTAAGCTCCGCAAAACTTTGCTCACACTCGAGGGTCCACTTGAATTTAGTCTTCTTCTGCGTCAGCCTTGTGAGTGGAACCGCTATTCGAGAGAATCCTTCGACGAACTTGCAGTAGTAACTTGCACGACCCAGAAAACTTCTGACTTCAGTCACGTTAGTTGGTCTGGGCCATTCAGTAATTGCTTCGATCTTTTTAAGGTCGACCGAGATGCCATCTGCAGACACTACGTGGCCCTGCGTAACCAGAATTCACACTTGTTGAATTTAGCATACAACTTTTTTTGGCGTAGTATGCTCAGTACAGTTTTCAGATGTTCAGCATGCGATTCTTCGTCCGGCGAGTAGATCATTATGTCATAAATGAATACTACTAAAAACTTATCCAACCGCTGCCGAAAGATTGTATTCATTAGGTCCATAAATGCAGCCGGTGCATTGGTCAACCCGAAGGGCATCACGAGGAACTTGTAATGACCATAACGAGTCCAAAAGGCAGTCTTCTCCATGTCCCATGCCTTTATTTTTAATTGAAGATACCTGGAGCGTAAGTCAATTTTGCTGAACACTCTAGCTCCCTGCAACGGAGTTAGTTCAAATATTGGTATACGTATCATGATTCCATGATAGTCGTTTAAATGAAATTACTTACTCGTAGCTGATCAAATAGGTCGATCCTTGGCAGTGGGTATTTATTTTTGATCGTGATCTTGTTAACTTCTCTGTAATCAATGCATAAACGCATACTTTAATCTTTCTTTTTCACAAAGAGCACGGGCGCACCCCAAGGAGACACACTAGGACGAATGAACTTCTTTTCAATCAACTCTTGCAACTGTTCTTTTAACTTTTTCAGCTTGGTAGGTGCCATTCGGTAGGGTGCCTTAGAGATGGGTTCCGCCCAAAGAATAATGTTTATTTCAAATTCTACTTTGCGGTCGGGTAGCAGTCCCAGCAGTTCCTCAGGAAATACATCAAGAAATTCTCTGGCCACCGGAACTTGCTCGAGTAAGGGTGCTTCTTGTGTTGAGAAAAAGAGTTTGAGTGATTCACAAAAATGCATGATTTACATAACGTGTGCTAAAGAAATGCATGACACGTTTTATGACTTGACACGTTTTTGCGACAAACTTGCATTATATACTTTATATATAATGTTGCCGTACTAACAAGCCATGAAGCTTTAAAGATTACATCAAATGGTAAACATTTGTTGTGTTTGAACTATTTTCAGGTGCCACAATTAATGAACTAAACTAGTTCATTAAGTGAAGTACTTAATTAAATGAACTAAGTAGTTCATTAAATGGAGAAATATTTGGAGAAGGCATAAAGGCAACAAACATAGAAATAGAAAGTCTTCTTTTCCCTCTTAAATCACACGCCATTCATATATATATATATATATATATATATACACACGTGACTGGAGATATGTTATTATTAGTTCGTTATTTCATTTATTCGCATACTCTGATGATTGTAATATGGTTTTCCTCCGCCAAAAGTGAGGCTTATCATTAATAAAATCTCCGTTATAAAAAAAATATATTTTGATGAAGCATATTTTATTGAAGGACTGCCTCACTTATGGCGGAGGAAAACCATATTACATGATGGAGTCATCATACGAAAAAAGCGAGTGCAAAGAAGAAATAATTGTAAACCTCCAACCATATATGATATGCCGCATTAAAACCTTTCCAAGTAAAACCATCCTTTTGGATAAAACCTTGGCGAATGAAAAAGCGTATATATTTATATGATTATACCGTTGATATATTGCAAAGTACATAAAAGAGTAGATTTTAGAGCGAGAAGCTGCGTTATCCGTCCCTGCCTTCTTGATGAAGCGCCATATTTGTGACTCATGTACACATTGGCGTCCATTGTTGCACTCACAAGCACCATCACGCGGCCACAGTAGCAACAAAGCATGCAAAAACCACATGTTAGTGCTGTACATGTATATATCGTGTAAAGGAACTGATGTGCATGTAGCAAACGTACCGACGTTTCCTGTATTCTTCTGGAATACAGGCAACCACACAGAAATGATGGTCAAAAGCAAGATAGTCCACGAAAAGCAACAGAAATGATACCTCGCAACAACAATGGTACCTCGCAACAGCAATGTTCCATAGCATTCATGAGAAAAGCAAGGTAGAGAGCAAGACGATGCAATATGAAAGCTACAAAAGGAGGAATATAGTACCCGCTGTTGTACCCCAACCGTAGTGTACTTGGAACTGTGATGAAATGGCGAAATGAAATGTTAGATCTTCCAAGTACATTTTATTTAGTTATATTATTGCCCCTTTAATTAAATTTCCTTAAAGTAGATACTACGTAATGAAAGAGGCCAGCGTTATGAAGAAAATGAAATGATCAATTCACCCCTCCAAGGCCTAAGAGATTTCGGCCCAAGGCTTAAAAAGGGGCCTTAGAAGGTTTTTTTTTCAAATTTATATGAAGGCTAATCTTAAGGGGCCTTCTTAAAAGAAGCCCAAATGGAAATTAAGGAGTTTAAGTAGTGGGGCAATTTTTCCCCCACCTCTCACAAAATTTCGGTCCAAGAGTCCAAGAGGGATCATAATTTTCCTAATTATATTTTAGATCAAGAAAAGGGGAAAATGATTAATAAAAAGGGGAAAACTACCTATATAGCTTCTCATTAAATCCACTTGGAAAGAGAATTAAGTATGCTAATGGCCCCCTTAATGCCCTAACCGCCGGCCCCTTCTATGGAATAACCCAAGGAGCCTTTCAAATATTACCATGGTTACTTTATGTTAACCACAAGGTTGAAGCAACCCAAGTTATCCTAAAAGAAACTATAGTTGGATAAAGTAACCCAAGTTAGCCTTAAAGTAACTATAGTTGGATAAAGTAACCCAAGTTAACCTTAAAGTAACTATAGTTGGATAAAGTAACCCAAGTTAACATTAAAATAACCTTGATTAGCTAAAGTAACTTGGGTTAATTAACTCTAACCATGCTAAGGTGATCTCCTACTTCCCTCTATGATTCCAACAGCTAAACCCTTAGCCAAGGGAAGAAAAATTTTCTCCAAGAAACTCTAGAACACTCTCCCTCAAGAAGTCACAAGGAGCAAGAGACTTCTCTCTTTTTCCATTAAGGAACATGGCTAGTTTGAGCCAAGGAGTCCAAGATCTTCCAGCCTCAAGAATCGTCTAGGTAAGTATACTCTAAACCCCTTAAGAGAATTTAATATCTTACATAGAGTGAAGCTCATGTTGCTCTTTTTTCTTGCTAAAAAACCGTGACTCCTCCATGGTCACTAGGTGCAAGCTTTCAAGCTCTTAAGTGGTACTAGTTTCTTAGAAGTTTGAACACCATTCAAGCTTCATTTTGGTAAGCCATCTAGCCTCCATTTGGTTTTATCTTTTACTTAAGATAAAATCTAACGTTTGTTCCTTTCCCCTCCAAAACCGTGGGGTTGTTCATTGAAGAGGAGGAAGACTTCATTTCATCCAAGTTCCAAACTAAGGAGGCTTAAGCTTAAAGAAGGAAAATACACTATAAATGTTCATGACTTGTGTCTGAAAGTGCATGCTTGAATGTCTAGATGCTACTAAGTTTTAATCTTAGATGTGAAAATGGTAAGTTGAAGCATGAAACTTTCGGTTTTCTTAGAGTAGTGGCTTGCATGTGTGAGATTCTCTTCAAAGGTGGATTCTTTGCTCCTTTTAAGTATGAATATGATGTTAATCTAAGATGAATATGGCAAAGTTTTCTTCTTTGGCATGTAAGGGGGTACGGTTACAGGTAAAGGAGTGATAAATGTGATTCTTATGATAGATTGTAACTTGTGGGGGTAAAGGATTTGTACAAGATGTATGCTTTATGGTTTTGGTGTAATATGTTCATGAGGAAAATGAAAATTAAGCCCTTGCATTGTGTAAGTGACGGGCTGTTTTGGGGGTGTGGTACACACACGCTAGATGTGCCAAGAATAGATTCTATTATGAACAAAATGCACAAGATCAAGAGGTGTTATGTGTAACATTCAAACTTTTTTTGAAGTAATTTGTAGATGACATTTAGAGTGTAGTAGAACCTGTAAAGTTAGGCTAAAAAGGTGTATTTGATGATTAGTAAGTTGTTTGTGAAAAATAACTCAAGTGGGAATACTTTTAGTAAGGAAAGGTGACAAAAAGGTAAATTACTGGAACAGGGCAGAATAATGTGACGCTTTGTATGACCTGGAAACGGATCATAGAAGTATGCAAATAAGCTAATTTTTGGTATGACACTAGCCTTATGTATGTAGTAAATATGAGAGTTGGAATTTTGGTAAAAGGAGTTACGGTTTATTTTTAATGGAAATTTTAGTGAAACTAGTCAAGCTGGAATTACTGGACTGTACAGAATTTATGTGGTGTATTGATTTACCCGAAAATAAACCCTAGGGATATGTAAATGGGCTTATTTTTGGTAAGATGCTAGCTTACTATGTGTAATAAATGTATGAGTTGTAATTTTGGTAAGAGCATTTGTGGTTTGACCGGAATGAAATTTTTAATGACAACTGGTCATACAGAAATTACTGGAATAGGACAGTTTTAAGAAACAAGTTGTTTGGCTCGAAAATGAACCTTAGGAATGTGAAAACGAGATGATTTTTGGTATTATGATAGTTTGATGTGTTAGTAAGACTGAAAATTGGAATTTTGGTAAAAGGACTTGTGGTTTAGTCACAATGAAATTCATGGTAAAATTGGTCGTTCCAGATTCTGCATGAGCCTAGCTTTGGGAAATAAGTTAAATGACCCCATTAAGTGTATTAGATTGCCTTGAAAGTTTTATGGTATTTACCTAAGGCATAGATGTACATGTTTATGTAAAGAAACCAGCTTAAAACCCCAATTTAATGGCTAACAACTGAGTTGAAGTTAGTGGTATGAAACTGGAAAACAGGACAGTTTAATGACATAAGCTGTAAGACTATGATCTTGCTCATTTAGGCTTGAATGTGATGTTGTCCACATGGATATTGTCCCTTAGTATGTTAGCTATGTTTTCCAGGTAATGACTCAAATTGATTAAGGTTTTATGACCTATGAAACTGAGGTAAGGCGGATACTGGCCTGCTGATCTCAGCAGTACCTATGGTGGTAATGTGATGTGTTAAGGACTTTAGACATTTCGGAACGTTACGAAATTATTATGGCATGTATTTAAGTCTTCATTATGCATATGTATGGCATGAGTTTATGAAAATGAGTACGAATTGATGAGAATGAGGCTGTATGAACAGAATGTGATTGCTGGACAGTTTTCCAGCTTAAGAGACAAGTCCGTGCATGCTTGTTTTGATGTATTTGTTCACGAGTTGCATGTTTCATATCATGCATTGCATTGTCCATGTTCATACAGCATATGAAACTGATTTTATGCCAATGAATGATGAGAAAGATCTTTTGAAAAGAAGTTTTCCGTTTTGAAAGAAATATCTTTTGAAGAGAAGTTTACGATTTTGAAAGAAAAACTCCTATGGTACAATTTATTTCTGGCCAGCAGGACCCGTTCTAGATCCGGGGTTAATTGATCTGATGAGCAGGACTCGTTCCAGATCCGGGGTTAATTGATCTGATGATAATGACCGTTCAGGCCCGGAGAGAATAGACCTGATTATGATGATAATGACCGTACAAGCCCGGAGGGAATAGACCTGGTGATTGTGATTGATGACGTGACCATTCTGAATCCGGGAATAATAGATTCGAAGAGAAGAATATGACCGCCTCAGATCCAGAGAGAATAGATCTGAACACTCTCTTGTTTTCGTTGACGATGATGTTTTGAAAGAAAGAACGAAAGAACTTATCTTCATTTTTATCATGATGCATCACATGTGTATACTCATGCATGTTGCATTTAATGATTCATCGAACATATGGTACATGTTACCTAGACTAAGTTGTTATGACTTGGTAAAATCTAAGTTATGGTCTTTATTGAGTTATCATCTTTATTAAGTTGTGATCTTTGATAAGTTATGAGCTGATTACTTACGAGTATTGGATGGAAGGTCAGGTATGTTTCTAAACCGAAATTTTGGGGTTTGGTTCTTGTACGTACTTTCCATTTAATTCTTGATTATTTATAGTTTACTTGCTGGTGACGTTGTCACTCACCCCCTTATTTTTCCTCCCAGAACCCGCAGGAAATAGGGTCGAGTGGATCGAAGACGAACCTAGGGTTCCTTATCCGTAGAGAGTGAGAGGTGAATGACTTAAGGAATTTTTCTATGATGGAAGTGATTGATGATCTTATTATGACTTTATGATGGAAACATTTACTTTTGGATTTCCGCATTTTTATGAACATGTTGTAAGACTAATGATGGCTGCTTAGATGCATTTATTTTAAAAAGTTTTTATTCTGCCTCGGTTTTGCTTACTTATTAACGTGTAAGCATGAAAGTCCACGGATTTTATTCTGGACTAAGATACGATATGGATTGACACCTGGTACTCTCCGTAGTGAAGTACGGCAGGCGCCCCGTATCCGGCTAGGTCGGGGTGCGGGGCGCTACAGGTTCAGAGCTAAGGCTCTAGATCCATGCAGAATATAAAATTAAGCTATGATTTTAGAAATCTAAGTTTGATCTTAGATCTAAGTCATGATCCTAGATGTGAGTTGACCTTAGACTAGGATGACTTAGACTGGAAATTAGGGTCTCGGTCTGATGATAAAGCCCTAGTTGATGGTAAATTATAAAATGTAATCATGCCTACTTGCATGCCTTTAAGATCTTATCTGGATTACGAATTAAATTTTTGTCACATATCGGAGTATTTATGCCTTGAGTAAGACTCCGACACTCCGTGGTGCGGATGGCATCACGATTCAGTAAAATGACATCATCATTGTCACCCCCAGGAAGCAGTAGGCTTTACTATCGACAGTTAGTAAGAGTACGTACTCCAAAGTTTGACGGGGAATCTAGTTCAAAGAAGGCAGAAAGATGGCTAAGTGAAGTTCAAGGTAACTTCATGCTGATACAGGTGCAGGATAGGATAAGGGCGCAGATTATCCGGCTGTTTTTGAACGGCAAGGACAGCCAGAGGAGGAGGACTTGTGTCCAGCCACTACCCCGACCGGTAACTGGGATAGAATTTCTAGAAGAGTTTGTGAGTTCTTCCTCTCTCAGGACTTAATCACGAGAAGGGTTGAGGAATTTGACTCATTAAGACAAGGGTTAGGCATCACCGTCTTAGAGTACGTTCGTCGTCGGTATGTTTCTTTGATCATGGAGGATGAAAAGTTTAAGTCAAGGCATATTCAAAAACTTTTAACGAATTATTGGAAGATTGCCACAGAACGGAACGCGATAGTAAGAGAACGGAAGGACGAAATAAACGACTTAACGAGCATACTAAGAAACGATGTAGGAAGTGGGAGCTGTATCTGCATAAGGTTAACAAAGAAACCACCAAGGTACTCCTAATTGCACAAGTTAAATATGAAGTGCCTATGTCCTACTTCCTATTAGCCAAGTGATTATGATATTTTCTTTAAGTTATGATGGAAAGACCATAAGTAAGTAAGTGAGGTTATTAGTGGTGGTATGATCGAGTATAACACGTGGTTGGGACTCGGGGTCTTTGCCATGATACGTCACAGTAAGAATAAGTATCCTTTGACTAAAATCAATGATCTATTTACTTAGCTTCGGATAAGCAATGGACAAGTGGTGTATTATTCGGAAGTCAGGTAATTCGCTTAGTTAACCTGTATGTTGGTAGGAGAAATTCATAGAGATGTTGTGAGATGATGAAATGCTACGGGACTGCTTTGGAGAAATCTATAACAATGGCCATTCGAGAGGAGGAATGGCGAATCCCATAAGATATGATGTTTAGATCGAGAATTTATAAGTTGAGAATATCTAACACACTCTAGCAACAATGTTACGATTTGGTATGTGTATTTTATGGAAATCATTCCGGATGCCGTTGGACGTCGCTTCATACGTAATATAACCATTACATGTATACAGAAAGGATGTTTACAAAGAGCTAATGACCTACATTCCAGAGTTAATGATCTCTGCTAGGTTTTGCGTATTTTATGAAAAGGGGGACTTTGAGCATTTCCTGATCATGATAACCCAGAATGGATACCATTATCCGTACGTAGTATCAAGGTTGAAAGTGCTTAAGATATGAGATGAGTTACGGTAGCGCCTCTAGAAAATTAAGAATAAGTCCTGATGAGGCTTCTAGGATGGGTAGAACAAAGCTGTTCCAAGGGAATTGAATAGACACCATATTCTGTCCTAGTTACCTAAAGGTAGGAAAGGAGCATCAAAGACATACAAGGTTGTTGCAACCTCTTAAGTCCCGAGTGAAAGAGGGATCACGTCACTATGGAACTTATGATTGACCTGCTAAGGACAAAGTATGGACATGATACTATTTGGATAGTAGCCGATTATTTGATGAAACCCGTCCATCTCATGGCTCTTACGAAGCGCGGTATGGAAGCGAGTGTTGATTTTCCCTTTATTGGGATGAAATTTGAGATAAAATTTTTACAGGACCTGAATTAATGGACCAAACTCGAGAAAAGGCTCTAGGGAAACGATCTATCCCTATGGTTAAGGTGTGCTGGAAGCACCACTCTGCTGAAAAGCTACTTGGGAGACTGAAGAAAACATAAGGGAAATTGTACTCACATCTTGGGATTGGTACTCTTAAGTTTCGAGGATGAAACTTATGATAGGGGGGGGGGAGGATGTTGTACCCCAACCGTAGTGTACTTGGAACTGTGATGAAATGACGAAATGAAATGTTAGATCTTCCAAGTACATTTTATTTAGTTATATTATTGCTTCTTTAATTAAATCCCCTTAAAGTAGATACTACGTAATGAAAGAGGTGAGCGTTATGAAGAAAATGAAATGATCAATTCACCCCTCCAGGGCCTATTTCGGCCCAAGGCTTAAAAAGGGGCCTTAGAAGGTTTTTTTTTTCAAATTTATAAGAAGGCTAATCTTAAGAGGCCTTCTTAAAAGAAGCCCAAATAGAAATTAAGGAGTTTAAGTAGTGGGGCAATTTTTCCCCCACCTCTCACAAAATTTCGGTCAAAGAGTCCAAGAGGGATCATAATTTTCCTAGCTAAATTTTAGATCAAGAAAAGGGGAAAATGATTAATAAAAAGGGGACAACTACCTACATAGCTTCTCATTAAACCCACTTGGAAAGAGAATTAAGTATGCTAATGGCCCCCTTAATGCCCTAACCGCCGGCCCCTTCTATGGAATAACCCAAGGAGCCTTTCAAATATTACCATGGTAACTTTATGTTAACCACAAGGTTTAAGTAACCCAAGTTAGCCTTAAAGTAACTATAGTTGGATAAAGTAACCCAAGTTAGCATTGAAGTAACTATAGTTGGATAAAGTAACAAAAGTTAGCATTAAAATAACCTTGATTAGCTAAAGTAACTTGTGTTAATTAACTCTAACCATGCTAAGGTGATCTCCTACTTCCCTCTTTGATTCCAACGGCTAAACCCTTAGCCAAGGGAAGAAAAATTTTCTCCAAGAAACTCTAGAACACTCTCCTTCAAGAATTCACAAGGAGCAAGAGACTTTCCTCTTTATCCATTAAGGAACAAGGCTAGTTTGAGCCAAGGAGTCCAAGATCTTCAAGCCTCAAGAATCCTTTAGGTAAGTATACTCTAAACCCCTTAAGAGAATTTTATATCTTACATAGAGTGAAGATCATGTTGGTCCTTTTTCTTGCTCAAAAACCGTGACTCCTCTATGGTCACTAGGTGCAAGCTTTCAAGCTCTTAAGTGGTACTAGTTTCTTAGAAGTTTTTACACCATTCAAGCTTCATTTTGGCAAGCCATCTAGCCTCCATTTGATTTTATCTTTCACTTAAGATAAAAGCTAACATTTGTTCCTTTCCCCTCCAAAACCGTGGGGTTGTACATTGAAGAGGAGGAAGACTTCATTTCATCCAAGTTCCAAACTAAGGAGGCTTAAGCTTAAAGAAGGCAAGTACACTATAAATATTCATGACTTGTGTGTGAAAGTGCATGCTTGTGTTATTGTATGTGCCCTAGGCCATGATTTGGATATTTATGTTATGCATTTATTATTAATAAAAGAGGTTTTATTATCATTATAGTTGGTTAGTATGTTACACAATTTTGATATATGTCCCTGATTCATTATTGTTATAGAGATAAAATAATTTATAATCAGTATGAGTATTGATTTGATAATCATGAGATGATTATGTGTATGGTGATACGAATCAATCTCATAGATACTTGTTAGAGAACAGTGTATTGGATAAACCCATCATGAGATTACTACATGGATTAGCGTTATAAGTAAATCTCGTGATAGTCATGTTTTAATCCTTTGACTTGAGATTGTCATAGTTTCCAACGTAAGGACTATTATATTTTGACATGATCAAACGTTATTCGTAACTGGATAATAATAAAGGTCATAATTGAATGTGATAGAAATTATGTAAAGGATATTGAACAATCAAGATAGAATTTGTCCCTCTCTTTCGAGAGAGATATCTTTGGGCCCCTCGATTAGTGAGACTGTGAAATGCATGGCCGTGCTCAAATGAATTGATAGTGTGATCAATATCATTTGTTTTATCAGTCTACTTAGAGATCGAGTAATCATATGTTTGAACAATATAAGTATGACGCTGACCATGACTTATGTTCAAACTAGATATCGTGTGACAAAGGGACTAATGCATGTACTATTGTTAGGCTAGTTGGACTTTACTCGTATTAATTGGGTAGCTGTAATGCCTTGCTAGAGGCCAATTACGACTTGTTGGTTTAATAGCGATTTAATCAACTGCCAATTAATATGGGCCTATCGGGTCACACACAAGAATGCGTATGGCTGAGATTAACAATATTAATAATATTAATATTGGATATTAATTATTATTATTATTATCGTTTTTAATATTAATAATATTAATGTTGGATATTAATTATTATTATTATTATTATTATTATTATTATTATTATTATTATTATTATTATTATTATTATTATTATTATTATTATTATTATTATTATTATTATTATTATTATTATTATTAATTTCGTCTTTTTTATGTATATATTTATATCATCGGATAATAACAGAGAATACATATTTGATATGGATTTTGATTGGTTTTATCTAATCCTAACAGAATCCGTATTTGGTACGGATTTTGATAGCGTTAACAAATCCGATCTGCAATCAGATTTTGATATCTATATATATGTATGGAGCTTGGCGTATCTCACAGACCGAGCAATTAGAAAAAAATGAAAGAACAGAAAACGAAACCCTAGAATCGTTTTTGTGAAAAACCAAGTTCTTCAGCCGCGCCGTTTGAAGAGCTAGCACTCCGGGCGGAAGCGTTCGTGTAGATACCGACAGAGGGTGTTTGTGATTTCGTACTTCTTCATCTGCAGATTTCGAATCTACGGAGGTAGTTTTTGATTTCTTTTGTCGAATTAAACGAACAACATGGATCCTTGGTAGAAAATCGGAGATCAAGTTTTGTTTTTCCGCTGCGTGTTTTGCAGTGATCTCGTTTGATTTCCTAACAGCTTGAATGTCTAGATGCTACTAAGTTTTAATCTTAGATGTGAAAATGGTAAGTTGAAGCAAGAAACTTTCGGTTTTCTTAGAGTAGTGGCTTGCATGTATGAGATTCTCTTCAAAGGTGGATTCTTTGCTCTTTTTAAGTATGAATATGATGTTAATCTAAGATGAATATGGAAAAGTTTTCTTCTTTGGCATGTAAGGGGGTACGGTTGGAGGTAAAGGAGTAATAAATGTGATTCTTGTGATAGATTGTAACTTGTGGGGTAAATGATTTGTACAAGATGCATGCTTTAGGGTTTTGGTGTAATATGTTCATGATGAAAATGAAAATTAAGCCCTTGCATTGTGTAAGTGACGGGTGTAGAGAAAAAGGGGTTTGAGTGATTTTCAAATACATGATTTAAATGTGCACAAAAACGAGCATAAGATAAAACGTGCATGATATAAACAAACGTATGCATGATATTGCTCAGTACTTGCCTTATTTAGCTTATAAATAATGTTGTCGGACTAACGAGCCATGAAGCGTTAAAGCTTACATCATATGGCAAACATTTGTTGTGTTTTTACTATTTTCAGGTGCCACCATTATTGAACTAGACTAGTTCATTAAGTGAAGTACTTAGTTTATTAAACTAAGTAGTTCATTAAAGGAAGCCACATTTGGAAAAGGCACAAAGGCAACAAAGTTAAAGAAGGAAAGTTTTCTCCTCCTCCCATCCTTAATTATACACGCCTATATACATATATATTACATATGTTTTCAGATTTTTTGAAAAAGGCACATACACATGTATTCCAACGTACTATCGACACGTTATATATTTTACGTACGTACGTTAACGTCACACCACTATACTTAACTCATATTTATGAGTATATTCAGGTCTTATATCATATGATATAAGATATGGTGATGACAAATTAAATACGACACGATAAAAGGTTCTAAACTGAAAATTGTCGTATCGGGCGAATACCGAAACTTCGCCAACGTGTCACGTACTTGCCATAAATAAATGGCCAGCCCCTATACTTCAAAAATTGATGAAAATTTCCTGCACATGACAGAAAATTCAGCCAAAAATACTTTCCATGTTGGCACACACAAATTACTCCACATTAAGGCCAAAATGTGAAGATTCCAAGTTTAATTTTGGTCACATGTTAATGGTACCACTTTAGACCAGCCAATTGCTGAGATTTAAAGTATATATTATATATATTATGTATAACATAATATATATAGCATGTGCAAAAGTTGGAATTTAAATTAGAGAAAAATCGGGTAATCGATAAATATCGAAAATTCGGTTTTCTACGCACGCAACACATGGAACGTTTTTGGTACATCATGTGACACGTATCTAGACACTTTTTATATATGATATACATCTTAAAGTGTTCTAGAAAATTAAATTAAGGGCTGATTGGAATATAACATGTGTGTACTATTAAATGTGCATTATTTTACAAAGTTAGCAAAAATAAATTTCAGCACATACACAATCATTTCCAACTCCACCTACAGCTGAGATGGAGCTTATTTGGAGCCTTGTTGGAATATTGATTGGTCAAGGATCAATCATACAATGTTGGTGAATTGAAGAGAGAAGCTACAAATGGTAAGAATTCAAAATTTATCTCTCTTATATCACATGATGAAATTTCAGCATGGTAACCTTAGGTGGCCGAAATTTTGTCTTCAAAGTGATATATTCCATCATCTTTTATTGTGTGATTGATTGGAAGAAGAAATGAAAAGGTTTTGAATATTATTTAAATTAATAAAGTGTGATATTTTACATATCACACATGCTGAAAAGTTTTCAGCATGTGTGAAGGCATGGTGGCCGAATTTGTGAGCTTGAGAGTGTCCAAGTTCATTTCTCATGTGATAGTAATATTTACCATTAATTGGTGATTCATTTTAATGAGAAAAATCAAAGAAAAATGGTAATGATTTGAACTTTATTCCCATGTGTCACATGCTGAATTTTCAGCATGGCAATAAGACATTATGGCCGATTTTTTTCTCTAGCAAGGAAGGATTTGATGTCTTGCAATTTATGTGATATATCTTATAATTTATGGAAGTTATTTTGTGATGAATTTTGGCACATGTTTAAGTGTAATTCTCAGATTTTTTCCAAGTCATCAATGATGACAACATTCATCCAATGAGAAGGTGCCAAGTAAGCGAAGCTTAAATGATCATCCAATAAGAAGATGCCAAGTAAGCAAGACATTGTCACAATGATGTCTTACATTCTCTCAAGGACTTAAAAGATAATTTTCAAGAGGGGGAGGCACTACAAGGGGGACGGCTGCACTCATTAAAAGGAAAGAGAAGAGAGCAAACAAAACAAGGCCAAGCATCGCAAATCAAAGTGATCAAAAAGCCTAGCTCTTCTTCTTCTACATTTTCTTTCTTTCTTTCTTCTTGTAAGCCTATTGTATTCATATCTTTCAATCTTGAATAGGCTTGAAATAGACCACCACTCATTATATATCTTTGTAAAAGATTGATCAAGGTGTGATCAATCTTCATTCTTGCGAGGTGGTGTTCGTGTGAATTGTACTCGTCATACAAGGTTTGTAAAGGGTTGGAGTTAGGTGTAACTCTATCAACCCTGCGGTAAGGTGTACTGCGTGTGTGTGATTAGTGTGAACCAAGGAAGGTGTTCCTTGAAGACTGGAGTAGGTTGTTTATAACTGAACCAGTATAAAAATCTTGGTGCAATTTACTTTCAGCATTTATTTTTCAGTTACTGCACTGATTACTCTTCTTGTTCGTATTCGTAAAAATAGTTAACGAATTTCAAAAATCACGAAAATTTCCAGAAGTATACTCACACGTTCTAGGGTTAATTTGGCACAAGTTTCAACCCTTTTGGATATGTATAAGTCAATCAAACACCAAATGTTCTGAGACTAGTGCAGTCTGATTTTCAGACTTGCAAAGTTTGAGACTTTGGTTGTAGTTGACCTACTTCCCAAAAGAATTTTGCAAAACTATTTTAACCCACTTAAATATAGTATATAAGGAGTTAGTGGTTAAATTTTCAGAGCATTTGGACGTTCATAAAAATAGGAATAAAGTTTTCAAAACCATCTACCGTTTCTGACGGATTCGAGCAATCTGAGTACCAACGGTTTTTGAAGGGGTTAAAGGTTGAATTTTAATTTGAAATGTTTAGGGGACCCTCATAACATCTGAGGCTAAGTTCTCTCAGAATTTTATAATTTTTGGAGACCTCTAACCTGGTTTTTAAAACCTTTTAAAACAGGTCCTGAAAACAGAATCTGTTTTCAGAAGTTGAATTGTTCAAGTTTAAAGAAATTTTAAAAACCACACTTTCCGCACCACCTATTCAACCCCCCCCCCGCTTCTAGTGGTGCCTTGCAGATCCTACAACGGGCTGTTTTGGGGGTGTGGTACACACACGCTAGATGTGCCAAGAATAGATTCTATTATGAACAAAATGCACAAGATCAAGACGCGTTATGTGTAACATTCAAACTGTTTTTGAAGTAATTTGTAGATGACCTTTAGAGTGTAGTAGAACCTGTAAAATTAGGCTAAAAAGGTGTATTTGATGATTAGTAAGTTGTTTGTGGAAAATAACTCAAGTGGGAATACTTTTAGTAAGGAAAAGTGACAAAAAGGTAAATTACTGGAACAGAGCAGAATAATGTGACTCTTTTTATGACCTGGAAACGGATCATGGAAGTATGCAAATAAGCTAATTTTTGGTATGACACTAGCCCTATGTATGTAGTAAATATGAGAGTTGGAATTTTGGTAAAAGAAGTTACGGTTTATTTTTAATGGAAATTTTAGTGAAACTAGTCAAGCTGGAATTACTGGACTGTACAGAATTTATGTGGTGTATTGATTTACCCAAAAATGGACCCTAGGGATACGCAAATGAACTTATTTTTGGTATGATGCTAGCTTACTATGTGTAATAAATGTGTGAGTTGGAATTTTGGTAAGAGCATTTGTGGTTTGACAGGAATGAAATTTTTAATGACAACTAGTCATACAGAAATTACTTGAACAGGACAGTTTTGAGAAACAACTTTGGCTCGAAAATGAACCTTAGGAATGTGCAAACGAGCTGATTTTTGGTATGATGATAGTTTGATGTGTTAGTAAGACTGAGAGTTGGAATTTCAATAAAAGGACTTGTGGTTTAGTCACAATGAAATTCATGGTAAAATTTGTCGTTCCAGATTTTGCATGAGCCTAGTTTTGGGAAATAAGTTAAATGACCACCTTAAGTGTTTTAGATTGCCTTGAAATTTTTATGGTATTTACCTAAGGCATAGATGTACATGTTTATGTAAATAAACCATCTTAAAACCCCATTTTAATAGCTAGAAACTGAGTTGAAGTTAGTGGTACGATACTGGAAAACAGGACAGTTTAATGACATAAGCTGTAAGACTATGATCTTGCTCATTTAGGCTTGAATGTGATGTTGTCCACATGGATATTGTCCCTTAGTATGTTAGCTATGTTTTCCAGGTAATGACTCAAATTGATTAAGGTTTTATGACCCATAAAACTGAGGTAAGGCGGATACTGGCCTGCTGATCTCAGCAGTACCGATGGTGGTAATTTGATGTTTTGAGGACTTTAGACATTTCCGAACATTACGAAATTGTTATGGCATGTATTTAAGTCTTCATTATGCATATGTATGGCATGATTTTATGAAAATGAGTACGAATTGATGACTATGAGGCTGTATGAATAGAATGTGATTGCTGGACATTTTTCCATCTTAAGAGACAAGTCCGTGCATGCTTGTTTTGATGTATTTGTTCACGAGTTGCATGTTGCACATTATGAATTGCATTGTCCATGTTCATACAGCATATGAAACTGATTTTATGCCAATGAATGATGAGAAAGATCTTTTGAAAAGAAGTTTTCAGTTTTGAAAGAAAGATCTTTTGAAGAGAAGTTAACGATTTTGAAAGAAAGACTCCTATGGTACCATTTATTTCTGGCCAGCAAGACCCGTTCCAGATTCGGGGTTAATTGATCTGATGAGCAGGACCCATTCCAAATCCGGAGTTAATTGATCTGATGAGCAGGACCCGTTCCAGATCTTGGGTTAATTGATCTGATGGTAATGACCCTTCAGGCCCGGAGAGAATAGACCTGATTATGATGATAATGACCGTACAGGCCCAGAGAGAATAGACCTGGTGATTGTGATTGATGACATGACCATTCCGAATCCGGGAATAATAGATTTGAAGAGAAGAATATGACCGCCTCAGATCCGGAGAGAATAGATATGAACACTCTCTTGTTTTCATTGACGATGATGTTTTGAAAGAAAGAACGAAAGAACTTATCTTCATTTTTATCATGATGCATCACATGTGTATACTCATGCATGTTGCATTTAATGATTCATCAAACATATGGTACATGTTACCTAGACTAAGTTGTTATGACTTGGTAGCTTCTATGTTATGGTCTTTATTGAGTTATCATCTTTATTAAGTTGTGATCTTTGATAAGTTATGAGCTGATTACTTACGAGTATTGGATGGAAGGTCAAGTATGTTTCTAAACCGAATTTTTGTAGTTCGGTTCTTGTATGTGCTTTCTATTTAATTCATGATTATTTATAGTTTACTTG
Organism: Eustoma russellianum; assembly: GCA_036186865.1. Lineage (NCBI taxonomy): Eukaryota > Viridiplantae > Streptophyta > Magnoliopsida > Gentianales > Gentianaceae > Eustoma > Eustoma russellianum. The sequence goes on from AP025061.1 coordinate 11,616,085, forward strand.
CTGGTGACGTTGTCACTCACCCTCTTATTTTTCCTCCCAGAACCCGCAAGAAATAGGGTCGAGTGGATCGAAGACGAACCTAGGATTCTTTATCCGTAGAAGAGCGAGAGGTGGATGACTTAAGGAATTTTGCTATGAGAGGTGGAAGACTTAAGGAATTCTACTATGATGGAAGTGATTGATGATCTTATTATGACTTTATGATGGAAACATTTACTTTCGTATTTCCGCATTTTTATGAACATGTTCTAAGACTAATGATGGCTGCTTAAACGCTTTTATTTTAAAAAGTTTTTATTCTGCCTCGGTTTTGCTTACTTATTGACGTATAAGCATGAAAGTCCACGGATTTTATTCTGGACTAAGATATGATATAAATTGACGCCTGGTACTCTCCGTAGTGAAGTACGACTTGCGCACCGTATCCGGCTAGGCCGGGGTGCAGGACGCTACACCCGCGCTGCCTGCATCAATAAGTTGATACAGGCAGAGATGAGTCGTTTAGCTATATCCATCACGCAAATAGGGGGTTGAAAAGTCTGTGAGAAGGCATCCTCGAGCCACTGCTGGGAGATCCCTCAAGGCAGCAAACAGCTTAAAACGAGGATTCTGCATAGCATATGCAACAAGATGATGAGCAATTGCGTAGTCTCCCTTGGTGTATAAGCAAGTTCAGAGTGTGTTATATGTAGAAAGTTCCGAAGCCGTTCTAGGTCATGTCTGAGGTCCCCCATAAGTGTGTTGCGATTGTCCAGCATGTGTAAGACATACACACAGTCCGTCTCAATAATGAGGTCTGTATGATAAAAGGAGAAATATATAACTGAATATATCAAAGCCTATAGTTCTGCTCTCAATTGAGATAATTTTGGTAATGTAAATGCGATCGTCGTCAATAATGTTCCTGTTGAATCGCAGACTATGGCCCCTGCCGCCGCGCCCTTTCTTCCTGCAGAGGCATCCACATTGAGTTTCAATCGGCCAGATGGAGGGGGGTGCCATCGGACTATTAAAAGTCTGCGCGAGCGAATATATGGAGATAAACCTATTGACACCAAGTTTGGCAGTGTACATGCAAATCGTTTCCCAGATACCGTAGAACACCAACTGTATATATCCATCCGAATTCTCTCGTCTGGTCTATCATATCTATATTGCTCTAGACCGAAAGTAATGCCAGCGTATTCTTTCCATATGTTCCAACATACAACGTTAGGTATCACCACCTTCAGCTATCCTCTCATAGATGATGAAGAAGACTGAAACCACCAGCTCATAAGATAAGAGCGTAGCGAGATAATGGAATACCGTGGTCCATCAAACAACATGGTATATTTCTGCCATGTTAATGCAATCGTAGGGCAATGTAGAAATAAACGATTAGTATCGCTTGAAGCACTTCGACAGAAAGGGCATTGTGTGGGAAATGAATTCATAAAAACCATCAAATTATCCGGTAAAGGTAATGCTCCATAACATAGTTTCCATAAGAAGACCTTATAAGCATTATTAAGGCCTTGTCACCAAATTTATTTGCAACTGCGCAAGGCTACCCGCGTTTGGCGACATTCCTCATAGGCGTTCTTTAAAGTGAATTGTCCGTTCAAATCCGGCTGCCAATGTGCACCCGTTGGACCAGTAGTTACACGTTCTTGACAAAAAGCGTGAATCCTGCAAATTTGCTTCCAAACCGAAGAATCATATAACAAAGTTCTGTAATGTCCACTTCTCCCATATTTGTGTTGCATATATGTCACCCATAGCGTAGAACCTTGATGATATGACCACTAAATTTTACAGTCATATGCCTTTTGTAGTGAATATAATTAGAAAACGCCAATACCACCCTCAGATGTAGGAAACATATATCTTGCCAAGACCGCCAGTGATGATTGCCCGCCCAAAAGAAATGAGACATCTTTTTCTCCAACATACTACCGACACATTATATATTTTACGAATGTATGTCAACGTCACACCACTATATTTACCTCATATTTATGAGTATATTCAGGTCTTATATCATATGATATAATTCATGGCGATAACAAAATTATTATGACACGTTACAAGGTTCTAAACCAAAAATTGTCGTATGGGGTGACTATCGAAGCTTCGCTAACGTGTCACGTACTTGCCATGGATAGATGACCAGCCCCTACACTTCAAAAATGGCCAAAAATTTCGTGGTACATGGTATATTCAGCCACAAAATCATTCCATGTTGACACACAGAAATCACCCCCAATTAAGACCAAATTGTGGAGATTTCAAATTCAATATTTTTGTCACATGGGGCGCCACTTTTAATCAGTCTTTAGAGCTGAATATTCTGTTGAGAAAAAGGGGTTTCAGTGATTACAAAATGCATGATTTAAATAACGTGTACTAAAGAAATGCATGACACGTTTTATGACTTGACACGTTTCTGCATGAAACTTGCCTTATATAGTTCATATATAATGTTGCCGTACTAACAAGCCATGAAGCTTTAAAGCTTACATCAAATGGCGAACATTTGTTGTGTTTGAACTATTTTCAGGTGCAACCATTAGTGAACTAAACTAGTTCATTAAGTGAAGTACTTAGTTAAATGAACTAAGTAGTTCATTAAATGAAGATATATTTGGAAAAGGCACAAAGGCAAAAAATTGAAGAATGGAAAGTCTTCTCCACCTCTTATTACACGTCTTTACATACATACATACATACATACATACATACATACATATATATATATATATATATATATATATATATATATATATTTTCAGATTTTTTAAAAAAGGCACTATACACATATATTCTAACGTACTACCGACAAGTTATATATTTTACGAACATACATCAACATCACACCACTATACTTACCTCATATTTATGAGTATATTCAGGTCTTATATCATATGATATAAGTCATGGTGATGAAAAAATTATTACGACATGTTACAAGGTTCTAAACCAAAAATTGTCGTATCGGGTGACAACCGAAACTTCACCAACGTGTCACATACTTGCCATATATTGATGGCCAGCCCCTACACTTCAAAAATGGCCACAAATTTTGTGGCTTACATGGTATATACAGCCATAAAATCATTCCATGTTGGCACACACAAATCACCCTCAATTAAGGCCTAATTGTGGAGATTTCAAATTCAACATTTTAGCACATGGGGCGCCAGTTACACTCAGCCTTTAGAGCTGAATATTCGAGTTATTCTATGTATATTATGTGTGACATATATATATAACATGTACAAAAAGTTTGAATTCAATCGGAGAAAAATCGTGAAATCGACAAAAGTCAAAAATTCGGTTTTCTACGAACACGACACATGGAATGTTTTTGGCATGGCATATAACATGTATCTAGACACTTTTTACATATTCAATACATTATAAAGTGTTCAAGAAAAATCAATTTAGGGCTGATTGGAATATACCATATGTGTATAATTACTGTGCACTATTTTATAAAGTTTGCAAAAATAAAATTCAGCACATTCCAATCCTACATCACACGCCTAGATCAGCCTTGGTGGAGCATATGTGGAGTTTAGTTGGCATCTTGTTTGGCCAAGAATGAAGAATACAAGGTTGGTGACATAAAGAAGGAAGCTACACAAGGTAATGTTTCAAACTATGTCACATTTGTGACACATGCTGAAAATTCAGCATGTGCAAATAAGGCTGCCGATTTTTGAGTACTAAATGGTGACATATTTACTTCTTTAAACTAAATGGATTGATTGGATGATAAAATGGCAATTTTTTGAATTTGTATTGAATAGTGCACATGCTGAAATTTTCAGCATGTGTTAAATGAGTTGGCCGATTTTTGTGAAGTAAATGGTGATCAATTTGTCTTGCAAATTTGAGGGGATTGATTATGTGACTTATGGCAACATTTTAACCACTAATTGGCACATGTTTTTAAGTGATATTTTCAGATTTATACAGTCATCAAATGATGACAACTCTTATCCAATCAATGAGTGCCAAGTAAGCAATGCCAAGATGATCATCCAATGAAGTGTTGCCGAGCAAGCAAGTTGATGTCACAATTATACAAGGTAATCCTCCAAGGACTTAAAAGATAATTTCCAAGGGGAAGAACGAAATCAAAGACAAGACAAGTCTCACAAGTGCAAAAGTGAAAAACGTTTTCTAGACTTTCTTCTTCTACCTGTCTTTCTTCTTCTCTCTCAAAGCCTATTGTATCTATATTCAAATACATTGTGTAGGCTTCATTCATACCACCATACACGCCGTATTGTTGTAAAAGATTGATCAAGGTGTGATCAATCTTTCATCCGTTTGGTGGTGGTGTTTGTGATCATTGTGATTCCTTGTAAGGTTTGTAAAGGGTTGGAGTTGGTGTATAGCTCCATCAACTCTGTGTGGTAAGGTTTTGTTTAATGTTTCTTGTTTATTGATAACCGAGGAAGGTGTCCTCGAAGACTGGAGTAGGTTGATTTAACCGAACCAGTATAAAATTCCTTGTGTTCTTTACTTTTCATCACTTACGTTCAGTTTCCAGCACAGTGCATCATTTTCATCACGATCTTAAAAATATCAAATAAATTTCAAAAATCACGAGACTTTCCAGAAACATAGCCACATGTTTTAAGTTTCATTTGGTGCAAGTTTTAACCCTTTTAGACAAGTATAAGTCATCCAAACGTCAAGCGTTCTGAGACTAGTGTAGTCTGCTTTTCTGGCTTCAAAAAGTTGAGACTTTGAACGTATTTGATTAACTTTCCGAAGGAATTTTTCAAAACTGTTTCAACCCAATTAAATGTACATAGTAAGGGGTTTGTCATTAAATTGTCAGAGCATTTAGAGCCACGATTTAATCAGAATAAATTTTTCAAGTTAGACTACCGTTTCTGGCAGATTTGCGCAATCTGACCACCAACAATTTTTAAAAGGGTTAAAGGTTGAATTTTGATCTGAAATTTCTAGGAAATACTCAAAACATCTGATAATATGATCTCTCAAAATTTTAGAATTTTTGAAGACATGTAACCTAGTTTTTTAAACGTCACAAAACGGGTCCTGAATACAGAATCTTTTTTCAGAAGTTGGGTTTTTGGATTAAAACATTAAACCAAATTTTCCGCACCCACTATTCAACCCCCCCCCTCTTCTAGTGGTGCCTTTTAGGTCCTACATATTCAATTTATTCTATGTATATTATGTGTGACATAATATAGATAACATGTGCAAAAAATTTGAATTTAATCGGAGAAAAATCGCGCAATCGACAAAAGTCGAAAATTCGGTTTTCTACGAACACAACACATGGAACGTTTTTTTGGCATGACATGTAACATATATGTAGACACTTTTTACATACTCAATACATACTAAAGTGTTCTAGAATATTTAATTAGGGCTGATTGGAATATACTATATGTGTATAATAATTGTGCACTATTTTACAAATTTTACAAAAATAAATTCAGCACCTGTTCAAGCTCAATTTACACGCCTACTCAGCCTTGATGGAGCTTATGTGGAGCTTAGTTGGCATTTTGATTGGTCAAGAATGGACTACACGAGGTTAGTGACATAATGGAGGGAGCTACACAAGGTAATATTTCAAACTATGTCACATACTTGCCATATATAGATGGCCAGCCCCTACACTTCAAAAATGGCCATAAATTTCGTGGCTTACATGGTATATTCAGCCATAAAACCATTCCATGTTGACATACACAAATCACCCCCAATTAAGGCCAAATTGTGGAGATTTCAAATTCAACTTGTCACATGGGGTGCTACTTTTAATCAGCCTTTAGAGCTGAATATTCAAGTTATTCTATGTATATTATGTGTGACATAATATATATAACATGTGCAAAAAGTTTGAATTCAATTGGAGAAAAATCGCGTAATCGACAAAAGTCGAAACTTTGGTTTTGTATGAACACAACATATGGAACGTTTTTTGGAATGACATGTAACATATATCTAGAGACTTTTTACATATTCGATACATACTAAAGTGTTCTAGAATATTTAAATTAGGGCTGATTGGAATATACCATATGTGTATAATTATTGTGCACTATTTTACAAATCTTACAAAAATAAATTCAGCACATGTTCAAGCTCAATTCACACACCTATTCAGCCTTGATGGAGCTTATCTGGAGCTTAGTTGGCATCTTGATTGGTCAAGAATGGACTACACAAGGTTAGTGACATAATAGAGGGAGCTACACAAGGTAATATTTCAAACTATGTCACAAATATAGCACATGCTGAAAATTCAGCATGTGTGAATGGCCGAAATTTTTTTCCTTAATGGTGATAAATTTTCCTCTTCATTTTCAAGGGATTGATATTAATACTAATATGTCATAAATTTGAACATGTTTAGAATATTGCACATTCTGAAAATTTCAGCATGTGAATCAATGTGATGGCCGAATTCTTGGCTTAATTGAGACCAATTTAGTTTGCAAATTATGTGGGATTAATTATGTGATATTTGACAAGGTTTTTATTAATAATTTGGCACATGTTTTAAGTGTAATTCTTAGATTTTTACAGTCATCAAGTGATGACAAATCTCATCCAATCAAGGAGTGCCAAGTAAGCAAGGCCAAGACAATCATTCAATCAAGTGTTGCCAAGTAAGCAAGTTGATGTCACATCTATACAAGGCATCCTTCTAAGGACTTAAAAGAGAATTCCCAAGATGGAGAAAAACCTTAGAGTGGGCGGCCAAAGCACAATAAAAAGAAGAGAAGAGCAAACAAAGATGCAAGACAAGTCTTACAATCTTCAAAGTGCAAAAAGACTATCTTTTCTCTCCTTCTACATTTGTTTCTTCTCCTTCTCTCTCTCAAGCCTATTGTATCTATATTTAAACATATTGTATAGGATTTATTCAGGCCACCATACACGCTCATTGTTGTAAAGGTTGATCAAGGTGTGATCAATCCTTCATCCGCTCGGTGATGGTGTTCGTGATTATTGTGATTGCTTGTTTCAATTGTAAAGGTTTAGAGTTGGTGTGTAACTCCATCAAACCTGCGTGGTAAGGTGTTATTTTGTTTAGTGATAACCAAGGAAGGTGTCCTCGAAGAGTGGAGTAGGTTGATTTAACCGAACCAGTATAAAATTCTTTGTGTTCTTTACTTTTCTGCACAATACTTTCAGTTTACTGCACCTTTGTATCTATTTCATCACAATCTTAAAAATAGTAAACGAATTTCAAAAATTGTAAAATTTTGCAGAAACATAGCCGCATCTTCTAATTGCATTTGGCGCAGGTTTCAACCCTTTTGGACACGTATAAGTCATTCAAATGTTAATAGTTCTGAGACTAGTGCAATCTGATTTTCAGACTTGCAAAAGTTGAGAACTTGAACATATTTGACATACTTCCTAAAGGAATGTTTCAAAACTATTTCAACCCAATTAAATATATATAGTAAGGGGTTTGTCATTAAAGTTCCAGACCATTTAGAGCCACAATTTAATTTGAATAAATTTTGCAAGTCAGACTACCGTTTCTGGCAGATTTGCGCAATCTGACCACAAACCATTTTTCAAAGGGTTAAAGGTTGAATTTTGATTTGGAATTTTTAGCAGATACTCAGAACATCTGAGACTACAATCTCTACAAATTTAAGAATTTTTGAAAGCCTGTAACCTAGTTTTTCAAACGTTACAAAACAGGTTCTGGAAACAGAAACTGTTTTCAGAAGTCGGGTTTTTGGATCAAAACATTTTAAAAACCAAATTTTCTGCATCCACTATTCAACCCCCCCTTCTAGTGGTGCCTTGCAGGTCTTAAAAGTGGTATCAGAGCCAGGCACACTCACAACAGGAAGATCCAATTATCTGAGTGAGATGGCAACCACTAGCTTTAAAACCGAACAAGAAGATATGTCTAGTCAAATGCCTCCTCTTTTTCATGGCGAGTCTTTTATCCAATGGAAACTAAGAATGAAACTATTTCTTATGGCTATTGATATTGATGTATGGTCTATTATAAAAGACGGTCCATTTGTTCCTTCAAAATTATCTACTGTTGATGGTGTCACACTAGATGTTGTAAAACCGAAACAAGAATATACTAGTGATGACAAAAATAGACTAAGCATGAATGCTAGAGCCATGTAATTACTCTTAAACAGGCTAAGTAAAAGTGAATTTAGTTACCTATCAAATTTCTCTAGTGCTCAAGAGATGTAGAAAATTCTTGAGATGAAACATGAAGGGACTAGCCAAGTAAAAGAGTCCAAGATTAATATGCTTATGTCCACACTTTTGAGTCTTTCAAATTATTGCCAAATGAGTCTATTGTTGATATGGATCTATGCTTGACTAACATCTATAATTCTCTTGAGTCTCTTGGCAAAGCGTTCTCTACGCAGGAAAAGGTACAAAAGGTACTACAAAGTCTTCCATCCGAATGGGACCCTAAAGTGGCAGCAATAGAGGAAACTAAAGAAACCAAAACAATAAAAATGTAGGAACTAATTGGATTGCTAAAGGTATATGAAAACAAACTCACTTTAAGGAAATTGAAATCAACGTATAAACAAGGTAAGACTATTGCTTTTAAATCAAATGAATACCTCTCTACTTCTTCCGATCATGTAGATGATAGTGATTCCGAATCAGATAATGATGACTTAATACTATTGGCTAAATGTTTGAGAAAATTCATGAGAAAGTCATTTAAAAACAAACCTAAGGCTACTTCCACTAAAAGAAATAAAAATAAAACAAATGACAAGGACGTGAAGTGCTATGAATGCGGAAAACATGGACATTTATCTAATGACTGCCCCAACAAGGACAAACAAACAAACAAACACCTTGACAAGGATCGAACCAAAACTTGACTCGTCTCAGAACCTAAACAAAGGAGAAGAGCTCTCAAAGCCTCCACTTGGGGTGACACATCCTGTAGGATCTGCAAGGCACCACTAGAAGGGGGGGTTGAATAGTGGGTGTGGAAAATGAGGTTTTTAAAATAGTTTTAAACCAAAAACCCAACTTCTGAAAACAATTTCAGTTTTCAAGATCAGTTTTAAAATGTTTTGAAAACTAGATTGCAGGTCTTCAAAAATTCTGAACTTTGGAAGAACTTAGCCTCAGACGTTATGAGTGTCTCCTAAAAATTTCAGATTTAAATTACACCTCTAACCCTTGAAAATTCGTTGGTGGTCAGATTGCGCAAATCTGCCAGAAACGGTAGATTGATTTGAAAAATTAATTCCTATTTGTGCACAACTCTTTTGGAAAGTTAGTCAAATACGATCAAAGTCTCAACCTTTGAAAGCCTGAAAATCAGACTGCACTAGTCTCAAAACATTAAACGTTTGGATGGCTTATACTTGTCCAAAAGGGTTGAAACTTGTGCCATAATTAACCTTAGGACGTGTGGCTATGATTCTGGAGAGTTTCGTAATTTTTTAAATTCGTTTACTATTTTTATGAACGTGATGAAAAACAATAATCAGTGCTGAAACTGAAAGTAAGTGCAGAAAGTAAATGACACCCAGAATTTTATACGGTTCGGTTATAAACAACCTACTCCAGTCTTCGAGGACACCTTCTTCGGTTCACACTAATCACACAACACAAAAACACCTTACCACAGGGTTGATGGAGTTACACACCAACTCCAACCCTTTACAAACCTTGTATATGAATACAATAAACACGAACACCACCACCTTGCAAGTCTAAGATTGATCACACCTTGATCAATCTTTTATAACGATGAAAGAATATATGATGGTCTAGATGAAGCCTATTCGAGTATATGAATGTAAGTACAATAGGATTTTAGAGAGAAGAAAGAAAGAAAGGTAGAAGAAAAAAGCTAGAACACGTTTTGATCTTTGAATTTGCAAGACTTGTTCTTGTTTTTGTTTTGCTCTTCTTCCTTCTTTTTATCAATATGGCCGCCCCCTTGTACTCCTCTTTCCTTCTTGAAAATTATCTTCTAAGTCATTGGAAGAGTATATGGCATCATTGTGACATGTCTTTGCTTACTTGGCATCTCTTCATTGGATGATCATTAAGCTCTTGCTTACTTGGCACTCATTGATTGGTTGGACTAGACAAATCTGAGAATAACACTTAAAACATGTGCCAAACTCATCATAAAAACTTTGCCAAATATCTCACAATCAATCCCAACTAATTTGGAAAACAAATTGCCACATTAATCACTAGAAAATCAGCCATGCACATCTTGCACATGCTGAAATTTCAGCATGTGTAACATTCACTTTTTGTTCAAAATATTTTCTATTTTGCATTGATTTAATCCAAGAAATCAAAGTATACGGACCGGCAGCACTGTGAGGGTCCAAATGCCACACTGCCTCCTTAACTTCGGTCTCAGAAGGAAGCCGCGTCAACATAATATTGTCATCTTCTGTTATCAGCCGAGGAATGTGCGAAAGTATAGTAGAATGATTCTGCGTTGGTGCCTGAGCAAATAAATCAGTATAGAAAGAGACTGCTGCTGTCATGATGTCACTCGGATTCGTTAAAAGATGGCCCTCTGCATTGCGAATGGTTTGAATGTGCAGGTGTGCTCGCTTCCCTTTGACAATAGAATGAAAGTACTGTGTATTTGCATCACCTTCTTTAAGCCATTTAAGTCGAGCTTTTTGCTTCTAGAAGTGTAATTCAGATGTGGACGCTCGTAAATACTCGGCCTTGGATAGCAGCAACGTCCCTCACCCCCACTGCCTCCCCCGCCGCCGCCTCCTCCACTGCGGACACACTCCACGCGGCAGCGCTGGACGCCAGTCAAGAAGAAGCCATCAGCATCTACTCTGCCAAACCCAGCTGTACCAGTTGAGCATGATGATCAAACTGACCAAACAGATATCGGGGATATCCCTCATACGGACACAGCCCTCCCTCGTGCTACATCTGCCCAGTCTGAGGAGGATTTTTGTGATATTTACTCCATCTCTATCCTAATTTATTGCACCATATTCCTTTATTCCGATTTATATAAAATTCAATTAAATACCTATTCAAATTTTATTTCAACCCCTGGATATCCAAATTTTCATTAATTTTCATAATCTCATTGTTATATATTTACACCTTGTAGGACGTGTATAGCACCACTAGATGGGGGGTTGAATAATGGATGCGGAAAATTTGGTACTTTTGAACCAAAAACTTCACTTCTGAAAACAATTTCTTTTTTCATATCCTGATTTAAAATAATTAAATGACCTGGTTACAGACCTTCAAAAATTATGAAATTTGGTGTGAATGAACTGTCTGATATTATAAGTATCTCATACAAATTTCAGAATAAAACTCCACCCCCAACCCCTTGAAAATATGTTATTAGTCAGATTGCACGAATCTGCCAGAAACAGTACCCTGATTTGAAAAATTTATTCCAATTGATTGGAGACTCCAAATGGTCTGAAAATTTAAATACAAGACCCTAAATATATTTATTTAAATGTGTTGAAACATTTTTGAAAATTCCTTTGGAAAGTATATCAATCACGTTGATGTTCTCATTCTTTGCAACTCAGAAAATCAGATTGCACTAGTCTCAGAACTAATCATGTCTGACTGACTTATACTTATCCAAATGAGTTAAAACTTGTGCCAAATGAAATCTAGGATATGTGGATATGTTTCTAAAATGTTTTGTAATTTTTGAAAAATGTTTACTATTTTTTCTATCACAGCGAAATTGATACAAAATGATAGAAACTTAAAGTAAAGTGCTGAAAGTAAGAACACCAAGAATTTTATACTGCTTCGGTTAAAACAACCTACTCTAGTCTTCGAGGACACCTTCCTCTATTATCACTAAACACCAAAAACACCTTAAAACAAGGGTTATTGGAGTTATACACCTACTCCACCCTTTTACAACCAATACAACCAAAACAACCAAACAAACCGATTACGAACTCCACCACCAATCGAATGAAGGTTTGATCATACCTTGATCAACCTTTTACAATAATGTATGAGTGTGCGTGATATAATCAAAGCCCATACAATATTTTGAATATATGTACAATAGGCTTGAGAGAAGAAGAAGAAAGAAAGAAAAAGAGAAGAAGCAAGTAGTAGAGCTTCTTGATCTCTTCTTTTTAACCATGTGTGGCCGCACCCTAGGGCCTTCTTCCTTTCTTGAGAATTCTCTTTAATTCCCTTGAAAGATTGCCTTGTGTAGAAATGGCACCATCTTACTTACTTGGTACACTATGATTGGAAGAATGACTTGACCTTGCTTACTTGTCACTTGATGATTGATCCAACTTGTCATCCTTAAATGTGCTGTAAAAATCTGAATAAAAATCATACAACATGTGCCAAATAGTAGTCAACAGATTACCATACAATCACACATTAATCCCCTTCAGTTTTAGAATAAAAGTGAAGACAAAAATGCACTAAAATTCGTCCATAATAAACAACATGTGCTGAAATTTCAGCATGTGTTGTATTTTGAACTGTTTCCTTGTGTATTGCCTTCCTTAATGTTACCAATCATGTGTGGCTTATTTTCCACCAATTGAAGTGCCAAATAAGTGCCAAATAAGCTCCGCCTAAGCTCCAACATGGCTGAGAATGGCATGTAAGCTGAATGTATATGTGCTGAAATTTCACTTTAGTAAGCTTTGCCAAATAATGCACAATATTTACACATATATAGTAAATTGTAATCAGCCCTAATTTGAATTTTCTAGAACACTTTAACATGTCTTCAATGTGTAAAAAATGTCTAGATACATGTTACAACTCATGCCAAAAAAATGTTCCATGTGTTGTGTTCGTAGAAAACCAAATTTTCGACTTTCGTCGGTTATGTGATTTTTCTCCAATTAAATTCAAACTTTTTGCACATCTCATATATATTATGTCACACATAATGTACACAAAATAAAGTATATATTCAGCTCTAATGGATGATTAAGAGGCCCCCATGTGCTAAAAAAATCGAATTTGAAATCTCCACAATTTGGCCTAAATTGTGGGTGATTTGTGTGTGCCAACATTGAATGATTTAGTGGATGAATTTAACATGTGAGCCACGAAAGTTTTGGCTATTTTTGAAGTATATGGTCTGGCCATTTTCATATGGCAAGTACGTGACTCGTTGGCGAAGTTTCGGTAGTCACCCGATACGATAATTTTTGGTTTATAACCTTGTAACGGGTCGTTATAATTTTGTCACCACCATGACTTATACCATATGATATAAGACCTGAATATACTCATAAATATGAGGTGTATATAGTGGTGTGACGTTCACGTACGTTTGTAATATATGTAACGTGTTAGTAGTACGTCGGAATATTTGTATTGTGCCTTTTTTTAAAAAAATCTGAATATATATATATATATATATATATATATATATATATATATATATATATATAAAATATATGTAGGCGTGTGTATTGAATGGGTAAGGAGACTTTCCATTTTTAATTTGTTGCCATCAAGCTTTGTCCAAATATGTATCCATTTAATGAACTAGGTAGTTCATTAACTTAAGTACTTTACTTAATGAACTAGTTTAGTTCATTAATTGTGGCACCTGAAAATAGTTCAAAGACAACAAATGTTTGCCATATGATGTAAGCTTCAACGCTTCATGGCTTGTTAGTATGACAACAATATATATAAAGCATATGAGGCATGTATATCACAAAAGCGTGTCAAGTAATAATTTTGTCATGCATTTCATAAAGCGTACTATTTACATCATGCATTTGTAAATCATTCAAGCACTTTTTTCTCAACACACCCATCCAAAAATTTCTCTTTTTCTTTGTGATCAATATTTAACAAATATATATCCATATTATTTTACCCAACCATATTTGAGGTTCATTTTATAAAATACCCAATTTATCTTTGTAATCCACCTTATGGATGAATGTAGTATCTTCCTTAGCGGGTATATTCTTTTGATTCAACATGTATTATGTCTTAACTCCATTTGGTGAAAAACACCTATTATGGTCGAAATGTTCCTAACACTAGTGACATTAATCCCTCCTAAATTACCAAGTGTTGGAAATCAAGTGGTTTAAATCTATCATTCTAAATAAATCTATCTAATCCTCCTAAATGTCTTCTAACCACTTCATGTCACACTCTACTAAACATACATATTATCAAAACTAGAATTTGTTTAATCAAAGGGATTGGAGGGGGTGATGGCCGAGAGTTAGGGAGGGCGTGAGGAGGCTGCCAAGTCATCATTAAGTGCGAGATGTTGAGAAATCGGGGTTTGAATGATTTGAAAATGCATGATTTAAATGTTACGTGTTTACACATTGCATGAATTAAGTGTTATTTGATTTATGTACGTGATAAAAATGCTTTACATGCTTATATATAATTTTGTCGTATTAACGTGACATGAAGCATTAAAGCTTACATCATATGGCAAACATTTGTTGTCTTTATACTAATTTCAGGTGCCATGATAAATGAACTAAACTAGTTCATTACTAAAGGAGATGAACTAACTAGTTCTTTTAGACTGGTCAGATTGCAGACAAAATAGAGCAGTTATCTTGGAAAGACTGAAAGACTAACTTTCCTTTTCTCAAATCAAGTGATTCTTGTTGCAAATGAAAGCTAATAGTCAGAAGTATAACTCCACAAAAATCACGAATTTTGAAAATGGTTTGCTATTTTTTCAAGACATAAGTTTTATGAAATCTGCAGTGAAAACATGTAGAAAACTGAACAGTAGAAAGAAGACAAGAACACCAAAGATTTATGCTGGTTCGGTCAATGTGACCTACTCCGGTCCCAAGGACCACCTTTTCTTGGATTTCACTATAAAATGAACACAAATACAACCAGAACCAAGCTTGATCCTTGGGTTAAACACCAACCCTATTCAAGACTTGGATGAACACCTCTACGCAACAAATTTACTACCTATTTGTGTAGCCTTATAAACTTGCCTAACCAATTTTACAAAATCACCAAGAGAGGCGTGTATAATGTAGCTCAACAACAACAAGAAATGAAACACCTTCGCTACAATGAATCAAGAACAAGAAGAGAATAGTAAGAATAATCTTCAACTTTTGCTTTCAAATGTGAGTTCTCTTCTTCACCTTTATCTCCTATTTATACTGTGAAATAGGTGTTGTACCCCATGAAAAATCATATTGTACTTGAGACTTGTATAAGTGAATTAATGAAAATTTGCATCCTTCAAGTACATTTTACTAAGTTTTATTATTACTTCTTTAATTAAATTTTCTCAAAGCAAATATTATATAATTATACAAGCATGAGTTATGAAGCATGTGAAATAGCCAATCCACCCCCCAAGATCTTAAGAATTTCGGCCACAAGGCCTTAAAGGACCTTAGAATGTTCTTCCAATTATAAGAAGACTAATCCTAAGGGTCTTCTTAAAAGAAAGCCAAAAGCCCACATTAGAAATTAAATATTATAAGTAGTGAAATATGAGAAATAACAAAATAAACCCCTCCCAACCCTCAAGAAATTCGGCCACCCCATGAAGTTCTAGAAAACTCATGATATTTCCTATTTCTATTTTATTAAGAAAATCAAGAATACAATAATTAAGGAAAGACAAGCATGGGGGACAAAAGTAACTAAGTTGTACTTTTCATGCACCTTGTCTCCCCACTCTCCCCTTCATGCGCCGGCCCCCTCTCTTCTACCAAGAAGTCTCCTTCTTCTTCTTTAATAAGGATCCTTTTCACCCATCTCCAACCTACTACATCTTCAAGAATTGATCAAGCAAGTAGCAAAGACTCTCCCTCTCCTTTCCCCAAAAACACACGGCTAGAGAGTAACTAGAAGGCTCAAGGATATCTCCACCACTAAGATTCAAGGTCCATCTAAGTAAGTACATGCTAAACTTCCTTAGGTGAATTTCCTATTTCAAGAAATGAAGGTTATGTTGGTACCTTTTTTCCTTGCTAAAACCACGGCCTCCTTGTTTCTTAGGTGAGGATTTCTCAAGCGACTAGGTGGTGCTAACACCTTGGTGGTTTGAACTCCATTCAAACCTCATTGGTAAGTTAGTATAGCTTTAATCTAGCTCTATTTTTCATATAAATTGATAGCTAATGTCTCTTCTTTTTCCCCCCAAAAACCGTATGTCATATGGAAGTAGTGGAGGGAACCTTCAAGCCATTCTATCCAAGATCCAAGCTAAAGAAAGATTCTAGCTTAAAGAGGCAAGTATAATCTAGATAATCTTGACTTATTTGTAAAGTATGTTCTTGAATGACTAGCTATTTTAATATGTAAATCTTAGTTGAAAGTATTAAGTTTAAGCATGAGAATTTAGTGTTCCTTAAGAGAAAGTGACTTGCATGTGTGAAATTCTTCCGAAGATAAGTTCTTTGTCTACATTGAATATGAATATGTTGTATGTCTAAGTTAAACATGGCAAAATTCCTCATTCTTACCATGGAAGGGGACGGTTGAAGGGGAAGGTAGGAAGGAACGTTTGTTCTTGTGAAGAACATGTCTTGTGAGGCAAAAGATATGTGGAAGTTGTATGTTTGAATGATTTATTACTTAGGTGTATTATGTTCATTATAAAAACAATGAAAAATAAGCCCTTTCATGTGTAAGAAAGGGGTAGTTTTGGGGGTTATGTGGTACATAAATTAGTTGTGCCAAATGTAGACTTTATTAAGTACAAAATGTGCAATAACAACGTGTGCTATGTGTACGTTTCAAACTGTTTTTGAAGTGATTCGTATGTAGCCTATAGAATGTTATAGAACCTGGAATGTCTATGTTAAAAGGGTATTTGGTGGCTAGTAAGTCATTTTAGAGGAATAAGTTAAATTGGTAAACACTTGACGAGAAGAGTGACAAAAAGGATAAACTACTGGAACTGGTCAGATTTAAGTGACGTGTTATATGACCCGAAAATGGACCTTAGAAACGTGCAAATGAGCTGATTTTTGGCAGTATGCTAGCCTTGTGTGTTTATTAAATCTGTGAATTTAAATTTTGGAGAAAGGACTTGTGGTTTATTCGCAATACAATTTTTAGTGAAAGCTGGTCATTCCAGATTCTGCATGTACCTAGTTTAGGAAAATAGTTAAATGAACCCCTTATATCCATTGGATTGCTCTGGAATTTTTATGGTAATCACTTAGGACATATATGAACATGTCCATGTAAATACATGAGCTTGGAACCACCGTTTTAAGGGTTCACAACTAAGTTGAAGTTAGGGGTACAAAACTGGAAAACAGGACAGAATTATGGCGTGAGTTGGGAGGCATTATTATTGCGAATTTGGGCTCGTATGTGCTATTGGGCTTATGAATATTATTTCACAGAACGTTAATTCTGGAAATTTTTCTAGCTTAAGGAACAAGACTATATATATATATATATTATGTGATGCATCTAGCCATGAGTTTCATGATGCACGTCATGCATTGCATCATCATCATTCACATGATCTATGAAACTGAGTTCATGTCAAAGAAATTACGAAAAAGTGCTTTTAAAGAAAAGATTTCACTTTTGAAAAGAACGACTCCTATTGGTACCATTGATTCTGGCCAGCATAACCCGCTCCAGATCCGGGGTTAACTGATCTATTGATGATTATGACCGTAAAGGCCCAGAGAGAATAGACATGGCTATGATTATTATGACCGTTCAGGCCTGGAGAGAATAGACCTGATAATGATGATTTATGACAGGCCTGGAGAGAATAGACCTGATGACGATGATTGATCGTATGACCGTTTTCAGATCCGGACATAATAGATCTGATGGGAATGGTATGCCCGCCTCAGATCCGGATATGATAGATCTGAATACTCACTCCTCTCATTTTATTAACGACGATGTTTTAAAAGAAAGAATGAAAGAACTTATCCTTATTTTTGTCATGACGCATCACATGTGCATACGCATGCATACTGCATTTTTCTATGGCTAGTCGAATGATTGATGTACTACTACGTAGGCTATGATGATATGGTTTAATATCTCCTAAGCTATGACCTTAATATGCTTCCTTGTCTCTTAAGTTATGATCCTATGTCCTTATGGAGGATGAATTGAAAGTCAGGTATGTTACGGATCCAAACTTTTGGGGGTTTGGTTCTTGTGTATACTTTTCATTTAATTCATGATTATTTATGACATACTTGCTGGTGACTTTGTCACTCACCCCATTATTTTTCCTCCCATAGCCTGTAGGGAACAGGGCCGAGTGGATCGATGACGAGCTTAGGGTTTCCTATGCATATGCGTGCGAGAGAGGATAGCCTCAGGACTTTAGTATGATGACTTATGTTTGATGAACTTATGATGGGATTTTAAATTTGGACATCTCTTTTATTTTGTGGGCATGGATGTAGAAGATGTTATGAATATTCAGTATGTTTTTTTATTTAAAAGTTTTTATTCTGCCGCAGTTATGGCTTACTTGACGATGTGTAAGCAGAAAAGTCCATTTACTTGTTATGGACTACGATATATAATGAATCGAGGCCTGGTACTCTCCCTAGTGAAGTACGGCGGGCGCACCGTACACGGGCAAGCCGGTGTAGGGCGCTACAAGTGGTATCAGAGCCGAGGCTCTAGATTCGGGCAGAATATAAAATTAAGTTATGATTTTAGAAATCTAAGTTTGACCTTAGACCTAAGTCAAGATCCTAGAAGAGAGTTGACTGTAGACTAGGACGACTTAGACTTAAAATTAGGGCCTTGACCTGATAATGGTGCCCTAGTCGATGAAATTTTATATATCATGGAATTTAATTCGTATCGTATCTTCTTACGTGCCACTTAAATTTCTATTGGATTACGAATTAAATTATGTCGCTTATCTGGATATTTTCACCTTGAATAAAATTCCAACACTACATAGTGCAGATGGCACAACCACGAGGCAGACCCGCTAGGGCTCGACCAGAGGTGCAGGAGCCTATTCCTCCTCCACCCGCCCAGATTCCTCCACCACCAACACCACAGGATCAGAATCCACCCCCGGCCCAGAATAATCTGCCACCCCTGGGGCCTCTGCCCTAGATGATTCTAGACATTCATACTTTTCAGACGTTTTGCCAGACTGTGACCCAGGTCGGTCAAGTGATGTTACAGCAGAATGCTCCTCCCCAGCCTCATGATCCTGTCAGGGATGCCCAGTACTATTTCAAGAAGTTGAAAAGAGCTAATGTCCCGTCCTTTGAGGGAAAATTGGACCCGGATGCTGCTGAGAAATGGTTGGATGAGGTGGAAAACTATTTTGAATTAATTCGTGCACCTGAGGAGTGAAAACTCAAGCTGTTAGGCCATTCCTACTTGGGGAAGCGACCCAATGGTGGAAGGCCAATTTGCAATCTTTGCCAAGGCCGATATCGTGGGAGAGATTTCTTCAAGAGTTTAACAAGTTTTACATACCACCTTCTGTAAAGTTACAAAAGAGACATGAGTTCGAATTGTTGATACAAGAGCAGGGAATGACGGTTGCGGATTATGCCAACAAGTTTATAGCCTTGGGAAGTTTTCAGCCATCTACCATGAATGACGAGGAGACCAAAATGCTGAAATTTGAGAGAGGATTAAATCCAAGGATCAGAACGTGGTTAGTTAATGCAAATCCATTTAACTTTGGTGCACTGTTAGATGCTTGCTACAGAATCGAGAGAGACATTATTCGTCGAGACGAGATGGGCAGAAGAGAGGAAGGGAAGTGTCAGGAAATAGAGGATCTCGCAAAGCAGCTAAGCAGAATTCCAGAGGCCCAGGACGACAAGGAAAGAATCGTTTTCAGCGCCGTTCTCAGCAGAAGAATCAGACAAAGAATCAGGGCCAGCAGCCAGCTATTCCGACCTGTTCTCACTGCAAGAAGCGTCATGTTGGAGAGTGTTTTACCCAGGCAGGTAGGTGCTTTTGGTGTGGCAAGGTGGGTCATATCCTCAAGGATTTTCCGGATAAGGGGACTATGTGCTTCGGATATGGAAAAGTTGGACACATGATTAAAGACTGCCCGGAGAAAGGGACCCAGCAGCAGCAACAAGCAAAGAACCAGTGTCAGTGTTCAAACGCAAGGGTCCATGTTATGACTGACGCCGCTGTTGAGGAGGCTAATGATGTTGTGGCGAGTATGTTTTAAAATTTATGCAATGCTTAAATCTTTGCAAGATATTGTTGCTTTGTTGTTGCTTAATAAATCTTGCATAATTCAGGAGCTATCTTAGTATATTTTGTGCCTGCAAATGTACTGTTTGATAGTGGTGGTAGCCACTCATTTATCATGAGGAAATTCGCAAAGAATATCGATCATAACCTAATCTACCTTGAGACACCCTATAGAGTTCAAGGAGCTGGTGATCAGGTGCTTGTCTCTCATCATTTCTTCAGAAATTGCGCACTTGAGTTTGATGATCAGCGGTTTGAAGCCGATTTAATTCCCATATCCATGAGTGACTTTGATGTAATTCTTGGAATGGACTGGCTCTCCAAGAATTATGCACACATCGATTGCAGTGAAAGGCGGGTTACTATTAAGGACCCAATGCGTAAGGAAGTAAATGTTCATGGTGGTTCAAAATTAAGGAAATGTCCCAAGAGCATCTATGTGAACACGCTCCGTGCTTGTAAGGCGTTGAAGAAAGGATACGAGTGATTCCTAGTTTATGCACTAAGTGCCGATCAAGCGCCTTCTGACATTTCTCAAGTTCTGGTAGTTCGAGAGTATCATGATGTCTTCCTAGAGGAATTACCGGGTCTTCCCCCAGATCGAGAGATCTCTTTTGAAATCAATCTAATTCCGGGAGCTGAGCCGATATCAAAGGCTCCTTATCAGATGGCGCCTGCATAATTGAAAGAACTGAAGGAGCAGTTACGTGAGCTGTTGGAGAAGAAACTCATCCGCCCAAGTGTCTCGCCTTGGGGTGCTCCCGTGCTATTTGTAAAGAAAAAGGATGGGAGTATGCGCCTATGCATCGACTATAGAGAACTCAACAATATCACAATAAAGAACAAATACCCATTGCCTAGGATCGACGATCTGTTCGATCAGCTTCGGTAAGCGATTAAAAGTTTTTATTTCAATAATATTTCTATTTTGAACACTGCCTAAAGATATCTTGATACAGGGAGCACAAATTTTTAGTAAGATTGATCTTCGTTCTGGATACTTCCAATTGAAGATCAAAGCCGAGGATGTTCCAAAAACCGCATTCAGGACACGTTATGGACATTATGAATTTCTTGTAATGCCATTCGGATTGACCGACGCCCCCACGACATTTATGGATCTGATGAATCGAGTATTTCAAGAGCAACTGGACAAGTTTGTTGTGGTTTTCATCGATGATATCTTGATCTACTCACCGGATGAAGAGTCCTATGTAGCCCATTTAAGGATCGTCCTTGACATCTTACGAAGGAAGCAACTGTATGCCAAATTCAGTAAATGCGAATTTTGGCTGCACAGTGTAGCATTTCTGGGACATGTTATATATGAGGATGGAATATCTGTAGATCCCAAAAAGATCGAGGCAATCATAGAATGGCCAAGGCCGACGAACATTACGGAAGTACGGAGTTTTCTTGGTCTCGCCTGCTATTATCGTAAGTTTGTTGAAGGGTTTTCTCGGATTGCTATGCCTCTCACCCGTTTGACACAGAAAGAGACCAAGTTCGAATGGACCTCAGATTGTGAAAGGAGTTTTACTTAATTGAAGGAGAAGTTGACTTCTGCTCCAGTTTCGGCGCAACCAATTTTGAGTGAAAGCTTCATAGTGTACAGTGATGCCTCGAAAAATGGTCTTGGATGTGTGTTAATGCAAAAAGATCGAGTGATTGCGTATGCATCCCGACAGCTGAAGCCGTTTGAGCAGAATTACCCAGTACATGATCTCGAGCTTGCAGCTGTAGTCTTTGCCTTAAAGATATGGAGACACTATCTGTACGGTGAAAGGTGCAAGATCTTCATGGATCACAAGAGTCTTAAGTACCTTTTCACTCAGAAAGAATTAAATATGCGTCAACTCCAATGGCTAGAGTTGATGAAGGACTACGACCTCTCTATTCAGTATCATCCGGGGAAAGCCAATAAGGTTGCCGACGCCTTGAGTCGAAAGACAAGCCATCCGCATCAACCACCTTTGCAGCGTGATATGGAAGAGTTTGATCTCGAGGTGGTTGATTCCATTGATAACGTGCTCGCTAAGTTGGTATTGATTCCTTCACTGATTGACAAAATTAAGGAGGGTCAGGAAAGAGATGAAGCTTTGAAGAAACTAAGGACAAGTTGAAGACGAAACCATCTGAGGATTTTGATATCAGAAATGATGACAGTTTGTGGTTTAGGGGACAACTGTGCACACCCAATGACGATGATATAAGGAATGAAGTTCTTCGGGAAGCTCATAATTCTCGTTTATCTATTCATCCTGGAGCCAACAAAACGTACCAAGACTTAAAGCAAAAATTCTGGTGGCATGGCACGAAGAGGCAAAGTGCAGAATTCGTGGAGAAGTGCCTGGTTTGTTAGAAAGTGAAAGCGGAACATCAGAGACCCACTGGATTATTGTAGCCACTTGAAGTTCCCGAGTGGAAGTGGGGTTACATTACTATGGACTTCGTAACTGACCTGCCAAGGACAAAGAATGGACATGATGCTACTTGGGTAGTAGTCGATCGTTTAACGAAGTCCGCTCACTTCATGACTATTACCATCAAAGCCTCTATGGAAACGTTGGCTACTACGTATGTTGATCAGATTGTGTGCCTTCATGGAGTACCCATGAGCATTATTTGTGACCGCGACCCTCACTTTACTTCTAGATTTTGGACAACTTTCCAAAATGCGATGGCCACCGATATACGAATGAGCTCTGTATTTCACCCACAGACAGATGGTCAATCGTAGAGAACCATCCAAACACTGGAAGACATGTTGCGAGCTTGCATACTTGACTTCGGAGGAAGTTGGGACAAGAGTCTCAAACTAGTGGACTTCTCCTATAATAATAGCTACCATCGATCTATTGGGATGGCTACTTATGAAGCGCTATATGGGAGAAAGTGCCGCTCTCCACTTTATTGGGACAAAATTTGAGATAAAGTTTTTACCGGACCTGACTTAGTGGAGCAGACTCGAGAAAAAGTGATGGCAATCAAGCAATGGTTGAAAGTGGCCCAAGATAGAAGCAAGGTTTGGGCAGACGAGAAGCGGCGGCCGTTGGAATTTCAGGATGGAGAAAAAGTTTTCTTGAAAGTATCACCATCAAAGGGAGTTAAAAGATTTGGTATAAAAGACAAATTAAGCCCAAGATTTGTTGGGCTATATGAGATTCTTGAAAGGATTGGAGAAGTCGCTTACTGGCTAGCACTACCGCAATCGCTATCTCAATTGCACAATGTATTTCACGTATCTCAGCTTCGCCGGTACGTGCATGAGCCCAGTCAAATCATTGAGGAGCAACCTTTGAAAGTTGAAGCCAACGCGACATACGAAGAAGAGCCGGAGAGGATTGTTGACCGCAAGGAAAAGACACTAAGGAAACAATCCATTCCTATGGTTAAGGTGCAATGCAAGCACCATTCGATTGATGAAGCTACTTGGGAGACGGAAGAAAACATGAGAAGCTTATACCCCTACCTTTTTGATCAGCGCTCTTAAGTTTCGAGGATGAAACATGTAATAAGGGGGGAGGATCTTGTACCCCTTGAAAAATCATATTGTACTTGAGATTTGTATAAGTGAATTAATGAAAAGTTGCATCCTTCAAGTACATTTTACTAAGTTTTATTATTACTTCTTTAATTAAATTTTCTCAAAGCAAATATTATATAATTATACAAGCATGAGTTATGAAGCATATGAAATGCCCAATTCACCCGCCAAGATCTTAATAGTTTCAGCCACAAGGCCTTAAAGGACCTTAGAATGTTCTTCCAATTATAAGAAGACTAATCCTAAGGGTCTTCTTAAAAGAAAGCCCAAAAGCCCACATTAGAAATTAAATATTGTAAGTAGTGAATTATGAGAAATAACAAAATAAACCCCTCCCAGCCCTCAAGAAATTCGGCCACCCCATGAAATTCTAGAAGACTCATGATATTTCCTATTTCTATTTTATTAAGAAAATCAAGAATAGAATAATTAAGGAAAGACAAGCATGGGGGACAAAAGTAACTAAGTTGTACTTTTCATGCACCTTGTTTCCACACTCTCCCCTTCATGCGCCGGCCCCCTCTCCCCTACCAAGAAGTCTCCTTCTTCTTCTTTAATAAGGAGCCTTTTCACCCATCTCCAACCTACGACATCTTCAAGACTTGATCAAGCAAGTAGCAAGGATTCTCCCTCTCCTTTCCCTAAAAACACACGGCTAGAGAGTAACTAGAAGGCTCAAGGATATCTCCACCACCAAGCTTCAAGGTCCATCTAAGTAAGTAGATGCTAAACTTCCTTAGGTGAATTTCCTATTTCAAGAAATGAAGCTTATGTTGGTACCTCTTTCTCCTTGCTAAAACCGTGGCCTCCTTGGTTCTTAGGTGAGGATTTATCAAGCTACTAGGTGGTGCTAACACCTTGGTGGTTTGAACTCCATTCAAGCCTCATTGGTAAGTTAGTATAGCCTTAATCTAGCTGTATTCTTCATATAAATAGATAGCTAATGTCGCTTCTTTTTCCCCCCAAAAACCGTATGTCATATGGAAGTAGTGGAGGGAAACTTCAAGCCATTCTATCCAAGATCCAAGCTAAAGGAAGATTCTAGCTTAAAGAGGCAAGTATACTCTAGATAATCTTGACTTATTTGTGAAGTATGTGATTGAATGACTAGCTATTTTAAGATGTAAATCTTAGTTGAAAGTACTAAGTTTAAAGCATGAGAATTTAGTGTTCCTTAAGAAAAAGTGACTTGCATGTGTGAAATTCTTCCAAAGATAAGTTCTTTGTCAACATTAAATATGAATATATTGTATGTTTAAGTTAAACATGGGAAAATTCCTCTTTCTTACCATGGAAGGGGACGGTTGAAGGGGGAGGTAGGAAGGAACGTTGGTTCTTGTGAAGAACATGTCTTGTGAGGCAAAAGATATGTGGAAGTTGCATGTTTGAATGATTTATTACTTAGGTGTATTATGTTCATTATAAAAACAACGAAAAATAAGCCCTTTCATGTGTAAGAAACGGGCTGTTTTGGGGGTTATGTGGTACATGTAGGATCTGCAAGGCACCACTAGAAGGGGGGGTTGAATAGGTGGTGCGGAAAATATGGTTTTTAAAATTTCTTTAAACCTAACCAATTCAAGTTCTGAAAACAAATTCTGTTTTCAGGACCAGTTTTAAAACGTTTTAAAAACTAGGTTAGAGGTCTCCAAAAATTATGAAATTTTGAGAGAACTTAGCCTCAGATGTTGTGAGGGTCCCCTAAAAATTTCAAATCAAAATTCAACCTTTAACCCCTTCAAAAACCGTTGGCACTCAGATTGTGCAAATCTGCCAGAAACGGTAGATGGTTTTGAAAAATTAATTCCTATTTGTGTGAATGTCCAAATGATCTGAAAATTTGACCAATAACTCCTCACACACTATATTGAAATGGGTTGAAACAGTTTTTGAAAATTCTTTTGGGAAGTAGGTCAAATACACCCAAAGTCTCAACCTTTGCAAGTCTGAAAATCAGACTGCACTAGTCTCAGAACTTTTGATGTTTGGATGACTTATACTTGTCCAAAAGGGTTGAAACTTGTGCCAAATTAACCCTAGAACGTTTATGTATGTTTCTGGAAATTTTTATAATTTTTAGAAAACGTTTACTATTTTTGCGAACGTGAACAATATGAGTAAACAGCGCAGAAACTGAAACGTAAATGCAGAAAGTAAATTGCACCAAGAATTTTATACTGGTTCGGTTATAAACAACCTACTCCAGTCTTCAAGGAACACCTTCCTTGGTTCACACTAATTTCACACACGCAGTACACCTTACCGCAGGGTTGATAGAGTTACACCTTAACTCCAACCCTTTACAAACCTTGTATTGTGAGTACAATTTGCACGAACACCACCACCTCGCTAGAATGAAGATTGATCACACCTTGATCAATCTTGTACAATGATGAATGAATGGTGGTTTCTATGAAGCCTATTCAAGGATGAAAGAAGTAAAGTACAATAGGCTTTTTACAAGAAGAAGAAAGAAAGAAAGTGTAGGAGAAGAAAGCTTTTGCACTTTGATCACTTTTGAATATGATTCTTGGTGTTGTTTTTGTTTGTTCTTCTCTTCCCCTTATAGAAGGTCCAGCCGTCCCCCTTGTGTCTCTTCTCCCTCTTGAAAATTTCCTTTTAATTGCTTGGAGAGTGTGAGACATCATAGTGACAACACTTTGCTTACTTGGCATCACTTCATTGGACCATCATTTAGTCATTGCTTACTTGACACCTCTTGATTGGCTCATTGTTGTCATCATTTGATGACATGGATATTCTGAAAAAAACACTAAATATATGCCAAATAGTTAATTATCAAATCATGCCAAAATAGTCACAATATGTCATAAAGTTTGAGACACAAAAATCTCTCTCTTTCCATCTCCAAAATTCGGCCATATCAACTTGTAAATGCTGAAATTTTCAGCATTTACCATGTGAGATTAAATCAATATTTCTTCCATTTTTCTTTGAATTTCTTCCATAAAAATACAACCAATATTTAAGGCAATTCTTGCTACAAGTTTGAGAATGAATTTGGACACCAAAAGGAGATACCATTCGGCCACAACATGTCTTGCACATGCTGAAATTTCAGCATGTGTAACATCCACTCTTTCTTCAAAATGTTGCCTATTTTGCATTGTTTTAATTTAAGAATTCAATCAACATTAAGTATACAATATTCTCATCATGTATAGAATAAAACTTGACAACCATGAGGCCTATATTTCGGCCATAACCACTACACACATGCTGAATTTTTCAGCATGTGTGATATTCAAAAATATCACTTCCTTTATTCTATAAACTATTCAAAACATTTCCATATCTCATTTAATTTATTCCTTAATAAAAGATTGACATTTTATCTTCCTTCATGATGAAGAAAACGGCCATAGCTAGTGTGACATGCTGAAATTTTCAGCATGTGACATAAGAGAGGTGTATGTTGAAAACTTACCTTTTGTAGCTTCTCTCTTTGATTAATCAACATTGTATGATTGATTCTTGATCAATCAACATGCCAACAAGGCTCCACATGTGCTCCACATCAGCTGTAGTGACGTTTGAATATGTTTGTGCATGTGCTGAAATTTATTTTTGCTAACTTTGAAAAATAGTGCACATTTAATATTACACACATGTAATATTCCAATCAGCCCTTAATTTAATTTTCTAGAACACTTTAAGATGTATATTATATGTAAAAAGTGTCTAGATACGTGCCACATCATGTTCAAGAAAAACGTTCCATGTCAAGTGCGTAGAAAACCGAATTTTCGATATTTATCGATTACCCGATTTTTCTCTAATTTAAATTCCAACTTTTGCACATGCTATATATATTATGTTATACATAATATATATAATATATACTTTAATTTTCAGCACTTGGCTGATTTAAAGTGGTACCATAAACATGTGACTAAAATAAAATTAGAATCTTCACATTTTGGCCTAAATGTGGGGTGATTTGTGTGTGCCAACATGGAAAGTATTTTTGTCTCAATATACAGTGTATGGCACGAAATTTTTAATGAATTTTGATGTATATGGGCTGGCCATTTATTTATGGCAAGTACGTGACACGTTGGCGAAGTTTCGGTATCGCCCGATACGACAAATTTCGGTTTAGAACCTTTTATCGTGTCGTATTTAATTTGTCATCACCATATCTTATATCATATGATATAAGATCAGAATATACTCATAAATATGAGTTAAGTATAGTGGTGTGACGTAAACGTACGTTCGTAAGATATATAACGTGTCGATAGTACGTTGGAATAAATGTGTATGTGCCTTTAAAAAAAATCTGAAAATATATATATATTATGTATATATGGCGTGTGAAATGATGTGGGGAGGAGGAGAGAACTTTCCTTCCATAGCTATGTTGCCTTCATGTCTTTTCCAAATGCATCTTCCTTTAATGAACTACTTAGTTTATTAAACTAAGTACTTCACTTAATGAACTACTTTAGTTCATTAATTGTGGCACCTGAAAATAGTATAAACTCAACAAATGTTCGCCATATGATGTAAGCTTTATAGCTTCATGGCTCGTTAGTACGGCAACATAATATATAAGCTAAATAAGGCAAGTTATCATGCATACATGTACACTTGTGTATATATATATATATCCACGTTAATATATATATATATATATATATATATATATTCAAATTTCTTTATTTTGAAATCACTCAAACCCTCATATTTCTACAATCTCCCCCTTTTGATGATTTTCAAAATAACTAGTGTACATGATTTAAGTGTCAACTCTCCCCCTTGAATTATGCACAGATTTGAAATTTGAATTTCGAATTTCAAATCCGCCTCCCCCTTGATTCATGCAATTAGGATCAATCAGTGATCTCTCTCCCCCTTAAATCTCTCTCTCTCCCCCTTAAATCATGCTTCTCTCTCCCCCTTTATTTTGGAAAGATAATCAAAAGATTCCTGTCAAAAAGGAAAGTAAATCAAATGATATCGCATTAAATCACATCAACAGGAAGCATGCCTAATTTAGAACGGAGAGATTCAAATGTGGCTTGATTTAAGGCCTTAGTAAATATATCCGCTACTTGTGATTCTGTGCGTACGTGATCTATGACAATATTACCATTGTTAACGTGGTCACGAAGAAAATGATAGCGAACTTCTATATGCTTAGCCTTAGAGTGTAAAACGGGGTTCTTAGACAAATTTATTGCACTCATACTATCACAATATATAGGAATTTTATCTACGGTAATTCCAAAGTCCGAAAGTTGTTGTTTTATCCACAACAACTGTGTGCAACAAAGGCTAAGAGCCATATACTCAGCCTCAGTAGTGGACAAAGCAACACTTGCTTGCTTTTTGGAAAACCATGAAATAAGGGAATTTCCTATAAATTGGCAAGTTCCGCTCGTGCTTTTTCTATCTATTTTGCAGCCACCATAATCTGCATCAGTGTAAGCATGTAAGTCGAATGTAGAATCCTTATCGTACCAAATACCTAAGGTGGGCGTGTGCTTGATATAGCGAAATATTCTTTTTACCGCATTTAAGTGTGACACCTTAGGTTGACTTTGAAAACGAGCACACATGCATACGCTAAACATGATGTCAGGCCTACTAGCAGTTAAATATAGTAAAGAACCTATCATAGATCGATATAATCCATTATCAACGTCTTTACCATGTTCATCTTTGTCTAATTTAGTAGTAACACTCATAGGCGTGGGGGATGGTTTCAAATTTTCAAAATTGAACTTCTTGATCATGTCATTTATGTACTTAGCTTGGATTATATGAATTCCTTTACTCGTTTGCTTAATCTGCAAGCCAAGAAAATAATTAAGTTCACCAACCATAGACATTTCAAATTCAGCTTTCATACAATTTTCAAAATCCTTAACGAGTCTATGTGAGGTAGAACCAAAAATAATGTCATCTACGTAAATTTGAATAATAAGTAAATCTGATTTTTCTTGTTTCAAAAATAGTGTACTATCTATAGTACCACGTTTAAAATTATTTTCTAAAAGAAAGGTAGCAAAACGATCATACCATGCTCTAGGCGCTTGCTTTAGTCCATATAGTGCCTTCTTTAGTTTGTACACGTGATCAGGATGTTTCAAATCTTCAAAACCGGGTGGTTGCTTCACGTATACTTCTTCTTGTATAAACCCATTTAGAAAAGCACTTTTGACGTCCATTTGATATAATTTAAAATCTTTCATGCAAGCAATAGCAAGTAAGAGTCGTATGGCTTCTAAACGTGCTACGGGTGCAAATGTTTCATCGTAGTCTATTCCTTCTTCTTGATTATATCCTTGAGCTACGAGTCTTGCTTTATTTCTAACGACCTTTCCTTCTTCATTCATTTTGTTCCTAAATACCCACTTTGTGCCTATTATTGTCTTATCTTGTGGTCGTGACACTAAATCCCATACATCATGCATAGCATCAATCCAAGATGAATCACTCAAAGCATCATGCACATTTTTAGGCTCAATTTCAGAAATCATAGCATGAAATTCATTTATTTCATCCGAAGTGATTCTTCTACGTGGTCGCACACCGTGAGTGATGTCGCCTATGATGAGATCATGTGGGTGATCTCTATGCCATCTTGGTTGATTATTTTCTAAGTTATCATGCATTTCTATATGATCATGTATTTCTAGTGTTTCATTCATCTCATGCATATCAAAAGACTCATTTTCTTCATCCAAAACGGGTTTCAAATCAAAGTCATCATCATATTCCTTTTCTTTATCAACCTCTCCAAATTCATTGAATTTAACATGAATAGATTCTATGATTTGTCTAGTGAGAGGATCATAACATCTATATGCTTTTGAATTTATGGAATACCCAATGAAAATGCACTCAATCGATTTGGATTCAAATTTATCTAAGTTATCTTTTGTATTCAAGACAAAACATTTGCATCCAAACACACGAAAATAATCTATTTTAGGCATGCGATCATTCAAAATTTCGTAAGGCGTCTTGTTTATTTTCTTTCTTATAGATAGGCGATTTATAATATAGCATGCACAATTTACGGCTTCCGCCCACAGAAATCTAGGTAATTTATTTTCGCAAAGCATAGTTCTAGCAATTTCTTGTAGTGTGCGATTCTTTCTTTCTACTACTCCATTTAATTGTGGAGTTCTAGGTGGCGAAAACTCATGTTTAATTCCTTTTTCTTCACAGAATGAAATCATCTCTCTATTTTTAAACTCACCGCCTCTATCGCTTCTTATTCTTTTCACATTTACGCCGTATTGATTTTCAAGTTGTTTAATTAATTTAGCGATTTCTACGGCGCTATCATCCTTATGTGCAAGAAACAAAGTCCAAGTATAACGAGAAAAGTCATCAACAAGTACACATGCATAGTGACGCCCACCAAGGCTTGTAGTACGACTAGGACCAAACAAATCGATATGCAATAGTTCTAGTATTCTAGTCGTGCTTATCTCATTTTTAGGCTTAAGTGACTCACGTGTTTGTTTGCCTTTTATGCAAGATTCACACAACTGAAAGTTGTCTAAATCAAGCTTAGGCAATCCCCGTACTAGGTTCTTTTGTTGCAATTTTTCTAGTGTAGAAATACCTATGTGTCCTAAACGTCTATGCCACAAATTCACATTGGGTTCATTTGACATAAAACATTTAACTTTGGCATCTACTACATCATCCATAGATAGTGTGAATATATTTCCTTCACGTTTTCCTTTTAAAACAGTTTCTCCATTTTTATTTATTATATTACAGTAAGGGTGAGTAAAACACACATTGAAACCATTGTCAACAAATTGTGAAATACTAAGAAGATTGTAAGATAAGTTGCTTACCAAAAACACGTTGGAGATTTGAAGTGTATCCGGGTTTCCAATCGTACCTTTACCAATGATCTTGCCTTCATTGTTGTCTCCAAAGGTCACGGATCCGCCTTTTGTGACCTTCTTTAATTTGGAGAAGAGGCTCGGGTCACCTGTCATGTGCCTCGAGCAACCACTGTCAAGGAACCACTTTATTGATATGTCTTTTGATGAGTGGTCTCCCTCATTAGACGCCTTTGAAGCGAAGCAAACTTGAGCGGTCTCCTCTTCGGTCTCAGTTTCAGAGTCTGATGAGTCACTCCATGTGGAGGCCTTTAGTGCACGTTTCCTTTGTTTAGGATCTGAGACGGGTCTATTTTTGTTCCGCTCCTTGTCAGGGTACTTATTAGTTTGCTTTTCTTTGTTTGGGCAGTCATATGATAAGTGTCCGAGTTTGCCGCATTCATAACATTTAATGTCCTTATCATTTGACTTGTTTTTATTTCTCTTAGATGTAGTGCCCTTGTTTTTATTTCTAAATGATTTTCTCATGAATCTTCTTAGTCCTTTTGCCAATAGAATTAAGTCATCATTATCCGATTCGGAATCACTATCATCTATGTGATCGGAGGGAGGGGAGACGTATTCATTTGATTTAAAAGCAATTGTCTTACCTTGTTTGGTTGATTCCGATTTCCGAATAATGAGTTTGTTTTCATACACTTTTAGTGAACCAATGAGTTCTTCCATTTTTATCGACTTAGTCTCCTTGCTTTCTTCTATGGCAGTCACTTTAGGATCCCATTCTGAAGGGAGGCTCCGTAGGACTTTCTGTACTTTTTCCTGCGTTGTAAAGGCCTTACCAAGAGACTCAAGAGAGTTATAGATGTTAGTCAAACGAAGATCCATATCAACAATTGACTCATTAGGCAACAACTTGAAAGACTCAAGAGTAGACATAAGCATATTAATTTTAGACTCTTTGACTTGACTCGTGCCTTCGTGTTTCATTTCTAAGATTCTCCACATTTCTTGTGCACTCGAACAATTGGACACATAACTAGACTCACTCTTACTTAAGCCATTTAAGAGTAATTGCATGGCCTTAGCATTCATACTCAGTTTCTTTTTGTCTTCACTAGTATAGTCTTGTCTTGTTTTAATTACTTCTAGTGTGACTCCATCTACAATGGACAATTTAGACGGGACATATGGACCATCTTCAATTATTGACCAAAGGTCTATGTCTATAGCCATAAGAAATAATTTCATCCTAAGTTTCCATTAAATAAAAGACTCACCGTCAAAGAGTGGAGGCCTTTGGCTTGACATACCTTCTTGTTCGGTTTTGAGATTTGTGGATGCCATCTCACTGAATCGTTGGATTCCTTGTCGTGAGTATTCCTGCGCTCTGATACCACTTGTAGGATCTGCAAGGCACCACTAGAAGGGGGGGGGTTGAATAGGTGGTGCGGAAAATATGGTTTTTAAAATTTCTTTAAACCTAACCAATTCAAGTTCTGAAAACAAATTCTGTTTTCAGGACCAGTTTTAAAACGTTTTAAAAACTAGGTTAGAGGTCTCCAAAAATTATGAAATTTTGAGAGAACTTAGCCTCAGATGTTGTGAGGGTCCCCTAAAAATTTCAAATCAAAATTCAACCTTTAACCCCTTCAAAAACCGTTGGCACTCAGATTGTGCAAATCTGCCAGAAACGGTAGATGGTTTTGAAAAATTAATTCCTATTTGTGTGAATGTCCAAATGATCTGAAAATTTGACCAATAACTCCTCACACACTATATTGAAATGGGTTGAAACAGTTTTTGAAAATTCTTTTGGGAAGTAGGTCAAATACACCCAAAGTCTCAACCTTTGCAAGTCTGAAAATCAGACTGCACTAGTCTCAGTACTTTTGATGTTTGGATGACTTATACTTGTCCAAAAGGGTTGAAACTTGTGCCAAATTAACCCTAGAACGTTTATGTATGTTTCTGGAAATTTTTATAATTTTTAGAAAACGTTTACTATTTTTGCGAACGTGAACAATATGAGTAAACAGCGCAGAAACTGAAACGTAAATGCAGAAAGTAAATTGCACCAAGAATTTTATACTGGTTCGGTTATAAACAACCTACTCCAGTCTTCAAGGAACACCTTCCTTGGTTCACACTAATTTCACACACGCAGTACACCTTACCGCAGGGTTGATAGAGTTACACCTTAACTCCAACCCTTTACAAACCTTGTATTGTGAGTACAATTTGCACGAACACCACCACCTCGCTAGAATGAAGATTGATCACACCTTGATCAATCTTGTACAATGATGAATGAATGGTGGTTTCTATGAAGCCTATTCAAGGATGAAAGAAGTAAAGTACAATAGGCTTTTTACAAGAAGAAGAAAGAAAGAAAGTGTAGGAGAAGAAAGCTTTTGCACTTTGATCACTTTTGAATATGATTCTTGGTGTTGTTTTTGTTTGTTCTTCTCTTCCCCTTATAGAAGGTCCAGCCGTCCCCCTTGTGTCTCTTCTCCCTCTTGAAAATTTCCTTTTAATTGCTTGGAGAGTGTGAGACATCATAGTGACAACACTTTGCTTACTTGGCATCACTTCATTGGACCATCATTTAGTCATTGCTTACTTGACACCTCTTGATTGGCTCATTGTTGTCATCATTTGATGACATGGATATTCTGAAAAAAACACTAAATATATGCCAAATAGTTAATTATCAAATCATGCCAAAATAGTCACAATATGTCATAAAGTTTGAGACACAAAAATCTCTCTCTTTCCATCTCCAAAATTCGGCCATATCAACTTGTAAATGCTGAAATTTTCAGCATTTACCATGTGAGATTAAATCAATATTTCTTCCATTTTTCTTTGAATTTCTTCCATAAAAATACAACCAATATTTAAGGCAATTCTTGCTACAAGTTTGAGAATGAATTTGGACACCAAAAGGAGATACCATTCGGCCACAACATGTCTTGCACATGCTGAAATTTCAGCATGTGTAACATCCACTCTTTCTTCAAAATGTTGCCTATTTTGCATTGTTTTAATTTAAGAATTCAATCAACATTAAGTATACAATATTCTCATCATGTATAGAATAAAACTTGACAACCATGAGGCCTATATTTCGGCCATAACCACTACACACATGCTGAATTTTTCAGCATGTGTGATATTCAAAAATATCACTTCCTTTATTCTATAAACTATTCAAAACATTTCCATATCTCATTTAATTTATTCCTTAATAAAAGATTGACATTTTATCTTCCTTCATGATGAAGAAAACGGCCATAGCTAGTGTGACATGCTGAAATTTTCAGCATGTGACATAAGAGAGGTGTATGTTGAAAACTTACCTTTTGTAGCTTCTCTCTTTGATTAATCAACATTGTATGATTGATTCTTGATCAATCAACATGCCAACAAGGCTCCACATGTGCTCCACATCAGCTGTAGTGACGTTTGAATATGTTTGTGCATGTGCTGAAATTTATTTTTGCTAACTTTGAAAAATAGTGCACATTTAATATTACACACATGTAATATTCCAATCAGCCCTTAATTTAATTTTCTAGAACACTTTAAGATGTATATTATATGTAAAAAGTGTCTAGATACGTGCCACATCATGTTCAAGAAAAACGTTCCATGTCAAGTGCGTAGAAAACCGAATTTTCGATATTTATCGATTACCCGATTTTTCTCTAATTTAAATTCCAACTTTTGCACATGCTATATATATTATGTTATACATAATATATATAATATATACTTTAATTTTCAGCACTTGGCTGATTTAAAGTGGTACCATAAACATGTGACTAAAATAAAATTAGAATCTTCACATTTTGGCCTAAATGTGGGGTGATTTGTGTGTGCCAACATGGAAAGTATTTTTGTCTCAATATACAGTGTATGGCACGAAATTTTTAATGAATTTTGATGTATATGGGCTGGCCATTTATTTATGGCAAGTACGTGACACGTTGGCGAAGTTTCGGTATCGCCCGATACGACAAATTTCGGTTTAGAACCTTTTATCGTGTCGTATTTAATTTGTCATCACCATATCTTATATCATATGATATAAGATCAGAATATACTCATAAATATGAGTTAAGTATAGTGGTGTGACGTAAACGTACGTTCGTAAGATATATAACGTGTCGATAGTACGTTGGAATAAATGTGTATGTGCCTTTAAAAAAAATCTGAAAATATATATATATTATGTATATATGGCGTGTGAAATGATGTGGGGAGGAGGAGAGAACTTTCCTTCCATAGCTATGTTGCCTTCATGTCTTTTCCAAATGCATCTTCCTTTAATGAACTACTTAGTTTATTAAACTAAGTACTTCACTTAATGAACTACTTTAGTTCATTAATTGTGGCACCTGAAAATAGTATAAACTCAACAAATGTTCGCCATATGATGTAAGCTTTATAGCTTCATGGCTCGTTAGTACGGCAACATAATATATAAGCTAAATAAGGCAAGTTATCATGCATACATGTACACTTGTGTATATATATATATCCACGTTAATATATATATATATATATTCAAATTTCTTTATTTTGAAATCACTCAAACCCTCATATTTCTACAGTACATAAATTAGTTGTGCCAAATGTAGACTTTATTAAGTACAAAATGTGCAATAACAATGTGTGCTATGTGTAAGTTTCAAACTGTTTTTGAAGTGATTCGTATGTAGCCTATAGAATGTTATAGAACCTGGAATGTCTATGTTAAAAGGGTATTTGGTGGCTAGTAAGTCATTTTAGAGGAATAAGTTAAATTGGTAAACACTTGACAAGAAGAGTGACAAAAAGGAAAAACTACTGGAACTGGTCAGATTTAAGTGACGTATTGCATGACCCGAACATCGACCTTAGAAACGTGCAAATGAGCTGATTTTTTGTAGGATGCTAGACTTTGTGTTTATTAAATCTGTGAGTTGGAATTTTGGAAAAAAGACTTGTGGTTTATTCGCAATAAGAGTTTTAGTGAAAGATGGTCATTCCAGATTCTGCATGTACCTAGTTTAGGAAAATAATTAAATGAACCCCTTATATCCATTGGATTGCTCTGGAATTTTTATGGAAATCACTTAAGACATATATGAACATGTCCATGTAAATAAATCAGCATGGAACTACCGTTTTAAGGGTTAACAACTATGTTGAAGTTCGGGGTACAAAACTGGAAAACAGGACAGAATTATGGCGTGAGTTGGGAGGCATTATTATTGAGAATTTGGGCTCGTATGTGCTATTGGGCTTATGAATATTATTTCTTGGTATGTCTACTATGTTTTCCAGGTATTGACCCAAATTAAATAGGATTTTATGGGCTTGAAAGAAAAGTAAAAGATGGGTACTGTGCTGCTGGATTCAGCAGTACCCTGTTCGGTAACTTAATGGTTTGAGGGTTTTATATGTCTTGAAACGTTACGAAATTTTTATGACAAGTAGATAAGACTCAATTATGCATATGTATGTCATGAGATCATGAAAATAGGCCCGACTTGTGAAGTTTGAGGCCGCGTGAATAGAACGTTAATTCTGGAAATTTGTCCAGCTTAAAGAACAAGACTATATATATTATGTGATGCATCTAGCCATGAGTTTCATAATGCACGTCATGCATTGCATCATCATCATTCACATGATCTATGAAACTGAGTTCATGTCAAAGAAATTACGAAAAAGTGCTTTTAAAGAAAAGATTTCAGTTTTGAAAAGAACGACTCCTTTCGGTACCATTGATTCTGGCCAGCATAACCTGCTCCAGATCCGGGTTTAATTGATCTGTTGATGATTATGACCGTACAGGACCGGAGAGAATAGACCTAGTTATGATTATTATGACCGTTTAGGCCCGAAGATAATAGACCTGATAGTGATGATTTATGACCATACATGCCCGGAGAGAATAGACCTGATGACGATGATTGATCGTATGACCGTTTTCAGATCTGGACATAATAGATCTTAAGGGAATGGTATGACCGTCTCAGATCCAGATATAATAGATCTGAAGACTCATTCCTCTCGTTTTATTAACGATGATGTTTTGAAAGAAAGAATGAAAGAACTTATCCTCATTTTTGTCATGACGCATCACATGTGCATACGCATGCATACTGCATTTTTCTATGGCTAGTCGAATGATTGATGTACTACTACGTAGGCTATGATGATATGGTTTAATATCTCCCAAGCTATGATCTTAATATGCTTCCTTGTCTCTTAAGTTATGATCCTATGTCCTTACGGAGGATGAATTGAAAGTCAGGTATGTTGCGGATCCAAACTTTTGGGGGTTCGGTTCTTGTGTATACTTTCCATTTAATTCATGATTATTTATGGTATACTTGCTGGTGACTTTGTCACTCACCCCATTATTTTTCCTCCTAGAGCCTGCAGGGAACAGGGTCGAGTGGATCGATGATGAGCCTAGGGTTCTTTATCCATAGGCATACGAGAGAGGATAGCCTCAGGACTTTAGTATGTTGACTTATGTTTGATGAACTTATGATGGGATTTTAAATTTGGACATCTCTTTTATTTTGTGGACATGGATGTAGACGATGTTATGAATATTCGGCATGTTTTTTTATTTAAAAGTTTTTATTCTGTCGTAGTTTTGGCTTACTTGAAGATGTGTAAGCAGGCGCACCGCACGCGGGCGAGCCGGTGCGGGGCTCTACAATAGGCCATGAAGATAACACCTCTAATGTGTCACCATCTTCGTCATCATGTCTTAGTTGTCTTTACATCATTGGTTGACCACATAAACACCTTGTACACTTGGCAACATGATAAAAAATAATTGGTCCACCTTGGCATACCTTATGGCCGATTTTTAGTCTTCAAAAGTGACATGGAAAATGTGAAGATAATACCCAAGGATAAGATCGCATATTCCTCCATTAAACCCTCAACTTCATGGCACAAGAATAGGTCAAGTCATGGCTGAAAATTGGAACAAAAAATCATCTCCCAACCTCCTTGACTAGCCGTTTTTTCAAACTTGAAAATTCCAAGTTGGCAATTTTGCCAACTAGCTTGTATTTGATTGATCCACTTGGCATAAAGTCATAAAATGAATACACCATCATTTCCACCTGCATAATCACGTTTCGGAGGCCGTATATATGTGTAAAAACTCAGATTTAATGAAGAGAAATCAACAAATAATAGTTGACAAGATTTTGTCAACATATAATATCATACTTTCCACAATTTCTCCTTGTATGTTGTGATGAATTTTTCACTAATAACTCCATTTAAATCTCTGCAAAGTGATGATTAAGAACCTCCAATAACATATCCGTAAGAGTCTTCAAGAAGAAAATAAAGTGCGACACGAAAACTGTCATGTGTACCGCCAATGTTGATAATATCACCAAACAGAGAAATAAATTAAAAACAACCAAATAATCTTCAAGAACACCACAAATAATCTTCAAAATAGAGATAATAAGATACTCAAGAGATTCTTTGAGTAAAAATATAAAAACTTCCCTTGGGGGTAAAATGACCAGAATACCCCTAGTGAGAGAAAACTCCAGAAATTACACCGATGGTCAGAAATAAATATGATAAAACCTTTGTGATAATAAATAAGATGAGGATATGTCCTTGAATCACATTCACCATGTCAAGTGCCTACAAAACTCAAAATACTAATTTTGCCCTTTTTGATAAGTTGTAGAAACTTCCAAGGCATGTTAGTCACAATGCAAAATATTTATCAAAATCATATAATAACACCATGATAAACATATATGAATCATGTAAAAATGAAAAAAACCATGTTATCAGATTTTTAGAAAAATTTTCTATAAACCATGGATATCGATTGATCGAAGTGCCTTTGCTTGAGAGATCGATGTCTCACAGTGAGGTTCAGATTTTATCTCTGACCTACATCGATCGATCAAAGTGTACATCGATCGATCGATGTGTCTCAGGTTTAGAGATTGATGTTTCACAGTAAGGTCTTTGTTTTTCTGTGCCTTACATAGATCGATCGATGTTAGGGTTCGATGTACGTCAACCGATCGAAGTGTACTAACCTGAGAGATCGATGTCATTTTTTTTTCACTTTTTCATTTTTTGATCATTTATAACATTATGTGTGACATTTTTAAGTATTTAACACTTAAAATCATGACCTTGAAAATTATCCAAACATATTTCTCAACATTCTCCCCCTTTTGGATGCTTTTCAACATAACCCTACATTATTTTAATGGCACAACTCTATAGCAATTGTTTATCACATATATACCAATTTTATACCAATTTTTTTTCAACCTCTTAAACTCTTTTAACAATTGTGCTCTCCCTCAACTTATACTCTTCCCCTTAACCTATGCTCCAAGCCAATTTAACACCAATTGAAACTTGTAACAATTGAACTTAACTTATTATTCAACCTCCAAATCATGAATTAGAATTTAAAACATGTTCTTATTCTATCTCCCCATTTATTTTGCAAATCATGCAAAAGATAGAATTATGCGATTGTATCATAGGTTATCATACCTAACATGGCTCGTAAAGTTTCAAAAGTGGCTTGATTAAGGAGTTTGTTGAAGATGTCAGCTACTTGATGATCAATTCTTATATGATCTATGGTTATGTCCCCATTTTGAACATGGTCACGAAGAAAATGATATCTTACCTCAATGTGTTTGGCCTTAGATGAAGTATCTAATTCCGAGAAAGATTGATCGCACTTGTGCTATCATAGAAAATTGAAATCTTATTCATTTTAATGCCAAAATCACTAAGTTGTTGTTTAACCCAAAGTATTTGGGTAGTACATAAGCTTAAAGCTATATACTCGGCTTCAGTGGTAGAGAGTGCTACACTAGCTTGCTTTTTAGAAAACCAAGAGATCAGGTTGGTTCCTATGAATTGACAAGACCGCTAGTGGATTTTCTATCTAACTTGCAACCACCATAATCTGCATCACTATATGCGTATAATTCCAACTTAGCATTTCTATCGTATTAAAGTCCTAAATGAGGTGTATGTTTAAGATATCTAAAGATCTTTTTCGCTGCATTGTAATAAGATACCTTAGGACAAGATTGAAACCTAGCACACATACACACACTAAACATTATATCAGGTCTTGATGCAATTAAATATAATAGTGATCCAATCATAGGCCTATATAGTGTGTCATCAAAAGGTTTACCATTTCATCCTTGTCTAGTTTGGTGCTAACGCGTATGGGAGTAGGTGTTGGTTTCAACTCTTCAAAGCCAAACTTCTAATCATCATTGATATACTTAAGTTGGCTAATGTGTATTCTTTGATGGATTTGTTTGATTTGAAGCCCTAAGAAGTAATTCAACTCTCCTACCATTGACATTTCAAATTATGACTTTATACATTCTTCGAAGTCCTTTATTAGAGTAGGGTTGGTTGAACCAAAGATAATATCGTCTACATATATTTGAACTATTAATAAGTCATTATCTTTTCTTCTGAGGAATAATATGTTGTCTATGGTCCCCCTTTGATAATTATTTGCAATAAGAAAGTTTGCAAATCTATCATACCAAGCTCTTGGAGCTTGTTTCAAACCATATAAAGCTTTCTTAAGCTTCTACACATGTTTAGGATCCTTCGGATCTTCGAATCGAGGGGATTGTTTGACAAAAACCTCTTCTTGAATTATATGCATTTAAGAATGCACTCTTGACATCCATTTGGAAGAGTTTAATGTTGCTTAAACTTGCAATACCAAGTAATATTTGTTATTGCTTCTAGTCGTGCAACGGGTGAAAAGGTTTCTTCGTAATCAATTCCTTCTTATTGATTATAACCTTGTGTGACTAGTCTAGCCTTATTTCTTGTAATGTTTACTTGTTCATACATTTTATTCCTAAATACCCATTTTATGCCTATTATAGATTTACTTTCGGGTTTAGGAACTAAGTCTCACACATTGTTCTTGGTAAATTGGTTCAATTCCTCATGCATGGCATATATCCATGATATATCACCTAAGGTTTCTTTAACATTCTTAGGTTCTAAGTGTGAGATTAAGCTATGTCCTTTAGCTTAACTTATGTTCCTACGTGTTCTAACCCCAACACTTGGATCCCCAATGATTAACTCTTTAGGGTGTTTATGTTTATCTTTTATGAGCCACCAATTCCTAGGTTGACTAGGTTCACCCTCATCTTGCCCAAATGTTTCATTAGTGTGAACATTATCATATACAATTGGAACATCTTGCAAGTTAGTAGGATTATCTTCTAATTGCAAAATTTCTTCATTTACCTCACCTAAGGGTTCATGCATATCTTGTTCAGGGGGAGTTGATTCTAGATGATCACATACATGCTCAAGTAATACATCGTCATCATCAAACATATTTTCAACATTATTATCTTGTTTCTGTTGCATTCTATCACGAACTTCAAAATATGCATTCTCATTGAATTTCACATGTATGGATTCAATTATTTTTCTAGATGCAAGATTATAACACCTATATGCTCTAGAATGAGTTGAATAACCAACAAATATGCATTCAATAGACTTTTGTTCAAACTTCTCTAGATTATCCTTAGTGTTCAACACAAAACACTTACAACAAAAAACTCTTAGATAATCTACCTTAGGTTGTCTATTCTTTAACAATTGGTAAGGTGTTTCATTTAATTCCTTTCTAATAGAAAGCCTATTTATTATATAACAAGCACAACTAACAGCTTCAGCCCACAAGTATTTAGGTACTTTGTTTTCACACAACATTGTCCTTGCCATTTCTTGTATGATTCTATTTTTACGTTCAACAACTCCATTGAGTTGTGGTGTTCTATGTGTGAGAATTCATGTTTTATTCCATGTAATTCACAAGACTTGATTACATCTTTGTTTTTAAATTGTCCACCTCTATCGCTTCTAATTCTTTTAACATTTTCTTCGTGAAGATTTTCGAGTTGCTTGATAAGAGTTTCGATTGCCAATGTAGTATTGTCTTTGTGTGTTTAGAACAATGTCCATGTATATCGTGAGTAATCATCTACTATGACACACACATAGTAGTGTCCACCTAGACTTCTTGCCCTACTTGGACCAAATAAGTCTAAGTGAAGCAATTCTAGTACATGACTAGTACTCACTTCATGTTTTGGTTTTAAAGTTTCTTTTACAAGTTTTTATTTTGTACATGTTTCACACGTTTGAAAATTATCTAAGTCTAACTTAGGCATTCCTCTAATTAGATTCTTCTTAGATAATTTTTCTATGGTTGAAATTCCTATATGGCCTAGTCGTCTATGCCATAAGTTCATATCTAAGTCATGTGATACTAAACACTTAAATTTAGCATCTAACATGTTATCTAAGGAAAGGGCATAAATGTTACCATCCCTATTTCCTTTTAATACATTTTCTCCCTTTTCATTTATTATATCACAACAACTAGGAAGAAAAGAAACATGATAACCAAAATCTATAAGTTGTGAAATACTTAATAAATTATAAGAAAGATTGCTTACTAACAACACATGTTGCATTTGAAATGTGTTAGGGTCCCTGATTGTTCCCTTTCCAACAACTTTTCCTTTGTTGTTGCCACCAAATGTCACCTTTCCTCCATTTTCAACATGTTTAAGTTCGGTGAATAGTTTGGGGTTGCCTGTCATATGTCTTGAACATCCGCAATCTGAAAACCATTTGGTTTTTAAATTCTTTGGCTTTGTCTCCTGTTTGTCTTCTTTGCAATTTACCACGTTTGATACAAAGCAGATTTAAGCTTTCTCTGTTTCGGATTCTGAGTCAGACGAGTCGCTCCACGTGCTCGCTTTCATGCCCTTTTGCCTTTTCTTGCCTTTGACTCCTTTGGCTTGGACTTTTGCCCTCCTTGTCTTGTTTATTGTTATTGTTATTTTTGTGTTGTTATTTTTCTTTGTTGGACAATCATAAGAAATATGTCCTTTTACGCACATTCGTAGCATTTTAATTCCTTATTATACCACGTGTTGTTATTTGAGTTGTTTTTCTTAGGTTGAGAAGAAGAAGAAGAAGATTTATTTCTATTAGGTCGTTTGAAAAGCTTCCTAAGTTTTCTAGCCACTAAGATTAAGTCATAACTAGAGGGGGGGTTGAATAGTGGGTGCAGAAAATGTGGTTTTTAAAATTGTTTTAAACCAAAAACCCAACTTCTGAAAACAGTTTCTGTTTTCAGGACCAGTTTTGAAAACTAGGTTGCAGATCTTCAAAAATTCTAAAATTTGGAGAGATCTTAGTATTAGATGTTCTGAGTATCTCCTAAAAATTTCAGATTAAAATTCAACCTCTAACCCCTTTAAAAATTGTTGATGGTCAGATTACACAAATATGCCAGAAATAGTATTCTGTTTTCAAAAATTAATTCCTCTTTATCTGTGACTCCAAATGCTCTGAAACTTTAATGACTAACCCCTTATTAGTTTTATTTAATTGGGTTGAAACAGGTTTGAAAAATGATTTTGGGAAGATTGTCAAACACGATAAAAGTCTTAACCTTTGTAAGCCTGAAAATCAGACTGCACTAGTCTCAGAACTTTAGACGCTTGGCTGACTTATCCTTGTCCAAAAGGGTTGAAACTTGTGCCAAATTAACCTTAAGACGTGCGGCTATGATTCTGGAAACTTTTGTGATTTCTGAAATTCGTTTACTATTTTTAATAACATGATGAAAAACGATGCACAGTGCTGAAACTGAAAGTAAGTGCTGAAAGTAAATAACACCAGGAATTTTATACTGGTTCGGTTAAAACAACCTACTCCAGTCTTCGAGGACACCTTCCTCGGTTAGCATTAATCACAAAACACAAATAACACCTTACCACAGGGTTGATGGAGTTACACACCAACTCCAACCCTTTACAAATCTTGTATGTGAATACAACGATCACGAACACCACCAACTTGCAAGTGCAAGATTGATCACACCTTGATCAATCTTTTACAACAATAAAGAGAATATGTGGTGGTATATATGAAGCCTATTCAAATGTATGAATATGAGTACAATAGGCTTTGAGAGAGAAGAAAGAAAGAAGTGTAGAAGAAGATGATGAAGACCACGTTTTTTTGCTCTTTGAATTGTAAGACTCGTCTTCTTTTGTTTGCTCTCCTCCTCTTCAACTTATCAAGAATGTGCCGCCCTCTATACCTCTTTCCCCTCTTGAAAATTATCTTCTATGTCCTTGGAAGAGTATATTGCATCATTGTGACATTTTCTTGCTTATTTCGCAACTCCTGATTGGATGATCTTTAAGCTCTTGCTTACTTGGCACTCATTGATTGGATGGAAGTTGTCATCATTTGATGACTAGACA
Source organism: Eustoma russellianum (assembly GCA_036186865.1). Classification (NCBI taxonomy): domain Eukaryota; kingdom Viridiplantae; phylum Streptophyta; class Magnoliopsida; order Gentianales; family Gentianaceae; genus Eustoma; species Eustoma russellianum. The sequence continues at coordinate 11,661,021 of AP025061.1, forward strand.
AATCTGAAAATAAACCTTAAAAACATGTGCCAATTAGCCATAAAAATGTTGCCATAAGTCACATAATCATACCACATAATTAGCAAGACAAATAACTACAATCTACCTTATGAAAATCGGCCATTAACATTCTTCACATGCTGAAATTTCAGCATGTGTAACATTTACACTTTATTCAAATAGTTGCCAAGTTTGCATTTGATTCATTCCTTGAAAACAAAGAAGAAATCAATCATTATTTAGTACATAACATTTCCATTAAATTTGGAATAAAAATTAGTCACCAATAAGCCAAAAAATCGGCCAACACATTACACACATGCTGAAATTTTCAGCATGTGTGATATTTGAAAATATCACCTTATTAATTCTATAATATATTCAAAACATTGCCATATTATCTTTTAATCAATCTATATAATTTAAGGTAGTAAATATGGCTCCATTTACCTTCAAAATTCGGCCAGCATATAACTACACATGCTGAATTCTTAGCATGTGTCACCAATGTGACAAAGTTTGAAATGTTACCTTGTATAGCTCCTTTCTTTTTGTCACCAACATTGTATGCTTCATTCTTGTCCAATCAAGATGCCAACAAAGCTCCACATGTGCTTTTCCAAGCTGTAGTAGGCGTGTATAATGACTTGTACATGTGCTGAATTTTGTTTTTGCAAACTTTACAAAATGGTGCACATATAATTATACATGTAGCGCCCCGCACCCGGACCTTGTATTCGACCCGCCGTACTTCACTAAGGAGAGTACAAAGCGTCATGCGTAACATGCGACAACCCATAACTTAAATCATGGACTCCCATGCTAACATTTAACATGGTAGTAAAATTTAGGCAGAATTAAAACTTTAAAATAAACATGCATTACGAAATATTAAGTCTCCAAAAGTAGTAATCCACAAAACATCATCACCGAAATTCCAGAGAGTGCAACATAGTTCATAGTACATCATCATAGCAGCACAAAAGTTGTAGCGCCCCGCACACGGACCTCGTCCGAATACGGTGCACCCGCCATACTTCACTAAGGAGAGTACAAAGCGTCATGCATAACATGCGAAAATCCATAACATAAGCCAAGGACTCCCATGCTAACATTTAACATGGTAGTAAAATTTAGGCAGAATTAAAAGTTTCCAAAATAAACATGCATTACGAAAATACTAAGTTCCCAAAAGTAGCAATCCCACAAAATGACATAACAAAAATCCAAAGAGTTCAAACATTGTTCATAGTACAAACATCTTGGCCACACAAAAGTCCTTAAGCTTTGCCTTCCTCAGATTTCCTTGCCTACGGATATGGCACTCTTGGCTCATTCTCGATCCACTCAATCTTAGCATTATCTGGCTCTGGGGAAAAATAAAAGTGTGAGTGATAAAAATCACCCAAAAGGATACAACAAACCACCATAAAATAAATAAAGAATTATAACATGAATGTAATGCCCCAAGAACCTCAAATAATAACTCATACCTGGTCTTTAATCCTTAATTTGCGTGACGTTACAGCTTAAGCATAAATTTAGGTAAAGCTATACAAATAATATTTTATTAACCATTAACTGTAACATGCAACATGTCAACATTCTCATGAGTTATGCAAAATGCAATGCATGATGTCATGTCGCGTCAAAACATCATTTTGGTCCCATAAAATAACATGTCATAAAACAGAGTGTCAGATCAATTCACCCCGGATCTGAGCGGGTCCAGAACATATCAACAGACCAATTAACCTCGGGTCTGGGATGGGTCCAGAACATGTATCAAATCAATTAACCCCGGATCTGAATGGTCCAGAACATGTATCAGTTCAATTAACCCCGAATCTGAACGGGTCCAGAACATGTATCAGATTAATTAACCCTGGATCTGAACGGGTCCAGAACATGTATCAGATCAATTAAACCAAGATCTGAACGGGTCCAAAACATATCATGTCAACAGACCAATTAACCCCGGGTCTGGAGTCGGGTTAGTCGCATGCTTGGCCGGCAAAGGAATCATAAATCTTTCTTTAAAACATGGGACCATAAAAACTTTGATGCATAACATAAAACATAGTTACTTGGAAAGACTTGCTTGCATACGGAAAAAATTCATAAAAATCAGATTTCATGTGGCATATGATCCTGCATGATACATGAAGTGATATGCAATGCAAGTCATGACGTGAATAATCGTATGCATTCCTTATAACATGTCAACATGCCTGGTTCCGAAAACTAAGAATTTTCGGATTTTACCTCATACTCATGGGGTGGCTATGTGACCAATCTGGCCCATTTTCATAATCTTTTATCCTACATGTGTTTAGTGGGGTCTTATTTACATGACGTAAAATTTTCATAACTTCCATAGATGAATAAATCCTTTAAGTCATCAAATCATTATCAAGTGTAATTGCTGAATTCTACGATATAATAACCAACATTACCCTAGCTTTTGGGGCCTTAAAGCCTTAATTATTTGGACCACAACCTGGAAAATATAATAAACTCCCTAAGGATTAACACTCATAAGCCCCAACCGTGTATATAGGTCCAAATCCATCAAATTGGGCCTTTTTAACTTAATCCCCTATTCAGCCCAATTTCCTGTTTTAGTACATCAACTCTATGTCCATAATTTGTCACCAAAATGTTAAGACCAACTTGATTAGTTTACATGGTCTTGCTTCTCTATGTCTTAGGTGATTCACATAAAATTTCCAGATCAATCCAATAACCTTAAAGGGATTATTTAATTATTTTTCCGAAATGGGTCACTTATTGTTACTGGATTGACCAAATTTACTAAAAATTCTATTGTGACAAAACCATAATACTTTTTACCAACATTCCAACTCACAGATGTCATAAACATACCAAACTTGCATTCCACCTAAAATTAACCCATTTGCATATTTCTAAGGTCCATATTTGGGTCCAACAACACGTTACTCATTTCTGCCTTGTTCCAGTGATTTCAGCTGGAGCAGTTTTACCAAATAATTCCTTAAAAATAATCCACAACTTATTTTACCAAAAATTCCAACTTGCATAGTTACTACCCACCTAAGGTTGTCACCATACCAAAATTCATCTTACTTTAACATCTACATGATCCATTTTAAAGCCACTCAAGACGTTATACAATTCTGCCCAGTTCCAGACTTTCCAGCCTGAGCAATTCCACCAAATATTTTTTTAAAAATAATCCGTAGGTTATTTTATTCAAATTCCAACTCTCATATTTGCTACACACATAAGGCTAACTTTGTACCAAAAATCACCTTTATTGAAGGTCTACAAGATCCATTTTTAAGCTATTAAAAACGTTGTTCAATTTTGCCCAGTTCCAGTGGTTTGATGTTTTGCCATCCTTTCATGTCAAATGTCCACAATTTGTCTTATTCTTATGAAATAGCTTATTGGTCATCACATACACCTTTTTCCCCATGAAAATTCAGATTTCATTCTTTTTATTGGGTCACCTTTGCATCATACCAAAACAGTTTGTAGTTTGAACATAACAAGTATCATAAGTGCTCCAAAACAAGTGTTCTTTCTTGAAGTCAAGTCTCATCACCCTATTCATCCTTTATGCCGAAACTGATATGGTACCTTAACCACATTTTACAACATATATTTAAGCATGCAACACATTCAAGGGTCATTTTAGTCCAATCTTACAACAACCTCATAAAAACTCACATCCATCACATGCATGCTTTCCTAGGACCTCTCAAGTTTCAATCAAGAGTTAATATTGCCTAGACTCACTTAGATGAACCTTATTTCATCATAAAACAGCCTCATAACATATTGCATGGAAGAAAAGATTCCATCTTTGAAAGAATAAACCACATGCAAGGCATTGTTCATAAGAAATCACTAAGGTACAATCTTGAACTTAAGATATTCAACTAAAGATCACATCTTAGGAACTTCTAACCATTCAAGCCACTAATTCTTTAAGTAAATCATGAGAGATTGGTGTATACTTGCTTCTTCAGGCTAAAGCTTACGTCTTAGCTTGGTTATGGAATGAGTTGAGTTGAAATCCTCCTCCTCCTTCACCCTTGAGTACACGGTTTTTGAGAAGAGGAAGGAAGAAGGTTAGTCTTCATTCAAGAGTGAAAATACAATTTATTTGGACTAGAACATCTTACCAAAGTAGGCTTTGAGTGGAGCTCCAAGTATCACAAGATAGCACCACCTAAGAGAGTTGAAATCTTTGTACCTATGGCCAATGGATGTCACAGTTGGGTGGAGAGAAAACACACCCTTGTGAGCTTCATTATCATACATGAAGAATTTTACTTAATGAACTTATATTGAAGCTTACCTAACCACTCCTTGAGCTTGAAAATAAAACTTGAGTTAGATCCTTAGCTCTAAGAGGAGGGCCGAAAGTTTTGTGTGTGGTGGAGGGAGTTGGTAATTGCTTAAGTGGTTGCTAGTAGGCTTCTTCAAGGAAATGTTCAAGATGAGATTGTAATGATGTTGTTTGCAATTTTAAAAAATCTAAGGGGGTAAGGGAAGGGGGCAACCGGCGGTGCATGGGCGAGGGAGAAAGAGGAATCTAGGCCTTGCTTTTTCTTACATCCTAGCCCTTCTTTTCTTATTTTAATATTTATTTTTGCATGCAAGTTGTTTATTTTACATTTCAATTATTATATAATTTGTTATTTAGGCATTATTTAGAAGAGTGTAGAGAATTCTAAATTCTCCAAGGCCTTGGCCGAAATTGGGAGTGTCTTGAGGGTAGCTTAGTCTTTTCACGTTTATCATAGCCCATACTTTATATAATTTATGATATTATATATTTCATCTAATTATGATTTTGATCTTGATCTTGCTTTGTGAGGCTCATTCATGTTTGCATTCTTATAAAAACAATTTATTCCGAGGTTGATCAAGGCCTCTTGGTCGAATTCTTGGGCTATTGGGAGGGCATGTTTGTCCTTTCACACCTTTTATAGTACATCATCACATATATACACCATACTTATAATATCTAGTTCTTTTTAGGTTTACTTTTAAGAGGACTTATTTAGGTTAGTCTTTTTGTAAGAAGGAAAATATTCTAATGTTCATCAATGTCTTGTGGCCGAAATTACAAGGGCCTGGAGATCATTATTGTCTTTTCACTCATTGATTTATTCCCATAAACATGATGTTTCTCCCAACATCTAACTTATAGTGTAGGTTGTGAGTCCCGCTTTGAGGGGAACTAATTGGGCTAATCTTCTTATAAAATGGGATTTATTCCAAGATCCTCCAAGGCCCAATAACCGAATTTGCTAAGTCTTGGAGGGCTAGATGGTCATTTCACGCGCTCCACGACATCCGTTTGTATAATTATATCACACCCATCTCAAAGGAATTTAGATACAGACTCTCTAAGGTAACCAAATGAATTGCAACTTGGAGAACTTATTTATTACGTCGCACCATACGGGTTGTAGTGTAGTACGATTTTCGTGGGGTACAACATCCTCCCCCCTTATAAAAAGTTTCGTCCTCGAAACTTAAGAGTACTGGTCAAAAAGGTGTGGTATAACCCTTTCATGTTTTCATCGATTCCCGAGTCCACCCCACTAAGGTGGAGATCGACATTTTCTTCCATACAATGTTTTGTAAGGCCATAAAATGGTGAACTCTGTCAGACGATCGACTTATAACTGAACTAGTAGCATATCCATTCTTTGTCCTTGGCACGTTAGTCATGAAATCTATATTGACACGATTTCCATTTTCTCCTGAATAGATTGCGACAATCTTGCGGGTCTTTGATGTCCCGTTCTTATTCTTTGGTAGGTAAGACATAACAAAATATCTTTCTAGCCCCCTTGCAACTGCTCGTTCAGCCTTTCCTGGAGGTTACGTTAGGACTTATCCTCTATTCTCTAAGGGTATTATCCTCCTCATGTCTTAAGCACCTCCAATCTTGATGCTTATGTACTGATGATGATATTCCTTCCAGGGTTGACCATGGTGATCATGTAATACTAAGATTTTCTTCTCTTCGTTAAATACGTGGAACATGATAGAGATCCTTAATTCCAGACTATAAATCATGCGCTCACCTTTTGTAATCATCTTTGTGTAAACACGTGCTAGCTATGTTTTGTATATATTCGTATCGATCAGTATTCGAAATTGCTCTCCTAGAGTACATGTTCGATGATTCATACCTTAGTTCGAAAATGTACTTTCGTAGAATGGTGAACCCTAAATCTTTTGTCACGTCCTACCCAACTCATTTGTTTCGTCGATATAATATCATTGTAGTAATTGAATCCATAATCGTAATCCTTTCCTTAAATCTTATGACATTTCGCTGGTTTCTTGCTCTTCACAAAATCTATGTTTTCTTTTTCAAAACATAAAGGTATCCCTATTTGCTTCGTTCACATACGTTATTTGGATTATCAAGCTATGTGAAATTCCATCACATCATATCGTTACTGCTAGAGTGTGTTAGATACTCTCAGCTTGTAATTTCTCCTCCAACTATAAAGGGATTTTATCTCACGGAATTTCCTTTTTTTCTCTTTAATTTGTATTAGTTAGAGAAGGAATTTAAACCAGCTTATTTAAATGCCCCTGAGATACTAGATTCGTAAGATCTATTAACGTAGCAAGACATTTGTCAATCCTAATGGTTCTGAAAGGTCTATGACACGTCCTATACATAGTTCATGTACATCTTCAATCTTGATTCTTCAGTTGGAAGTATTCAATTTGCGACTCCACTATGTCATTGTTTGTGTTTCCCGGAGCAGGTCAGACAAATCATTGATCCTAGATAACCGGTATTTACCTTTTATTGAATCCTTGGTGAGTTCCGGCCATCAGGGTGCTACCCTGACTGTTAAAAACAAATTTGGTACCGTATTCTACCCTTCATGCTTCAGTTGTGCTATTCTAGTGATCTTCTTTGTCCGTGTATTAATAGCTATGTAGAAATCTTTGCTAAGGTTCTTTATCACGTTGCTCTGATTCGATCTTTAGCATGACTATTTATAGTTGGATAATGAACAACATAGATACTTCTTGTTTAAATGGCAGTTAGACATACCTATTATGGGTTTGATGTTTCAGGCATTCTCTGATCCATGTTAGTGTTCTTGGTTGTTTCTTTGTTATCCCTATGTGGATGCGGCTGCCACCTCCTGCTTCGTTCCTTACCATGCTCCTTAAGTCCTTTATTTTGTCCTTCCATTAGTTTAATATCGTGTTCCGCTCTGTAGCAGTCCTCCAGTAAATCCTCAAAAGTGTTAGAGCATGCATTGGTTAGCTGAATCTTGATCCGAAAGTCTAGACCTCGCTTGAATCTTATTACCTTATGCTTTTCATCTTCCAATATCAAGGGGACATAGCGGCCCAAAGTAGTGAACCGACAAGCGTACTCCGAGACAGTGATACCTGGTTCTTGTCTTAAGGTGTCGGATTCCTCAACCCTCTTCATGATTAGGTCCAGAGAGAGGAAAAATTCACAAAACTCCTCTAGAAACCTTGCCCAAGTCACTAGTCGGGGCAGTGGCTGGATACAAGTTCTCCACCACTGACTGGCCTTACCGATCAGAAACGGCCGGACAATTGGTGTCTTTACTTTCTTGGGTACCCGTATCACCAAAAAAGTTACTCTCGACTTCGTCTAGCCACATCTCTGCCTCCTCGAGGCTAGATTCTCCGCCAAACTCTGGGATGTGTGCTCTTACTAGCTGCCGGTAGTAAAACCTAGTGCTACCCGGGGGTTACAGTGAGAGTGCTTGTTCATTAGTCCGTGATGCCATCTGCACTACGGAGCATCAAGATTTTATTTAATGCTAGAATAGCTAGATTGGCGATAAAATTTAATTTATAATCCCATTCAATAAAATACGAATTAAATTCTATGACATGTACAACCTTCATTGACTTAGGCTTTGTTATTAAGTCATGACCCTAATTTCCTGTCTAAGTCGTCCTAATCTAAGGTCGACTCTCGTCTAAGATCATGACTTAGGTCTAAGATCAAACTTAGATTGCTATGATCATAACTTAGTTCTACATTCTGCCCAAAATTTAGAGCCTGGCTCTGATACCACCTATAGCGCCCCGCACCCGGACCTCGTCCGAATACGGTGCACCCGCCGTACTTCACTAAGGAGAGTACAAAGCGTCATGCATAACATGCGAAAATCCATAACATAAGACATGGACTCCCATGCTAACATTTAACACAGTAGTAAAATTTAGGCAGAATTAAAACTTTCCAAAATAAACATGCATTACGAAAATACTAAGTTCCCAAAAGTAGCAATCCCACAAAATGACATAACTGAAATCCAAAGAGTTCAAACATTGTTCATAGTACAAACATCTTGCCTGTACAAAAGTCCTTAAGCTTTGCCTTCCTTAGATTTGCTTGCCTACGGACATGGTACTCTTGGCTCATCCTCGATCCACTCAATCTTAGCATTATCTGGCTCTGGGAAAAATAAAAGTGTGAGTGATAAAAATCACCCAACAAGGATACAACAAACCACCATGAAATAAATAAAGAATTATAACATGAATGTAATGCCCCAAGAACCTCAAATAATAACTCATACCTTGTCTTTAATCCTGAATTTGCGTAACGTTATAGCTTAAGCATAAATTTAGGTAAAGCTATACCAATAATATTTTATTAACCATTAACTGTAACATGCAACATGTCAACATGCTCATGAGTTATACAAAATGCAATGCATGATGCCATGTCATGTCAAAACATAATTTTGGTCCCATAAAATAACATGTCATAAAACAGAGTGTCAGATCAATTCACCCCGGATCTGAGCGGGTCTAGAGCATATCAACAGACCAATTAACCCCGGGTCTGGGACAGGTCCAGAACATGTATCAGATCAATTTAACCCGGATCTGAACGGGTCCAGAACATGTATCAGATCAATTAACCCCGGATCTCAACGGGTCCAGAATATGTATCAGATTAATTAACCCCAGATGTGAACAGGTCCAGAACATGTATCAGATCAATTAACCCCGGATCTGAACGAGTCCAGAACATATCATGTCAACAGACCAATTAATCCTGGGTCTGGAGTCGGGTTAGTCGCATGCTTGGCCGGCAAAGGAATCATAAAGCTTTCTTTAAAACATGGGACCATAAAAACTTTCATGCATAACGTAAAACATAGTTACTTGGAAAGACTTGCTTGCATACGGAAAAATTCATAAAAATCAGATTTCATGTGGCATATGATCCTGCATGATACATGAAGTGATATGCAATGCAAGTCATGACGTGAATAATCGTATGCATTCCTTATAACATGTCAACATGCCTGGTTCCGGAAACTAAGAATTTCCGGATTTTACTTCATCCTCATGGGGCGGCTATGTGACCAATCAGGCCCATTTTCATAATCTTTTATCCTAAATGTGTTTAGTGGGGTCTTATTTACATGACGTAAAATTTTCATAACTCCCTAAGATGAATAAAGCCTTTAAGTCATCAAACCATTATCAAGTGTACTTGCTGAATTCTACGATATAATAACCAACATTACCCTAGCTTTTGGGGCCTTAAAGCCTTAATTATTTGGACCACACCCTGGAAAATATAATAAACTCCCTAAGGATTAACACTCATGAGCCCCAACCATGTATATAGGTCCAAATCCATCAAATTGGGCCTTTTTAACTTAATCCCCAGTTCAGCCCAATTTCCAGTTTTAGTACATCAACTTTATGTCCATAATTTCCCACCAAAACGTTAAGACCAACTTGATTAGTTTTCATGGTCTTGCTCCTCTATGTCTTAGGTGATTCACATAAAATTTTCAGATCAATCCAATAACCTTAAAGGGCTTATTTAATTATTTTTCCGAAATGGGTCACGTACTGTTACTGGATTGACCAAATTTACTAAAAATTCTATTGTGACAAAACCATAACACTTTTTACCAAAATTCCAATTCACAGACGTCATAAACATACCAAAATAGCATTCCACCTAAAATTAGCCCATTTGCATGTTTCTAGGGTCCATTTTTGGGTCCAACAACACGTCACTCATTTCTGCCTTGTTCCAGTGATTTCAGCTAGTTTTACCAAATAATTCCTTAAAATTAATCCATAACTTATTTTACCAAAATTCTAACTTGCATGGTTACCACCCACCTAAGGTTGTCACCATACCAAAAATCAGCTTACTTGAACATATACAAGATCCATTTTAAAGCCACTCAAAACGTTATACAATTCTGTCCAGTTCCAGAATTTCCAGCCTGAGCAGTTCCACCAAATATTTTATTAAAAATAATCCGTAGCTTATTTTATCGAAATTCTAACTCTCATATTTGCTAAGCACATAAGGCTAACTTTGTACCAAAAATCAGCTTTATTTAAGGACTACAAGATCCATTTTAAGCTATTAAAAACGTTGTTCAATTCTGCCCAGTTCCAGTAGTTTGATGTTTTGCCATCCTTTCATGTCAAATGTCCAAAATTTGTCTTATTCTTATGAAATAGCTTATTTGTCACCACATACACCTTTTTCCCCATGAAAATTCAGATTTCATTCTTTTTATTGGGTCACCTTTGCATCATACCAAAATAGTTTGTAGTTTGAACATAACAAGTATCATAAGTGCTCCAAAACAAGTGTTCTTTCTTGAAGTCAAGACTCATCACCCTATTCATCCTTTATGCCGAAACTTATATGGTACCTTAACCACATTTTACAACGTATATTTAAGCATGCAACACATTCAAGAGTCATTTTAGTCCAATCTTACAACAACCTCATAAAAACTCACATCCATCACATGCATGCTTTCCTAGGACCTCTCAAGTTTCAATCAAGAGTTAATCTTGCCTTTACTCACTTAGATGAACCTTATTTCATCCTAAAACAGCCTCATAACATATTGCATGTAAGAAAAGATTCCATCTTTGAAAGAATAAACCACATGCAAGGCATTGTTCATAAGAAGTCACTAAGGTACAATCTTGAACTTAAGATATTCAACTAAAGATCACATCTTAGGAACTTCTAACCATTCAAGCCACTAATTCTTTAAGTAAATCATGAGAGATTAGTGTATACTTGCCTCTTCAAGCTAAAGCTTTTGTCTTAGCTTGGTTATGGAATGAGTTGAGTTGAAATCCTCCTCCTCCTTCACCCTTGAGTACACGGTTTTGGAGAAGAGGAAGGAAGAAGGTTAGTCTTCATTCAAGAGTGAAAATAGAATTTATTTGGGCTAGAAAATCTTACCAAAGTAGGCTTTGAGTGGAGCTCCAAGTATCACAAGATAGCACCACCTAAGAGAGTTGAAATCTTTGTACCTATGGCCAATGGAGGTCACACTTGGGTGGAGAGAAAACACACCCTTGTGAGCTTCATTATCATACATGAAGAATTTTGCTTAATGAACTTAGATTGAAGCTTACCTAACCACTTCTTGAGCTTGAAGATAAAACTTGAGTTAGATCCTTAGCTCCAAGAGGAGGGCCGAAAGTTTTGTGTGGTGGAGGGAGTTGGTAATTGCTTAAGTGGTTGCTAGTAGGCTTCTTCAAGGAAATGTTCAAGATGAGATTGTAATGATGTTGTCTTGCAATTTTTAAAAAATCTAAGGGGGTAAAGGAAGGGGGCAACCGGCGGTGCATGGGAGAGGGAGAAAGAGGAATCTAGGCCTTGCTTTTTCTTACATCCTAGCCCTTCTTTTCTTATTTTAATATTTCTTTTTTGCATGCAAGTTGTTTATTTTACATTTCAATTATTATATAATTTGTTATTTATGCATTATTTACAAGAGTGTGGAGAATTCTAGATTCTCCAAGGCCTTGGCCGAAATTGGGAGGTTCTTGGGGGTAGTTTAGTCTTTTCACGTTTATCATATCCCATACTTTATATAATTTATGATATTATTTATTTCATCTAATTATGATTTTGTTCTTGCTTTTTGAGGCTCATTCATGTTTGCATTCTTATAAAAACAATTTATTCCGAGGTTGATCAAGGCCTCTTGGTCGAATTCTTGGGCTATTGGGAGGGCATGTTTGTCCTTTCACACATTAGTACATCATCACATATTTACACCATACTTATAATATCTAGTTCTTTTTAGGTTTACTTATAAGAGGACTTATTTAGGTTAGTCTTTTTGTAAGAAGGAAAATATTCTAATGTTCATCAATGTCTTGTGGCCAAAATTACAAGGGTTTGAAGATCATTATTGTCTTTTCACTCATTGATTTATTCCCATAAACATGATGTTTCTCCCAATATCTAACTTATAGTGTAGGTTGTGAGTCCCGCTTTGAGGGGAACTACTTGGGCTAATCTTCTTATAAAATGGGATTTATTCCAAGATCCTCCAAGGCCTAATAACAGAATTTGCTAAGTCTTGGAGGACTAGATGGTCATTTCACGCGCTCCACGACATTCGTTTGTATAATTATATCACACCCATCTCAAAGGAATTTAGATACAGACTCACTAAGGTAACCAAATGAATTGCAACTTGGAGAACTTATTTATTACGTCGCACCATACGGGTTCTAGTATAGTACGATTTTCGCAGGGTACAACAAAAGTCCTTAAGCATTATCTTCTCTTGACACCTCGACTACGTGTACGGCACTTTCGGTTCATCCTCGATCCATTCAACTTTAGCACTCACTGTCTCTGGGGAAAAATAAAGGTATGAGTGATAAAATCACCCAGCAAGCATACAATAAACTACCATGAAATAAATAAAGAATCATAACATGAATGTAAAACCCCAAGAACCTCAATGTTAGTCCATACCTGTTCTTTAATCACGGATCTGCTTGACGATATAGCCTAAGCATAAATTTTAAGTAATGCTATACCAACAATATCTTATTATCCACTAACTGAAACATACAACATGTCAAAGTGTTCATGAATTATGCAAGATGCAATGCATGATATCGTGTGATGTCAAAAACATCATTTTGGTCCCATAAAATAACGTGTCAGAAAAACGGAGTATCAGATCAATTAACCCCGTATCTACACGGGTCTAGAACATGTCATCAGACCAATTAACCCCCGGTCTGGGACGGGTCCAGAACATAATATCAGACCGATTAACCCCGGCCTTTATCGGGTCCAGAACATATCATCGGACCAATTAACCCTGGGTCTGGAACGGGTCCAGAACTTATCATGTCATTAGACCTATTAACCGTGGGTCTGGAGTTAGGTTATTCGCATGCTTAGCCGGCAAGGGAATTATAAAGCTTTCTTTAAAACATGGGACCGTAAATAACTTATATGCATAACGAAAACATGCTTGCTTGAAAAGACTTGCTCGCATACGGAAAACTTCATAAAAATCAGATTCATGGTGCATGGGATCATGCATGATACATGAAATGTTATGCAATGCAAGCCATGGCATGGATTATCGGAAACATTCCTTAAGACATGACAACAAGCATGATTTCATAAAATTTCCAGATTTTTACTTCATATACATGGGCGGAAATATTAACTAAATAGGCTCATTTTCATAATCTTTTGTCTTACACATGTTTAGTGGGGTCTTATTTACATGTCATAAAATTTTTGTATCGTTCTAAGACGAATAAGGCCCTTAAATCCTTAAGTTGTTAAAAAGTGTACTGCCAAATTCAGCAGTATAACGGCCCTCTTTACCTTAATTTTCATGACCTTAAAACCTTAATCATTTTGGACCACAACATGAAAATCATAGTAAAATCCCTAAGGACTAACATTCATGGGCCCAAACCGTTTATATAGGTCAAAATCCAAAAAAATTAGGCCTTCTAACTTATTTCCCCTATTCTCCCCAATTTTCAAGTTTTAGTGCATTAACTTTAAATCAATAGTTACCCATCAAAACGGTTGTACCAAAATGATTAATTTACATGGACATGCTCTTCTATGTCTTAGGTGATTAACATAAAATTTCCAGAATAATCCAATAACTTTAAAGGGTCCATTTAATTAATTTTCCGAAACTGGTCACATGCTAATGCTGGACTGACCAATTTTACTAAAAATTCTATTGTGGCAAAACCATAATTTATTTTTCCAAAATTCCAACTTAAAGACGTCATAAACATGCGGAACTAGCATCCTACCCAAATTTAGCCCATTTGCATGTTTCTAAGGTCTATTTTTGGGTCAAGTAACACGTTGCTTAGTTCTGTCCAGCTCCAGTAGTTTCAGCTTGGCCAGTTTTATCAAAAATTTCATTAAGGATGATCCACACCTTCTTTTTCAAAGCTTCCAACTCCCATATTTACTACACACATAAGTCTAACTTCATGCCAAAAATCAGCCTCTTTGAACTATCTAAGATTGGTTTCTAGACCATACAAAACGTTACATACTTCTGCCCTGTTCCAGCAATTTTAGCTTAAGCAGTCTTACCAAATATTTTATTAAAAATAAACCACAAATTCTTTTACCAGGATTCCAACTCTCATATTTGCCACAAACACAGGGCTAATGTCATGCCAAAAATCAGCTGGTTTTCACGTTATTAAGGTCCATTTTGAGGTCACATAATACACTACACAATTCTGCCCAGCTCCAGTGGTTTTGTGTTTTAACACCTTTTCATGTCAAGTGTCCACTAATTATATTTATTCCTATGAAATAACTTATTAGTCACCACCTACACTGTTTTTAACATGAATATTCAGCTTCCATTCTTTTTATTGAGTCACATTTGCATCATTCCGAAACAGTTTGTAATTTGTACACAACACTCATCATATTTGCTCACAAAAGGTGTTCTTTCTTGGATACAAAACTCACCATCACTTTCATCCTCTTGGCCGAAAGATATGTGGTGCCATGAACATATTTTACAACATTTATTTAGGCATGCAACACATTTATGTGCTATTTATTTCAATCTTACCAAACAACCTTATAACTTACAACTAGCACATGCATGCCATCTTAGTGCTTCACAAGTTTCATCCAAGAGCTATTCTTGCCTAGAATCACTTGGTTGAACCTTATTTCATCCTAAAACAGCCTCATATCATATTGCATGTAAGAAAAGATTTCATCTTTGGAGGAATTAGTCACATGCAAGACATTTTTCTTAGGAATCACTAAAGTGTCATGCTTAATACTTAATATATTCAACTAAAGTTGGCATCTTAGAAACAATTAGCCATTCAAGTCACAAATTCTTCAAATAACTCATGAGAGTCTCATGTATACTTGCCTCTTCAAGCTAGAGCCTTTCTTAGCTTGGATATGGAATGAGATGAGTTGAAATTTTCCTCCTCCTTTACTCATGAAGCATACGGTTTTTGGAGGAAGAAAAGAAAAATGTTAGTCATCATTCTTAAATGAAAATGTAGCTATCTTGATATTAAATCTTCTTACCAAAATAGGAGATTGAATGGAGCTTCAACAAGCAAGAGCTTGCACCACTAAAAGATGGAAGATTTTGTACCTAGTGACCATGAAGGTCACGGTTGTGGGTAGAGCAAAAAGGGAACCCATGTGAGCTTCATTATTTAACATGGAGAATTTACTTAAGAAAATTGGAATGAGACTTACCTAGATTACCTACATTGCCTTGGCCGAAATCTTGGGGGTCTTGGGGGTATTTTACTCTTTTCACTTTTAGCATAGCACATACTTATGTAACTCATACTATTATTTATTTTATCTAATATGATTTTAAATTTGCTTTTGTGAGGATCATTTTGGTTTGTATCTTTATAAAACGAAATTGTTCCAAGGTTGATCAAGGCCTCTTGGCCGAAATTTATAAGGTATTTCAATACCTTGTGACATCCCCTTATATAATTATTTAGTATTCATCTTAAAAGAATTCAAGTAAACAAGCGCTAATTTGACTTAAGTAAAAAGGCACTTAGAGAAATCATTATTTGCATTACGTCACTTTGTCATGGTTTCAAGTACATTATAGTTGAGGTACAACATCCTCCTCCCTTATCATAAGTTTCGTCCTCGAAACTTTAGGGACTAGTCAAAAAGATGGGGGTATCTATTCTTCATGTATTCCTCCGTTTCCCATGTGGCTTCTTCTCCAGAATGGTATCTCCACTAAATTTTTACCATAGGTATAGATCTCTTTCTCAGCTTTTTCTCTTTCCGATCAACGATCTTTAGGGGCTCCTCTTCATAAGATGCATCTTCTTCAACCTTCAACTGCTGATCTTCAAGAATGTGGTTAGGATCATAAACATATCGGCGAAGTTGGAAAACATGGAATACATCATGCAACTGGGAAAGTGATGGGGACAACGCCAGGTGATATGCAACTTCACCGACTTTTTCTAAGACTTCATGTGGTCCAATGAATCTTGGGCTCAATTTCTCCTTTATGCCAAATCTCTTGATCCCTTTAGACTGAGATACCTTTAAGAAGACTTTTTCTCCTTCTTGAAACTCTAAGGGTCTCCTCCTTTCATCAGTCCATACCTTACTTCTATCTTGTGTCATCTTCAATCTTTGCTGTACAATCTTTACTTTTTCTCGTGTTTGCTCAACAATGTCGGGTCTCGTGTAGATCTTATCTCCAATCTCGTCCCAATATAGTGGGGACCGACATTTTCTCCCATACAATGCTTCATAAGGTGCCATCCCGATGGATCTATGGAAGCTGTTAATATAGGAAAATTCGACTAGCTTAAGACTTCTATCCTAGCTTCCTCCAAAGTCAAGAATGCAAGCACGAAGCATGTCTTCAAGGGTTTGGATTGTCCTTTCGGATTGTCCATCAGTCTGTGGATGGAAAGTAGAACTCATTCTGATCTCCGTGCCCATTGCCTTTTGAAAGGCTGTCCAAAATCTCGAGGTAAAGTAGGGATCACGATTGCATATGATACTCATGGGAACACCATGTAAACAGACAATCTGATCAATGTACATCGATGCTAACTTCTCCATACACGCTTTAATCGTCATAGCCAAAAAGTGACTAGACTTGGTTAGACGGTCCACAATGACCCATATAGCATCATTTCCATTCTTAGTCCTGGGTAGGTCGGTCACAAAATCCATAGTGGCGTGGTCCCATTTCCATTCTGGCACTTCTAAGGGTTGTAGTAGTCCAGCAGGTCTTTGGTGTTTAGCCTTTACTCTTTGACAGACCAAGCATCGCTCAACAAATTCAGCTATTTTCTGCTTCATACCGTGCCACCAAAATCTTTGCTTGAGGTCTTGATACATCTTGTTAGCTCCAGGGTGTATAGATAATCGAGAGTTGTGGGCTTCCATCAAGACTTCATCTTTGATTTCTTTATTTTCAGGTACACATAACCGTCCTCGGTACCACAGACTATCATCGCTACGAACTTCAAAGTGATTTTGTGGCTTGTCTTTCATCCTCTCCTTGATCTTCCTCAAGGCCGCATCATTTCCTCGAGCCTCCTTGATCTTATCAATCAGTGATGGAATAAGAACCAACTTGGCGAGAACTTCATCCACTGAGTCAACTTCTTCTAGGCCAAACTCTTCCATGTCTCGCTGAAGAGGTAGTTGTCGTGGGTGACTTGTCTTTCGACTTAATGCATCAGTAACTTTATTAGCTTTGCCAGGGTGGTATTGAATGGAAATGTCATAATCTTTAATCAGCTCGAGCCATCTGCGTTGCCGCATGTTTAGCTCCTTCTGTGTAAAGAGATACTTTAAGCTTTTGTGGTCTGTATAGATCTCACACTTCTCACCATACAAGTAATGTCTCCATATCTTTAATGCGAAAACCACTGCAGCAAGCTCAAGATCATGAATGGGGTAGTTTTTCTCGAATGGTTTTAATTGTCGGGATGCATAAGCTATCACCTTATCTCTTTGCGTAAGTACACATCCTAGACCGCTCTTGGAGGCATCGCTGTACACTACGTATTTCTCGCCAGGAGTGGGCTGAGCTAAGATAGGGGCGGATGTCAACCTTGCTTTTAACTTCGAGAAACTCTTTTCACAGTCGGCACTCCACTCGAACTTGGTTTTCTTTTAGGTCAATCTAGTGAGGGGAACAGCTATCCTCAAAAATCCTTCCACAAATTTCCGATAATATCCTGCTAGCCCAAGGAAACTTCTCACTTCGGTAACGTTTGTTGGTCTTGGCCATTCTGCGATAGCTTCGATTTTCTTGGGATATACTGAAATTCCATCTTCTGCTATAACATGGCCGAGGAAGGATACACTTCGCGGCCAAAACTCGCATTTGCTAAATTTTGCGTACAACTGTCTTCCTCTTAGAATATTCAGAACTGTCCTCAAATGGGCTGCATGAGTCTCCTCATCTGGTGAATATATCAAAATGTCGTCTATGAAGACCACTACGAACTTGTCCAATTGGTCCTGAAAAACCCGATTCATGAGATCCATAAAGGCGGTAGGAGCGTTGGTTAAGCCAAAAGGCATGACCAAAAATTCGTAGTGTCCATAGCGTGTCCTGAAGGTAATCTTTGGAACGTCTTCGGCCTTAATTTTCAATTGGAAGTATCCTGATCACAGGTCAATCTTACTGAAGATTCGAGATCCCTGCATCAAGATTCTTTAGATAGGGTTTTGGATATTTAAACCTTAAATGAACTAGAACTTGTTAGTTACATACCCTGAGTTGATTAAATAAGTCGTCTATCCGAGGCAACGAATACTTATTCTTTATGGTGATTTTGTTAAGTTCCCGGTAATCAATGCATAAGCGCATACTTCCATCTTTCTTCTTTACGAATAACACAGGAGCACCCCAAGGCGAAACGTTGGGGCGAATAAGCTTCTTCTCTAGCAGCTCGTGTAACTGCTCCTTTAGCTCTTTCAGTTCTGCAGGAGCCATCCGATATGGGGCTTTTGATATGGGTTCAGTTCCTGGAACAAAGTTTATCTCGAAGGCAATTTCGCAATCAGGAGGTAGTCCAGGTAATTCGTCTGGAAATACATCGGGGTATTCATTGACAATCGGAACTTGAGCATGGGTGGGACTCGCTTGCTCAGCACTTGGGACATAAACAAAGAATCCTTCATAGCCTTTCTTCAATGCTCGACTGTCACGAGCCGCATTAACAATGACTTTCTTGGCTGGTTTCTTTAACTTGGCTCCTCCTTGGAAGGACACCTCGTCTCAAGCTGGGTCTTTGATTATAACTTGCCTACTTCGGCAATCGATGTGAGCATGGTTCCTTGAGAGCCAACCCATTCCAAATATCACATCGAAATTGCTCATGGGTATAGGAATCAAGTCGGCTTCAAAACGCTGTTCATCGAACTTCAGCACACAATTTCGGAAGATATGATGAGAGACAAGCACCTGATCGCCGGCTGTTTGTACTCTATAGGGTGATTCTAGCTTGACTGAGTTATGATCTATATTTTTGGCGGACTTTCTTGAGATAAATGAGTGGCTGGCGCCACTATCGAACAATACATTTGCAGGTATGCTACATAATAAGATTATTCCTGAATCATGCATATTTAACTAAGCAACAGTATAGACATGTATAAGCAAAGTGTATTGAAGGCGTAAAACTTTAGATCTTACCAGTCACTACGTCATCCGTCTCCTCAACATCTGCTTCTGTCATGACGTGCACCCTTGCATTCGCACGTGGTCGCTGGTTCTTTGGCTGCGGTTGCTGTTGCTGCGCTCCTCTTTCTGGGCAATCCCTAATCAGGTGGCCATCCTTTCCGCATTCAAAACATTCTCCAGTCTTCTATCGACACTCACCCATGTGTCTCTTCTGGCACTGAGGGCACACTAGTATAGCTGGCTTCTGAGGTGGAGCTTGATTCCTTTGCTAATTGTTTTGGTGCTGCTGGCGACGCTGATTCTGATCCTGGGATTTTCCTTGTCAAACTGATCCTCTGAAATACTTCTTAGCTACCTTTCTGTATTTCTCATTTCCAGTCCCTTGTCTTTCTCTCTTTTGTCCCACATCTTCTCGGCGGATAATGTCTCTCTCAATGCGGTACCATGCATCCAAAAGAGCTCCAAAATTTGTGGAGTTTGCATTCACTAAGCATGTCCTGATTCTTGGATTCAGCCCTCTTTGAAATTTCAGCATTTTTGTCTCTTCATCATTCATGGTAACAGGCTGAAATCTCCCTAATGTGATGAACTTATTTGCATACTCGGCTACCGTCATACCAGACTCTTACTTCAGTGATTCAAATTCATGCCTCTTTTGTAGCTTGACAGACGGAGGGATATAAAACTTGTGAAATTCTTGCAGAAATCTCTCCCAGGCAATCGGTCTGGGCAAGGGATGTAAATTTGTCTTCCACCATTGGTTTGCTTCACTTATCAGAAAAGGTATGATGGCTTGGGCTTTCAGCTCGTCGTGGGCTTGAATTAACTCAAAACAGTTTTCAACTTTGTCCAACCACTTCTCTGCTATATCGGGATCTGGCTTTCCCTCAAACGGTGGTAAATTGGCGCTCTTTAATTTCTCAAAGTAATACTGGGCATCTCTCACAGGCTCGTGTGGGTGAGGTGGAGCATTCTGATGGATTAGGCCTTGCCCGATCTGAGTAACCACTTGGCAAAAGGCCTGAAAGGTATTAATGTCAGGTATAACCGGAGGGACAGGTGCCTGCGGTGGTGGTGGTGGTGGATTATTCTGAGCTGGGGGATTCTGGTCCAGCTGTGGTGGCGGCGGGACCTGAACCAGCGGTGGAGGAACAGGGCCCTGTGGCTGAGGGGGAACGAGCTCCTGAGCAGCTGGTCCAGCCCTAAGAGGTTTGCCGTGAGGTCGCACCAACTGCACTTCAGAGTGTTAACATTTATACAAAGGTTGGGATAAACCAGGTTATTCTGTGCAAAAGCCACAATTCTCAAAAAAAAATTTAATTTAGGAAGAGGAAAGTTTCACCTTACATTAGAGATCCGGATTTAATAAGACAGAATTAATTATTAAATTATATTCTAAATCCAGTCTAAGGGATCCTAATCTAACGCCATCACCCTTCTAAGATCATAACTTAAGTCTAAGATCAAACTTAGATTCTAAGATCATAACTTAGTTCTACGTTCTGCCCGTAATCTAGAGCCTGGGCTCTGATACCACCTGTAGCGCCCTGCACCTGGACCTTGTCTGAATACGGTGCACCCGCCGTACTTCACTAAGGAGTGTACAAAGCGTCATGCATAACATGCGAAAACCCATAACTTAAGTCATAGACTCCCATGCTAATAATTAACATGGCAGTAAAATTTAGGCAGAATTAAAACTTTAAAATAAACATGCATTACGAAATATTAAGTCCCCAAAAGTAGTAATCCACAAAACATCATCACCGAAATTCCAAAGAGTTCAACATAGTTCATAATACATCATCATAGCAGCACAAAAGTCCTTAAGCATGATCTTCTCTTGACACCTCGACTGCGGGTACGGCACTTTCGATTCATCCTCGATCCATTCAACTTTAGCATTCACTGGCTCTGGGGAAAAAATAAAGGTATGAGCGATAAAATCACTCAGCAAGCATACAATAAACTACCATGAAATTAATAAAGAATCATAACATGAATGTAAAACCCCAAGAACCTCAATGTTAGTCCATACCTGTTCTTTAATCCTGGATCTGCTTGACGATATAGCATGATCATAAATTTTAAGTAGTGCTATACCAACAATATCTTATTATCCAATAACTGAAACATACAACATGTCAAAGTGTTCATGAATTATGCAAGATGCAATGCATGATATCGTGTCATGTCAAAAACTTCATTTTGGTCCCATGAAATAACGTGTCAGAAAAACCGAGTATCAGATCAATCAACCCCGGATCTGCATGGGTCTAGAACATGCCATCAGACCAATTAACCCCGGGTCTGGGACGGGACCAGAACATAATATCAGGCCGATTAACCCCAGGCCTGTATCGGGTCCAGAAAATATCATCGGACCAATTAACCCTGGGTCCAGAACAGGACCAGAACTTATCATGTCATCAGACCTATTAACCCCGGGTCTGCAGTCGGGTTATTTGCTTGCTTAGCCGGCAAGGGAATCATAAAGCTTTCTTTAAAACATGGGACCGTAAATAACTTATATGCATAACTAAAACTTGCTTGCTTGAAAAGACTTGCTCGCATACAGAAAAATTCTTAAAAATCAGATTCATGGTGCATGTGATCATGCATGATAGATGAAATGTTATGCAATGCAAGTCATGGCATGGATTATCGTAAATATTCTTTAAGACATGACAACAAGCATGATTTCATAAAATTTCCAGATTTTTACTTCATATACATGGGGCGGCAATATTAACCAAATAGGCTCATTTTCATAATCTTTTGTTCTACACATGTTTAGTGGGGTCTTATTTACATGTCATAAAATTTTCGTATCGTTCTAAGACGAATAAGGCACTTAAATCCTTAAGTTGTTAAAAAGTGTACTGCCGAATTCAGCAGTATAACGGCCCTCTTTACCTTAATTTTCATGACCTTAAAACCTTAATCATTTTGGGCCACAGCCAGAAAATCATAGTAAAATCCCTAAGGACTAACATTAATGGGACCAAACCGTTTATATAGGTCAAAATCCACAAAATTAGGCCTTCTAACTTATTTCCCCTGTTCTGCACAATTTTCCAGTTTTAGTGCATTAACTTTAAATCCATAGTTACCCATCAAAACGGTTGTACCAAGTTGATTAATTTATATGGACATGCTCCTCTATGTCTTAGGTGATTATCATAAAATTTCCAGAATAGTCCAATAACTTTAAAGGCTCCATTTATTTATTTTTCCGAAATTGGTCACATGCTAATGCTGGACTGACCAATTTTACTAAAAGTTCTATTGTGGCAAAACCATAATTCATTTTTATGAAATTCCAACTTACAAACGTCATAAACATGCGGAACTAGCATTCTACCGAAATTTAGCCCATTTGCATGTTTCTAAGGTCTATTTTTGGGTCAAGTAATATGTTGCTTACTTCTGTCCAGCTCCAGTAGTTTCAGCTTGGCCAGTTTTACAAAAATTTTTATTAAGGATGATCCACACCTGCTTTTTCCAAAATTCCAACTCCGATATTTACTACACACATAAGGCTACAATCATCACAAAAATCAGCCTATTTGAACACCTCTAAGATTAGTTTCTAGGCCATACAAAACGTTACATACTTCTGCCTTGTTTCAGCAATTTCAGCTTGAGCAGTCTTACCAAATATTTTATTAAAAATAAACCACAACTTTTTTTACCAGGATTCCAACTCTCATATTTGCCACAAACACAGGGCTATTGTCATGCCAAAAATCAGCTGGTTTTCACGTTAGTAAGGTCCGTTTTGTGTCACATAATACACTACACAATTTTGCCCAGCTCCAGTGGTTTTGTGTTTTAACACCTTTTCATGTCAAGTGTCCACTAATTATCTTTATTCCTATGAAATAACTTATTATTCACCACCTACACCGTTTTCAACATGAATATTCAGCTTCCATTCTTTTTATTGAGTCACATTTGCATCATTCCAAAACAGTTTGTAATTTGTACACAACACTCATCATATTTGCTCACAAAAGGTGTTCTTTCTTGGACACAAAAATCACCATCACTTTCATCCTCTTGGCCGAAAGATATGTGGTGCCATGAACATATTTTACAACATTTATTTAGGCATGCAACACATTTATGTGCTATTTATTTCAATCTTACCAAACAACCTTATAACTTACGACTAGCACATGCATGCCATCTTAGTGCTTCACAAGTTTCATCCAAGAGCTATTCTTGCCTAGAATCACTTGGTTGAAACTTATTTCATCCTAAAACAGCCTCATATCATATTGCATGTAAGAAAAGATTTCATCTTTGGAGGAATCAGTCACATGCAAGACATTTTTCTTAGGAATCACTAAGGTGTCATGCTTAATACTTAATATATTCAACTAAAGTTGGCATCTTAGAAACAACTAGCAATTCAAGTCACAAAATCTTCAAATAAATCATGAGAGTCTCATGTATACTTGCCTCTTCAAGCTAGAGCCTTTCTTAGCTTGGATATGGAATGAGATGAGTTGAAATTTTCCTCCTCCTTTACTCATGAAGCATACTGTTTTTGGAGGAAGAAAAGAAAAATGTTAGTCATCATTCTTAAATGAAAATGTAGCTATCTTGATATTAAATCTTCATACCAAAATGGGAGATTGAATGGAGCTTCAACTAGCAAGAGCTTGCACCACTAAAAGATGGAAGATTTTGTATTTAGTGACCATGAAGGTCACGATTGTGGGTAGAGCAAAAAAGGGAACCCATGTGAGCTTCATTATTTGACATGGAGAATTTACTTAAGAAAATTGGAATGAGACTTACCTAGATGCTTGTTGAGCTTGAAGATGAGAGTGGAGTTGAACTTCTTAGCTCCAAGATGAAGGGACCGTATGGTGTGGTTGGAGGGAAATGGAGAATAGTTTGAGTGTTTTCTTGCTTCCTTGAGAGAGAGTTCACAATGGAGTGAAATGAAGCTTCTAGGTTGGTTTAAAAATAAATCATGATGGGGGATGGGAGAGGGAAATCCGGCGCATGGGGGAGGGAAAGGCAAGCCTTAGGCTTGTAGCTTCAAGCTTTTGACTCCCATGCACTCCTTTTTTTTATTATTTTATTATTTCTCTTTGCATGCTTTCTTTATTTCTTCATTATATAATTGTACTCTAGTTAAATATTTCAAGTAGTAGAATAATGGAAAGGGTTCTAGATCCCTCCATTGCCTTGGCCGAAATCTTGGGGGGTCTTGGGGGTATTTTAGTCTTTTCACTTTTAGCATAGCACATACTTATGTAACTTATACTATTATTTATTTTATCTAATATGATTTTAAATTTGCTTTTGTGAGGATCATTTAGTTTTGTATCCTTATAAAACGAAATTGTTCCAAGGTTGATCAAGGCCTCTTGGCCGAAATTTATAAGGTATTTCAATACCTTGTGACATCCCCTTATATAATTATTTAGTATTCATCTTAAAAGAATTTAAGTAAAGAAGCGCTAATTTGACTTAAGTAAAAAGGCACTTAGAGAAATCATTATTTGCATTACGTCACTTTGACATGGTTTCAAGTACATTATAGTTGGGGTTCAACAATACACATATGGTATATTCCAATCAGCCCTTAATTGATTTTTCTAGAACACTTTAAAATGTATGAAGTATGTAAAAAGTGTCTAGATACATGTTATCCATGTGTCGGGTTCGTAGAAATCCAAATTTTCGGGTCGATTACCTAATTTTTCTTCGGTTAAAGTCCAACTTTTTGCACATGTTATATATATTATGTTACAAATAATATAAATAAATTAAACTTTAATATTCAGCACTTAGGCTGATCTAAAGTGGTGCCCAACATGTGACAAAAATTGAATTTGGAATCTCCACAATTTGGCCTTAATTGAGGGTGATTTGTGTGTGCCAATATGGAATGATTTTATGGCTGTACATACCATGCAAACCACGAAATTTGTGGCCATTTTTGAAGTGTAGGGGCTGGCCATCTATATATGGCAAGTACGTGACACGTTGGCGAAGTTTCGGTATTCACCCGATACGACAATTTTTGGTTTAGTACCTTGTAACGTGTCGTAATAAATTTGTCATCACCATGACTTATATCATATGATATAAGACCTGAATATACTCATAAATATGAGTTAAATATAGTGGCGTGATGTTAACGTACGTTCGTAAAATATATAACGTGTCGGTAGTACGTTGGAATATATGTGTATGTGCCTTTTTAAAAAATCTGAATATATATAAAAATAAATATTAAAAACGTGTAGTATGAGGGAGAAGAAGACTTTCCATTCTTCAATTTGTTGCCTTTGTGCCTTTTCCAAATATAGCTTCCTTTAATGAACTACTTAGTTTATTTAACTAAGTACTTCACTTAATGAACTAGTTTAGTTCATTAATGATGGCACCTGAAAATAGTTCAAACACAACAAATGATTGCCATTTGATGTAAGCTTTAAGGCTTCATGGCTCGTTAGTACGACAACATTATATATGAACTATATAAGGCAGGTTTCATGCAAAAGCGTGTCATGTCATAAAACGTGTCATGCATTTCTTTAATACACGTTATTTAAATCATGCATTTTGTAATTACTCAACCCCCTTTTTCTCAACAGATTTTGATGTCTCGGACTTCTGTTGGATTAGTTTTACCTCGTAAACTCTAAGCGAACCGATCAATTCATCCATTTTTGTGATTGATTTTGTCTCCTCGATTGGCGTTACTTTTGGATCCCATTCAGCAGGAAGATTTCGCAGCACTTTTTGTACCTTCTCGTTCTCGGTAAAAGATTTACCTAAAGCTTCAAGTATATTGAAAATATTAGTAATCCTCAAATCCATAGATGTTATGGATTCGTTCGGCAACATTTTAAACGACTCAAGTTCAGTCATAAGCATGTTTATTTTTGCCTTGTTTACACCGCTAGTACCTTCATGCTTTAATTCTAAAGATTTCCACATGTTGTGTGCACTTGTCCAATTTGAAGCATATCCTGCTTCTGAAGTCGTAAGTCCGTTTAAAAGTAATTGCATAGCTTTAGCATTCATGGACATTTTCTTTTATCTTCAGATGGCCATTCACTTTTATATTTTTCTAATTCTTGTGTTACACCGTTTACTTGTACAAACCATAAATCGATGTTTATAGCCATTAAGAATAGCCTCATTCTAAGTTTCTAATGAATAAAATTATTTCCATCAAAAAGAGGATGAAATTATATAGACATACCTTCCAACTCACCTTTGTGAGAAACAATCCAGACAGAATTGGACAGATTAGTGCTTAACTTTGAAAATGTGTTTCTCTTTAATTACTCAACCAAAAAGGATGCTATTTATGTCAACATACTCCTTATGATGTCTAGTTTAAGTTTCCAAAAGATCCTGACCTGAAATTATTCTTGATGAAATCAGCATTCAAGTTTCTTTTAGACTTGTCAGATTGCAGCCAGAATGGAGTAGTTATCTTACAAACACTGAAAGACTAATTTTCTTTTTCTCAAGTCAAGTGATTCTTATTGCAAATGAAAGCTAACATTTTGAAGTATGACTTCACCAAAAATCAGGAATTTAGAAAATGGTTTGCTATTTTTTCAACACCAACTAATTTGTGTGAAATCTGTAGTGAAAACGGGCAGAAAACAAAAAACTAGAAAGAAGACAAGAACACCAAAGATTTATCCTGCTTCGGTTAATGTGATCTGTAGGACCTGTATAGCACCACTAGAAGGGGGGTTGAATAGTAGGTGCGGAAAATTTGGTTTTTAAAAAATTTTGAACCAAAAACATAACTTCTAAAAACAGTTTATGTTTTCAGATCCTAATTTGAAACGTTTGAAAGACCAGGTTCCAGACCTTCAAAAATTCTGAAATTTGTAGAGATTCTACTCTCATATGTTTTGAGTATTCCTAAAACTTTCAGATTAAAATTCAACTTCTAACCCTTTTAAAATACGTTTGTGGTCAGATTGCGCAAATCTGCCAGAAATAGTAGTCTGAATTGAAAAATTTATTCCGATTAATTCGTGACTTCAAATGGTCTGAAAATTTAGTGACAAACCCCTTAAGATATTTATTGTAATGTGTTGATACAGTTTTGAAATTTTTTTTGGGAAGTATATCAAATATGTTGATGTTCTCAACCTTTGCAAGTCTGAAAATCAGATTGCACTACTCTCAGAACTATTAACGTTTGATTGACTTATACTTGTCCAAATGGGTTGCGACTTATGCCAAATGAAACTTAAGAGGTGTGACTATGTTTCTGCAAAGTTTTGTAATTTTTGAAAATACTATTTTTACGATTGGAACGAAATCGACGCAGAAACTGAAAAACTGAAATTAAAGTGCTGAAAGTAATGATACCAAGAATTTTATACTGGTTCGGTTAAATCAACCTACTCTAGTCTTCGAGGACACCTTCCTCGGTTATCACTAAACACAAAATAACACCTTACCACAAGGGTTGCTGGAGTTACACACCAACTCCAACTCTTTACACACAATACAATCAATCACACCGATCATGAACACCACCACCGAACGGATGAAGGTTTGATCACACCTTGATCAATTCTTTTACAACAATTTGAACGTGTATGGTGGTCTAACCAAAGCCTATTCAATATATTGAATATAAGAACAATAGGCTTGAGAGAAGAAGAAGAAGAAAGATGTGTAGAAGAAGAAAGTAGCAGACATTTTTTCACTTGAGAGAATATGAGAGTTGTCTTGCTTTTGTTTGCTACATTTCTTCTTCTTTTAAGCACATTATGGCCACCCCCTAGGTCATCTTCCATCATCTTGAGAATTCTCTTTAATGCCCTTGGAAGATTACCTTGTGTAGAGATGAAAACATCTTGCTTACTTGGAACAACTTGATTGGATAAATGTCTTGTCTTTGCTTACTTGGCCCAACTTGATTGGATGAATCTTGTCAACATTTAGTAGCTGTAAAATCTGAGATTAAAGTGTAAAAACATATGCCAAATCAAGTTCAAAATATTTTCAAATAATTAACAATTAATCATTTCAATTTTGGAAGCAAATTTGATCACCATCCAGGACATAAAATCGTCCACCCCTTTGTGTCAGATGCTGAATTTTTCACCATGTGTTACATTTGCCTAATATTTGAATTGTTACCTTATGTAGCTCCCTCCATTATGTCACTAAACTTGTGTGGCTTATTCTCCACCAATCGAGATGCCAACTAAGCTCCACATAGGATCCACTTAGGCTGAAGTAGGCATGTATTATGTATAGCCATGTGGTGAATTTCATTTTGGTAAACTTTGTCAAATATTGCACAATAATTACACACATATGATAAATTGTAATCAGCCCTAATTTGAATATTCTAGTACACTTTAATATGCATTGAATATGTAAAAAGTGTCTAGATACATGTTACATGTCATGCCAAAAACGTTTCACGTGTTGTGTTCATACAAAACCGAATTTTCGACTTTCGCCTATTACTTGATTTTTCTCCAATTAAATTCAAAACTTTTGCACATGTTTTATATATTATGTCACACATAATATACATAAAATAAATTAAATATTCAGCTCATAAGGGCTAAGACATAGGCGCCACATGTGACAAAATAGGTAGAATTTGAAATCTCTACAATTTGGCCTTAATTGAGGTTGATTTGTGTGTGCCAACATGGAATGATTTCATGGCTGAGTATACCATGTGAGCCACAAAATTTGTGGCCATTTTTGAAGTATAGAGGCTGACCATCTATATATGACAAGTACATGACACGTTAGCAAAGTTTCGGTAGTCACCCGATACGACAATTTTTGGTTTATAACCTTGTAACGTGTCATAATAATTTTGTCATCACCATGACTTATATCATATGATATAAGACCTGAATATACTCATAAATATGAGGTAAGTATAGTGGTGTGACGTTGACGTATGTTCGTAATATATGTAACGTGTCGGTAGTACGTCGGAATATATGTGTATTGTACCTTTTTATATAAAATCTGAATATATATATAATATATATAAAAACGTTTTTAATAGATGAATAAGGAGACTTTATATTCTTCAATTTGTTGTCATCATGCCTTCTCCAAATATATCTCCATTTAATGAACTACTTAGTTCATTTAACTAAGTACTTCACTCAATGAACTAGTTTAGTTCATTGATGGTTGCACCTGAAAATAGTTCAAACACACCAAATGTTTGCCATTTGATGTAAGCTTTAATGCTTCATGGGTTGTTAGTACGGCAACATTATATATAAAGTATATAAGGCACGTTTGTCGCAAAAACGTGTCAAGTAATAAATTGTGTCATGCATTTCTTAAAACACGCGTTATTTGAATCATGTATTTTGTGAATCACTCAAACTCTTTTTCTCAACATGATCTACTCCAGTCCCAAGGACCACCTTTCCTTGGATTTCACTATGAAATGAACACAAATACAGCAAGAACCAAGCTTGATCCTTGGGTTAAACACCAACCCTATTCAAGAATGAACACCTCCATACAACATTTGATTGCAACACCTTTACTGTTGTACCCCAACGATCATGTACATGAAAACTATGAATAGGAGACGGAATGAAAGCGATAATTTCTTTTAGCGTGTGTTACTTAAGTCAACTTAACCCTCTTTACTTAATTATTTTTGAGGTGATACCAAGCCAATTTAAATAAAGAAACTTCAAGAAAGTAATACATGAAATATAGAGTTATATGAACCATACATACCACTATATATGTATGTGCGTGTATATGATATATGTGTATGAAATGTATAAATACCTACATGCGTATACATAAGAGGATATATATATATATATAGTACACATAGGCGTGTATATGTATATATACATACATATGCTAATCTTGGAATACA
>AP025061.1:11691453-11727372 GCA_036186865.1 Eustoma russellianum
CACATAGGCGTGTATATGTATATATACATACATATGCTAATCTTGGAATACAATAAAATAAAGAAAACAATATAGTACATGAATTAAAATTACAAGAAATATCAAGTTGCCCAAGAAGCCCAAAAATCGGCCAAGGCATGCAAAAGGATTCTAGAATCCTCTTGATTTTTCAATCCATTAGTGGAAAAATTAAATAGCTAAATAGAAAACAAAATAGACATGCATTTAAAGAACAAGTAAGACAACTCATTAAAGAAGGAGGTAGTATAGTGGAGGTCATAAAGACCACAACCCAAAACCGCCCCTTTATGTCTAGACATGGAGGATTTTTAAATCCTACCATGGTCACTTTTTCCTTAAACCAAGATTAAGATAACCATGATTTGATAAAGTAACTTGGGTTAGCACTAAAGTAACCATAGTTGGAATAAAGTAACCAAGGTTATTACTAACCTAACCTTGATTAACACTCATGAGAACCCTAACCCTCCTATTTCTCCCTCCAAAACCGTCCACCCCCTTTCCAAGTCCCTAACATGCTTTGATTTAAACCCTTCTAGAAACATCTACCTTCTTGTCATCTTGAGATTCCTCTCAAGATACATTCAAGCAAGAGCATAACACTTAGATAACCCTCATCTCCCTCACCAACAATTCGGCCCCTTCATCTTGAAGGATAGGAATTCAAGCTTCAACTCCAAGACTCAAGAAACATCTAGGTAAGTCTTTTTCCAAGCTTCCTTAAGTGAATTCTTATTTGGGGAAGAATGAAGCTCACATGAACTCCTTCTCTCCATGTCAAAACCGTGGGTTCCATGGATTAAATAGGTGAAAGCCTTCAACTTTCCTAGGTGGAGACACATTGTGGTACTTGAATCTCCACTCAAGCTCATTTTGGTAAGATGCTCTTGCCCTCAAACATATTCTATTTCTTCTATTGAATAAAGACTAATCTTTTACTTCCCTTTTCCCTTAAAACCGTATGCTCAAGGTGAAGAAGGAGAAGGATTTCAACTCAACTCACTCCATAACCAAGCAAAGACAAGAGCTTTAGCTTGAAGAGGCAAGTATACAATGACCTCTCATGATTTATTTAAAGAATTAGTGACTTGAATGCTTAGAGGTCCTTAAGATTTGATCTTTAGTTGAATATCTTAAGTTTGAGACTATATCTTAGTGATTCCCTAAGAACAATGCCTTGCATGTGATTTATTCCTTCAAAGATGGAGTCTTTTCCTATATGCATTATGGAATGAGGCTGATCTAGAGTGAAATAAGGTTCACCTAAGTAGGTCTAGACAAGATTAACTTGTGAATGTAACACAAAAGGTCCTAAGAAAAGTATATATGTGAAAGATAGGAGCTTTGTGAGATTGATGGTAAGATTAGACTAAGATGACTCTTGAATGTGAATGAATGCTTGAATATATGTTGTAAAATGTGGTTAAGGCACCACATAAGTTTTGGCCTAAAGGATGGAATAGAAGGTGAACATGGACTTTTGACTTGTATAGATGACAAACTAGCAAACTACTTGAATAGGGCAGAATGGAATGACATTTTAAACAGTTTAAGAACTGACCTTACGAACCTTCAGTGAAGCTAATTTTTGGCACAAAGTTAGCCTTATGCATGTAGCACAAGTGAGAGTTGGAATTTTGTTAAAATAAGCTAAGGATTATTTTTAGAAATTATACGGTAAAACTGCTCCAGTAGAAAATTCTGGAGCTGGGCAGAATTGATCACTAGTTTCAACGAATTAAAAGAGGACCTTGTGTACCTTCAATAAATCTGATTTTTTGGCACAGATCTAGTCCCATGAGTATAGCAGAGATGAGAGTTGGAATTTCGGTAAAATAAGTTATGGTTAATTTTAATAAAATAATTGGTGAGACTGCTCAGGCTGTAAATTCTGGAACATGACAGAATGGTGCAACGTTTTGAATGGCTTGAAAAGAGACCTTGTAGATGACCAATGTAGCGCCCCGCACCCGGCCTTGTCCGGATACGGTGCACCCGCCGTACTTCACTGAGGAGAGTACAAGGCGTCATGCACAACATGCGAACATCCATAACATAAGTCGTGGATTCCCATGCTATTATTCAACATGGTAGTAAAATTTAGGCAGAATTAAAACTTTTCAAATCAAACATGCATCACTAATTTACTGAGTTCCCAAAAGTAGTAGCACCCCAAATCATAACATAACCGACAATCCAGAGAGTTTAAACATAGTCATATTACAAATCGTCTTGGCAGCACAAAAGTCCTTAGCTTAACTCTCTTCATACTCCTCGCCTACGGATAAGGTACTCTTGGCTCGTCCTCGATCCATTCTATCTTGGCATTCTCCGGCTCTGGGGAAAAATAAAGTGTGAGTGATAAAAAATCACCCAGCAAGAATACAATAAACTAGCATGAAATACATAAAGAATCATAACATGAATGTATTACCCCAAAAACCTCAAATAATCATAATTCATACCTGCTCTTGGATCATGTACTTCTTGACGTTCGGGTTAGGCATGTTTTAGGGAATGCAATACCATACCTGATCTTGGATCCTGAACTTACTTGTCATTCGTCGTAAGCATGTTATTAGGAAATGCTTTAACAATAACTTATCACCATTAATTGTTACATGCAACATATGTTCATGATCGTGAATTATGCAAGATGCAATGCATGATGTCATGTCATGTCATGTCAAAACATCATTTTGGTCCCATAAAGTAACATGTCGTAAAAACAGAGTGTCAGATCAATTAACCCCGGATCTGAGCGGGTCCAGAACAGATATCAGACCAATTAACCCCGGGCCTGAACGGGTCCAGAACAGATATCAGATCAATTAACCCTGGATCTGAGCGGGTCCAGAACAGATATCAGATCAATTAACCCCGGATCTGAGCGGGTCCAGAACAGATATCAGATCAATTAACCCCGGATCTGAGCGGGTCCAGAACAGATATCAGATCAATTAACCCCGGATCTGAGCGGGTCCAGAACATATCATATCATCAGACCAATTAACCCCGGGTCTGGAGTCGGGTTAGTCGCATGCTTGGCCGGCAAAGGAATCATGAAGCTTTCTTTAAAAACATGGGACCGTAAAACTTTTTCATGCATAACGAAAAGATAGTCACTCGTAAAACTTGCTTGCATCATAAAATCCATGAAAATCAGTTTCGTGATCATGCATGATACATGCCGTGATATAAAATGCAAGCCATGACATGAATAATTATATGCATTCCTTATAACATATCAACATACATGAATTTGGAAGCTAAGTATTTCCAAGACTTTTGTTTCACATTCATAGGGCGGTTGAGCTAACTAATTAGGTCTATTTTCATAATTCTTTGTCGCAAATACGTTTGGTGGAATCTTAGGTACGTGTCATAAAAATTTCATATTGTTCCAATAATCGTAAAGAGACTTATTTACTTACTTCCCGAACTGGGTTCGGTGCTGAAACTGAACTGACAGATTTTACTAAAAATTCAATTGCGGTGAATCCGTAATTCGTTTTCAAGAAATTCCAACTTTCCCAAGTCATCAATATATAGAACTAGTATCCTACCGAAATTTAGCCCATTTGCATGTCTCTAAGTCCCTTTTCTGAGGCTAGAAAGTCGTTACAAATTTCAGGTTAGCTCCAGTAATTTTCGTTGAGCAGTTTCACCAAATAATTCATTAAAAATAATCCATAACTTATTTTACCAAGATTCCAGTTGGCGTGTCTACTACACTCATAGGATTATTACCATGCCAAAAATCAGCTTTATTGGTCATCTACAAGGTCCCTTTTTAAGTCAGTGAAAAGAGGTCACCATTCTGCTCAGTTCCCGTTTTTCAGGTCTGACCGGTCTTACTAAATATTTTATTAAAAAATAACCATAGCTCATTTTACCAGAATTCCAGCTAGCTTCTCCCCTACACTCATAGGGCTAGGTTTGTGCCAAAAATCAGATCTATTGAAGGTTCACAAGGTCCTTTTTAATACATTGAAGTCAATGGTTAATTCTGCCCAGCTCCAGAATTTGTTACTGGAGTAGTTTTACCGCGTAATTTCTTAAAAATAATCCTTAGCTTATTTTGACAAAATTCCACCTCTCACTTGTGCTACATTCATAAGGCTAACTTTGTACCAAAATTTTGCTTCATTGAAGGTCTGTAAGGTCAGTTATTAAATCATCTAAAACGTCACTCTATTCTGTCCAGTTCCAGAATTCCCAGCCTGAGCAGTTTCACCAAAACATTTATTAAAAATAATCCATAACCTATTTTACCACAATTCCAACTCTCACATTTGCTAAACACATAGAACTAACATCACACCAAAAACCAATTTGATAGCACGTTATTAAGGTTCAGTTTAAGGTCACACATCTCACTGTCCAATTTTGTCCAGCTCCAGTGGTTTGACATTTTACCCTCCTTTCATGTCAAGTGACCACTAATTATCTTGTGCTTATGAAATAACTTATTAGTCATCACATACACCCTTTTTCCTATGAGTGTCAAGATTTCATCCCTCATTTTGAGTCCTTTTTGCACCATGTCAAAACAGTGGGTAGTTTGTTCAATCTTACCCAAACAACCTCATAAAATTCACATTTAACACATGCATGCTTTCTTAGGTCTTCACAAGTTCCATCCAAGAGTTAATCTAGCCTAGACTTATTTAGGTGAATCTTAATTCATCTTAAGACAGCCCCATTTCACTTTGCATGCAAGGAAAGATTGCATCTTTGAAAGAATTAGTCACATGCAAGATAATGTTCTTAAGAAATCACTAAGGTACAAACTTGAACTTAGTGTTTCTTCTAAAGTTCACATCTTAAGAACATCTAACCATTCAAGTCACTAATTCTTCAAATAAATCATGAGAGTCTAGTGTATACTTGCCTCTTCAAGCTAAAGTTCTTGTCTTAGCTTGGTTATGAAGTGAGTTGAGTTGGAATCCTCCTCCTTTTCCACTCTTGACTACACGGTTTTGATGGAGAGGAAAAAGGGAGAGTTAGTCTTCATTCAATAGTGAAAATAGAGTTCCAATTGAGGTTAGAACATCTTACCAAACTAGGCTTGGAGTGGAGCTTCAAGTGTAGCAAGATAGCACCACCTAAGAGAGTTGAAATCTTCCACCTACTTGGACATGGAGGCCACGGTTTTTGGGGTGGAGGGGGTAGTTCAAGTGAGCTTCATTCTTCACCAAATAAGAATTCACTTAAGGAATTTGGAATCAAGACTTACCTAGAGACCTTCTTGAGTCTTGAATATGAGCTTGATTGAGAACTCCTACCTTCAAGGAGTGGTTGACCGAAAGTTGGAGTGTGAAGGGAGCAAAATTCCTTAAGTGTTGGCTTGCTTGAGAGGGGATTCAAGGTGAGGTTGAAGGGAGCTTCTAGGAACAATTAAAATAGAGCATGTTGGGGGAGAAGGGAGGGGGGTCGGCGGTTCTAGGTCAAAGAGGGAAAGGGGAAACACAAGATGAGAATTGACCACTTTTCCCTCATTCAAGCTTGATTCCCTCTTATTTTATTACTTGTTGTTGCATGCTTGTCTCCCATGCTTGCTTTTGTTTCTTTATTTTATTATTTAAATGCATGCTTGTCTTGTATTTTAGGTATTTGATTAATCTAAATATTATGAGAACTAATTGTGGAGGATTCTAGATTACTTGAGAGGCTTGGCCGAAAATTGGGGGGTCTTTGGGGGTATTTTGGTCATTTCATAATTAACATGTCCCACATTTATATATAATTTATTTCATCTAATATGATATTAATCTTGCTTTGTGAGGATCAATTATGTTTGTATTCTTACAAGAACGAGTTTACTTCAAGGGTGATCAATGGCCTTTGGCCGAATTCACAAGGTGTGTCACACACCTTGTGTCGTTCGCTTGTATAACTATTTAGTGTCTGTCCTAAATGAACTTAGAGAATTTAAATAAAGAAGCGCTAATTTGACTCAAGTAACATGCACGTGAAGGAATCATCGCTTTTATTTCGTAACTTGTTCATAGTCTCAAGTACATGGTCGTTGGGGTACAACATCCTCCCCCCCTTATTATAAGTTTCGTCCTCGAAACTTCCAAACTAGTCAAAAAGATGCGGATACCTACTCCTCATATCTTCCTCAGTTTCCCATGTTGCTTCTGCCTCCGAATGATGCCTCCATTGTACCTTTACCATGGGTATGGATCTCTTTCTTAAGGCCTTCTCGTTTCGATCAACGATCTTTATAGGCTCTTCCTCATAAGATACATCCCCATCCACTTTCAACTGTTGATCTTCAAGGATGTGGCTGGGGTCATACACATATCGGCGAAGTTGGGAAACATGGAATACATCATGTAACTGGGAGAGAGATGGTGGCAACGCCAATCGGTACGCAACTTCGCCCACTCTCTCAAGTATCTCATAAGGTCCAACAAATCTTGGGCTTAGCTTTCCTTTGATGCCAAATCTTTTAACACCCTTAGTCGGAGAAACCTTTAGAAAAACTTTCTCTCCTTCTTGGAACTCCAAAGGTCTCCTTCTTTCGTCTGCCCATATCTTCGTTCTATCTTGTGCCGCTCTTAGCCTTTGCTGGACAAGCTTCACCTTTTCTCGTGTTTGCTCAACAATGTCGGGTCCCGCATAGATCTTATCTCCAATCTCATCCAATAGAGTGGGGATCGACATTTTCGTCCATACAACGCTTCATATGGTGCCATCCCGATAGACCTGTGGAAGCTATTATTATAAGAGAACTCAACGAGCTTAAGGCTTCTATCCCAGCTTCCTCCAAAATCAAGGATGCAAGCGCGGAGCATATCCTCAAGGGTTTGGATTGTTCTTTCCGATTGTCCATCTGTTTGAGGATGAAATGCGGAACTCATTCTAATCTCTGTGCCCATTGCCTTTTGAAAGGCCGTCCAAAACCTCGAAGTGAAACGGGGATCGCGGTCGCATACGATACTTATGGGAACCCCATGCAAGCAAACGATATGGTCAATGTACATAGAGGCTAACTTCTCCATAGATGCCTTAATCGTCATAGCCAAAAAGTGTGCGGACTTAGTCAACCGATCCACAATGACCCATATAGCATCGTTTCCATACTTAGTTTTGGGTAAGTCGGTTACAAAGTCCATGGTGATGTGATC
Source organism: Eustoma russellianum (assembly GCA_036186865.1). Classification (NCBI taxonomy): domain Eukaryota; kingdom Viridiplantae; phylum Streptophyta; class Magnoliopsida; order Gentianales; family Gentianaceae; genus Eustoma; species Eustoma russellianum. Next base: position 11,698,614 of record AP025061.1, read on the forward strand.
CCATTTCCATTCTGGCACCTCTAAGGGTTGCAATAATCCAGCAGGTTTTTGGTGCTCGGCTTTTACTCTTTGACAAATTAGACATCGCCCGACAAATTCCGCTATTTGATTCTTCATACCGGGCCACCAAATTTTTGCTTGAGATCTTGGTACATCTTATTTGCTCCAGGGTGTATAGACAATCGAGTATTATGAGCTTCCATCAGAACTTCATCCTTAAGTTCCTTGCTTTCGGGGACACACAATCGTCCTCGATACCACAAACTGCCATCGCTGCGAACTTCAAAGTCGTCTCGTGGCTTGTCTTTCATCCTTTCTTTGATTTTCCTCAACGCTTCATCATTCCCTTGAGCCTCTTTGATCTTATCAATCAATGAAGGAACAAGAACTAGATTGGCGAGAACCTCATCGACTGAGTCAACTTCCTCTAAACCGAACTCTTCCATGTCTCGCTGGAGAGGTGGTTGCCGTGGGTGACTTGCTTTCCGACTTAATGCATCAGCAACCTTGTTAGCTTTTCCCGGATGATACTGAATGGAAAGATCGTAATCTTTTATTAGCTCTAGCCATCTGCGCTGCCGCATATTAAGCTCCTTCTGGGTAAAGAGGTACTTTAGGCTCTTGTGATCCGTATAAATTTCACACCGTTCACCATACAAGTAATGCCTCCATATCTTTAATGCAAAAACCACTGCAGCAAGTTCAAGATCGTGGACAGGATAGTTTTGCTCAAATGGCTTCAACTGTCGGGATGCATAAGCTATCACTTTGTCATTCTGCATAAGAACACATCCGAGACCATTCTTCGAAGCATCACTATATACTACATATTTCTCACCAGGAGTGGGTTGAGCTAGGATAGGTGCGGACGTCAACTTTGCTTTTAGCTCCGAGAAACTCCTTTCACAGTCGGCACCCCACTCGAACTTGGTTTTCTTTTGGGTCAATCTGGTGAGAGGAACAGCTATCCTTGAGAATCCTACAACAAACTTTCTATAATATCCGGCCAGTCCGAGAAAACTTCTTACTTCAGTAACATTCGTTGGCTTGGGCCATTCTGTGATAGCTTCAATCTTCTTGGGATCTACTGAAATCCCATCTTCTGAAATCACATGACCAAGGAAGGATACATTTCGCAGCCAAAACTCGCATTTACTGAACTTGGCATATAACTGTCTTGCTCTTAGAATGTTTAAGACTGTCCTCAAATAGGCTGCGTGGGTCTCTTCGTCGGGTGAATATATCAAGATATCATCTATGAAGACCACCACGAATTTATCCAACTGTTCTTGGAAGATTCGATTCATGAGATCCATAAAGGCGGCAGGGGCATTGGTCAAACCAAAAGGCATGACTAGGAACTCATAGTGTCCATATCGGGTCCTGAAAGCAGTCTTAGGGACATCTTCCGCCTTTATCTTTAACTGGAAGTACCCAGATCGTAGGTCTATCTTACTAAAAATTCGAGATCCCTGCATTAAGATACTTTAGATAGGGTTTTGGAAAAGATTTAAATCTTATTCAAGTTAAACTTATGATTTACTTACCCTGAGCTGGTCGAATAAGTCGTCAATCCGGGGCAACGGGTACTTGTTCTTTATGGTAATTTTGTTGAGCTCCCGGTAATCGATGCATAGGCGCATACTTCCATCTTTCTTTTTCACGAACAGCACCGGAGCACCCCATGGTGAAACACTGGGGCGAATAAGTTTCTTCTCTAACAGTTCGTGTAACTGTTCTTTTAATTCCTTTAGTTCCGCAGGTGCCATGCGATAAGGGGCTTTCGATATGGGTTCCGCTCCTGGTACAAGGTTGATTTCGAAAGCGATCTCCTGATCAGGAGGCAGTCCAGGCAAATCATCGGGAAATACATCAGGGTACTCTTTAACAATTGGAACTTGTGCAAGGGTAGGGCCTTCTTGCTCAGCACTTAGAACATACACCAAGAATCCTTCATGACCCTTTCTTAACGCTTGGCTGGCACGAGTTGCGTTAACAAAGACTTTCTTAGATGGTTTCTTTAATTTGGTTCCTCCTTGGAAGGACATCTCTTCTCGAGCTGGGTCCTTAATGATGACCTGCCTGCTTCGGCAGTCAATGTGAGCATGATTCTTTGAGAGCCAATCCATTCCAAGTATGACATCAAAATCACTCATAGGTATGGGGATCAAATTGGCCTTAAACGTCTGGTCATTAACCTCAAGCGCACAATTTCTGAATACGTGAGGGGAAACAAGCACCTGATCGCCAGCTGCTTGTACTCTATAAGGTGAATCTAATCGGACTGGATCACGATCAATATTCTTAGCAAACTTCCGGGAGATAAATGAGTGGCTAGCGCCACTGTCGAACAACACATTTGCAGGTATGCTACATACTACTATAGTTCCTGAACCATGCACATTTTACTAAGCAATGTGATAGACATGCATAAGTGAAATGTATTGAAGGCATAAAACTTTAAATCTTACCAGTCACTACATCAGCAGTCTCCTCGACATCCGCATCCGTCATAGCGTGCACTCTTGCATTTGTACGGGGCCGCCGGTTCTTTTGTTGTTGCTGCGGCTGCGCTCCTTTTTCTGGACAGTCTTTAATCATGTGGCCGTCTTTGCCGTATCCAAAGCATTTTCCTGTTTTCCACCTGCACTCACCCACATGCCTCTTCTGGCAGTGAGGGCAAACCGATATTGCTGTCTGTTGAGAGGAAGTCTGATTCTTTTGCTGATTATTTTGGTGTTGCTTGCAGTGTTGATTCTGTCCTTGACGAACAGATCCTCTGAAATTCTTCTTTGCCACTTTCTTATATTTCTCATTACCGGTCCCTTGTCTTTCTCGTTTCTGGCCCACGTCATCTCTTCGGACAATATCCCTCTCTATGCGGTAACATGCATCTAGAAGCGCTCCAAAATTGGTAGGATTTGCATTAACCAACCACGTCCTAATCCTCGGATTTAGGCCTCTTTCAAACTTTAGCATTTTCGTCTCTTCGTCATTCATCGTAACGGGCTGGAACCTCCCAAGTGCAATGAACTTGTTGGCATACTCCGCCACCGTCATGCCCGGCTCTTGTTTCAAAGATTCAAATTCATGTCTCTTTTGTAATTTGACAGATGGGGGAATATAGAACTTATGGAATTCTTGTAGAAATCTCTCCCAAGCAATCGGTCTAGGCAAAGGCTGCAGATTTGTCTTCCACCATTGATTGGCCTCACTGATCAGGAAAGGTCGGATGGCCTAGGCTTTCATCTCCTCTGGGGCTTGAATTAGCTCAAAACAGTTTTCAACCTCATCTAGCCATTTTTCTGCGATATCGGGGTCTGGCCTTGCTTCAAACGGGGGTACGTTAGCCCTCTTGAGCTTCTCAAAATAGTATTGGGCGTCCCTTACTGGCTGATGTGGAGCATTCTGATGAATTAAGCCTTGCCCTATCTGAGTAACAACTTGGCAAAAAGCCTGAAAAGCATTCATGTCTGGAATGACCGGAGGAACAGGGGCCTGTGGAGCTGGTGGGCGGCGGCGGGACCCTCTGCTGGTGGTGGTGGAATGGGCTCCTGAGTAGCTGGTTGTGCTCTCGGAGGTCTGCCACGGGGTCTCACCATCTGCACTTATGGGTTTAGCATCTATTTAGAATATCAGAATTAAAATCAATCGAATTTGACTAAGGACCAAAATCGAAAACTCTTAAGTAAGGAAGATAAAAAGGGCACGTCTTATGTCATAGACTTAGCGTTCATAGTTTAGGATTAGTTATTAGTTACATCCTAAACCCGGTCTAAGTGGTCCTAGTCTAAGGTCATCACTCATCTAACATCATGACTTAGGTCTAAGATCAAACTTAGATTGCTAAGATCATAACTTAGTCCTACGTTCTGCCCGAAATCTAGAGCCTGGGCTCTGATACCACCTGTAGCGCCCCGCACCCGGCCTTGTCCGGATACGGTGCACCCGCCGTACTTCACTGAGGAGAGTACAAGGCGTCATGCACAACATGTGAACATCCATAACATAAGTCGTGGATTCCCATGCTATTATTCAACATGGTAGTAAAATTTAGGCAGAATTAAAACTTTTCAAATCAAACATGCATCACTAATTTACTGAGTTCCCAAAAGAAGTAGCACCCCAAATCATAACATAACCGACAATCCAGAGAGTTTAAACATAGTCATATTACAAATCGTTTTGGCAGCACAAAAGTCCTTAGCTTAACTCTCTTCATACTCCTCGCCTACGGATAAGGTACTCTTGGCTCGTCCTCGATCCATTCTATCTTGGCATTCTCCGGCTCTGGGGAAAAATAAAGTGTGAGTGATAAAAAATCACCCAGCAAGAATACAATAAACTAGCATGAAATACATAAAGAATCATAACATGAATGTATTACCCCAAAAACCTCAAATAATCATAATTCATACCTGCTCTTGGATCATGTACTTCTTGACGTTCGGGTTAGGCATGTTTTAGGGAATGCAATACCATACCTGATCTTGGATCCTGAACTTACTTGTCATTCGTCTTAAGCATGTTATCAGGAAATGCTTTAACAATAACTTATCACCATTAATTGTTACATGCAACATATGTTCATGATCGTGAATTATGCAAGATGCAATGTATGATGTCATGTCATGTCATGTCAAAACATCATTTTGGTCCCATAAAGTAACATGTCGTAAAAACAGAGTGTCAGATCAATTAACCCCGGATCTGAGCGGGTCCAGAACAGATATCAGACCAATTAACCCCGGGCATGAACGGGTCCAGAACAGATATCAGATCAATTAACCCCGGATCTGAGCGGTTCCAGAACAGATATCAGATCAATTAACCCCGGATCTGAGCGGGTCCAGAACAGATATCAGATCAATTAACCCCGGATCTGAGCGGGTCCAGAACATATCATATCATCAGACCAATTAACCCCGGGTCTGGAGTCTGGTTAGTCGCATGCTTGGCCGGCAAAGGAATCATGAAGCTTTCTTTAAAAACATGGGACCGTAAAACTTTTTCATGCATAACGAAAAGATAGTCACTCGTAAAACTTGTTTGCATCATAAAATCCATGAAAATCAGTTTCGTGATCATGCATGATATATGCCGTGATATAAAATGCAAGCCATGACATGAATATTTATATGCATTCCTTATAACATATCAACATACATGAATTTGGAAGCTAAGTATTTCCAAGACTTTTGTTTCACATCCATAGGGCGGTTGAGCTAACCAATTAGGTCTATTTTTATAATTCTTTGTCGCAAATACGTTTGGTGGAATCTTAGGTACGTGTCATAAAAATTTCATATTGTTCCAATAATCGTAAAGAGACTTATTTACTTACTTCCCGAACTGGGTTCGGTGCTGAAACTGAACTGACAGATTTTACTAAAAATTCAATTGCGGTGAATCCGTAATTCGTTTTCCAGAAATTCCAACTTTTCCAAGTCATCAATATATAGAACTAGTATCCTACCGAAATTTAGCCCATTTGCATGTCTCTAAGTCCCTTTTCTGAGGCTAGAAAGTCGTTACAAATTTCTGGTTGGCTCCAGTAATTTTCGTTGAGCAGTTTCACCAAATAATGCATTAAAAATAATCCATAACTTATTTTACCAAGATTCTAGTTGGCGTGTCTACTACACTCATAGGATTATTACCATGCCAAAAATCAGCTTTATTGGTCATCTACAAGGTCCCTTTTTAAGTCAGTGAAAAGAGGTCACCATTCTGCTCAGTTCCCGTTTTTCAGGTCTGACCGGTCTTACTAAATATTTTATTAAAACTTAACCATAGCTCATTTTACCAAAATTCCAGCTAGCTTCTCCCCTACACTCATAGGGCTAGGTTTGTGCCAAAAATCAGATCTATTGAAGGTTCACAAGGTCCTTTTTAATACATTGAAGTCAATGGTCAATTCTGCCCAGCTCCAGAATTTGTTACTGGAGTAGTTTTACCGCGTAATTTCTTAAAAATAATCCTTAGCTTATTTTGACGAAATTCCACCTCTCACTTGTGCTACATTCATAAGGCTAACTTTGTACCAAAATTTTGCTTCATTGAAGGTCTGTAAGGTCAGTTATTAAATCATCTAAATACGTCACTCTATTCTGTCCAGTTCCAGAATTCCCAGCCTGAGCAGTTTCACCAAAACATTTATTAAAAATAATCCATAACCTATTTTACCACAATTCCAACTCTCACATTTGCTAAACACATAGAACTAACATCACACCAAAAACCAATTTGATAGCACTGTTATTAAGGTTCAGTTTAAGGTCACACATCTCACTGTCCAATTTTGTCCAGCTCCAGTGGTTTGACATTTTACCCTCCTTTCATGTCAAGTGACCACTAATTATCTTGTGCTTATGAAATAACTTATTAGTCATCACATACACCCTTTTTCCTATGAGTGTCAAGATTTCATCCCTCATTTTGAGTCCTTTTTGCACCATGTCAAAACAGTGGGTAGTTTGTTCAATCTTACCCAAACAACCTCATAAAATTCACATTTAACACATGCATGCTTTCTTAGGTCTTCACAAGTTCCATCCAAGAGTTAATCTAGCCTAGACTTATTTAGGTGAATCCTTAATTCATCTTAAGACAGCCCCATTTCACTTTGCATGCAAGGAAAGATTGCATCTTTGAAAGAATTAGTCACATGCAAGATAATGTTCTTAAGAAATCACTAAGGTACAAACTTGAACTTAGTGTTTTCTTCTAAAGTTCACATCTTAAGAACATCTAACCATTCAAGTCACTAATTCTTCAAATAAATCATGAGAGTCTAGTGTATACTTGCCTCTTCAAGCTAAAGTTCTTGTCTTAGCTTGGTTATGAAGTGAGTTGAGTTGGAATCCTCCTCCTTTTCCACTCTTGACTACACGGTTTTGATGGAGAGGAAAAAGGGAGAGTTAGTCTTCATTCAATAGTGAAAATAGAGTTCCAATTGAGGTTAGAACATCTTACCAAACTAGGCTTGGAGTGGAGCTTCAAGTGTAGCAAGATAGCACCACCTAAGAGAGTTGAAATCTTCCACCTACTTGGACATGGAGGCCACGGTTTTTGGGGTGGAGGGGGTAGTTCAAGTGAGCTTCATTCTTCACCAAATAAGAATTCACTTAAGGAATTTGGAATCAAGACTTACCTAGAGACCTTCTTGAGTCTTGAATATGAGCTTGATTGAGAACTCCTACCTTCAAGGAGTGGTTGACCGAAAGTTGGAGTGTGAAGGGAGCAAAATTCCTTAAGTGTTGGCTTGCTTGAGAGGGGATTCAAGGTGAGGTTGAAGGGAGCTTCTAGGAACAATTAAAATAGAGCATGTTGGGGGAGAAGGGAGGGGGGTCGGCGGTTCTAGGTCAAAGAGGGAAAGGGGAAACACAAGATGAGAATTGACCACTTTTCCCTCATTCAAGCTTGATTCCCTCTTATTTTATTACTTGTTGTTGCATGCTTGTCTCCCATGCTTGCTTTTGTTTCTTTATTTTATTATTTAAATGCATGCTTGTCTTGTATTTTAGGTATTTGATTAATCTAAATATTATGAGAACTAATTGTGGAGGATTCTAGATTACTTGAGAGGCTTGGCCGAAAATTGGGGGGTCTTTGGGGGTATTTTGGTCATTTCATAATTAACATGTCCCACATTTATATATAATTTATTTCATCTAATATGATATTAATCTTGCTTTGTGAGGATCAATTATGTTTGTATTCTTACAAGAACGAGTTTACTTCAAGGGTGATCAATGGCCTTTGGCCGAATTCACAAGGTGTGTCACACACCTTGTGTCGTTCGCTTGTATAACTATTTAGTGTCTGTCCTAAATGAACTTAGAGAATTTAAATAAAGAAGCGCTAATTTGACTCAAGTAACATGCACGTGAAGGAATCATCGCTTTTATTTCGTAACTTGTTCATAGTCTCAAGTACATGGTCGTTGGGGTACAACATCCTCCCCCCCTTATTATAAGTTTCGTCCTCGAAACTTCCAAACTAGTCAAAAAGATGCGGATACCTACTCCTCATATCTTCCTCAGTTTCCCATGTTGCTTCTGCCTCCGAATGATGCCTCCATTGTACCTTTACCATGGGTATGGATCTCTTTCTTAAGGCCTTCTCCGTTTCGATCAACGATCTTTATAGGCTCTTCCTCATAAGATACATCCCCATCCACTTTCAACTGTTGATCTTCAAGGATGTGGCTGGGGTCATACACATATCGGCGAAGTTGGGAAACATGGAATACATCATGTAACTGGGAGAGAGATGGTGGCAACGCCAATCGGTACGCAACTTCGCCCACTCTCTCAAGTATCTCATAAGGTCCAACGAAATCTTGGGCTTAGCTTTCCTTTGATGCCAAATCTTTTAACACCCTTAGTCGGAGAAACCTTTAGAAAAACTTTCTCTCCTTCTTGGAACTCCAAAGGTCTCCTTCTTTCGTCTGCCCATATCTTCGTTCTATCTTGTGCCGCTCTTAGCCTTTGCTGGACAAGCTTCACCTTTTCTCGTGTTTGCTCAACAATGTCGGGTCCCGCATAGATCTTATCTCCAATCTCATCCAATAGAGTGGGGATCGACATTTTCGTCCATACAACGCTTCATATGGTGCCATCCCGATAGACCTGTGGAAGCTATTATTATAAGAGAACTCAACGAGCTTAAGGCTTCTATCCCAGCTTCCTCCAAAATCAAGGATGCAAGCGCGGAGCATATCCTCAAGGGTTTGGATTGTTCTTTCCGATTGTCCATCTGTTTGAGGATGAAATGCGGAACTCATTCTAATCTCTGTGCCCATTGCCTTTTGAAAGGCCTGTCCAAAACCTCGAAGTGAAACGGGGATCGCGGTCGCATACGATACTTATGGGAACCCCATGCAAGCAAACGATATGGTCAATGTACATAGAGGCTAACTTCTCCATAGATGCCTTAATCGTCATAGCCAAAAAGTGTGCGGACTTAGTCAACCGATCCACAATGACCCATATAGCATCGTTTCCATACTTAGTTTGGGTAAGTCGGTTACAAAGTCCATGGTGATGTGATCCCATTTCCATTCCTGGCACCTCTAAGGGTTGCAATAATCCAGCAGGTTTTTGGTGCTCGGCTTTTACTCTTTGACAAATTAGACATCGCCCGACAAATTCCGCTATTTGATTCTTCATACCGGGCCACCAAAATTTTTGCTTGAGATCTTGGTACATCTTATTTGCTCCAGGGTGTATAGACAATCGAGTATTATGAGCTTCCATCAGAACTTCATCCTTAAGTTCTTTGCTTTCGGGGACACACAATCGTCCTCGATACCACAAACTGCCATCGCTGCGAACTTCAAAGTCGTCTCGTGGCTTGTCTTTCATCCTTTCTTTGATTTTCCTCAACGCTTCATCATTCCCTTGAGCCTCTTTGATCTTATCAATCAATGAAGGAACAAGAACTAGATTGGCGAGAACCTCATCGACTGAGTCAACTTCCTCTAAACCGAACTCTTCCATGTCTCGCTGGAGAGGTGGTTGCCGTGGGTGACTTGCTTTCCGACTTAATGCATCAGCAACCTTGTTAGCTTTTCCCGGATGATACTGAATGGAAAGATCGTAATCTTTTATTAGCTCCTAGCCATCTGCGCTGCCGCATATTAAGCTCCTTCTGGGTAAAGAGGTACTTTAGGCTCTTGTGATCCGTATAAATTTCACACCGTTCACCATACAAGTAATGCCTCCATATCTTTAATGCAAAAACCACTGCAGCAAGTTCAAGATCGTGGACAGGATAGTTTTGCTCAAATGGCTTCAACTGTCGGGATGCATAAGCTATCACTTTGTCATTCTGCATAAGAACACATCCGAGACCATTCTTCGAAGCATCACTATATACTACATACTTCTCACCAGGAGTGGGTTGAGCTAGGATAGGTGCGGACGTCAACTTTGCTTTTAGCTCCGAGAAACTCCTTTCACAGTCGGCACCCCACTCGAACTTGGTTTTCTTTTGGGTCAATCTGGTGAGAGGAACAGCTATCCTTGAGAATCCTACAACAAACTTTCTGTAATATCCGGCCAGTCCGAGAAAACTTCTTACTTCAGTAACATTCGTTGGCCTGGGCCATTCTGTGATAGCTTCAATCTTCTTGGGATCTACTGAAATCCCATCTTCTGAAATCACATGACCAAGGAAGGATACACTTTCGCAGCCAAAACTCGCATTTACTGAACTTGGCATATAACTGTCTTGCTCTTAGAATGTTTAAGACTGTCCTCAAATGGGCTGCGTGGGTCTCTTCGTCGGGTGAATATATCAAGATATCATCTATGAAGACCACCACGAATTTATCCAACTGTTCTTGGAAGATTCGATTCATGAGATCCATAAAGGCGGCAGGGGCATTGGTCAAACCAAAAGGCATGACTAGGAACTCATAGTGTCCATATCGGGTCCTGAAAGCAGTCTTAGGGACATCTTCCGCCTTTATCTTTAACTGGAAGTACCCAGATCGTAGGTCTATCTTACTAAAAATTCGAGATCCCTGCATTAAGATACTTTAGATAGGGTTTTGGAAAAGATTTAAATCTTATTCAAGTTAAACTTATGATTTACTTACCCTGAGCTGGTCGAATAAGTCGTCAATCCGGGGCAACGGGTACTTGTTCTTTATGGTAATTTTGTTGAGCTCCCGGTAATCGATGCATAGGCGCATACTTCCATCTTTCTTTTTCACGAACAGCACCGGAGCACCCCATGGTGAAACACTGGGGCGAATAAGTTTCTTCTCTAACAGTTCGTGTAACTGTTCTTTTAATTCCTTTAGTTCCGCAGGTGCCATGCGATAAGGGGCTTTCGATATGGGTTCCGCTCCTGGTACAAGGTTGATTTCGAAAGCGATCTCCTGATCAGGAGGCTAGTCCAGGCAAATCATCGGGAAATACATCAGGGTACTCTTTAACAATTGGAACTTGTGCAAGGGTAGGGCCTTCTTGCTCAGCACTTAGAACATACACCAAGAATCCTTCATGACCCTTTCCTTAACTGCTTGGCTGGCACGAGTTGCGTTAACAAAGACTTTCTTAGATGGTTTCTTTAATTTGGTTCCTCCTTGGAAGGACATCTCTTCTCGAGCTGGGTCCTTAATGATGACCTGCCTGCTTCGGCAGTCAATGTGAGCATGATTCTTTGAGAGCCAATCCATTCCAAGTATGACATCAAAATCACTCATAGGTATGGGGATCAAATTGGCCTTAAACGTCTGGTCATTAACCTCGAGCGCACAATTTCTGAATACTGTGAGGGGAAACAAGCACCTGATCGCCAGCTGCTTGTACTCTATAAGGTGAATCTAATCGGACTGGATCACGATCAATATTCTTAGCAAACTTCCGGGAGATAAATGAGTGGCTAGCGCCACTGTCGAACAACACATTTGCAGGTATGCTACATACTAATATAGTTCCTGAACCATGCACATTTTACTAAGCAATGTGATAGACATGCATAAGTGAAATGTATTGAAGGCATAAAACTTTAAATCTTACCAGTCACTACATCAGCAGTCTCCTCGACATCCGCATCCGTCATAGCGTGCACTCTTGCATTTGTACGGGGCCGCTGGTTCTTTTGTTGTTGCTGCGGCTGCGCTCCTTTTTCTGGACAGTCTTTAATCATGTGGCCATCTTTGCCGCATCCAAAGCATTTTCCTGTTTTCCACCTGCACTCACCCACATGCCTCTTCTGGCAGTGAGGGCAAACCGATATTGCTGGCTGTTGAGAGGAAGTCTGATTCTTTTGCTGATTATTTTGGTGTTGCTTGCAGGTGTTGATTCTGTCCTTGACGAACTGATCCTCTGAAATTCTTCTTTGCCACTTTCTTATATTTCTCATTACCGGTCCCTTGTCTTTCTCGTTTCTGGCCCACGTCATCTCTTCGGACAATATCCCTCTCTATGCGGTAACATGCATCTAGAAGCGCTCCAAAATTGGTAGGATTTGCATTAACCAACCACGTCCTAATCCTCGGATTTAGGCCTCTTTCAAACTTTAGCATTTTCGTCTCTTCGTCATTCATCGTAACGGGCTGGAACCTCCCAAGTGCAATGAACTTGTTGGCATACTCCGCCACCGTCATGCCCGGCTCTTGTTTCAAAGATTCAAATTCATGTCTCTTTTGTAATTTGACAGATGGGGGAATATAGAACTTATGGAATTCTTGTAGAAATCTCTCCCAAGCAATCGGTCTAGGCAAAGGCTGCAGATTTGTCTTCCACCATTGATTGGCCTCACTGATCAGGAAAGGTCGGATGGCCTGAGGCTTTCATCTCCTCTGGGGCTTGAATTAGCTCAAAACAGTTTTCAACCTCATCTAGCCATTTTTCTGCGATATCGGGGTCTGGCCTTGCTTCAAACGGGGGTACGTTAGCCCTCTTGAGCTTCTCAAAATAGTATTGGGCGTCCCTTACTGGCTGATGTGGAGCATTCTGATGAATTAAGCCTTGCCCTATCTGAGTAACAACTTGGCAAAAAGCCTGAAAAGCATTCATGTCTGGAATGACCGGAGGAACAGGGGCCTGTGGAGCTGGTGGCGGCGGCGGGACCTCTGCTGGTGGTGGTGGAATGGGCTCCTGAGTAGCTGGTTGTGCTCTCGGAGGTCTGCCACGGGGTCTCACCATCTGCACTTATGGGTTTAGCATCTATTTAGAATATCAGAATTAAAATCAATCGAATTTGACTAAGGACCAAAATCGAAAACTCTTAAGTAAGGAAGATAAAAAGGGCACGTCTTATGTCATAGACTTAGCGTTCATAGTTTAGGATTAGTTATTAGTTACATCCTAAACCCGGTCTAAGTGGTCCTAGTCTAAGGTCATCACTCATCTAAGATCATGACTTAGGTCTAAGATCAAACTTAGATTGCTAAGATCATAACTTAGTCCTACGTTCTGCCCGAAATCTAGAGCCTGGGCTCTGATACCACCTGTAGCGCCCCGCACCCGGCCTCGTCCGGATACGGTGCACCCGCCGTACTTCACTGAGGAGAGTACAAGGCGTCATGCACTAACATGTGAACATCCATAACATAAGTCGTGGATTCCCATGCTATCATTCAACATGGTAGTAAAATTTAGGCAGAATTAAAACTTTTCAAATCAAACATGCATCACTAATTTACTGAGTTCCCAAAAGAAGTAGCACCCCAAATCATAACATAACCGACAATCCAGAGAGTTTAAACATAGTCATATTACAAATCGTCTTTGGCAGCACAAAAGTCCTTAGCTTAACTCTCTTCATACTCCTCGCCTACGGATAAGGTACTCTTGGCTCGTCCTCGATCCATTCTATCTTGGCATTCTCCGGCTCTGGGGAAAAATAAAGTGTGAGTGATAAAAATCACCCAGCAAGAATACAATAAACTAGCATGAAATACATAAAGAATCATAACATGAATGTATTACCCCAAAAACCTCAAATAATCATAATTCATACCTGCTCTTGGATCATGTACTTCTTGACGTTCGGGTTAGGCATGTTTTAGGGAATGCAATACCATACCTGATCTTGGATCCTGAACTTACTTGTCATTCGTCTTAAGCATGTTATCAGGAAATGCTTTAACAATAACTTATCACCATTAATTGTTACATGCAACATATGTTCATGATCGTGAATTATGCAAGATGCAATGTATGATGTCATGTCATGTCATGTCAAAACATCATTTTGGTCCCATAAAGTAACATGTCGTAAAAACAGAGTGTCAGATCAATTAACCCCGGATCTGAGCGGGTCCAGAACAGATATCAGACCAATTAACCCCGGGCATGAACGGGTCCAGAACAGATATCAGATCAATTAACCCCGGATCTGAGCGGGTTCCAGAACAGATATCAGATCAATTAACCCCGGATCTGAGCGGGTCCAGAACAGATATCAGATCAATTAACCCCGGATCTGAGCGGGTCCAGAACATATCATATCATCAGACCAATTAACCCCGGGTCTGGAGTCTGGTTAGTCGCATGCTTGGCCGGCAAAGGAATCATGAAGCTTTCTTTAAAAACATGGGACCGTAAAACTTTTTCATGCATAACGAAAAGATAGTCACTCGTAAAACTTGTTTGCATCATAAAATCCATGAAAATCAGTTTCGTGATCATGCATGATATATGCCGTGATATAAAATGCAAGCCATGACATGAATATTTATATGCATTCCTTATAACATATCAACATACATGAATTTGGAAGCTAAGTATTTCCAAGACTTTTGTTTCACATCCATAGGGCGGTTGAGCTAACCAATTAGGTCTATTTTATAATTCTTTGTCGCAAATACGTTTGGTGGAATCTTAGGTACGTGTCATAAAAATTTCATATTGTTCCAATAATCGTAAAGAGACTTATTTACTTACTTCCCGAACTGGGTTCGGTGCTGAAACTGAACTGACAGATTTTACTAAAAATTCAATTGCGGTGAATCCGTAATTCGTTTTCCAGAAATTCCAACTTTTCCAAGTCATCAATATATAGAACTAGTATCCTACCGAAATTTAGCCCATTTGCATGTCTCTAAGTCCCTTTTCTGAGGCTAGAAAGTCGTTACAAATTTCTGGTTGGCTCCAGTAATTTTCGTTGAGCAGTTTCACCAAATAATGCATTAAAAATAATCCATAACTTATTTTACCAAGATTCTAGTTGGCGTGTCTACTACACTCATAGGATTATTACCATGCCAAAAATCAGCTTTATTGGTCATCTACAAGGTCCCTTTTTAAGTCAGTGAAAAGAGGTCACCATTCTGCTCAGTTCCCGTTTTTCAGGTCTGACCGGTCTTACTAAATATTTTATTAAAACTTAACCATAGATCATTTTACCAAAATTCCAGCTAGCGTCTCCCCTACACTCATAGGGCTAGGTTTGTGCCAAAAATCAGATCTATTGAATGTTCACAAGGTCCTGTTTAATACATTGAAGTCAATGGTCAATTCTGCCCAGCTCCAGAATTTGTTACTGGAGTAGTTTTACCGCGTAATTTCTTAAAAATAATCCTTAGCTTATTTTGACGAAATTCCACCTCTCACTTGTGCTACATTCATAAGGCTAACTTTGTACCAAAATTTTGCTTCATTGAAGGTCTGTAAGGTCAGTTATTAAATCATCTAATACGTCACTCTATTCTGTCCAGTTCCAGAATTCCCAGCCTGAGCAGTTTCACCAAAACATTTATTAAAAATAATCCATAACCTATTTTACCACAATTCCAACTCTCACATTTGCTAAACACATAGAACTAACATCACACCAAAAACCAATTTGATAGCATGTTATTAAGGTTCAGTTTAAGGTCACACATCTCACTGTCCAATTTTGTCCAGCTCCAGTGGTTTGACATTTTACCCTCCTTTCATGTCAAGTGACCACTAATTATCTTGTGCTTATGAAATAACTTATTAGTCATCACATACACCCTTTTTCCTATGAGTGTCAAGATTTCATCCCTCATTTTGAGTCCTTTTTGCACCATGTCAAAACAGTGGGTAGTTTGTTCAATCTTACCCAAACAACCTCATAAAATTCACATTTAACACATGCATGCTTTCTTAGGTCTTCACAAGTTCCATCCAAGAGTTAATCTAGCCTAGACTTATTTAGGTGAACCTTAATTCATCTTAAGACAGCCCCATTTCACTTTGCATGCAAGGAAAGATTGCATCTTTGAAAGAATTAGTCACATGCAAGATAATGTTCTTAAGAAATCACTAAGGTACAAACTTGAACTTAGTGTTTTCTTCTAAAGTTCACATCTTAAGAACATCTAACCATTCAAGTCACTAATTCTTCAAATAAATCATGAGAGTCTAGTGTATACTTGCCTCTTCAAGCTAAAGTTCTTGTCTTAGCTTGGTTATGAAGTGAGTTGAGTTGGAATCCTCCTCCTTTTCCACTCTTGACTACACGGTTTTGATGGAGAGGAAAAAGGGAGAGTTAGTCTTCATTCAATAGTGAAAATAGAGTTCCAATTGAGGTTAGAACATCTTACCAAACTAGCCTTGGAGTGGAGCTTCAAGTGTAGCAAGATAGCACCACCTAAGAGAGTTGAAATCTTCCACCTACTTGGACATGGAGGCCACGGTTTTTGGGGTGGAGGGGGTAGTTCAAGTGAGCTTCATTCTTCACCAAATAAGAATTCACTTAAGGAATTTGGAATCAAGACTTACCTAGAGACCTTCTTGAGTCTTGAATATGAGCTTGATTGAGAACTCCTACCTTCAAGGAGTGGTTGGCCGAAAGTTGGAGTGTGAAGGGAGCAAAATTCCTTAAGTGTTGGCTTGCTTGAGAGGGGATTCAAGGTGAGGTTGAAGGGAGCTTCTAGGAACAATTAAAATAGAGCATGTTGGGGGAGAAGGGAGGGGGTCGGTGGTTCTAGGTCAAAGAGGGAAAGGGGAAACACAAGATGAGAATTGACCACTTTTCCCTCATTCAAGCTTGATTCCCTCTTATTTTATTACTTGTTGTTGCATGCTTGTCTCCCATGCTTGCTTTTGTTTCTTTATTTTATTATTTAAATGCATGCTTGTCTTGTATTTTAGGTATTTGATTAATCTAAATATTATGGGAACTAATTGTGGAGGATTCTAGATTACTTGAGAGGCTTGGCCGAAAATTGGGGGGTCTTTGGGGGTATTTTGGTCATTTCATAATTAACATGTCCCACATTTATATATAATTTATTTCATCTAATATGATATTAATCTTGCTTTGTGAGGATCAATTATGTTTGTATTCTTACAAGAACGAGTTTACTTCAAGGGTGATCAATGGCCTTTGGCCGAATTCACAAGGTGTGTCACACACCTTGTGTCGTTTGCTTGTATAACTATTTAGTGTCTGTCCTAAATGAACTTAGAGAATTTAAATAAAGAAGCGCTAATTTGACTCAAGTAACATGCACGTGAAGGAATCATCGCTTTTATTTCCTAACTTGTTCATAGTCTCATGTACATGGTCGTTGGGGTACAACAACCAATATCGCTGATTTTTGGCATGATAATAATTCTATGAGTGTAGGGAATACGACAGCTGGAAATTTGGTAAAACAAGTTCTGGATTATTATTAATGAATTCATTAGTCAAACTGCTCAACTGAAATTACTGGAACCAACCTGAAATTTAGTAACGAATTTCCGGACTTAGAAAGGGGACTTAGAGATATGAAAATAGGCTACATTTCGGTAGAATACTAGTTCCACATGTTTATGATTTTTGCGAGTTGGAATTTTGGGAAAACAAATCACGGATTTGCCGCAATTGAATTCTTGGTAAAATAGGTCAGTTCAGTTTCAGCACCTAAACCATTTCGGAAATTAATTAGATGAACCCCTTATGGTTATTGAAATAATCTGAAATTTTTATGCCATGTATCTAAGATTCCACCAAATGTATTTGTGACAAAAGATTATGGAAATGGACCTATTTGGTTAGCGTAACCGCCCCATGAACATGAAGCAAAAGTCTGGAAATATTCGGTTCCGAAACCATGCATGTTATAAGGAATGCATACGCTTATTCATGTCATGACTTGCATTGCATATCACTACATGTATCACGCATGATCATGAAACTGGTTTTATGGATTTTACTTATGCAAGCAAGTTTTATAAGCGACTATGTTTTTCGCTATGCATGAAAAGTTTTTACGGTCCCATGTTTTTAAAGAAAGCTTCATGATTCCTTTGCCGGCCAAGCATGCGACTAACCCGACTCCAGACCCGGGGTTAATTGGTCTGATGACATGATATGTTTTGGACCCGTTTAGATCCGGGGTTAATTGGTCTGATATCTGTTCTGGACCCGTTGATCTGGGGTTAATTGGTCTGATATCTATTCTGGACCCGTCCCAGACCCGGGGTTAATTGGTCTGATGATATATTCTAGACCCGCTGAGATCCGGGGTTAATTGATCTGACACTCTGTTTTCACGACATGTTACTTTATGGGACCAAAATGATGTTTTGACATGACATGACATCATGCATTGCATCTTGCATAACTCACGATCATGAGGACATGTTGCATGTTACAGTTAATGGTTATAAGTTATTATTGGTATAGCATTACCTAAAAACATGCTTAAGCCAAATGTCAAGCAAGCTCAGGATTTAAGATCAGGTATGAATTATGATTATTTGAGGTTTTTGGGGTAATACATTCATGTTATGATTCTTTACGTATTTCATGGTAGTTTATTGTATTCTTGCTGGGTGATTTTTATCACTCACACTTTATTTTTCCCCAGAGCCAGATAATGCCAAGATAGAATGGATCGAGGACGAGCCGAGAGTACCTTATCCATAGGCGAGAGGATATGAAGGGAGCTAAGCTTAAGGACTTTTGTGCTGCCAAGATGTTTTGTATTATGACTATGTTTGAACTCTCTGGATTTCGGTTATGTTATTTTGTGGGACTACTACTTTTGGGAACTTAGTAAATTAGTGATGCATGTTTAATTTGAAAAGTTTTAATTCTGCCTAAATTTTACTATCATGTTGAATGTTAGCATGGGAGTCCACGACTTATGATATGGATTTTCGCAAGTTACGCATGATGCCTTGTACTCTCCTTAGTGAAGTACAGCGGGTGCACCGTATCCGGACGAGGCCTGGGTGCGGTGCGCTATAGGTGGTATCAGAGCCCAGGCTCTAGATTTCGGGCAGAACGTAGGACTAAGTTATGATCTTAGCAATCTAAGTTTGATCTTAGACCTAAGTCATGATCTTAGACGAGTGATGGCCTTAGACTATGACCACGTAGACCAGGTTTAGGATGTAACTTAATAAAGAATCCTGAACTAGGAAGCTAGGTCTATGACGTGAGACATGCCCTTTCCTTTCGTATTTTAAAATTTTTGAATTAGGGTCCTTGGTCAAAATAAATTGATTTTATTCCGATATCCTAAATAGACGTTAAACCCATAAGTGCAGATGGTGATACCACGTGGCAGACCTCCGAGAGCACAACCAGCTGCTCAGGAGCCCATTCCTCCACCACCAGCACAGGTTCCGCTGCCACCTCAGTGGGACCAGGATCCTTCATCACAGAATAATCCACCACCGGCTCCACAGGCACCTGTTCCTCCGGTCATCTCGGATATGAATGCATTTCAGACCTTTTGCCAATTTGTTACTCAAATAGGACAAGGCCTAATTCATCAGAATGCCCCACCTCAGCCACATCAGCCAGTAAGGGATGCTCAGTACTATTTTGAGAAGCTCAAGAGGGCTAATGTAACACCGTTTGAGGGAAAACCTGACCCAGATACTGCGGAGAAGTGGCTAGATGAAGTTGAAAATTGTTTTGAGCTAATTCAAGCCCCAGAGGAGATGAAGGCTCAGGCTATCAGACCTTTCTTGATCAGTGAAGCTAATCAATGGTGGAAGACGAATCTGTAACCTTTGCCTAGACCTATTACTTGGGAAAGATTTCTGCAAGAATTTTATAAGTTCTATATCCCTCCGTCGGTCAAATTGCAAAAGAGGCATGAGTTTGAATCTCTGAAACAAGAGTCGGGCATGACAGTAGCTGAGTATGCAAATAAGTTCATCGCACTTGGGAGGTTTCAGCTTGTTACTATAAACGACGAAGAAACGAAAATGCTGAAGTTTGAAAGCGGTCTAAACCAAAGAATTAGGACATGGTTGGTAAATGCAAATCCTGCCAATTTTGGAGCACTTCTGGATGCATGCTATTGTATAGAGAGAGATATTATACGAAGAGATGATGTGGGTCAAAAGCAAGAAAGACAAGGGACCCGAAATGAGAAGTATAGGAAAATGGCTAAGAAGAATTTCAGAGGATCCGTTCGTCAGGGACAATCTCAAGGACAGAGTCAGCGCCGCAAGCAAAATCAAAATAATCAGCCAAAGAATCAGGCCCCAGCTCAGCAGCCAGCGATACCAGTATGCCCTCATTGCCAAAAGAGGCACATGGGAGAGTGTAGGTGGAAGACAGGTAAGTGCTTTGGATGCTGAAAGGATGGCCATATGATTAAGGACTGCCCGGAAAAGGGAGCACAACCACAACAACAACAAAGGAATCAGCGGCCACGTGCAAATGCAAGGGTGCACGCTATGACTGATGCTGATGTTGAAGAGACTGCTGACATAGTGACTGGTAAGATTTAAAGTTTTATGTCTTCAATACCTTTCACTTATGCATGACTATCATATTGCTTAGAAAAACGTGTCTGGTTCAGGAACTATCTTAGTGTGTAACATACCTGCAAATGTGTTGTTCGACAGTGGCGCTAGCCACTCATTTATCTCAAGGAAGTTTGCTAAGAATATCGATCATGATCCAGTGTGGTTAGATTCACCTTATAGAGTACAAGCAGCTGGCGACCAGGTGCTTGTTTCCCATCACATACTCAGAAATTGTGCCCTTGAGTTTAATGACCAGTAGTTTGAGGCCAATTTGATTCCCATATCTATGAGTGATTTTGATATGATTCTCGGAATGGATTGGCTCTCAAAGAATCATGCTCACATTGACTGCCGAAGCAGGCAAGTTATCATTAAGAACCCAGCTCGAGAAGAGATGTCATTCCAAGGAGGAACTAAGTTAAAGAAACCACCCAAGAAAGTTTTTGTTAACACAGCTCATGCCAACCAAGCATTAAAGAAAGGTCATGAAGGATTCTTAGTTTATGTTATAAGTGCTGAACAAGAAAGCCCTACCCTTGCACAAGTTCCAGTTGTTAATGAATACCCTGATGTATTTCCTGATGATCTTCCTGGACTACCTCCTGATCGCGAGATTGCTTTCGAAATAAACCTTGTTCCAGGAGCAGAACCCATATCAAAAGCCCCTTATTGCATGGCACCTGCGGAACTAAAGGAGCTAAAGGAACAATTACATGAACTGTTAGAAAGGAAACTTATTCGCCCCAGTGTTTCACCTTGGGGTGCTCCGGTGCTATTCGTGAAAAAGAAAGATGGAAGTATGCGCTTATGCATCGATTACCGGGAGCTCAACAAAATCGCCATAAAGAACAAATTCCCATTACCCCGGATTGACGATTAATGCGACCAGCTTAGGGTAAGTAATTCGTAAGTTTTAACTTGACTAAGATTTAAGTCCTTTGAAACCCTATCTAAAGCATTTTAATGCAGGGATCTCAAATTTTTAGTAAGATTGACCTACGATCTGGATACTCAATTGAAGATTAAGGCGGAAGATGTCCCTAAGACTGCTTTCAGAATCCGCTATAGACACTATGAGTTCTTAGTCATGCCTTTCGGTCTGACCAATGCCCCTGCCGCCTTTATGGATCTCATGAATCGAATCTTCCAAGAGCAGTTGGACAAGTTCGTAGTGGTCTTGATAGACGACATCTTGATTTATTCACCCGACGAAGAGACTCACGCAGCCCATTTGAGGACAGCCTTGAATATTCTAAGAGCAAGACAGTTGTATGCCAAGTTTAGCAAATGCGAGTTTTGGCTGCGAAGTGTATCATTCCTTGGTCATGTGATTTCAGAAGATGGGATTTCGGTATATCCCAAGAAAATTGAAGCTATCACAGAATGGCCCAGGCCAACAAATGTTACTGAAGTGAGAAGTTTTCTCGGACTAGCCGGATATTACAGGAAGTTTGTTGAAGGATTCTCGAGGATAACTGTCCCCCTCACCATATTGACCCAAAAGAAGACCAAGTTTGAGTGGAGTGCCGACTGTGAAAAGAGTTTCTTGGAGCTGAAAGCAAAGTTGACGTCCGCTCCTATCCTAGCTCAGCCCACTCCTGGTGAGAAGTACGTAGTGTACAGTGATGCTTCGAAGAATGGTCTCGGATATGTCCTTATGCAGTATGACAAAGTGATAGCTTATGCATCCCGACAGTTGAAACCATTTGAGCAAAATTATCCTATCCATGATCTTGTACTTGCCGCAGTGGTATTTGCATTAAAGATATGGAGGCACTATTTATATGGCGAAAAGTGCGAGATCTATACAGACCACAAGAGCCTAAAGTACCTCTTTACCCAGAAAGAGCTCAATATGCGGCAGCGTAGATGGTTAGAATTGATTAAAGATTATGATCTCTCCATTCAGTATCATCCGGAAAGGCTAACAAAGTCGCTGATGCCCTAAGTCGAAAAACAAGTCACCCACAGCAACCACCTCTTCAGCAAGACATGGAAGAATTTGGCCTAGAAGAAGTTGACTCAATCGATGAAGTTCTCGCCAAGTTAGTTCTTGTCCCTACATTGATTGACAAGATCAAAGAAACTCAAGGGATTGATGAAACTTAGAAAAGTCAAGGAAAGGATGAAAGATAAGCCGCGAGATGACTTTGAGATTCGTAGTGATGGCAGTTTATTGGTATCGAGGATGGTTATGTGTTCCCGACAACAAGGAAATCAAGGTATGAAGTTTTGATGGAAGCACATAATTCTCGATTATCTATACATCCTGGAGCTAATAAGATGTATCAAGATCTCAAGCAAAAGTTTTGGTGGCCCGGTATGAAGAAACAAATAGCAGAATTTGTTGAGCGATGCTTGATCTGTCAAAGAGTAAAAGCCAAACACCAACGACCCGTGGGATTGTTACAACCCTTAGAAGTGCCAGAATGGAAATGAGATCACATCACCATGGACTTTGTGACCGATCTACCTAAGACTAAGCATGGGAATGATGCTATATGGATCATTGTGGATCGTTTGACTAAGTCTGCTCACTTTTTGGCTATGACGATTAAGGCATCTATGGAGAAGTTAGCCTATATGTACATTGACCATATCGTTTGTCTACATGGAGTGCCCATAAGTATTGTTTGCGACCGCGACCCCCGATTTACTTTGAGATTTTGGACAGCCTTTCAAAAGGCAATGGGCACAGAAATAAGAATGAGCTCTGTGTTTCATCCTCAAACAGATGGACAATCCGAAAGAACAATCCAAACCCTTGAGGATATGCTACGCGCTTGCATTCTTGATTTCGGAGGAAGCTGGGATAAAATCCTTAAGCTCGTTGAGTTTCTTACAATAATAGCTTCCACAGATCCATCGGAATGGCACCTTATGAGGCATTGTATGGACGAAAATGTCGGTCCCCACTCTATCGGGACGAAATTGGAGATAAAATCTATACGGGACCCGACATTGTTGAGCAAACACGAGAAAAGGTAAAGTTAGTCCAGCAAAGACTAAGAGCAGCACAAGATAGAACGAAGATATGGGCAGATGAAAGAAGGAGACCTTTAGAATTCCAAGAAGGAGAGAAAGTCTTTCTAAAAGTTTCTCCGACCAAAGGAGTTAAGAGATTTGTCATCAAAGGAAAACTAAGCCCAAGATTCGTTGGACCTTATGAAGTTCTTGAAAGAATAGACGAGGTTGAGTACCGTTTGGCGTTGCCACCATCCCTTTCTCAGCTGCACGATGTATTCCATGTTTCTCAACTCCGCCGATATGTATATGACCCTAGCCACCATCCTTGAAGATCAACAACTGAAGGTTGAAAAAGATGTAACTTATGAAGAGGAGCCCTTAAGAATAATCGATCGGAAAGTGAAACCTTTAAGGAAAAGATCCATACCCATGGTGAAGGTAAAATGGAAGCATCATTCGGAAGAAGAAGCAACATGGGAAACGGAAGAAGATATGAGGAGTAGATACCCCCACCTTTCTGACTAGTTCCGAAGTTTCGAGGACAAAACGTATGATAAGGAGGGGAGGATGTTGTACCCCAACGATCATGTACGTGAAAACTATGAATAGGAGACGGAATGAAAGCGATAATTTCTTTAGCGCGTGTTACTTAAGTCAACTTAACCTCTTTATTTAATTATTATTGAGGTGTACCAAGCCAATTTAAATAAGGAAACTTCAGAAAGTAATACATGAAATATAGAGTTATATGAACCATACATACCACTATATATGTATGTGCGTGTATATGATATATGTGTATGAAATGTATAAATACCTACATGCGTATACATAAGAGGATATATATATATATATAGTACACATAGGCGTGTATATGTATATATACATACATATGCTAATCTTGGAATACAATAAAATAAAGAAAACAATATAGTACATGAATTAAAATTACAAGAAATATCAAGTTGCCCCAAGAAGCCCAAAAATCGTCCAAGGCATGCAAAGGATTCTAGAATCCTCTTGATTTTTCAATCCATTAGTAGAAAAATTAAATAGCTAAATAGAAAAAAAAATAGACATGCATTTAAAGAACAAGTAAGACAACTCATTAAAGAAGGAGGTAGTATGGTTGAGGTCATAAAGACCCCAACCCAAAACCGCCCCCTTTATGTCTAGACATAGAGGATTTTAAATCCTACCATGGTCTCTTTTTCCTTAAACCAAGATTAGATAACCATGATTGATTAAAGTAACTTGGGTTAAACACTAAAGTAACCATAGCTGGAATAAAGTAACCAAGGTTATTACTAACCTAACCTTGATTAACACTCATGAGAAACCCTAACCCTCCTATTTCTCCCTCCAAAACCATCCACCCCCTTCACCGAGTCCCTAACATGTTTTGATTTAAAACCTTCTAGAAACATCTACCTTCTTGTCATCTTGAGATTCCTCTCAAGATACATTAAAGCAAGAGCATAACACTTAGACAAACCCTCATCTCCCTCACCAACAATTCGGCCCCTTCATCTTGAAGGATAGGAATTCAAGCTTCAACTCCAAGACTCAAGAACATCTAGGTAAGTCTTTTCCAAGCTTCCTTAAGTGAATTCTTATTTGGGTGAAGAATGAAGCTCACATGAACTCATTCTCTCATGTCAAAACCGTGGGTTCCATGGATTAAATAGTGATGAAAGCCTTCAACTTTCCTAGGTGGAGACAACATTGTGGTACTTGAATCTCCACTCAAGCTCATTTTGGGTAAGATGCTCTTGCTCCTCTAAACATATTCTATTTCTTTATTGAATAAAGACTAATCTTTTACTTCCCTTTTCCCTTAAAACCGTTATGCTCAAGGTGAAGAAGGAGAAGGATTTCAACTCAACTCACTCCATAACCTAAGAAAGACAAGAGCTTTAGCTTGAAGAGGCAAGTATACTATGATCTCTCATGATTTATTTAAAGAATTAGTGACTTGAATGCTTAGAGGGTCCTTAAGATTTGATCTTAGTTGAATATCTTAAGTTTGAGACTATATCTTAGTGATTCCCTAAGAACAATGCCTTGCATGTGATTTATTCCTTCAAGATGGCGTCTTTCCTATTATGCATTATGGAATGAGGCTGATCTAGATAGTGAAATAAGGTTCACCTAAGTAGGTCTAGACAAGATTAACTTGTGAATGTAACAGAAGGTCCTAAGAAAAGTATACATGTGAAGATAGGAGCTTATGAGATTGATGTAAGATTAGACTAAGATGACTCTTGAATGTGAATGCATGCTTGAATATATGTTGTAAAATGTGGTTTAAGGCACCACATAAGTTTCGGCCTAAAGGACGGAATAGAAGGTGAACATGGACTTTTGACTTGTATAGATGACAAACTAGCAAACTACTTGAATAGGGCAGAATGGAATGACATTTTAAACAGTTTAAGAACTGACCTTACGGACCTTCAGTGAAGCTAATTTTTGGCACAAAGTTATCTTTATGGTCGTGTAGCACAAGTGAGAGTTGGAATTTCGTTAAAAACAAGCTAAGAATTATTTTTGAGAAATTATACGGTAAAACTGCTCCAGTAGAAAATTCTGGAGCTGGGCAGATTGATCACTGGTTTCAACGAATTAAAAGAGGACCTTATGTACCTCAATAAATCTAATTTTGGCACAGAGCTAGTCCCATGAGTATAGCAGAGATGAGAGTTAGAATTTTGGTAAATAAGTTATGGGTAATTTTTAATAAAATAATTGGTGAGACTGCTCAGGCTGTAATTTGGAACATAACAGAATGGTGTAACGTTTTGAATGGCTTGAAAAGAGATCTTGTAGATGACCAATATCACTTATTTTTGGCATGATAATAATTCTATGAGTTTAGGGAATACTCCAGCTGGAAATTTGGTAAAACAAGTTCTACATTATTTTTAATGAATTAATTAGTCAAACTGCTCACTTGAAATCACTGGGAACCACCTGAAATTTAGTAACGAATTTCTGGACTTAGAAAGGGACTAGAGAGATGAAATAGTCTAACTTTCTGTAGAATTACTAGTTCCACATGTTATGATTGTGCGAGTTGGAATTTGAAAAACAAATCACGGATTTGCCGCAATTGAATTCTTGGTAAAATAGGTCAGTTCAGTTTCAGCACCTAACCCATTTCGGAAATTAATTAGATGAACCCCTTATGGTTATTGAAATAATCTGAAATTTTACAGACATGTATCTAACATTCCACCAAATGTATTTGTGACAAAATATTATGGAAATGGACCTATTTGGTTAGCGTAACCTCCCATGAACATGAAGTAAAGTCTGGAAATATTCGGTTCCGAAACCATGCATGTTATAAGGAATGCATACGCTTGTTCATTTCATGACTTGCATTGCATATCACTAAATATATCACGCATGATCATGAAACTGGTTTTATGGATTTTAGTTTGCAAGCAAGTTTTATAAGCGACTATGTTTTTCGATACGCATGAAAAGTTTTTACGGTCCATGTTTTTAAGAAAGCTTCATGATTCCTTGTCGGCTAAGCATACGACTAACCCGACTCCAGACCCGGGGTTAATTGGTCTGATGACATGATATGTTCTGGACCCGTTCAGATCCGGGGGTTAATTGGTCTGATATCTGTTCTGGACCCGTTCAGATCCGGGGTTAATTCGTCTAATATCTGTTCTGGACCCGTTCCCAGACCCGGGGTTAATTGGTCTGATGATATGTTCTGGACCCGCTCAGATCCGGGGTTAATTGATCTGACACTCTGTTTTTACGACATGTTACTTTATGGGACCAAAATGATGTTTTGACATGACATGACATCATGCATTGCATCTTGCATAACTCACGATCATAAGGACATGTTGCATGTTACAGTTAATGGTTATAAGTTATTATTGGTATAGCATTACCTAAAAACATGCTTAAGTCGAATGTCAAGCAAGCTCAGGATTTAAGTTCAGGTATGAATTATGATTATTTGAGGTTTTTGGGGTAATACATTCATGTTATGATTCTTTACGTATTTCATGGTAGTTTATTGTATTCTTGCTGGGTGATTTTTATCACTCACACTTTATTTTTCCCCAGAGCCAGATAATGACAAGATAGGATGGATCGAGGACGAGCCGAGAGTACCTTATCCATAGGCGAGAAGATATGAAGGGAGCTAAGCTTAAGGACTTTTTTGCTGCCAAGATGTTTTGAATTATGACTATGTTTGAACTCTCTGGATTTCGGTTATGTTATTTTGTGGGACTACGACTTTTGGGAACTTAGTAAATTAGTGATGCATGTTTAATTTGAAAAGTTTTAATTCTGCCTAAATTTTACTATCATGTTGAATGTTAGCATGGGAGTCCACGACTTATGATATGGATTTTCGCAAGTTACGCATGACGCCTTGTACTCTCCTTAGTGAAGTACGGCAGGTGCACCGTATCCGGACGAGGCCCGGGTGCATGGCGCTACATTTACTACCTATTCGTGTAGCCTTATAAACTTTCCAATCTTACAAAACCACCAAGAGAGGCGTGTATAATGTAGCTCAACAACAAGAATGAAACACCTTAGCTACAAGAAACTGAATCAAAGAACAAGAAGAGAATAGCAAGAATGATCTTCAACTTTTGCTTTCAAATGTGTGTTCTCTTCTTCACCTTTACCTCCTATTTATAGTGTGAAATAGGCCTTGAAGATAAGACCTCTAATGTGTCACCATCTTTATCATCAAGTCTTAGTTGTCTTCACATTATTGGTTGGCCACATAAACACCTTGTACACTTGGAAACATGATGAAACATAATTGGTCCTCCTTGGCACGTATCAAGGCCGATTTTTAGTCTTCAAAAGTGACATGAAAAATGTGAAGATAATACCCAAGGATATTCTTCCATTAGACCCTCAACTTCTTGGCACAAGAATAGGTCAAGTAATGGCTGAAAAATTGAACAAAAAACCAGCTCCCAACCTCCTTGACTAGCCGCTTTTTCAAACTTGAAAATTCTAAGTTGGCAATTTTACCAACTAGCTTGTATTTGACTGGTCCACTTGGCATAAAGTTATAAAATGAATACACCATCATTTCCACCTATATAATCACATTTTGGAGGCTGTATATACGTGTTTGAAATAAGATTTAATAAAGAGAAATCAATAAATAATAGTTGACAAGATTATGTCAACATATAATATCAAAATTTCCACAATTTCCCCTTGTATGTTGTGATGAATTTTGCAACAATAACTCCATTAAAGTCTCTGCAAAATGATGATTAAGAACATCCAATAACATATCCATAAAAGTCTTTAAGAATAAAATAAAGTATGACAAAAATCGTCACATATACCGCCGATGTCGATAATATAACCAAAAAGAGAAATAAATTAGAAAACCACCAAATAATCTTCAAGAACACCACAAATAATCTTTAGAATAGATATAATAAGATACTCAAGAGATTCTTTGAGTAAAAATAACAAAAATGCCCTTAGGGGTAAGATGACCAAAATACCCTTGGTGAGAGAAAACTCAAGAAATGACCCTGATGGTTATAAATAAATATGATAACACCTTTTTGATGATAATT
>AP025061.1:11740517-11897795 GCA_036186865.1 Eustoma russellianum
TCCCTGCCGAGGCTAATTTCATGGGAAAGATTTCTTCAAGATTCAACAAATTTTACATACCACCTTCAGTTAAGTTGCAAAAGAGGCATGAGTTCGAATCACAGATACAAGAGAAAGGAATGATGGTTTCGGAGTATGCCAATAAGTTCATAGCTTTGGGCAGATTTCAGCCATCTACTATGAACGACGAGGAGACGAAAATGTTGAAGTTTGAGAGAGGGTTAAACCCTAGGATCAGGAGAAGGTTGGTCATTGCAAACCCAACCAATTTTGGTGCACTGTTGGATGCTTGCTACAGAATCGAGAGAGATATTATTCGCCGTGATGAGATGGGGCAGAAGAGAGGAAGGGAAATGTCAGGGAATGGAGGGTCTCGCAAAGCCACAAAGCAGAACTCAAGAGGCCCAGGACGACAAGGAAAGAATTGGTTTCAACGACGTTCTCAGAAGATCAGACAAAGAATCAGGGCCAGCAGTTAGCTATTCCAACCTGTTCTCACTGCAAGAAGCGTCACATTAGATAGTGCTATATTCGGACAGGGAAGTGCTTTGGATTGGCAAGGTGGGCCATATCCTCAAAGATTGTCCGGATAAGGGAACCACGTGCTTCGGATGTGGAAAAGTAGGACACATGGTCAAAGATTGCCTAGAGAAAGGGACCCAGCAGCAGCAACCACCGAAGAACCAGCGTCAGCGTGCAAATGCAAGGGTTCATGTTATTATTGACGCAGCTGTTGAAGAGGCTAACGATGTTGTGGCAGGTATATTTTAAAATTTATGCAACACTTAGATTTTTGCAAATACTATTGCCCTGCTATTGCTTAGTAAATCTTGCATATTCAGGAGCTATTTTAGTATGTTCAGTGTCTACCAATGTACTATTTGATAGTGGCGCTAGCCACTCATTTATCTCAAAGAAATTCGCAAAGAATATTGATCACAACCCAACCCATAGTGACACGCCCTATTGAGTTCAAGCAGCTGGGGATCAGGTGCTTGTGTCTCATCACATTTTCAGAAATTGTGCACTTGAGTTTGATGATCAGCGGTTTGACGCTGACTTAATCCCCATATCCATGACTGATTTCGATGTAATTCTTGGAATGGATTGGCTCTCCAAGAATTTTGCACACATCGATCGCAGTGAAAAGCGGGTTACTATTAAAGACCCCACACGTAAGGAAGTAAAATTTCAGGGAGGTACGAAATTAAGGAAGTGTCCCAAGAATGTTTATGTAAATGCGATCCGCGCCAATAAGGCATTGAAGAAAGGACACGAAGGGTTTCTCGTTTATGCAATAAATGTCAATCAAGCGCCCTCCGACCTTTCTCAAGTTCCGATGGTCCGAGAATATCCTGATGTTTTTCCAGAGGAATTACTGGGTCTTCCTCCAGATCAAGAAATATCTTTTCAAATTAATCTAATTTAGGGAGCTGAGCCAATAGCGAAGGCTCCCTATCGAATGGCGCCTGCGGAATTAAAAGAATTGAAGGAGCAGTTAAGAGAGTTGTTAGAGAAGAAACTTATTCGCCCAAGTGTCTCGCCTTGGGGTGCTCCCGTGCTGTTTGTAAAGAAAAAGGATGGAAGTATGCGGTTATGCATTGACTATCGAGAACTCAATAAGATCACGATAAAGAACAAGTACCCATTGCCTAGGATCGACGATCTGTTCGATCAGCTTCGGAGAGCACGAATTTTTAGTAAGATTGATCTTCGTTATGGATACTTGCAATTGAAGATCAAAGCCGAGGACGTTCCAAAAACCGAATTTCGGACACGTTATGGACACTATGAATTTCTTGTAATGCTGTTCGGATTGACTAACGCCCCCGTGGCATTTATGGATCTGATGAATCGAGTATTTCAAGAGCAACTGGACAAGTGTGTTGTGGTTTTCATCGATGATATCTTAATCTACTCACCTGATGAATAGTCCTATGTACTCCATTTAGGAATCATCCTAGACATTTTACGAAGGAAGCAACTGTATGCTAAATTAAGTAAATGTGAATTTTGGCTACACAGTGTAGCATTTCTTGGACACGTTATATCTGAGGATGGAATATCTGTAGATCCCAAAAAGATTGAGGTAATCACAGAGTGGCCAAGCCCGACAAACGTTATAAAAGTACGGAGTTTTCTTGGTCTCGCCGGCTACTATCGTAAGTTTGTTGAAGGGTTTTCTCGAATTGTTATGCCTCTCAACCGTTTGACACAGGAAAAGGCCAAGTTCGAATGGACCTCAGTTTGTGAAAGGAGTTTTATTGAATTGAAGGAGAAGCTGACTTCTGTCTCGGTTTTGGCACAACCTATTTCGGGTGAAAGTTTTGTGGTGTATAGTGATGCCTCTAAGAATGTACTTGGATGTGTGCTAATGTAGAAAGATCGAGTGATTGCGTATGCATCTAGAAAGCTGAAGCCATTTGAACAAAATTACCTGGTACATGATCTTGAGCTCGCAGCTGCAGTCTTTGTCCTAAAGATATGGAGACATTATTTGTACGGTGAAAGGTGTGAAATCTTTACAGATCACAAGAGCCTTAAGTACCTTTTCACCCAGAAAGAATTAAATACGCGTCAACGCAGATGGCTAGAGTTGATGAAGGACTACGACCTTTCTATTCAGTATCATCCAAGAAAAGCCAATAAAGTTGCTGACGCCTAGAGCCGAAAGACAAGTCATCCACGTCAACCACCTTTTGCAGCGCGATATGGAAGATTTTGATCTTGAGGTGGTTGATTCCATTGATAGCATACTCGCTAAGTTGGTATTGATTCCTTCGCTGATTGACAAGATTAGGGAGGGTCAAGAAGGGGATGAAACTTTGAAGAAAACTAAGGACAGATTGAAAATGAAACCATCTGAGGATTTTGAAATCAGAAATGATGATTGCTTGTGGTTTAGGGGATGACTGTGCGTACCCAATGACGATAATATAAAGAACGAAGTTCTTCGTGAAGCTCATAATTCTCGTTTGTCTATCCATTCTGGAGCCAACAAAATATACCAAGACTTACAGCAAAGATTCTGGTGGCATGGCACGAAGAGGAAATTTACTGAGTTCGTAGAGAAATGCCTTGTTTGTCAGAAAGTGAAAGCGGAACATCAGAGACCCGCTGGATTACTACAACCTCTTGAAGTCCCCGAGTGGAAGTGGGATCACATTACTATGGACTTCGTGACCGACCTACCAAGGAAGAAGAATGGGCATGATGCCATTTGGATTGTAGTCGATCGTTTGACAAAATCTGCCCATTTCATGGCTATGACGGTCAAGTCCCCTATGGAGAAGCTAGCTACTATGTATGTTGATCAGATTGTGTGCCTGCATGGGGTGCCCATGAGTATTGTTTGTGATCGCGACCCTCGATTCACTTCTCGATTTTGGTCAGCTTTTCAAAAAGCAATGGGCACTGAGATAAGAATGAGCTCTGCATTTCACCCTCAGACGGATGGTCAATCGGAAAGGACCATCCAAACACTGAAAGACATGTTTCGAGCTTGTATACTCGACTTTGGAGGAAGTTGGGACAAGATTCTCAAACTAGTGGAGTTTTCTTATAACAATAGTTATCATCGATCTATCAGGATGGCTCCGTATGAAGCACTCTATGCAAGAAAGTGCCGCTCTCCACTTTATTCGGATGAAATCAGAGAGAAGGTTTTCACAGGACCTGACCTAGTAGAACAGACTCGAGAAAAAGTAATGATCATCAAACAAAGGTTGCAAGCAGCCCAACACAGAGGAAAGATTTGTGCAGACGAGAAGCGCTGCCATTAGAATTTCAAGCTGGGAAAAGGTGTTCTTGAAGGTGTCGCCCTCAAAAGGAGTTAAGAGATTTGGATCAAAGGGAAATTAAGCACAAGCTTTATTGGACCATATGAGATTCTTGAAAGGATTGGAGAAGTCGCTTATCGGCCAGCACTACCGCCATCGCTATCTCAATTGAACGATGTATTTCGTGTATCTCAACTTCGTCGGTATGTGCACGAGCCTAGCCATATCATCAAGGAGCAGCCCTTGAAAGTTGAAGCCGACGCGACATACATAGAAGAACCGGATAGGAGTGTTGATCGCAAGGAAAAGACATTAAGGAAACGATCCATTCGTATGGTTAAAGTGCAGTGGAAGCGCCATTCGATTGATGAAGCTACTTGGGAGACAGAGGAAAACATGAGAATCTTATGTCCGTACCTTTTTGATTAGCACTCTTAAGTTTCAAGGACGAAACTTGTAATAAGGGGGGGGGGGGGGAGGATGTTGTACCCAACGAAAAATCACATTGTACTTGAGACTTGTATAAGTGAATTAATGAAAGGTTGCATATTCAAGTACAATTTATTTATTCTTATGATTACTTCTTTAATTAGAATTGTGTTAAGGAAAATATTGTATAATAATTCAAGCATGAATTATGGACTATGTGAAGTGGTCAATTCACCCCAAATACCATAAAAGGTTTTCGGCCCTAAGGCCTTAAAGGGGCTTGGGAATGTCCTTTCAATTAAAAGAGACTAATCCTAAAAAGGGCCCTCTTAAAACAAGTCCAAATAGTAATTAGGGATTTCAAGTAGTGGGGTAATTTCCCTCCCAACCCCCACTACATTCGGCCCCATGAGTCTAGAAGACTCATGATTTTTCCTAATTATATTTTATTAGGAAAAAAAATCAAGAAAGGGGTTAATTAAGGAAAAAGGGCAACTACCAAGTAGCTTTTCCATTAAACACTCTTAAAAGTAACTCAAGCATGATGGAGCCTACTAATTGCACCCTTAACCGCCGGATTTAACCATGGTGCAACCAAGAGACATCTTAAACTTTACCATGGTTACTTTATGCTAACTACAACCCAAACATAACCCTAGTTTGCTAAAGTAACTCAAGTTAGCTAACTCTAATTAGCTTAACCATTCAAAGGGAATTCTCTTCTTGATGCGATTCAAAGAGCCCTAAACGTACAAACTTCACAAACAAGGGCCTTGAACATACTAACTCCACAAACAAGAAGCTTTTGCACAAATAGAAGATGTAAACTAAAGAGCTTCTTATTTAAACATGTGCAAGATGAGCCAAGGAATGTAGATGTATGATTTTTCTATGTTTATTGAGGCCATGATTTGATTGTCCTTGAGTTTATTGCATATCTTATGATGTGAGGGTTGGTGGGAGGGCAGGATGATCATTTCATGCGTTGTCGTTGTAATATCGAGTCTAGTTGTTTGCGTGGTCTTTGTTTTAGGTCTAGGATATTTTATAGAGTCTTGTAATTTGTGTTTATAGTGCTAATTACCATTTTTAAGTGTTTTCTAAGGTGACAAAGCTAAATAAGGAAAGTGGCTTGAAGAGTCCCTATTTTTCAGGAAGGCAGCCGGACACCAGTCGGTAGTTTGGATGCCCAGGTCGGAGTATTGATCCAATTTGATTCAAACCACCTGGAGGTCTTAGATAACTCAATTTGGGACGATTTTCATGTTTTACACTTTTTCTAATTCGGGTTACAAGATGGACCGAAATCAGGTGCAAGTTGGGAGTCCAGAATGGAAAGTACTTAAGATCACTGGATGGATACCTAATCTTTGGAGGCCCGTATCTCTGTCAAGAAGAGTCCAAATGAGGTGATTAAAAAGCCCAAATTCAAGGAAATTGTATGAGCTACAACTTTGTTGAAGAGTGAGAACCCTAATTCAGTGTCTACAAGCGGCTATGAGCCAGTAACCGACAGGGTATAATTCCAGTACGAGATTTTAGGGATTTGAGTTATGTAATCTTTCTTGATTAGCTTTGACTTATCTTTTATGTAAATTTGATTAAGATTGATAGATAGTATTCTTAGGACTTTGATTGATTAGTTAACTTTTAGGAGTAGAAGAATTTGACATTATATCATGACCAAAAACGGTAGCATAGGATAGACAGAATTTTTTCAGAATAAAAAAAATTCAGTTTCTTTTGATTGCAACCGTGTGTTGCTTCTTGTGCTTTTCCTTTGGCTTTCACAAAGTAAAATCAAGGCTAGATCCAATCAAGGTTTGAGCAAACCTAGTTGGTGAATCACAATCCAAGGATAGGGAACGACGTGTTGGATTGGGAGATTCGAATTGCTCAACGTAGACGTTGTTGATTTCTCTTGTCCAAGAAGGTGGTGTTGGCGCCATTGTCCCACGCAAGGGTGATCAAAGGTGTCTTTTGGAGTTGAAAGAAGCGATCGTCAATTCCATACGATCCAAGATCGTATCAAAGTGGTATCAGAGCGAAGGTTTCTTCTTTACAACTCGCATATCCTTTACTCTCTTAGTTTCTTATTGTTTTCTTTCTCATCCTAAAACGTCCATCACACCATCTCTACTCTCCTATTTTTGTCCACAATTTAAATCCCCATCTCTCTGATAACTTTCGTTTATTCAACAAAATAAAAAAAAGGCTGCGTTTTTTTATTCTTGTCAACACATAGAAAGCAAAAGGAGAAGCATAGTCCTACTTGTCTTGCCTCCGATCACGTTGATGTTTGCCTCCACTCCATGCATGCACACATTCTCATCACTATTGCTTGGAACCTTTTCTCATCTAATTACTTGATTCACAATATACCTCTTTTGATAAAAACTACTGACTTTTTTTGGTTTACAAGTCAGTACGTTGCACTCCAATCAACTAAGAAAAGATTATCATTCTTATCTTTTGTGCACTCGGCTGAACGTGTAACCAAATAGAAAGGCTTGGACTTTGCGGATATTTTTGCTATTAACCCCTCAAGAATGAATCTTTACACGCACTTAGCAATAGGGTCATTGTGTTAGAGTTTAAATTCAGCCATAACATATAAATCTAGTCCATTGCTTGAAAGTGCTACCCGTGTCACTTATAAGTCTTGTTGCTAACGAAGCTTTTAGTTGATTTTTAGACTTGTGTGATTTGATTGCAGTGTTGTTTGGTTTGTGTTGCAATTTTTCTTATATCCAAGACATCATCTTCAAGCCAAAACCAAGCCACAAAAGGTCGAAAACAAAGACTACTCTCTGAAAGACACAATTAGTTGTTGCTCTTGACATCATTTTTCTTCCCATATTCCAGTTTAGCACCCAATTTTCCTTCTACTGGGTCATTTAAATTAACTATCTTGGAATTGCTTGGAACTGTCGCACCAACGTCACAACCAAAAGGATTAGATAAACTCAAATCTAAGCCAAGCAACAAAGTGCTAGCTGTAAGCGCTTCCTATGGGCCAAACTGCCATGAATCTCTAACCTACTGTAATGTGCCTAAATTGTTGAAATTCAATCGTAAATTGAGATCCTGAAGCAAAAGTCAAAAAAAAGGTGGAAAAAAAGGAACCTCGGCAAAACAGTGAGGCAAAAACAAAGGGTTATAATTCAAGGATCTGAGGCACACTAGGATTGAAAAGTTAATATCAATTTGTTTTTATACCAAGGATACCAAAGTTCACTTAAATCCAAGTACTCATCTACTTCAAATCAAACCCTATTTCATTGTCTTGGAACTTGGATACTTGTGTATTGCAATTGATCAACAACTTTGTAATCAACTTGCATAAGGCTAAGGTTAACTAAAGATTGCCCAGGGCAACCCTTAGTTTTCTTTGGCTCAGCCTTTGACATAATTTTTGGTTTCTTTTTCCTTGATTATTAAGAGGTTAAGTGTGTTAAATTGTCTTGTTATTTGGCTTGATACCTTTGCTTATTAGTTGCTGAAATTTGGGTGACACATTGGAGAAAAAGGTACATTTGATCATTGGATTGTGTTAGCCACTGGAAAAGCTTGCTTTGGTTGTATCTAGCTCAAGATTGGCCGAGGAAAACGCAAACTGTGAGTGACTATACAAGAGAGAGAAAGGAACATATATATTGATTTTGACTTCACTAATGTAACGATGTTTCTTTTGTCTTTGTGTTAGTTTTTCGTTTCTTTGTTTTCTTGATTAATTTCAGGTTACTCATGGATTACATGGAGGATGACATTAGAGACCTCTAGCGTGCAACGATAGAAGGCTTACGTCAAGCTCAC
Source organism: Eustoma russellianum (assembly GCA_036186865.1). NCBI lineage: Eukaryota > Viridiplantae > Streptophyta > Magnoliopsida > Gentianales > Gentianaceae > Eustoma > Eustoma russellianum. Next base: position 11,748,542 of record AP025061.1, read on the forward strand.
TTGACTTATGGAATTGCATATGATTCACATGATATGAGTGATGATTCTAGCGTTCATATTGAGCATGATTCTTATCACGATGATGCTGAAATTTCAATTGATACACATGTTGTTCATGATGATAAAGTTGTTGTGTCGAATGAACATGACTTACATGATAAGCTTCTTGACTTGCATGATCCTAAATTGTTTAAATCCGGTTTGTCTGAATCTGATGATGTTTTGCACTCTAAAGTGTGTGAACCTGATAAGAAATCGCATGTTGGCTTCCATGATCATATTGAAGTTGAACATGACTGTGTGAAGTTCTTAAAACGTAATTCTGACATTCGTAAGAAACTTCTAGCACAAAAAGAACATAACTTTGAGATACTTGCAGAAGTAGAAGAACAAAAGGTACACAGATTAGACTTCCTTAATAAATTGCAAAATCTTAGGAGACTTGTTGATGTTCATCGTGTTCATATGCATAAGACTGACTTGCGTGCTGAAAGTGATGAGTTTGAATCTGAAATTGTTTGTACCACACATGATTCATATGATTTGCTTGATTTACATGCTGATTTACAAGATGATTTGAGTGACGTTTCAAGTGAGAATAATAATTTCTTAGGTCCTAAACCTGATAATGTTGAGAAGCATGAATGGGTTGTCCATAATAATCCGTTGTTTGAGTTACTTGATAGTGACATTCCATCAAATAAAATTTCTAATTTGCATGCGTATGAATGTGAAATTAAACTTGACGATATGTTGCAAATTGATTTTGAAGATGATAATTTGCATGTTAGTGCTGATTTGTGCTTTGTTGAGCATGATAGTACAAATCCATTTGATTTAGAAGTTATAAGGAGCTCACAAAGTACGTTGTTTATTCCTCATGTTTTGCATACCTTCTCTTTCATGCATGATAAATCTTATGCAAGGAGTCTTCCACCTATCTTGTTAGTGCATCCTAAACACATTAGAAAGAGGTGCTTGTTGCTAAGTGTTCATGTAGATATGTGTTATAATGTGTTGTTGTCTACATGCTTCTTCCTTCAGTTAATTATTCATCCTAAGCATGTTAAACTCAAGTTATGCATGTTCATTACACTTTATTCTCTTAGGTTTGTGTCTTATATATATTATGAGTCATTTGTAGAGTATCTTTTGTATCCTTTTCTATGTTTAGATTCGAGGTCGAATCTTTTTGAGGAGGGAGGGAATGATGCGATTCAAAGAGCCCTAAACGTACAAACTTCACAAACAAGGGCCTTGAACATACTAACTCCACAAACAAGAAGCTTTTGCACAAATAGAAGATGTAAACTAAAGAGCTTCTTATTTAAACATGTGCAAGATGAGCCAAGGAATGTAGATGCATGATTTTTCTATGTTTATTGAGGCCATGATTTGATTGTCCTTGAGTTTATTGCATATCATATGATGTAAGGGTTGGTGGGAGGGCAGGATGGTGATTTCATGCATTGTCGTTGTAACATCGAGTCTAGTTGTTTGCGTTGTCTTTGTTTTAGGTCTAGGATATTTTATAGAGTCTTGTAATTTGTGTTTATAGTACTAATTACCATTTTGAAGTATTTTCTAAGGTGACAAAGCTAAATAAGGAAAGTGGCTTGAAGAGTCCCTATTTTTCAGGAAGGCAGCCGGACACCAGTCGGTATTTTGGATGCCCAGGTCGGAGTATTGATCCAATTTGATTCAAACTACCTGGAGGTCTTAGATAACTCAGTTTGGGACGATTTTCATGTTTTACACTTTTTCTAATTCGGGCTACAAGATGGACCGAAATCAGGTGCAAGTTGGGAGTCCAGAATGGAAAGTACTGAAGATCACTGGATGAATACCTAATCTTTGGAGGCCCGTATCTCTGTCAAGAAGAGTCCAAATGAGGTGCTTCAAAAGTCCAAATTCAATGAAATTTTATGAGCTACAACTTTGTTGAAGAGTGCAAACCCTAATTCGGTGTCTAGAAGCGGCTATGAGCCAGTAACCGACAGGGATAATTCCAATATGAGATTTTAGGGATTTGAGTTATGTAATCTTCCTTGATTAGCTTTGACTTATCTTTTATGTAAATTTGATTAAGATTGATAGATAGTATTCTTAGGACTTTGATTGATTAGTTAAATTTTAGGAGTAGGAGAATTTGGCATTATATCATGACCAAAAACGGGAGCATAGGATAGACAGAATTTTTTCAGAATAAAAAAATTTTCAGTTTTTTTTGATTGCAACCGTGTGTTGCTTCTTGTGCTTTTCCTTTGGTTTTCACAACGTAAAATCAAGGCTAGATCCAATCAAGGTTTGAGCAAACCTAGTTGGTGAATCACAATTCAAGGATACGGAACGACGTGTTGGATTGGAAGATTCGAATTGCTCAACGTAGACGTTGTTGATTTCTCTTGTCCAAGAAGGTGGTGTTGGCGCCATTGTCCCACGCAAGGGTGATCAAAGGTGTCTTTTGGAGTTGAAAGAAGCGATCGTCAATTCCATACGATCCAAGATCGTATCACTTCTTCTCCCTTAGGCTCCCAACGGCTAAACACTTAGCCTTTGAAGAAATATCCTCTCCAAGAAATTCTAGACCTCTCTTAACTCAACCACTCAAGAACTCATGAAGAATAAAAGAAACAAGAACCCTTTCATCCCTCTCACACGGCCAACTTGAGCCAAGGAAGTCCAAGGTCCTCTCCATCTTCAATCTTCAAGAATCCTCTAGGTAAGTTGCATGTCTAGCTACTTAGTTTAATTTCATAATTCCTAGAATGAAGCTCACGTTGCCTCTCTTATGCTTGCCAAAACCGTGACCTTCATGGTCATTATGTTCAATCTTTCCAAACTCCTAATTGGTGTTAGCTCCTTGGTGGTTTGAGCTCCATTCAAGCCTCATTTTGGTAAGCTAAACTAGTCCTAATCTAGCTCTATTTCTCATTCAAAATGGTGGCTAATATGTCTCCTTTTTCCTCCTTAAAACCGTGTGCTTCCTGAATGAAGTGGAGGAAAAACATCAACTCATTTCACTCAATATACAAGCTAAGAAAAGATTCTAGCTTGAAGAGGCAAGTACACCATAAATACTCTTGACTTATGTGTGAAAGTATATGCTTGAATGTCTAGCTATTAGTAAGATTTAACCTTAGATGGAAAATATTAGGCTTGAAGAATGAAAGATTAGCATTCCTTAAGAAAGGTGACTTGCATGTGTGAATTTCCTCCAAAGATGAGTTCTTTGCCTCCTTAGAATATGAATGTGTTGCATGTATAAGATAAATGTGGTAAAATTTCTTTACGGTTAAAAGGGGGAATAAGATGAACAATGATTTTTGTGAAAGAGTATGTAATGTGGGGTAAAGGATACATAGAAGTTGTATGTTTGGATGTTTTATGACTTAAGCATTTTATGTGCATTGTGAAAACAAAGTATAAGCCTTACATGTGTAAGAAACGGGCTGTTTGGGGGGTATGGAGCATACAAATTAGATATGCCAAGGATAGACTTGATTATGTACAAAATGTGCATTATCAAAGTGTGCTTTGTGTAATTTTCAAAACTGTTTTTGAGAGGATTTGTATATGGCTTTTAGAGTATATTACAACCTGTATGTTATGTTAAAAAATGTATGTGAAGGTTAGTAAGCCATTTTTGAAGAATAATTTTAGTTGGTACACTTTTAGCAAGAAAGGTGATGAAAAGGGAAAATTACTGGAACATGGGACAATAATGTAACGTCTGTTATGGCCTGGAAGTGATTCTTGGAAGTGTTCAAATAATCTGATTTTTGGCATGGTTAGCCTCATGTGTGTAGTAAATATGAGAGTTGGAATTTTGGTAAAAGAAGTTATGGGTTATCCTTAATTGAATTTTTAGTTAAACTGGCCAAGCTGAAATTACTGGAACTGGACAGAATTAAGTGACGTGTTGGTTGACCCGCAAATGGACCTTAAAAACATGAAAATGGGCTGATTTTTTGTAGGGTGCTAGCCTTGTGTGTTTACTAAGTATGTGAGTTGTAATTTTGGAAAAAGGACTTATGGTTCAGTCACAATAAAAGTTTTAGTAAAACTAGTCACTCCAGAATCGGCATGTAAACAGTTTTGGGAAAGTGAGTAAATGACCCCTATAAAGTTATTGTATTGCTCTGGGATTTTTATGGTAATTACTTAGGACATAGATGAGCATGTCCACGTAAATTAATCAGTTTGGAATCATTATTTTAAGGGGTAACTACTTAAATTAAGTGGGCACTACCAAACTTGAAAACTGGGCAGAATTACGGAATTAGTTGGGAGGCTTCGTTCTTGTGGATTTAGACTTGTTTGTATGGTTTGGGCTTATGAATATTAATTCCTGGTATGTTTGAAGTGTTTTACAGGCATTGGCCAAATTAAATAAGATTTAATGGGCTTGAAAGAAAGGTAAACGAAGGGTACTGCACTGCTGAATTCAGCAGTACTCTGTCTGGTAACTTAATGATTTGAGGGTTCTCTATGTCTTGACTCGTTACGTAATTTTTATGACAAGTAGACAAGGCACCCTTATGCATACGTATGTCAAGAGACCATGAAAATAGGCCCGAATTATGAGGTTTTGAAGCCGCGCAAACAGAACGTTAATTATGGAAATTTTTCCGGCTTAAAGAATAAGACCGTAGTTGTATGTATGTGATGCATTTTGTCACGAATTGCATAGTGCACGTCATACATTGCATCATCCTCATTTGCATGATTCATGAAACTGATTTTATTACAAAGAATGATGAAAAAGCGTTTTTAAAGAAAAGATTCAGTTTTGACATGAACGTTTCTTTTGGTACCATTTATTTCTGGCTAGCTTAACCCGCTCCAGATCCGGGGTTAATTGATCTGATGATTATGACTGTACAGGCCCAGAGAGAATAGACCTGATTATGACCGTACAGGCTCGGAGTGAATAGAACTGATTATGACCGTACAGGCCCAGAAAGAATAGACCTGATTATGACGATTATGACCGTACAGGCCCGGAGAGAATAGACCTGATGACTATGATTGATGATATGACCGTTTTCAGATCCAAAAATAATAGATTCGAAGGGATGAGCATGACCGCCTCAGATCCGGATATAATAGATCTGAACACTCTCTTGTTGTTATTGATGATGATATTTTGAAAGAAAGAATGAACGAATTTGTCCTTATTTTATCATATGGCATCACACGTACATATTCATACATGTTGCATTTAATGGCCATTCGTATGTTTGGTACACTGCTACTTAGACTAGTATGTTATGACTTGATATCCCCTAAGTTATGATTTTAATGTTATGTCGTATAAGTTATGATCTTGTTACTAACGGATATTGGATGGATAATCAGGTGTGTTACAAAACCAAAATTTTGGGGTTTTGGTTCTTGTGTGTACTTTTTATTTAATTCATGATTATTTTATGGTTTACTTGCTGGTGACGTTGTCACTCACTTCCTCCCAGAACCCGCAGGAAATAGGGTCGAGTGGATTGAGGATGAGCCTAGGGTTCCTAATCCGTAGAAGAGCGAAAGAAGGACGGCTTAAGGGTTTTTATTATGATGGTCATGTTTGATGGACTTTTTTATGAACTTATGTTCGGAACATTGATTTTCGGATTTCCTTATTTTGCGAACATGTTTGTAAGACCTATGACGGATGTTTAGACTCTTTTATTTTAAAAGTTTTTATTCTGCCTCGATTTTGCTTACCTGTTGATGTGTAAGCAGGAAGGTCCACATATTTTGTTATGGACTATGACATGTTATGAATTGACGCCTGGTACTCTCCGTAGTGAAGTACGGCGGGTGCACTGTATCCGGCTAGGCCGGGGTGCGAGGTGCTACAGATTAAGATGGAATATTCCTTCCAAGATTACCTCAACTCATTGGAAAGATAATAGGGCATGTGAGGCTTCCATTTTGACTCAAAAATCAGCTCAAACTTCAGCTATATGACCGTTGGCTTCAAGACAAGAATTTCAAAGTTGGCAACTTTGCCAACTAGCTTGATTTTGGTTGGTCGACTTGGCATCAATTTATAAAATGAGTACAACATCATTTCCTTTTTTTATGGACATTTTGAGCTGATAATAATGTTTACAAACTCAGATTTAATGAAGAGAAATCAATAAATAATAGTTCACAATATTATGTCAACATATAGTCCAAAATTTCATCTTTTTCTTCTTTGTACGTTGTGATAAATTTTGCACCAAGAACACCTTATAATCTCTGAATAATGATAAATAAGACTCCCCAATAATATGTATAAGAAGGTCTTCATGAAGGAAAATAGAATATGACATAGAATACCGTCACATATCCCACTATTGTCGATAATATCATCAAATAAGAGAATATAATAGAGAACCACCCAATAATCTTCAAGAATACCATAAATGAATTTCAGAATGAATATAATAAGATACTTAAGAGATTCCTTGAGTAAAATGACGAAACTGTCCTCGGGGGTAAAATTACCAAAATGCCCCTAAAGAGAGAAAACTCTGAAAACGACCCTGATGGTTAGAAATAAATATAAGAACACCTTTGTCATAATAAATAAGATGAAGATAGGTCCTTGAATCATATTCACCATGTCAAGTACCTACACAAACTCAAAATACCACTTTTGCCCCTTTTTGGTAAGTTGTAGAAACTTCTAGCGCACATTAGTAACATGACATAATTATAATCATCAAAAACACATAATAACAACATGAAAAAAATATATAAATCATGTAAAAATAAAAACAACCATTTTATCACATTTTAAAAAACATTTCGTAAAACCTTAGACATTGATAGATCGAAGTGTCTCTGCTTGAGAGTTTGATGTTTCACAGTAAGGTTCAAATTTTGTCTCAGACCTACATCGGTCGATCGATATAGAGATCGATGTCTCACAGTAAGGTCTTGGTTTTTCTCTGCCTTACATGGATTGATCGATGTAAGGTTTCGATGTACATCGATCGATCGAAGTACATTAACCTGAGAGATCAATGTCGTTTTTCTTCACTTATTCAACTTTTTATCATTTATAATATCATGTGTGATATTTTTAAGCATTAAACACTAAAAATCATGAGCTTGAAAATTATCTAAACATATTTCTCAACATTTTCTCATTTGAAGCCTACAAAACACCCTTAGTTATCACTTTAGTATACATATATATTTTTCCATATGAACATAACTTGAATAAAATCGTATCTAGCTTTTATCATAGTCAACATATATAAAAGTCCCATTACTTGTTTTCTATAGAAACTTAGCCTTGAACATACTCATAAATGATCCATTTTTATTATAGGAATCTGCATAGGGATTTTGGAAAATACATGAAGAATCTAAGAGATGTACTTGCATACTTCACTTTCTTCAAATGTGTACTTGAAGATGTCACATTGACTAATGATCTACAAGCTCTCTTCTTAGTCATAGCTTGAAGATTCTTCCTTCTCCTTTCCTAGAGCAACCCACGGTTTTGTGAGCCAAAGAAGAGAGTTGATGAACAATTTTAAAAAGTGTTAGATACAAGTATGTAAACTCATGTTTAAGTGGATTCTCACCTTGATTTCTCTTGCTCCTTGACTCCCCCTAACTCATGGTTTCTAAGTCTAAAATAGGAATGATGTCTTAGCCTTTATCTTGGAGTAGTAAGGCATGATGAAGAGAGAAAACTTTTCTCTTCTTCATCCCCTATTGAATTCTCGATTTTGTGAGGGGAAAAGGAGACTTGTGGAGTTTTTTTCTCTTCGTTGAAAGGAAGATGGAGAGTGTAGGCTGAAGATAAAATTGGTGAAGTGTTGGAACGATAAAGAAAGAGGGAAACCCCCTTTTCTAAGGCAAAGTGACTGGCCAAAGGAGGGAAGGAGAGAAAGTAGGGAAATGTGTCGAGTGTAGTGGTTGGGAGAGGTTGAAGAATGGAAAACTTCTTCCGTGACAACTAGGTTAACTTGTAAGACTTCCTCCAACCCTCATCATGAGGCCACATGGCTGAAATTTTTCTCTTCCTAGTCTTTTTTTTCTTTTTTTCCAAAATATCTTCTATGTCCTAATTTCTTTTCCTTTTATTTAAGTAGTGTAAAATACTTTTTTCATGTCTTTTTCTTTTTCTTAATTTATTCTAAGGTTTAAGTTGTTACATGCGAGTCTTATTTTGAATTTTATCACGTAGTTATAAATGTTTGTTATCTAATTTAGTCGTATACCGATATCTCAAGTAATATATCCTTCAATTTTAATTTTGTGGGACTGCAATGCACCACTAGAAGGGGGGTTGAATAGTGGGTGTGGAAAATTTGGTTTTTAAAATTGTTTTAATCCAAAAACCCAACTTTTAAAAACAGTATCTGTTTTCAGGATCTGTCTTGCAACGTTTGAAAAACTAGGTTACAGGTCTTCAAAAATTCTGAATTTTGAGAGATCTTAGTCTCCGATGTTGTAAGTATCTCCTAAAAATTTCAGATCAAAATTCAACCTTTAACATTTTTAAAAATCGTTGGTGGTTAGATTGCGCAAATCTGTCAAAAACGGTAGACTGACTTGAAAAATTTATTCTGATTAAACCGTGGCTCCAAATGATCTGAAATTTAATGAAAAACCTCTTACTATGTGTATTTAATTGGGTTAAAACAATTTTGAAAAATTCCTCTAGGAAGTTAGTCAAATACGTTCAAAGTCTCAACCTTTGCAAGCCTGAAAATCAGACTACACTAGTCTCAAAACGTTTGACGTTTGGATGAATTATACTTGTCCAAGAGGGTTGAAACTTGTGCCAAATGAAACTTAAAACGTGTGGCTATGTTTCTGGAAAGTTTTATGATTTTTGAAATGCGTTTGATATTTTTAAGATCGCGATGAAAATGATGCACTGTGCTGGAAACTGAAAGCAAGTGCTGAAAAGTAAAGAACACAAGGAATTTTATACTGGTTTGGTTAAATCAACCTACTCCAATCTTCGAGGACACCTTCTGTGGCGCCCCGCACCGGCTCGCCCGCAAACGGTGTGCCCACCGTACTTCACTACGGAGAGTACCAGGCATCGGTTCATATCATATCGACATCCATAACGAAATATATGGACTTTTCCGCTTACACATCATCAAGTAAGCAAAATAGAGGCAGAATAAAAACTTTAAATAAAACATGTTGAATAATCACAAAACATCGTCCACATCCGTCCACAAAATAAAAGGAGATGTCCAAATTGAAATCCCAAAACAAGTTCGTCACATATCAGTCATCATGATAAAGTCCTGAGGCATATCCTTTCTCACACGCCTATGGATAGGGAACCCTAGGCCCCTCCTCGATCCACTCGACCCTATTTCCTGCAGGCTCTGGGAGGAAAAATAATAGGGTGAGTGACAACGTCACCAGCAAGTATACCATAAATAATCATGAATTAAATGAAAAGTATACACGAGAACCAAAACCCCAAAAAATTTGGATTCGCAACATACCTGACTTCCAACTCATCATTCATAAGGACATAGGATCATAAATTAAGAGACAAGGAACCATATTAAGATCATAACTTAGGAAGCATTAAACATATCATCATAGCCTAAGAAATAACACATCAAATATTCGACTAGTCATAGAAAGATGCAGTATGTATGCATGTGCACATGTGATGCGTCATGACAAAAATGAGGATAAGTTATTTCATTCTTACTTTCAAAACATCATCGTAAATAAAACGAGAGGAGTGAATATTCAGATCTACTATATCCGGATATGAGGCGGTCATAACATTCCCTTTAGATCTATTATGTCCAGATCTGAAAACGGTCATACAATCAATCATCGTCATCAGGTCTATTCTCTCCGGGCCTGTATGGTCATAAATCATCATTATCAGGTCTATTCTCTTCGGGCCTATACGGTCATAATCATCAACAGATCAATTAACACCGGATCTAGAGCGAGTTATGCTGGCTAGAATCAATGGTACCAATAGGAGTCGTTCTTTTCAAAACCGAAATCTTTTCTTTAAAAGCGTTTTTTCATCGTTCTTTGTCATAAAATCAGTTTCATAAATCATGCAAAGGATGATAATGCAATGTATGACGTGCTACATGGAATTCATGACTAGATGCATCACATAATACTCATCCTGCCTTGTTCTTTAAGCTGGAAAAATTTCCAGAACTAATGTTCTGTTCATGCGGGCTCAAACTTCATAATTTCGGCCCATTTTCATGATCCCATGGCATACATATGCATAATAGAGTCTCATCTACTTGACATAAAAATTTCGTAACGTTCTAAGACATATAAAGCCCTAAAATCATTAAATTACCAAACAGGGTACTGCTGAATCCAGCAGCACAGTACCCATCTTTTACCTTTCTTTCAAGCCCATAACATTTTATTTAATTTGGGCCAATACTTGGAAAATATAATGGACATACCAAGAAGCAATATTCATAAGCCCAACAGCATATATGAGCACAAATTCGAAATAATAAGGCCTCAGAACTTACGCCAGAATTCTGCCCTGTTTTCCAGCTTTGCGCCGCTAACTTCAACTTAAGTGCTAACCTTTAAAACAATGATTCCAAGTAGGTTTATTTACATGGATATGTTCACATATGTCTTAAGTAATTACCATAAAAGTTTCAGAGCCATCCAATGGGTTTAAGGTGGCCATCTAATTATTTTTCTAAAGATAGACACATGCAGAATCTGGAATGACCAGCTTTCACTCACGTCTCTTTTCCAAAATTCCAACTCACAGATTTAATAGACACACAAGGCTAGCATCCTACCAAACATTAGCACATTTGCATGTTTCTGAGGTCCATTTTCGGGTCTTATAAAATGTTACATAAATCAGTCATGTTCTAGTAATTTTTCCTTTTTGTCACTTTTCTTGCTAAATGTGTACCAACTAACCTTATTCTTCTAAAATGACTTACTAGCCATCAAATACACTTTTTAACATAGACATTACAGGTTCTAATACATTCCATGTGCTACATACAAATTTCTCCAAAAACCATTTGAAAACCACATTGATATTGCACGTTTGTACACAATAAAGTCTCCCTTTGGCAATAACACATCTCAACACAAAATAAAGTCTCCCCCCAAACAGCCCGTTTTTATACGTGAAAGGGCCTATGTTTCATTTTCATAATGAACATAACACATCTCAAGCAATAAAACATTAAAACTTACAACTTCTATACATCTTTCACCTCCCAAAACGTATTCTTTCACATGAAATATTGTTCAAACATGGTGAGAAAGAGAAATTTTACCCCATTTATCTTAGATATGCAGTATATTCATATTCAAAGGAGGCAAAGAACTCATATTTGGTGGAATTTTACACATGCAAGTCATCTTTCATAAGGAACACTAAACTTTCATGCTTCAAGCTTAATATTTTCCATCTAAGATTAAATCTTAATAATAGCAAGACATTCAAGCATATACTTTCACACATAAGTCAAGAGCATTTATATTGTACTTGCCTTTTTGGATCTTAGATCTTGCTTGAAACTTTTTGAAACAGAGTAATGCTTCCTTCAACCCCTTCCTAACATACAAGGTTTTTAGGGGTAGAAATATTTGTTAGCCACTATTTAAACACACAATACAACTTAGTTTCAGGCTAGATGGTCTTACCAAATTGAATCTTTAATGGAGGTTGAGATGAATCAAACCCACCAAGAAGCTAATCTCTCTTAGTACTTTGAAAATCTTCACCTAGTGACCTCTTGGAGGTCATGGTTTTTACAAGAAAAGAGGGTATCTTGTGAGCTTCACTATGTGAGGTATAGAATTCACTTAAGGAGTTTAGGATATAACTTAACTAGACCAAGGTTGAACTTGAATGATTCTTAGATCTCCTTGGCTCAATGTTGGCCGTGTGAAATGAATGAGGAGTTCTTGGTTCTTTTGTTCTTTGTGAATTCTTGAGTGGTTGAGTATAGGAGAAAAATCTAGAATTGTTGGAGATGATTTTTCTTCAAAGGCTAAGTGTTTAGCCGTTGGTAACCTAAGGAAGAAAAGAGAATTTTCCTTTGAATGGGTATTCTCATGAGGGTTTACTATCTTGCTAACTTGAGTTACTTTTGAGTTATAGTTAGCATAAATCAACTATAGTAAGGTTTAAGATGTCTCTTGATTTGCCCATGGTTAAACCAGCGGTTGGGGGAGCCATTAGTATGCTCCATCATGCTTTAGTCACTTTTAAGAGTGTTTAATGGAAAAACTACTTGATAGTTGAGGGAAATGTTGATAGTAAAGTTGATCCCTAATTCCTTCATTCCATGTACCCCACGGTTTTAAATGGAAATTTTAGTGAGTGACCCATCCTTATAATAATATCATATTGTGACTACTTCATGCATAACTACTTTATAATATTGCTTTAGTAAGCAATTAAAGTGAGTAGTTGGTCTTTTTAACAAAAAGGTAGCCTCCTAATTACCCCCTTTACTCGGCGGCTTAGTGGATGAAAAATAACACTTTCCCCTTTTTACCTTTTTAATCCCATTTAGTAGGATGCTAAATGCTAGTATGAACTTTTCATGCTTGCTTTACTAAGACTACTAAGGGTTAGTTGTTTGTAAAAAGAAAAGAAACTTTATTTTAATATCCCCAATACCCTTATGGCTGAGATTATGAATAATCTTGGGAGTGTAAAATTGTCATCTCACATACTTCATAAGACATACTCGTGTCATTTCCATTATTTATGGAACTTACCTTAAGGAGAATTAATTAAAGCAGTCGTAATAAACTTAATAGAATGTACTTGAAGAATCCATCCTTTCATTAATTCATTCATACAGTCTCAAGTACAATACGATTTTTCGTTGGGGTACAACATCCTCCCCTCTTATTACAAGTTTCATCCTCAAAACTTAAGAGCGCTAATAAAAAAAGGTACGGGTATAGGCTTCTCATGCTTTCTTCTGTTTCCCAAGTAGCTTCATCAATTGAATGGTGCTTCCATTGCACCTTGACCATAGGAATCGATCGTTTTCTTAGTGTCTTTTCTTTGCGATCCACGATCTTCTTCGGCTCTTCTTCATATGTCGCGTCGGCTTCAACTTTCAAAGGTTGCTCCTTAATGATATGGCTAAGCTCATGCATGTACCGGTGAAGCTGAGATACGTGAAACACATTGTGCAATTGAGATAGCGATGGCGGTAGTGCTAGCCGGTAAGCGACTTCCCCAATCTTTTCAAGAATTTCGTATGGTCCAATAAACCTTGGGCTTAATTTCCCTTTGATACAAAATCTCTTAACTCCTTTTGATGGAGACACTTTCAAGAACACCTTTTCTCCGGCTTGAAATTCCAATGGCCGCCGCTTCTCGTCTGTCCAAATCTTGCTTCTATCTTGGGCCGCTTGCAACCTTTGCTTGATGATCATTACTTTCTCTCGAGTCTGTAGTACTAGGTCAGGTCCTGTGAAAACTTTATCTCCGATTTCATCCCAGTAAAGTGGAGAGCGGCACTTTTTTCCGTAGAGTGCTTCATAAGGAGCCATCCCAATAGACCGATGGTAGCTATTATTATATGAGAACTCCACTAGTTTGAGACTCTTGTCCCAACTCCCTCCAAAGTCAAGTGTACAAGCTCGCAACATGTCTTCCAGTGTTTGGATGGTTTTCTCCGATTGACCATCTGTCTGAGGGTGAAATGCAGAGCTCATTCGTATCTCGGTACCCATTTCTTTTTGGAAAGCTGTCCAAAATCGGGATGTAAAGCGAGGGTCACGGTCGTGCTCATGGGTCCTTAATAGTAACCCGCTTTTCACTGCAATCGATGTGTGCAAAATTCTTGGAGATCCAGTCTATTCCAAGAATTACATCGAAATCACCCATGGATATGAGGATTAAGTCGGCTTCAAACCGTTGATCCTCAAACTCAAGCGCGCAATTTCTGAAGATATGATGAGAGACAAGCACCTGATCCCCAGCTGCTTGAACTCTATAGGGCGTCTCAATATGGATTGGGTTGTGATCAATATACTTTGCGAATTTCACCGAGATAAATGAGTGGCTAGCGCCACTATCAAACAGCACATTGGTAGGTACAGAAGATACTAAAATAGCTCCTGAATTATGCAAGATTTACTAAGCAATAGGAAAGCAACAATATCTTGCAAAAATTTACGTATTGCATAAAATTTTAAATATACCTGCCACAACATCAGTAGCCTCCTCAACAGCGGCGTCAGTCATAACGTGGACCCTCGCGTTTGCACGCTGACGCTGATTCTTGGGTTGTTGCTGCTGCTGGGCCCCTTTCTCCGGGTAGTCTTTGACCATGTGTCCAACTTTTCCTCATTCGAAGCACGTGGTTCCCTTATCCAGACAATCTTTGAGGATATGGCCCACCTTGCCACACCCAAAGCACTTACCTGCCTGAATATAGCACTCTCCAACGTGGTGCTTCTTGCAGTGGGAACATGTCAGAATAGCTGGCTGTTGGCCCTGATTCTTTGTTTGATTTTTCTATTGAGAACGACGCTGGAACCGATTCTTTCATTGTCGTCCTGGCCCTTTAGAATTCTGCTTAGCAGCTTTGTGAGATCCTCCATGTCCTGACACTTCCCTTCCTCCCTTCTGCCCCATCTCATCTCGACGAATAATATCCCTCTCGATCCTGTAGCAAGCATCCAACAGTGCACCAAAATTGACTGGATTTGCATTAACTAACCAAGTCCGGATTCTTGGATTCAACCCTCTCTCAAATTTCAGCATTTTGCTCTCCTCGTCATTCATGGTAGATGGCTGAAACCTGCCCAAGGCTATGAACTTATTGGCATACTCCGCAACCATCATTCCTTGCTCTTGTATCAGCAATTCGGACTCATGTCTCTTTTGCAACTTTACAGAAGGTGGTATGTAGAATTTGTTAAATTCTTGAAGAAATCTCTCCCATGAAATTGGCCTTGGCAAAGATTGTAAATTAGCCTTCCACCACTGGTTCGCTTTCCCAAGTAGGAATGGCCCGACAGCTTGAGTCTTCACCTCCTCGGGTGCACGAATCAACACAAAACAATTTTCCACCTCGTCCAGCCATTTCTCAGCGGCATCTGAGTCTGATTTTCCCTCAAAGGGCAGGACGATAGCTCTTTTCAGTTTTTCAAAATAGTACTGAGCATCTCTGACAGGCTCATGAGGCTATGGAGGAGCATTCTGCTGTAGCATCACCTGACCGATCCGGGTCACATTCTGACAAAATGTCTAAAAAGCCTGAATGTCCGGAATCATCTGGGGAAGAGGCCCCTGGGGTGGCGGGTTATTCTGGGCCGGAGGTGGATTCTGGTCTTGTGGTGGTGGTTGTGGAGGGACCTGAGCGAGTGGAGGAGGAATAGGCTCCTGCACCTCTAGTCGAGCCCTAGCGGGTCTGCCTCGTGGTCGTGCCATCTGTACTATGTAGCGTTGGAGTTTATTCAAGATGAACATATCCAAATAAGCGACAAAATTTAATTTTAGGACATATAAAATGTCATCAACTAGGGTTTTATTATCAGGTCAAGGCCCTAATTTTTCAAGTTTAAGTCATCCTAGTATAAGGTCAACTCTCTTCTAGGATCATGACTTAGGTCTAAGATCGAACTTAGATTTCTAAAATCATAACTTAATTCTACATTCTGCCCGAATCTAGAGCCTGGGCTCTGATACCACCTGTGGCGCCAGCACCAGCTCGTCCACGTACGGTGCGCCCGCCGTACTTCACTACGAAGAGTACCAGGCGTCGGTTCATATCATATCGACATCCATAACAAAATATATGGGCTTTTCTGCTTACAAATCATCAAGTAAGCAAAATAGAGGCAGAAAAAAAACTTTGAATAAAACATGCCGAATAATCACAAAACATCGTCTACATCCGTCCACAAAATAAAAGGAGATGTCTAAATTAAAATCCCAAAACAAGTTTGTCACATATCAGCCATCATGATAAAGTCCTGAGGCATATCCTTTCTCACACGCCTATGGATAGGGAACCCTAGGCCCGTCCTCGATCCACTCGACCTTATTTCTTTCAGGCTCTGGGAGGAAAAATAATAGGGTGAGTGACAACGTCACCAACAAGTATACCATAAATAATCATGAATTCAATGGAAAGTACACACGAGAACCAAAACCCCAAAAAATTTGGGTTTGCAACATACCTGACTTCCAACTCCTCATTCATAAGGACATAGGATCATAATTTAAGAGACAAGGAACCATATTAAAATCATAACTTAGGAGACATTAAACATATCATCATAGCCTAAGAAATAACACATCAAATATTCGACTAGGCATAGAAAGGTGCAGTATGTATGCATGTGCACATGTGATGCGTCATGACAAAAATGAGGATAAGTTCTTTCATTCTTTCTTTCAAAACATCATCGTAAATAAAATGAGAGGAGTGAATATTCAAATCTATTATATCCGGATCTGAGAAGGTCATAACATTCCCTTCAGATCTATTATGTCCGGATTTGAAAACGTCATACAATCAATCATGGTCATCAGGTCTATTCTCTCCGGGCATGTACGGTCATAAATCATCATTATCGGGTCTATTCTCTCCAAGCCTGAACGGTCATAATAATCATAACCAGGTCTATTCTCTCAGGGCCTGAGGCATATCTTTTCAAAACTGAAATCTTTTCTTTAAGAGCACTTTTTCATCGTTCTTTGTCATAAAATCACTTTCATAAATCATGCAAAGGATGATAATGCAATGTATGACGTGCGACATGGAATTCATGACTAGATGCATCACATAATACTCATCCTGCCTTGTTCTGTAAGCTGAAAAAATTTCCAGAATTAATGTTCTGTTCATGCAGCCTCAAACTTCATAATTTCGGCCCATTTTCATGATCCAATGGCATACATATGCATAATAGAGTCTCATCTACTTGACATAAAAATTTCGTAACGTTCTAAGACATATAAAGCCCTCAAATCATTAAATTACCAAACAGGGTACTGCTGAATCAAGCAGCACAGTACCCATCTTTTACCTTTCTTTCAAGCCCATAACATTTTATTTAATTTGGGCCAATACTTAGAAAATATAATGAACATACCAAGAATTAATATTCATAAGCCCAACAACATATATGAGCCCAAATTCGAAATAATAAGGCCTCACAACTTACGCTAGAATTCTGCCCTGTTTTCCAGCTTTGCGCTGCTAACTTCAACTTAAGTGCTAACCTTTAAAACAATGATTCCAAGCAGGTTTATTTACATGGATATGTTCACCTATGTCTTATGTAATTACCATAAAAGTTCCAGAGCCATCCAATGGGTTTAAGGTGGTCATCTAATTATTTTTCTAAAGATAGACACATGCAGAATCTGGAATGACCAGCTTTCACTCACGTCTTTTTTCTAAAATTCCAACTCACAGATTTAATAGACACACAAGGCTAGCATCCTACCAAACATTAGCTCATTTGCACGTTTCTGAGGTCCATTTTTGGGTCTTATAAAATGTTACATAAATCAGTCATGTTCTAGTAATTTTTCCTTTTTGTCACTTTTCTTGCTAAATGTGTACCAGCTAATCTTATTCTCTAAAATTACTTACTAGCCATCAAATACACTTTTTAACATAGACATTACAGGTTCTAATACATTCCATGTGCTACATACTAATTTCTCCAAAAACCGTTTGAAAACCACATTGATATTGCACATTTGTTCACAATAAAGTCTCCCTTTGGAAATACTAATTTATGTACTACATAACCCCCCAAACAGCCCGTTCTTATACGTGAAAGGGCCTATGTTTCATTTTCATAATGAACATAACACATCTTAAGCAATAAAACATTAAAACATACAACTTTTATATATCTTTCACCTCCCGAAACGTATTCTTTCACATGAAATATTGTTCAAACATGGTGAGAAAGAGAAATTTTACCCCATTTATCTTAGATATGCAACATATTCATATTCAAAGGAGGCAAAGAACTCATCTTTGGTTGAATTTTACACATGCAAGTCACCTTTCTTAAGGAACACTAAACTTTCATGCTTCAAGCTTAATATTTTCCATTTAAGATTAAATCTTAATAATAGCTAGACATTCAAGCATATACTTTCACACATAAGTCAAGAGCATATATAGTGTACTTGCCTTTTTGGATCTTAGATCTTGCTTGAAACTTGTTGAAACAGAGTAATGCTTCCTTCAACCCCTTCCTAACATACACGGTTTTTAGGGGTAGAAATATTTGTTAGCCACTATTTAAACACAAAATACAACTTAGTTTGAAGCTAGATTGTCTTACCAAATTGAATCTTGAATGGAGGTTGAGATGAATCCAACCCACCAAGAAGCTAATCTCTCTTAGTACTTTGAAAATATTCACCTAGTGACCTCTTAGAGGTGACGATTTTCACAAGAAAAGAGGGTATCTTGTGAGCTTCACTATGTGAGGTATAGAATTCACTTAAGGAGTTTTGGATATAACTCACCTAGACCAAGCTTGAACTTGAATGATTCTTAGATCTCCTTGGCTCAATGTTGGCCGTGTGAGATGAATGAGGAGTTCTTGGTTCTTTTGTTCTTTGTGTGTTCTTGAGTGGTTGAGTATAGGAGAAAACTCTAGAATTGTTGGAGATGATTTTTCTTCAAAGGGTAAGTGTTTAGCCGTTGGTAACCTAAGGAAGAAAAGAGAATTTTCCTTTGCATGGGTATTCTCATAAGGGTTTAGTATCTTGATAAGTTGAGTTACTTTTGAGTTGTAGTTAGCATAAAGCAACTATAATAAGGTTTAAGATGTCTCTTGATTTGCCCATGGTTAAACCAACGGTTGGGGGAGCCATTAGTATGCTCCATCATGCTTTAGTCACATTTAAGAGTGTTTCATGGAAAAGCTACTTGGTAGTTGAAGGAAATGTTGATAGTAAAGTTGATCCCTAATTCCTTCATTCCATGTACCCCACGGTTTTAAATGGAAATTTTAGTGAGTTACCCATCCTTATAATAATATCATATTGTGACTACTTCATGCATAACTACTTTATAATATTGCTTTAGTAAGCAATTAAAGTGAGTAGTTGGTCTTTTTAACAAAAAGGTAGCCTCCTAATTACCCCCTTTACTCGGCGGCTTAGTGGATGAAAAATAACACTTTCCCCTTTTTACCTTTTTAATCCCATTTAGTAGGATACTAAATGCTAGTATGAACTTTTCATGCTTGCTTTACTAAGACTACTAAGGGTTAGTTGTTTGTAAAAAGAAAAGAAACTTTATTTTAATATCCCCAATACCCTTATGGCTGAGATTATGAATAATCTTGGGAGTGTAAAATTGTCATCTCACATACTTCATAAGACATACTCGTGTCATTTCCATTATTTATGGAACTTACCTTAAGGAGAATTAATAAAAGCAGTCGTAATAAACTTAATAAAATGTACTTGAAGAATCCATCCTTTCATTAATTCATTCATAGTCTCAAGTACAATACGATTTTTCGTTGGGGTACAACACCTTCCTCGGTTTTCACTAATCACAAAACAACAAACAACACCTTACCAAATAGGGTTGATGGAAATATACACGAACTCCAACTCTTTACAAACCTTACAAGGAATCACAATGATCACGAACACCACCACCGAGCGGATGAAAGATTGATCACACCTTGCTCAATCTTTTACAACAATATAGTGTGTATGGTGGTTTATATGAAGCCTATACAATATGTATGAATATGAATACAATAGGCTTTGAGAGAGAAGAAGAAAGAAGTGTACAAGAAGGACATGAAGAACACGTTTTTCACTCTAGGATTTGTAAGACTTGTCTTGTTTTTGATTTGCTCTTCTTCTCCTCTTTTTAACAAATGTGGCCGCCCCCTTCTTGCTTTTCTTCCCATTGGAAATTATCTTTTGAGTCCTTGGAAGAATATCTTGCATCATTGTGACATTCACTTGCTTACTTGGCAATACTTCATTGGATGATCATCTTGGCTTTGCTTATTTGGCACTCATTGATTGGATGAGACTTGTCATCATTTGATGACTGTATAAATCTGAAATTATCACTTAAAAAACATGTTCCAATTAGTCATAAAAACATTGTCAATTATCTCGCAATCAATCCCACATAATTTGCAAGACAAATTGATCACCATTTTCCTTACAAAAATTGGGCAACCATTTCTCACATGCTGAAATTTTCAGCATATGCACTATTCAAGACACATTCAAAATACTTCCATTTTATCATCAAATCAATCCATTGATATTGAAGAGGCAAATAAATTATCATTAAGCTCAAGAAATCGGCTAGCTCAAATTTACACATGCTGAATTTTCAGCATGTGTCACAAATGTGACATAGTTTGAAACATTACCTTGTGTAGCTCCCTCCTTTATGTTACCAACCTTGTATACTTCATTCTTGGACAATCAAGATGCCAACTAGGCTCCACATATGCTCCATTAAAGCAGAGCTAGGCATGTGACAAGGCTTGCACATGTGCTGAATTTTATTTTTGCAAACTTTCTAAAATAGTGCACAATAATTATACACATATGATATATTCCAATCAGCCTTAAATTGAATTTTCTAGAATACTTTAAAGTGTATTTAATATGTAAAAAGTGTATAGATACATGTTATATGTCATGCCAAAAACGTTCCATGTGTCGTGTTCATATAAAACCGAATTTTCGACTTTTGTCGATTTTGCGATTTTTCTCCGATTGAATTCAAACTTTTTGCACATGTTATATATATTATGTCACACATAATATACATAGAATAACTTGAATATTGAGCTCTAAATACTGAAGTAAAGTGGCGTCCCATGTGCTTAAAAAGTTGAATTTGAAATCTCCACAATTTGGCCTTAATTGGGGGTATTTGTGTGTGCCAACATCGAATGATTTTATGGCTGAATATACCATGTAAGCCACGAAATTTGTGGCCATTTTTGAAGTGTAGGGGCTGGCCATCTATATATGGCAAATCGTGACACGTTGGCGAAGTTTTGGTTGTCACCCGATACGACAATTTTTGGTTTAGAACCTTGTAACGTGTCGTAATAACTTTGTCATCACCATGAATTATATCATAGGATATAAGACCTAAATATACTCATAAATATGAGGTAAGTATAGTGGTGTGACGTTGATGTATGTTCGTAAAATATATAACGTGTCGATAGTACATTGGAATATATGTGTATAGTGCCTTTTTAAAAAAATCTGAATATATATATTTTTTTATCGAAAGAAAATTTTGATTAAAAGCCTCACATATGGCGGAGGAAGACCATATTACAAACATCATCGTATGAGAATAAGTGAAATAGCGAGCTAATAATAGTGTATCTCCAGTCGTATATGATATGCCGCATTAAAACCTTGCCAAGTAAAACCACCCTTGTGGATAAATTCTTGGCGAAGGAAAAAGCGTACATATTTATATGGCTGTCATTGATACTAAAGCTATATGAGCATGAATACATCGATGCAATGGCGGCATAGTAAAAAACACTACTGGTCCGATGGAGTCGGCGATCGCTTGATGTTGGAAATGGACATTGGCTTGGTCTAGATGGATCCACTTTGACATGTACCTCGTGAAAGAGCAAGGAAGCAGTTATAACAATGGCAATGAAATATGTAATGATAGCATATGCAATAGCCAAACACATGCCCAAGTCGCCCTGGCTCAACTCAAGCCAAGGCGACGACATCTTCTGTTGGCCTTCGATTAATACATTTCTGTTGTACTGGCATGTGACTTTAGCTCTTGTGGATTTCCTCGTCAAGGATATGTGCATTATTGTCAACCATAACAAAAGAAACACATGTGTCAGACAAAGGGATGCATAGGAGATTATAACGTGGAGCGGCGCATCCATAATGAAGTAACATGTAAAACAAAAACGCACCAGCGTTGCGTGTGTGCGAAAACACAGACAACGACAAAAGTATAGAGCCAATGTAAAGTCCGACATATGTCAATGGCGAAAGGTCGGCAGCTGAAGATCCATGAGTAAAGCTCCACGAACCTCACATGGAAGTGTTTGATTGGAAATGTATGTCTGTAAACCCGCCGTTCTGTAACCATATTGTGCTAACCTATGTGCTGCAGTATTCGCTTCCCGGGGCCAATACTGTAGGGTGGTATGGTTGAGGCTGAGGAATTGTTTAGCACGCGTGATATCCATGGCTAATAAATCTGTGATAGGCCGAGCTTTCGCCAATAGTGATACCATCATTTGGCAATCCGTCTCTATGATAATGCTGTCATATTGTTGTGCATAGTAGATCAATGAATATGTCATGGTTTGCAGTTCCGCTCGCAGTGGAGTCACCAAAGGTAGTGCAAAGCAAACAGCCGATATGAATTGACCATGGGCCGATCGCAAAACTGCTGTCCATGCTGCTAATCTTTGTCCAACTGATGCATCAATATTTAGTTTAAGCTTTCCAGATGGTGGAAATTGCCAACGGACAATTGTCAATCGCTTTGTGCGGATTGGTGGCGAGTAATGTTGTTGGACAAGGTGAGGTATAGACATGGCAAATTTTTTATCAGTTATTGCAGCGCACCATGTGTAGATTGTAGTCTTTACCTTTGTATGTAGTCGTTCTAGACTGAAATGCTCTTCTCCAAATCTACATGCTGCATATGATTTCCATATCTCCCAAGTTACTAGCGATGGCACAATTACTCGTAGCTGGCCCATCATAGTTCTCGACGAAGAAGTGTTCCACCAACGTAATAGATGTGCTTTGATTATGCACGATTGTGGCATTGGACCCGAGAATGTGATTGACATGTCCACCCAAAGAGGTCGTATTTTTTAACAGTGCAGGAATACATGGTCTTGATGATCATGTTGTTGGCGACAAAAAATACATTATGATGCTGTGATATGAGCCAGCAGCATAGATTATTAACCATTTGTAGCGAATTATTCCATAGTCGCCATAGGAAAATTGTTTGTCCTAGGTGAGAGGATTTCCACCAAATGTAACGTTACTCGACTTTGCATGGACCTTGGGCTGCGATTAATGAGTAGGCTGAGCGTATAGAAAATTGTCCATGTTCATCCGGTATCCAGTGTAGCATATCTTGCGTCCGAATAGTATGCAACTCCATATATGCATTGATTTTACATATTCGCTTCCATGTTGATGAGTCATAAATATGCGAATATGTGGAGGAGCGTTGGTCATATTTGGCTCTGCTGAATTCAGACCATAGCGTATTTGAATGGTAGTATTTCCACCAAATTTGACAATCATATGATTTTTGAACATTCAAAAGGCTTCGAATGCCTAGTCCACCACAGTCAACCCCACAACATACTGAAGGCCAAGATTGTCAATGATGCCTTCCTTTCCAAAGGAAAACTGCCATTTTGCGATTTAGAATACTAATCACACCTTTTGGAAGTTTGGAGCTTGCTATGAGATGAGTTGGAATTGTGTTGAGCACATATTTGATAAGTACAAGTCGAACCGCCATTGAAAGTAATTTCGTCGACCATGCAGACAGCTTACAATCGAAGTGATTAAGTAGGGAGGTACAGTACCTTGCTTTGTTGATTCCTTTGTACAAATATGATCCTAAATATTTAATGGGCAACGATGTTGACCGTATGCCCAAAGCTTGCAGTGCATTATTGGGCGAAACTCCTTGTCCCAACACAAATTGACTTTTGTTATAGTTTACCATTCGTCCCAACGCCTTCTGGTATGTGTCCAGAAATTTTCAAAATCTGCTTAAATTAAGCGCAGCACCGTTTAAGAAAATTAATAAATCATCAGCAAATCCCAAATGCGAGACACATTTTACTCGGCCTGCCTTGAATCCCGAAATAGCCCCCGTCCGAAATAGATGTTTAAGACCTCTTGAGAAGCCTTCAGAGGATAATATAAATAACAACGGTGATAAAGGATCACCCTGTTTGACTCCTCGGCACGAAAGAATCCATCAGACTGCCATTGAGAAGAATAGAGCAGTTTGTTGTGCTCAAATTATTTATTAGAATCCGCACAAGGCGTTCATTCATGCCCATTTTCTGTAATAATAGATGCAAACATTTCCAACTGACGCGATCAAGTGCCTTGGACATATCCAACTTGAAAATGATTTGCCCTCCTCTCGTGCGTTTATCAAGAACATGAACCATTTCTTATGCAAGCAATACTTGTTCTGTGATGCCACGGCCTTTCATGAATCCTGCTTGTTTCGGAGAGACTAGTTTTGGCATGATATTTGCGATTCTTGATGCTAGTAATCTTGTAATAACTTTAGAAATAAAGTTGGTGAGGCATATTGAGCCAAAGTCTTTAAATGTTTGAGGGTTGCAGACTTTTGTTATAAGTATAATTGTGGCCGCGGCTGTGGGCTTTGGCATTCGGATACCTAAGTAGAATTCTTGGACTGCTTTGTGAACATCATGCTGGAGCAAATGCCAATATTTCTGATAAAAGGACCCTGGGTAACCATCTGGTCCCGCTGCACTTGTGGGACTGAGATCCCAAACCGCCGTCTTCACCTCAGCTAGCGATGGAATCGCTTGTAACATGTTATTATCCTCTGGATTGATCAATGTTGGTATATATTGCAGTATGGCATCACAATTTGTTACTGATTCCTCTGCAAACAACTGCGAAAAATATCGAATGGCTTCAGCTGCAATATCATTCGGCTGAGTGCATTCAGTCCCCTCCGACGTCAAAATCCGACGAATGTTCTGCCTACATCTCTTATCTTTGACTGTCTGGTGGAAAAATGAAGTGTTGGCATCACCTTCCTTCAACCACTTAACATTTGATTTCTGTTTCCAGAAGAGAAAGGCTCGATTTTGAGTTATTTTGAGCTCCGCAATTCTTTGATGTTAGCCTCGTGTGATGTCCGTTGAAGCCTCATCATGCTAGATTTCTACGGCTTTCACCAGTGCTTCTTATGGGATACTGTGTCGAAAATATTGCCAAATGTATCCCTATTCAATTGCTTTAGATCTCGGCGTAGAAGAGATAGTTTTTTATGGAGCCCCCACATGCCCCCAACAGTTGGATATGATTGCCATCTATGGGCAACAAAATCATCGAACTCTGCATGAGTTTCCCAAACATCTTGATAGCGAAATACCGATGGAGCTCTGGATCCTTCTATGTCGCATGTCAAGAATAATGGTGCATGATCAGAAGTAGCTCTTGAGAGATGTTGAACTTGCGTAAATCGAAATAGATTAGAAAAGGATAATGAAGTCAGAAAACGATCAAGGGGACACCATCCACGACCTAAACCATGTCCATCTGACCAAGTGAAACATAAGCCTTGATAAGGAACCTCCTGCAGATGACAGCGCTGTACGAAATCATTGAAATCCTGTAGAGTGCGCAAGCAGGGTTGTGATCTGCCGTGGTGCTCTTCTAAGGTTCTAAAAGTATTGTAGTCTCCTCCGAGTATCCATGGTATTGTATTGACGGCATGAAATTGCTCCAATTCTTCCCACAATATCCGCCTTTCTAAAATAGAATGGCGTCCATATACGGCCGTCATCCAGAAGCAATCACCTGTGGCTAGCCACCGAAATTTTATTGAATGGTGTTGTTATCCATGTTGTTTCGCTTCCCAACTCAAGATTGATTCCTTCCAAAAAAACCAAATTTGATCATTACATGCAGAAATCGATTTTGACAAACCCAGTTGTAGTTGATATGATAATAATGCTGCGGGCCTATGCTTTGGCTCAATGACAATTAAAGCATGTATGTTATACTTTCGGATTAATAATAGCAATCGATGAAAAGATGTACGAATGCAACGAACGTTCCATAATAGTATCTTCATTGTGACAAGACATCAAAAGGGTTTGAGAGGTGGGCGGCACGTAACCTTGTTAGTCGAGGAGAGGTGGGATTGTCATGAGTCCTTCTTAAGAGTCTTGGCCCCTGAGTCGGTTGTGGGTCAGGAGGAATCACCTGCTCCTGTTCAGTGGAGTGAGCATCAACATAAGTGGCTTCCATCATATGTGCAATGTTCTCTGCACAGCTCTGATCAAGCTTGTCAAGTATGCTAGCATGCAATGGAGGGTCTAGTTCATTGTCCGAATGAGAGTCAGTTATTCTTTTTTCCAGGATATGTCCCATTATACAATCGTTAACCCCTTTAAGTCTGGAGATGTCCTGGACATCAAAAATCTCCGGAGCTGCAGCCATGTCCGGTGATGGTGGGATGACTACGTCATGCGTTCCTTCCATGGCCTGCAATGGAGGTAACTCTGCGTCTGCATGTGGCTCAGCGACTTCAGTTTGAGGATTGTCGATCAAAGATCCCATCTTTTTTGGTGTCTAACGTTGCTTTTTAGCTTTGTCCATGGGATTTGGCTTGGGAAGTTCCGTTGGCTTATCAACTGTTTCAGTAGGATGTTTAGGTTTGCAGCATGTTTGCCACAGTCAGCTGCGACATGTCCCAGTCGATAACATGTTTCGCAATATTGTGGCAAATCCTCGTACTCAACGTTCTGCATTATTACTCAAGAGGACGCCTGGATGAATACTCGGTGAGGAAGCTCTTTAGATACATCCAGTTCAATGCACACTCGTGCTACAGACGGACGGTTCATCGTGGTTGTGGCTGCATCTAATTTCAGTGGTTCTCCCAACATAGCCGCCACTTGAAAGAGAGCATCTTTACGATGCATGTGTATGGGGAGACCCGGGAATGATACCTATATTGGGACAATTGGCACTTCGATTGTAGGGTCATAATCCGGCGTCCACTTGGTGATTCTCATCTGTTTTCCAGAGATGATCCAACCTCTTCGTGGGAAGCGTCGGATGTAGTCTTGCTCTTGATCAAAATGGAGAATAATGTGCGTAGAATCCAAAAGTCCCACCTTTACCGCTCCTATGAATCCAATACGATCAATGGTGGCGCGGATCGTTGCTAGGGGTGGCCGTCCGTACCAAATAGTGTCCACCAGTGTAAATCGATATGGGGCGGGTAATGAGTGAATTTCTTCATCAGTGAAGGTAATCATTGGGCTGCCCTTATATTTATGGACTTCCTTCGGTTTGACTGGCGGGGTCGTGTTCCTGAACAGCAAAGCGAAAGATCACATGGGAGAAGCCGGTTGTGCCGCTACCGCGGCTGATGGTGCTATCGCGGATGATGGTGCCGCCATGTGGTGGCAGGTGTTAGCGAAGAAATCAGAGGGGGAAGGCAATGGCGGAGATCGAGGAAGATGACGGCGGCGGCTACGCCGATCGGCATGGGAGAGTGCACGCTAGGGAAGGCAGCATTTTTTCTTATTCTGAATATATATATATATATATATATATATATATATATATATATATGTGTGTGTGTGTGTGTGTGTGTGTGTAAAGGCGTGTGATAGGGGAAGAAGAAGACTTTCTATTTTTCAATTTGTTGCCTTTGTGCTTTGTCCAAATATGGCTTCATTTAATGAACTACTTAGTTTATTTAACTAAGTACTTCACTTAATGAACTAGTTTAATTCATTAATGGTGGTACCTGAAAATAGTTCAAACACAACAAATATTTGTCATTTGATGTAAGCTTTAAAGCTTCATGGCTCGTTAGTACTGCAACATTATATATAAACTATATAAGGCAGGTTTTCTGCAAAAATGTGTCAAGTCATAAAACATGTCATGCATTTCTTTAGTACACGTTATTTAAATCTTGCATTTTGTAATCACTCAAACCCCCCTTTTCTCAACAATCTCACCCTTTTGATGATTTACAAAATAACCTAAGTTCATGATTTACATTTTGTCGCTCCCCTCCAATCGTGCACAAATTAAAATGTTGAATTTTGAATTTTGAATTCTTCCCCCTTGATTTGTGCAATCAATCTCTCTCTCCCCCTTAAATCATGCATTCTCTCCCCCTTTATTTTGGAAAGACAATCAAAAGTGCATGTAAGTATGGAAAGAGATATCAAATCAAATCAGCAGAAATCATGCCTAATTTAGAACGAAGATTTTCATATGTGGCCTGATTTAGTGCCTTAGTGAAGATATCTGCTACTTGTGCCTCTATGCGTACGTGATCTATGATAATATCACCATTATTTACATGATCACGAAGGAAGTGATAACGTACTTCTATATGCTTGGCCTTGGAGTGTAGCATGGTGTTCTTAGATAAGTTGATGGCACTCATACTATCACAATAGATAGGGATACGATTTATCGTGATACCGAAATCAGAAAGTTGTTGTTTTAACCATAGTAATTTTGTGCAACAAAGACTAAGTGCCACGTATTTAGCTTCGGTAGTGGATAAGGCTACACTTGCTTGCTTTTTCGAAAACCATGAAATTAGTGAGTTTCCTATAAATTGGCAAGTGCCACTTGTGCTCTTTCTATCTATTTTATATCCACCATAATCCGCGTCAGTATAGGCATGCAAGTTAATTTCACAATCTTTATCATACCAAATGCCTAAAGTGGGTGTGTGCTTAATATATTGAAATATTCTTTTCACAGCATTGTAGTGAGACACTTTAGGTTGACTTTGAAAACGTGCACACATATACACACTGAACATGATATCAGATGTACTAGCATTAAGATAGAGCAACCAATCATAGACCTATATAAAGCATTATCAAAGTCCTTTCCATGTTCATATTTATCTAGTTTAGTGGTGAAAATCATAGGGGTGGGGGACGGTTTTAGATTCTCAAAATTGAACTTTTTAATCATGTCATTTATATATTTAACTTGGCTTATATGTATACCTTTACTCGTTTGTTTAATTTGCAAGCAAAGAAAGTAATTCAATTAACCAACCATAGACATTTCAAATTTGGATTTCATGCATGTTTTGAAATCTTCAACAAGTTTATGAGATGTAGAGCCAAAAATGATGTCATCAACATAAATTTGAATGATTAGTAGATCCGATTTATCTTGTTTTAAAAATAGAGTGCTATCTATCGTGCCTCTTTTAAAACCATTTTCTAAAACAAAAGTAGCAAAACGATCATACCACGCCCTAGGTGCTTGCTTTAAACCATATGGTGTCTTCTTTAATTTGTACACGTGATCGGGGTGTTTCAAATCTTCAAAACCGGGTTGTTGTTTCACGTATACTTCTTCTTGTATAAACCCGTTTAAAAATTCACTTTTCACGTCCATTTGATAAAGTTTAAAACCTTTCATGCAAGCAATAGCAAGTAAAAGTCGTATGACTTCTAAGCGTGCTATGGGTGCAAATGTTTCGTCATAATCTATTCCTTCTTCTTGATTATATCCTTGTGCTACAAGTCTAGCCTTGTTTCTAACAACTTTTCCTTCTTCATTCATTTTATTTCTAAACACCCATTTTGTGCCTATTATAGTCTTATCTTGTGGTCGTGGCACTAAATCTCATACATCATTTCTTACGAATTGATTAAGTTCATCATGCATAGCATCAATCCAAGAAGAATCACTCAAAGCATCAAACACATTTTTAGGTTCAATTTCGAATATCATAGCATGAAATCGGTTTATTTCCTCCGAATTTATTCTTCTACGTGGTCGCGCACCGTGAGTGATGTCGCCTATAATGAGATCGTGTGGGTGATCCCTATGCCATCTTGGTTGATTATTTTGTACGTTCTCATGCATTTCTAAGTGATCATGCATTTCTAGTGTGTCTACTTCATCATGCGTGCCATCATCATAATCTAGCACGGGTTTTAATTCAAAATCATCGTCATATTCTTTATCTTTTTCAACCTCACCTAATTCATTGAACTTCACATGAATGGATTCTAAAATTTGTCTAGTGATGCGATCATAACATCTATATGCTTTTGAATTCACAGAATATCCAATAAAGATGCATTCAATTCATTTAGATTCAACCTTGTCTAAATTATCTTTCGTATTTAAAACAAAGCATTTGCAACCAAACACACGAAAGTAATCAATTTTAGGTATGCAATCATTTACTATCTTATAAGGCGTTTTATTTATTTTCTTTCTAATGGACAAACGATTAACTATATAGCATGCACAATTTATGGCTTCCCTCCACAAAACTTTAGGCAATTTATTTTCACACAACATGGTTCTAGAGATTTCTTGTAGTGTCCTATTCTTTCTTTCTACTACTCCATTTAGTTGTGGAGTTCTAGGTGGCGAAAACTCGTGTTTGATTCCTTTTTCTTCACAAAATGCAATCATGTCCTTGTTTTTAAATTCACCGCCTCTATCGCTTATAATATTTTTCACATTAAAACCATATTGATTTTCAAGTTGTTTTATTAGTTTCACAATCTCAATGGCACTATCATCTTTATTTGCAAGAAACAAAGTCCAAGTACAGCGAGAAAAATCATCGACGATAACACATGCATAATGACGTCCACCGAGACTCTTAGTACGACTAGGACCAAACAAATCAATGTGTAATAATTCCAAAACTCTAGACGTGCTTTTTTCATTTTAAGGTTTAAGTGACTCGCGTGTTTGTTTGCCTTTAATGCAAGATTCACAAAACTGAAAGTTGTCTAAATCAAGTTTAGGCAATCCTCGTATTAGGTTCTTTCGTTGGAGTTTTTCAAGTGTAGAAATTTCGATATGTCCTAAACGTCTATGCCACAAATTAACGTTAGGTTCAATTGATATAAAACACTTAACCTTAGCGTCTAACATATAATCCATATAAAGCGTAAAAATGTTTCCTTCCCTTTTTTCTTTTAATACTACTTCTCGATTTTTATTTATTATATCGCAATATGGATGAGTAAAACATATATCAAAACCATTGTCAATAAATTGTGAGATGCTAAGAAGATTATAGGATAAGTTACTTACCAGAAAGACGTTGGAGATTTGAAGGGTACTTGGGCTTCTGATTGTACCTTTTCCAATGATTCTTCCTTCATTGTTGTCTCCAAAGGTCATGGATCCGTCTTTTGTGACCTTCTTCAACTTTGTGAACAAGCTCGGGTCACTCTGTAACCAGAACTTGCATTTGCTCAATTCAGTGTATAATTTATTCTCTTGTTGAATACTCATCACTGTCCTCAAATGTTCTGCATGGGCCTTCTCATCTAGCGAATAAACCAGTATGTCATCTAAGAATACTTCCATATACTTATCTAGTTGCTCCTGAAAAATAGTGTTCATCAAATCCATAAATGCAGCAGGGGCGTTGGTCAGTCCAACGACATCATCAAGAACTCATAATGTCCATATCTGGTACAGAAAGCAGTCTTAGGGACATATATCCAGAATGAAGATCCACTTTAATAAATACTTTGGCACCCTGCATCCATATTTACATTTTACATTTACGCCTATGGTGTTACTAACAAAACTGGATAAAAGAAAATACTTGCTCGTAATTGATCGAACAAGTCGTTGATTCTTGGTAGTGGATACTTGTTTTTGATTGTAATCTGATTCAACTCCCAGTAATCGATACTCAACTGCATGCTTGTAGAAATAAGAGGGTTTGAGTGATTTCAAAATAAGAAACGTTGAATATATACATATATACAAATGTGTATAAGTGTGTACATGTATGCATGATAACTTGTCATTACTTGCCTTATTCAGCTTATATATTATGTTGCCGTACTAACGAGCCATGAAGCATTAAAGCTTACATCATATGGCGAACATTTGTTGAGTTTATACTATTTTCAGGTGCCACCATTAATGAAGTACTTAGTTCAATAAACTAAGTAGTTCATTAAAAGAAGATGCATTTGGAAAAGGCACAAAGGCAACAAGGCTATGGAAGGAAAGTCTTCTCCTCCTCTCCACATTCAATGTCACACGCCACTTATACATATATATACTATATTTTCAGATTTTTTTAAAAGGCACATACACATGTATTCCAACGTACTACCGACACGTTATATATCTTACGTACGTACGTTAACGTCACACCACTATACTTAACTCATATTTATGAGTATATTCAGGTCTTATATCATATGATATAAGATATGGTGATGACAAATTAAATACGACACGATAAAAGGTTCTAAACCGAAATTTGTCGTATCGGGCGAATACCGAAACTTCGCCAACGTGTCACGTACTTGCCATAAATAAATGGCCAGCCCATATACATCAAAAATTGATGTAAATTTCGTGCACATCACTGAAAATTCAGGCAAAAATACTTTCCATGTTGGCACACACATATCACCCCACATTAAGGCCAAAATGTGAAGATTCAAAGTTTAATTTTGTCACATGTTAATGGTACCATTTTAGACCAGCCAAGTGCTGAGATTTAAAGTATATATTATATATATTATGTATAACATAATATATATAACATGTGCAAAAGTTGGAATTTAAATTAGAGAAAAATCGGGTAATCGATAAATATCGAAAATTCGGTTTTCTACGCACTTAACATGGAACGTTTTTCTTGAACATCATGTGACACGTATCTAGACACTTTTTACATATAATATACATCTTAAAGTGTTCTAGAAAATTAAATTAAGGGCTGATTGGAATATTACATGTGTGTACTACTAAATGTGCACTATTTTACAAAGTTAGCAAAAATAAATTTCAGCACATGTACAAACACATTCCAACGTTACTACAGCTGAGATGGAGCACATGTGGAGCCTTGTTGGCATGTTGATTGGTCAAGGATCAATCATACAATGTTGAGAAATCAAAGAGAGAATCTACAAAAGGTAAGTATTCAACATATACCTCTCTTATGTCACATGCTGAAAATTTCAGCATACTACACTTGCATTGGCCGAATTCTTCATCATTAAGATAACATATTTTATCAATTTTCATTAAAGGATTAAGTGAAGGAGTTATGGAAATGATTTGAATATTATGTAAGGTAATTAAGTGTGATATTTTACATATCACACATGCTGAAATTTTTCAGCATGTGTGAAGAGTGTGCTGGCCGAATTTTGCCTCTTATTGTTTCCAAGTTCACTCTTCATTTGTTAGCAAGACTTACCTTATAAAATTGATTTATTTCTATGACAAAAATTCAAAGGAAAATGGCAAATAATCTGAATTTATTCTATGTTGTAAATGCTGAAAATTTCAGCATTGAAAAGATGATATTGACCGATTTTCATGACTAGGAAAGGAGGATATCTTGTGTCTTGAAATTTATGAGAGAATTTGTGAATTATGGTATGATTTAATGGTTGATTTTTTGGCAAATATTAAGTGATTATTTCAGATTTTCCATGTCATCAAATGATGACAACATTGAGCCAATAAAGAGGTGCCAAGTAAGCAAAGACTAAATGATGATCCAATGGAATGATGCCAAGTAAGCAAAGCATTGTCACCATGATATCTTACACTCTCTCAAGCACTTAAAAGGAAATTTTCAAGAGGGGGAGAGGCATAGGGGTGGACGGCTACATGCTATAAGGAAGGAAGATGAGAACAAACAAATACAACACTAAGATTTGCATTCTAAAGTGATCAAAGTGCCAAGCCTCTTTTCTCCTACATCTTCTTTCTTTCTTTTCTTGTAAAAAGCCTATTGTATTTTACTTCTTTCAATCTTGAATAGGCTTCATAGAAACCACCATTCATTCATCTTTGTAAAAGATTGATCAAGGTGTGATCAATCTTCATTCTAGCGAGGTGGTGGTGTTCGTGTGAATTGTACTCGTCATACAAGGTTTGTAAAGGGTTGGAGTTAGGTGTAACTCTATCAACCCTGCGGTAAGGTGTACTGCGTGTGTGTGATTAGTGTGAACCAAGGAAGGTGTTCCTTGAAGACTGGAGTAGGTTGTTTATAACCGAACCAGTATAAAATTCTTGGTGCAATTTACTTTCAGTATTTACTTTTCAGTTTCTGCACTGTTTATCCGTTTTGTTCACGTTCGGAAAAATAGTAAACGATTTCCAAAAATTATAAAAATTTCCAGAAACATACATAAACGTTCTAGGGTTAGTTTGACACAAGTTTCAACCCTTTTGGACAAGTATAGGTCAGTCAAACATCAAAGATCTGAGACTAGTGCAGTCTGATTTTCAGACTTGCAAAGGTTGAGACTTTGGTTGTGTTTGACCTACTTCCCAAAATAATTTTCAAAAAATGTTTCAACATATTTAAATATAGTGTGTGAGGAGTTATTGGTCAAATTTTCAGATCATTTGGACATTCACACAAATAGGAATTAATTTTTCAAAACCATCTACCGTTTCTGACAGATTTGCACAATCTGAGTGCCAACGGTTTTTGAAGGGGTTAAAGGTTGAATTTTGATTTGAAATTTTTAGGGTACCCTCATAACATCTGAGGCTAAGTTCTCTCAAAATTTCATAATTTTTGGAGACCTCTAACCTGGTTTTAAAAACGTTTTAAAACAGGTCCTGAAAACAGAATCGGTTTTCAGAACTTGAATTGTTCAAGTTTAAAGAAATTTTAAAAAGCACACTTTCCGCACCATCTATTCAACCCCCCTTCTAGTGGTGCCTTGCAGATCCTACAAGTGGTATCAGAGCGCAGGAATACTCACTACAAGGAATCCAACGATTCAGAGAGATGGCATCCACAAATCTCAAAACCGAACAAGAAGGTATGTCGAGCCAAAGGCCTCCACTTTTTGACGGTGAGTCTTTTATTCAATGGAAACTTAGGATGAAACTTTTTCTTATGGCTATAGATATAGATCTTTGGTCAATAATTGAAGATGGTCCATATGTCCCATCTAATGTATCCACTGTAGACGGAGTTACTTTAGAAGTTATTAAAACTAAACAAGAATATACGAGTGATGATAAAAAGAAACTTAGTATGAATGCTAGGGCTATGCAATTGCTTTTAAACGGATTAAGTAAAAGTGAGTCTAGTTATGTGTCAAATTGTTCGAGTGCACAAGAAATGTGGAGAATTTTAGAAATGAAACACGAAGGCACGAGTCAAGTAAAAGAGTCAAAAATTAACATGCTCATGTCTACTCTTGAGTCTTTTAAATTGTTGCCTAATGAGTCGATTGTAGATATGGATCTTCGTTTAACTAACATCTATAACTCTCTTGAGTCTCTTGGTAAGGCTTTTACTACGCAGGAAAAGGTACAGAAAGTCCTACGAAGCCTTCCTTCGGAATGGGACCCTAAAGTGACTGCTATAGAAGAAAGTAAGGAGACTAAATCAATAAAAATGGAAGAACTCATTGGCTCACTCAAAGTTTATGAAAACAAACTTACTATTCGGAAATCGGAATCATCTAAACAAGGTAAGACAATTGCTTTTAAATCAAATGAATACGTCTCCCCTCCCTCCGATCACGTAGATGATAGTGATTCCGAATCGGATAATGATGATTTAATTCTATTGGCTAAAGGACTAAGAAGATTCATGAGAAAGTCATTTAGAAATAAAAACAAGGGCACTACATCTAAGAGAAATAAAAACAAGTCAAATGATAAGGACATTAAATGTTATGAATGCGGCAAACTCGGACACTTATCATATGACTGCCCAAACAAAGAAAAGCAAACTAATAAATACCCTGACAAGGAGCGGAACAAAAATAGACTCGTCTCAGATCCTAAACAAAGGAAACGTGCACTAAAGGCCTCCACATGGAGTGACTCATCAGACTCTGAAACTGAGACCGAAGAGGAGACCGCTCAAGTTTGCTTCGCTTCAAAGGCGTCTAATGAGGTATCATCCGATTCTGACTCTGACTCTGAACCTTCTTATGATGATCTTTTTAGTCAGTATCTTGAATTACATAAATTTACTAAGACTCTCGCAAAAGAAAAGAAACGTTTAATTGAAGACAAGAAACTGTTAGAATCTTCTAACGAGAATCTTGTCGCTCAATTAAACGATTCAAAGAAAGAGTCTTCATGTGTCATCACTGCATTAAAAACCGAGATCTCATCATTGACTTCTCAAAATAATGAAATGAAATCCGAGATTTCAAATTTGAAATCAAGGAATACAGACTTAGAGAAAATGATGAAACAATTCGATACAGGGTCAAACATGCTGCATCGCATCATATTATCGCAAAAGCATGACAGTGACAAAACTGGATTGGGATACGTTGATACTAACGAAGTATCAACCAAACCAACCAAGTTTGTTGTGTCTAAGAAAGTAGACACCCCTAAGCATCAAGTGGCGTCTAAGATGACGCAAAAAGCGCCCCCTTCCACACGCCCCACTCCCTCATATCATGTGAAATATAACGTTGTACCATATAGACATGAGAAGAAAAGAACAATGCATACACGAAATACATATCATCCACGCACTACGCACACGCACACAAGGACATATCAAAAGCGTCCTTCATTCAATGAGTATAGAGGAGTCCTTGGGCAAAGACCCAAAGTACATGAACCACATGTATATTATATCGCACCTTCATTCTTGCCATTTGATAGACCGAGAAGGATCACCCAAGTATGGGTACCGAAAGGTACCTTTACCAAAAGGTGATTAACTAACTCGAAAGGACCCAAAATTAAAAGGGTACCTAAATCACCTTTTCACATTGCAGGGAGACCACTCATCAAAAGACACATCAATAAAGTGGTTCCTTGACAGTGGTTGCTCGAGGCACATGACGGGTGACCCGAGCCTGTTCTCCAAATTAAAGAAGGTCACAAAAGGCGGATCCGTGACCTTTGGAGACAACAATGAAGGGAAGATCATTGGAAAAGGTACGATTGGCAATCCGAATACACTTCAAATCTCCAACGTATTTTTGGTAAGCAACTTATCTTACAATCTTCTTAGTATTTCTCAATTTGTTGACAATGGCTTCAATGTTTGTTTTACTCACCCTTATTGCAATATAATAAATAAAAATGGAGAAACCGTCTTAAAAGGAAAACGAGAAGGAAATATCTTTACACTATCTATGGATGATGTAGTAGACGCTAAAGTTAAATGTTTTATGTCAAATGAACCCAATGTGAATTTGTGGCATAGACGTATAGGACACATAGGTATTTCTACACTAGAAAAATTGCAACGAAAGAACCTAATACGGGGATTGCCTACGCTTGATTTAGACAACTTTCAGTTGTGTGAATCTTGCATAAAAGGCAAACAAACACGTGAGTCACTTAAGCCTAAAAATGAGATAAGCACGACTAGAATACTAGAACTATTGCATATCGATTTGTTTGGTCCTAGTCGCACTACAAGCCTTGGTGGGCGTCACTATGCATGCGTGATTGTTGATGACTTTTCTCGTTATACTTGGACTTTATTTCTTGCACATAAAGATGATAGCGCCGTAGAAATTGCTAAATTAATTAAACAACTTGAAAATCAATACGGCGTAAATGTGAAAAGAATAAGAAGCGATAGAGGCGGTGAATTTAAAAATAAAGAGATGATTTCGTTTTGTGAAGAAAAAGGAATTAAACATGAGTTTTCGCCACCTAGAACTCCACAATTAAATGGAGTAGTAGAAAGAAAGAATCGCACACTACAAGAAATTGCTAGAACCATGCTTTGCGAAAATAAATTGCCTAGATTTCTGTGGACCGAAGCCGTAAATTGTGCATGCTATATTGTAAATCGCCTATCTATAAGAAAGAAAATAAATAAGACGCCTTACAAAATTTTGAATGATCGCATGCCTAAGATTGATTATTTTCGTGTGTTTGGATGCAAATGCTTTGTCTTGAATACAAAAGATAATTTAGATAAATTTGAATCCAAATCAATTGAGTGCATTTTTGTTGGGTATTCCATAAATTCAAAAGCATATAGATGTTATGATCCTCTCACTAGACAAATCATAGAATCTATTCATGTTAAATTCAATGAATTTGGAGAGATTGATAAAGATAAGGAATATGACGATGATTTTGAATTGAAACCCGTTTTGGATGAAGATAATGATTCTTTTGATATGCATGAGATGAATGAGACACTAGAAATGCATGATCATATAGAAATGCATGATAACTTAGAAAATAATCAACCAAGATGGCATAGAGATCACCCACAAGATCTCATCATAGGCGACATTACTCACGGTGTGCGACCACGTAGAAGAATCACTTCGGATGAAATAAATTAATTTCATGCTATGATTTCTGAAATTGAGCCCAAAAATGTGCATGATGCTTTGAGTGATTCATCTTGGATTGATGCTATGCATGACGAACTTAATCAATTCGTTAGAAATGATGTATGGGATTTAGTGCCACGACCACAAGATAAGACAATAATAGGCACAAAGTGGGTATTTAGGAACAAAATGAATGAAGAAGGAAAGGTCGTTAGAAATAAAGCAAGACTCGTAGCTCAAGGATATAATCAAGAAGAAGGAATAGACTACGATGAAACATTTGCACCCGTAGCACGTTTAGAAGCTATACGACTCTTACTTGCTATTGCTTGCTTGAAAGATTTTAAATTATATCAAATAGACGTCAAAAGTGCTTTTCTAAACGGATTTATACAAGAAGAAGTATACGTGAGGCAACCACCCGGTTTTGAAGATTTGAAACATCTATTCAACCCCCCTCCCCTTCTAGTGGTGCCTTGCAGATCACGTGTACAAACTAAAGAAGGCACTATATGGTCTAAAGCAAGCGCCGAGAGCATGGTATGATCGTTTTGCTACTTTTCTTTTAGAAAATAATTTTAAACGTGGTACTATAGATAGTACACTGTTTTTGAAACAAGAAAAATCAGATTTACTCATTATTCAAATCTACGTAGATGACATTATTTTCGGTTCTACCTCACATAGACTCGTTAAAGATTTTGAAAATTGTATGAAAGCTGAATTTGAAATGTCTATGGTTGGTGAACTTAATTATTTTCTTGGCTTGCAGATTAAGCAAACGAATAAAGGAATTCATATAAGCCAAGCTAAGTATGTAAATGACATGATCAAGAAGTTCAATTTTGAAAATTTGAAACCATCCCCCACGCCTATGAGTGTTACTACTAAATTAGACAAAGACGAACATGGTAAAGACGTTGATAATGGATTATATCGATCTATGATAGGTTCTTTACTATATTTAACTGCTAGTAGGCCTGACATCATGTTTAGCGTATGCATGTGTGCTCGTTTTCAAAGTCAACCTAAGGTGTCACACTTAAATGCGGTAAAAAGAATATTCCGTTATATCAAGCACACGCCCACCTTAGGTATTTGGTACGATAAGGATTCTACATTTGATTTACATGCTTACACTGATGCAGATTATGGTGGCTGCAAGATAGATAGAAAAAGCACGAGCGGAACTTGCCAATTTATAGGAAATTCTCTTATTTCATAGTTTTCCAAAAAGCAAGCAAGTGTTGCTTTGTCCACTACGGAGGCTGAGTACATGGCTCTTAGCCTCTGTTGCACACAGTTGTTGTGGATAAAACAACAACTTTCGGACTTTGGAATTACCGTAAATAAAATTCCTATATATTGTGATAGTATGAGTGCAATAAATTTGTCTAAAAACCCCGTATTACACTCTAAGGCTAAGCATATAGAAGTTCGCTATCATTTTCTTCGTGATCACGTTAACAATGGAAATATTGTCATAGATCACGTACGCACAGAATCACAAGTAGCGGATATATTTACAAAGGCCTTAAATCAAGCCACATTTGAATCTCTTCGTTCTAAATTAGGCATGATTCCCGTTGATGTGATTTAATGTGATACTATTTGATTTACTTTCCTTTTTGACAGGAATCTTTTGATTAACTTTCCAAAATAAAGGGGGAGAGAGAAGCATGATTTAAGGGGGAGAGAGAGACACTGATTGATCCTAATTGCATGAATCAAGGGGGAGCCAGATTTGAAATTCGAAATTCAAATTTCAAATCTGTGCATAATTCAAGGGGGAGAGATATCACTTAAATCATGTACACTAGTTATTTTGAAAATCATCAAAAGGGGGAGATTGTAGAAATAAGAGGGTTTGAGTGATTTCAAAATAAGAAACGTTGAATATATACATATATACAAACGTGTATAAGTGTGTACATGTATGCATGATAACTTGTCATTACTTGCCTTATTCAGCTTATATATTATGTTGCCGTACTAACGAGCCATGAAGCATTAAAGCTTACATCATATGGCGAACATTTGTTGAGTTTATACTATTTTCAGGTGCCACCATTAATGAACTAAATTAGTTCATTAAGTGAAGTACTTAGTTCAATAAACTAAGTAGTTCATCAAAAGAAGATGCATTTGGAAAAGGCACAAAGGCAACAAGGCTATGGAAGGAAAGTCTTCTCCTCCTCTCCACATTCAATGTCACACGCCACTTATACATATATATACTATATTTTCAGATTTTTTTAAAAGGCACATACACATGTATTCCAACGTACTACCGACACGTTATATATCTTACGTACGTACGTTAACGTCACACCACTATAATTAACTCATATTTATGAGTATATTCAGGTCTTATATCATATGATATAAGATATGGTGATGACAAATTAAATACGACACGATAAAAGGTTCTAAACCGAAATTTGTCGTATCGGGCGAATACCGAAACTTCGCCAACGTGTCACGTACTTGCCATAAATAAATGGCCAGCCCATATACATCAAAAATTGATGTAAATTTCGTGCACATCACTGAAAATTCAGGCAAAAATACTTTCCATGTTGGCACACACATATCACCCCACATTAAGGCCAAAATGTGAAGATTCCAAGTTTAATTTTGTCACATGTTAATGGTACCATTTTAGACCAGCCAAGTGCTGAGATTTAAAGTATATATTATATATATTATGTATAACATAATATATATAACATGTGCAAAAGTTGGAATTTAAATTAGAGAAAAATCGGGTAATCGATAAATATCGAAAATTCGGTTTTCTACGCACTTAACATGAAACGTTTTTCTTGAGCATCATGTGACACGTATCTAGACACTTTTTACATATAATATACATCTTAAAGTGTTCTAGAAAATTAAATTAAGGGCTGATTGGAATATTACATGTGTGTACTACTAAATGTGCACTATTTTACAAAGTTAGCAAAAATAAATTTCAGCACATGTACAAACACATTCCAACGTTACTACAGCTGAGATGGAGCACATGTGGAGCCTTGTTGGCATGTTGATTGGTCAAGGATCAATCATACAATGTTGAGAAATCAAAGAGAGAAGCTACAAAAGGTAAGTATTCAACATATACCTCTCTTATGTCACATGCTGAAAATTTCAGCATACTACACTTGCATTGGCCGAATTCTTCATCATTAAGATAACATATTTTGTCAATTTTCATTAAAGGATTAAGTGAAGGAGTTATGGAAATGATTTGAATATTATATAAGGTAATTAAGTGTGATATTTTACATATCACACATGCTGAAATTTTTCAGCATGTGTGAAGAGTGTGCTGGCCGAATTTTGCCTCTTATTGTGTCCAAGTTCACTCTTCATTTGTTAGCAAGACTTACCTTATAAAATTGATTTATTTCTATGACAAAAATTCAAAGGAAAATGGCAAATAATCTGAATTTATTCTATGTTGTAAATGCTGAAAATTTCAGCATTGAAAAGATGATATTGGCCGATTTTCATGACTAGGAAAGGAGGATATCTTGTGTCTTGAAATTTATGAGAGAATTTGTGAATTATGGTATGACTTAATGGTTGATTTTTTGGCAAATATTAAGTGATTATTTCAGATTTTCCATGTCATCAAATGATGACAACATTGAGCCAATAAAGAGGTGCCAAGTAAGCAAAGACTAAATGATGATCCAATGGAATGATGCCAAGTAAGCAAAGCATTGTCACCATGATATCTTACACTCTCTCAAGCACTTAAAAGGAAATTTTCAAGAGGGGGAGAGGCATAGGGGTGGACGGCTACATGCTATAAGGAAGGAAGAGGAGAACAAACAAATACAACACCAAGATTTGCATTCTAAAGTGATCAAAGTGCCAAGCCTCTTTTCTCCTACATCTTCTTTCTTTCTTTTCTTGTAAAAAGCCTATTGTATTTTACTTCTTTCAATCTTGAATAGGCTTCATAGAAACCACCATTCATTCATCTTTGTAAAAGATTGATCAAGGTGTGTTCAATCTTCATTCTAGCGAGGTGGTGGTGTTCGTGTGAATTGTACTCATCATACAAGGTTTGTAAAGGGTTGGAGTTAGGTGTAACTCTATCAACCCTGCGGTAAGGTGTACTGCGTGTGTGTGATTAGTGTGAACCAAGGAAGGTGTTCCTTGAAGACTGGAGTAGGTTGTTTATAACCGAACCAGTATAAAATTCTTGGTGCAATTTACTTTCAGTATTTACTTTTCAGTTTCTGCACTGTTTATCCGTTTTGTTCACGTTCGGAAAAATAGTAAACGATTTCCAAAAATTATAAAAATTTCCAGAAACATACATAAACGTTCTAGGGTTAATTTGGCACAAGTTTCAACCCTTTTGGACAAGTATAGGTCAGTCAAACATCAAAAGATCTGAGACTAGTGCAGTCTGATTTTCAGACTTGCAAAGGTTGAGACTTTGGTTGTGTTTGACCTACTTCCCAAAAGAATTTTCAAAAACTGTTTCAACCTATTTAAATATGGTGTGTGAGGAGTTATTGGTCAAATTTTCAGATCATTTGGACATTCACACAAATAGGAATTAATTTTTCAAAACCATCTACTGTTTCTGACAGATTTGCACAATCTGAGTGCCAACGGTTTTTGAAGGGGTTAAAGGTTGAATTTTGATTTAAAATTTTTAGGGGACCCTCATAACATCTGAGGCTAAGTTCTCTCAAAATTTCATAATTTTTAGAGTCCTCTAACCTGGTTTTAAAAACGTTTTAAAACAGGTCCTGAAAACAGAATCGGTTTTCAGAACTTGAATTGTTCATGTTTAAAGAAATTTTAAAAAGCACACTTTCCGCACCATCTATTCAACCCCCCCCCCTTCTAGTGGTGCCTTGCAGATCCTACAATGCTGCCGTCTTTCTTTTTCACAAATAGAACAGGTGCTCCCCACAGAGAGACACTAGGACATATAAACTTCTTATCGATCAACTCCTACAACTGCGCCTTCAGTTCTTTTAATTCTGTAGGGGCCATTCGGTACGGCGCTTTAGAAATGGGTTATGCTCCTGGAACAACATTAATTTCAAATTCTACTTCTCGATCTGGGAGTAGACCCGACAAGTCATCAAGAAATACATCCGAACATTCTCTTATCGCTGCCACTTCGTTGACCAAGGGCGTCTCTTGCTCGGAGTTCAAAGTATATACCAGAAAACCAATATCTCCTTTCTTCAGTGCTCGATGTGATTAGGTTGTTGTCAAATACACATTCCTCACATTCTTCCTCAGCTTTTGATTACACTGATAAATACTTGTTTCTCCTGACAATTTATATGAGCATGATTCTTCGATAACAAATCCATTCCCAAGCTGACGTCAAAATCTCCGATCTGTATAAGAATTAGATTGGCAGTAAATTGATGTCCCTCCATTTCGATCTTGCAATTCTCGTATAGATGATGTGATATGATGATGTGCTCTCTAGCTGCCTAAGCTCAATAAGGTGTCTCTAACCACATCAGGCATTTACTAAGGTTATTGACGAACCTTTTGGGCACAAAGGAATGACTCGTGCCATTATCATATAGTACATTCGCTGGTATACTACATACTGAAATTGCATCTGATAAAATTACATATTCACATGCAAGGTTCACATAAATATATCATAAAAATCACTTAAAATGTAAAGTTAAGGGTCATGTCAGTACATCAAAGGTATCCTGAACTCTGCATCTACATCATATGCACTATCGCATTGGCCCTCGGCCCATCTGCTACTATGGAGCATGTGTCTAGGGTTCCTTCTTCGGCTTTAGGCAATCCCGAAAAACATGGGCTATGTATCCACAGTTGAAGCAGGCTCCTGTCTTCCTTCAACACTCTCCGGGATGGCGATTCCCACATGTAGGGCAACAAGGAATCGCAGGCGGAGGTCTAGCTCGGTTCTGCTATGGATGCTGTGGCTGCTGCTGGGGTCGAGGAATGAAACGGTTCTGCTGCTGACGCTGCGGCTGCTACGGGGGTCTAGAAAAATTCTTCTTTGGGGCCTTGGCTGTTCTCCTGGACCAATCATCTCTGCTATCCCTAGGCCTCTTTGTTCTGGCCTCATCATTGTGTCTCAATAAATCTCGCTCAACCCGATAACAAGCGTCAAGTAACTCTCCAAAACTCCTCGGATTTGCGTTCACAATCTCGGTATGGATATGAGGATTCAGCCCTCGCTCAAACTTGATCATCTTCAGCTGCTCATCGGTCATAATAGAAGGGACATGCCTCCCCAAAGCAGTAAACTGATGGGCGTATTCTGCCACTGTCACACCGGGCTTTTGCTTAAGTGACTCAAATGCTCCAATCTTCTCCAAGGTCACTGAAGGCGAAATATAAAAGCTACGAAACTCTGTCAAGAAATGGTCGAACCATTCGTGTCCTTGCCTCATCTGGCATCTGAATCAACTCAAAGTTATTCTCAATATCATAAATCCACCTCTTGGTCTCATTTGGGTCATATCCTCCCGCAAAAGTTGGAACCCGAGACTTCTTCATCTCCATAATATAGTACCCACGAAAACCATACGGTATTTGAGACTAGTATGAAGTGGCGTATTGGAATGTTATTTCTGCCAAGCACATTTTTTAAGTTTTATTAATGCTTCTTGAATTATTATTCCTTAAAGTAAATACTGTAGAAAATAGTGTACTACTCCAAGTATGCATTGTGAAGCATGTGAAATGATAATTTTACCCTCCCAGGATTCTTAAAATTTTCGTCCATAAGGG
This sequence comes from Eustoma russellianum, assembly GCA_036186865.1. Classification (NCBI taxonomy): domain Eukaryota; kingdom Viridiplantae; phylum Streptophyta; class Magnoliopsida; order Gentianales; family Gentianaceae; genus Eustoma; species Eustoma russellianum. The sequence goes on from AP025061.1 coordinate 11,793,356, forward strand.
TCTTGGAAACCCTAGGATACTTGAATTCTTAAAAGCTAAGTAACTTGTAATAATCCTCTTAAAAGGTAAGACATTGAATTTAGTGTTCCACTAAATGTGTCTCAAGAGTTCAAGGAAAAAGTTTCCCTCTTTTTTCCTTTAAGGGCCGCTGGGTGATACATGATAAGGCATACATGAGATCACCTTTAATTTAAATGCCCAAATATTTAATTTATTTGTCTCTGAAAGAAATTCTAAAAAGGTCTCATACAAGTAGTAATTTATGAGGTTGATCCAAGATTGAAGAATTCTTCCTTTTTTTCCTTTAAGAACCGTTGGACGCAAGCAATAGGAGATAAATGGGATCACCTTTACCATTAAAACCTCAACCAACAACTTTAGTGACCTTTTTACCTTAATTTATTTCCAAAGCAACTAAAGAATAAAGGAACTACAAGGTAGTAAATAAAAAAGCTCCATCCTAAGCTCAACCGCCGGGCATAACCCCATTGTTAAGCCATGAGGATCTTTATCAACAACCCTAGTTACTTTATCTCAACCTTTTCTCAATAGTAACACTAGGAGTAATTGATACAAGATACTAATTGCACCTTATAATTATGCTCCATGCAAATGAAAGGTCTCTCCCTTCTTCCCACATGTTAACCGACGGCTACCCCCTCCCCTAACCAAGAAGCTTTCTTCTTCCTCTTTAATAAGGAGCCTCTTAATGCATCTTTAACCTTCTAACTCCATAAGAATTTACCAAGAAAGTAGTAAAGATTTTTCCCTCCCTCATCCCTCTCACATGGCCAACTTGAGCCAAGGAGGTCCAAGAACCATCTTCAAGTCCAAGTCTAGTCTAGGTAAGTTACATACTAACCTTCTCTACTGAATTACATACTTCAAATGTTGAAGCTCACACGGTACCTTCTTTCCTTGTTGAAACCGTGGTCTCCAATGGTCCTTAGGTGAAGGTTTTCGAGACAATAAGTGGGGTTAGCTTCTTAGTGGGTTTGATTCATCTCAACCCTCATTCAAGCTTCAAATTGGTAAGACAATCTAGCCTCAGACTAAGATTTATTGTATGATTAAATAATGACTAACATCTATCTCCACTATTCTTCAAAAAACCGTGTATATTAGGAAGAGGTTGGAGGAAACTTCACTTGTTTCAAACAAGTTCAAGCTAGATGGAAGCTCTAAGATTCAAAGAGGCAAGTATACTCTAAATTCTCTTGACTTATGTGTGAGAGTATACGCTTGAATGACTAGTTATTATTAAGACTTAATCTTAGTTGGAAAGTATTAAGATTGAAGCATGAGAACTTAGTGTTCCTTAAGAAAAGTGGATTGCATGTGTGAAATCCTTCCAAAGGTGTGTTCTTTGCCTGCATTGAAGGTGAATATGTTGTATGTCTAAGATAAATATGGCAAAATTTATCTTTCTTACCATGTAAGGGGACGGTTGAAGGAGGAGGCAGGGGTGAACAATGGTTCTTGTGAAAGAATATGTCTTGTGGGGTAAAAGATATATATAGAAGTTAAATGTTTGAATGTTTTAATACTTAGGTTTATTATGTTCGTTATGAAAACGAAATGTAAACCCTTTTGTGTATAAGAAACGGGCTGTTTTGGGGGTTATGGGGTATACAGTTAGATGTGCCAAAGGTAGACTTTATTATGCACAAAATGTGCAATATCAATGTGTGCTATGTGTAAGTTTCAAACTGTTTTTGAAGTGATTTGTATGTAGCCTCTAGAATGTGTTAGAACCTGTAATGACTATGTTAAAAGTGTAATTGATGGCTAGTAAGTCATTTTAGAGGAATAAGTTTAGTTGGTACACATATAGCAAGAAAAGTGACAAAAAGGAAAAATTACTGGAACAGGACAGATTTAAGTGACGTGTTATAAGACCCGAAAATGGACCTTAGAAACATGCAAATGAGCTGATTTTTGGTGGGATAATAGCCTTGTGTGTTTATTAAATCTGTGAGTTAGAATTTTGGCAAACAGACTTGTGGTTTATTCGCAATAATATTTTTAGTGAAAGCTGGTTATTCCAGATTCTGCATGTACCTAGCTTTAGAAAAATAATAAAATGACCACCTTAAACCTATCGGATTGCTCTGGAATTTTTATAGTAATCACTTAGGACATATGTGAACATGTCCATGTAAATAAATCAGCTTGGAACTACCGTTTTAAGGGCCAACAACCGAGTTGAAGTTAGTGGTACAAAACTCGAAAACAGGACAGAATTATGGCGTAAGTTGGGAGGCGTTATTATTGTGAATTTGGACTCGTATGTGCTATTGGGCTTGTGAATATTATTTCTTGGTATGTCCACTATGTTTTCCAGGTATCGGCCCAAATTAAATAAGATTTTATGGGCTTGTAAGTAAGGTAAAAGGTGGGGACCGCGCTACTGGATTCAGCAGTACCCTGTTTGGTAATTTAATATTTGAGGGTTTATATGTCTTGAAAAGTTATGAAATTCTTATGTCAAGTAGATAAGATTCTATTATCCATATGTATGTTAGGAGATCATGAAAATAGGCCGAAATTATGAGGTTTGAGACCGCATGAACAGAACGTTAATTCTGGAAATTTTTCCAGCCTAAAACAAGACTACATATATATTATGTGATGCAACTAGCCATGAGTTTCATGTTGCGCGTCATGCATTACATCATCATCATTCACGTGATTTATGAAACTGAATTTATGCCAAAGAAATTATGAAAAAGCGCTTTAAAAGAAAATATTTCAGTTTTGAAAAGAACGACTCCTATTGGTACCATTGATTCTAGCCAGCATAACCCGCTCCAGATTCGGGGTTAATTGATCTGTTGATGATTATGACCGTACAGGCCCGGAGAGAATAGACCTGGTTATGATATTTATGACCGTTCAGGACCGGAAAGAATAGACCTGATAATGATGATTTATGACCGTACAGGCCCGGAGAGAATAGACCTAATGACGATGATTGATTGCATGATTGTTTTTAGTTTCGGACATAATAGCTCTGAAAGGAATGGTATGACCGCTTCAGATCCGAATATAATAGATCTGAATACTCACTCCTCTCGTTTTTTTACGACGATGTTTTGAAAGAAAGAATGAAAGAACTTATCCTCATTTTTGTCATGACGCATCACATGTGCATACGCATACATATTGCATTTTTCTATGGCTAAACGAATAATTGATGTATTATTACTTAGGCTATAATGATATGTGTAATATCTCCTAAGTTACGATCTTAATATGATTCCTTGTCTCCTAAGTTATGATCCTATGTCCTTATGAATGATGAGTTGAAAGTCAGGTATGGTGCGAATCCAAACTTTTTGGAGTTATGGTTATTGTGTGTACTTTCCACTTAATTCATGATTATTTATGGTATACTTGCTGGTGACGTTGTCACTCACCCTATTATTTTTCTCCCAGAGCCTGCAGGAAACAGGGTCGAGTGGATCGATGACGAGCCTAGGATTCCCTATCCATAGGCGTGCGAGAGAGGATAGCCGCAGGACTTTAGTATGATGATTTATATTTGACAAAACCTATGATGGGATTTTAATTTGGACATCTCTTTTATTTTGTGGACATGGATGTAGACGATGTTACGAATATTCGGCATGTTTTTATTTAAAGTTTTTATTCTGCCTCTTTTTTTTTGCTTACTTGATGACATGTAAGCAGAAAAGTCCATATACTTTGTTATGGATTACGATATGATATGAACCAACATCTGGTACTCTCCGTAGTCAAGTACGGAGGGCGCACCGTATGCGGGCAAGCCGGTGCGTGGCGCTACAGGTGGTATCAGAGCCGAGGCTCTAGATTCGGGCAGAATATAGAATTAAGTTATGAGTTTAGAAATCTAAGTTTGACCTTAGACCTAGGTCATGATCTTAGAAGAGAGTTGACCTTAGACTAGGATGACTTAGACTGGAAATTAGGGCCTTGACCTGATAATGAAGCCCTAGTCGATGAAATTTTATATGTCGTGGAATTTAATTCGTATCGTATCTTTTTGCATGCCACTTGAATTTCTATTGGAATTACGAATTAAATTATGTCGCCTATCTGGATAAACTGACATCAACACTGTCCCCCCGGGAAGCAGTGGGTTTTACTATCGGCAACTATTTAAAGCACATATTCCGAGATTTGGCAGGGAATCTAGCTCGGAAGAGGTAGATAAATGGTTAAACGAAGTCAAAATTAGCTTTTTGTTGATACAGGTGCCTGATGAGATAAGGGCATGAATTGTCTGGCCGTTTTTGATTGGTAAGGCCAGCCAGTGGTGGAGGACTAGTATCCAGCCACTGCTTCGACCGGTAACTTGGGCAAAGTTTTTAGAAGAGTTTTGTGATTGTTTTCTCTCTCTAGACTTAATCACAAAGAAGGTTGAGGAATTTGAGACACTGAAACAAGAGTCAGGCACCACTGTTTCAGAATACGCCCGCTGGTTCATTACATTGGGTCAGTATACCCCTTTAATCATGGAAGATGAAAAGCATAAGGTAATCAGATTCTTACATGGCCTAGACCTCCAGATCAAGATTCTACTGGTCAATGCGTATTCAAGGACTTTTGAAGAATTACTGGAGGATTGTTATAGAACACGACGTGATGGTACCCTGATAAAAGGCCAGAATAGGAAATGTAACAAGCCAATTAAGGAACGAAGAAAGAGATGGGAGCCATATCCACAAAAGGTTGACGAAAGGATGATCAAGGGACATCAGTCTAAACTAGAGAGTGCATGATCCAGAAATTCCTGAAACCCCATACACATAAACTGGTACTCCTAATCGTACGATTTAAATACGAAGTACTTTTGTCCTACTTTGCTTATTAATCAAATGCAAATAGTAATACTAAAGATCGAACTGGAGTAATGAGATAAGGAACCTTGGGAAAGATTTCAACATAGCTAGTAATGTGGTGAGCAAAGAAGACGAATAGAGCAGCACAACTGAAGCGTGAGGGCTAGAATACGTTACAAAATTTTAAGGTCCTCAACAGTCAGATCAGTACTCGGATAGATAGAACTCAACAAGACTACAATAAAGAATAAGTACCCGCTGCTTAGGATCAATAATTTATTTGATAAACTGCGGGTAAACCATTAACGAATTGTATAGGGTCTGGAAGACGTAAATTGTTTAGCTAGCCTGCATGTTGGTATTTCTTAAGGATTAATTCATAGAAATGATGTAAGATAATGAAATATGTGGTGGGACCGTAACGGGGCTATTTTGGAAAGGTCTAATATGGTGTTTATGGTGCGGTTGGGTGTAGGTCAAGAATTATAAGATGAGAATATCTAACACACTCTAGCAGTGACGTTATGATTTAGCGGGATCTCGCATAAGCATGATATTTTGACTAATTTTATGAACAAAGAAAACAATGATACCTTTATTCTTTCTTGTTTTCAAAGAGAAAACACAGATTTTATGAGGACGAGAAACATTTGAAATGTCATGAAGGGGCATAAGTTTCAAAGAAGGAACCATGATTCTAGTTCAATTATTACGTAGGGGAGCATACCAACAAGACGGATGAGTTGGGTAGATTCCTGGTGAAGGATTTGGGTTCACTGGTCTACGAGAGTACATTTTCAGATTAATGTACATGTCATCGTATATGTACTTTTTGGGAGATATTTCGAGTGCGGTTGGATACGGCTTCATACGTAAGATAGCTATCACGTGTCTACGGAAAAGATGGTTACAGACGACTACTTTTGATCCTCTTGTCTCCCTTGCAGAGCAACAAAACATTGATCCTGTGGAGTGTTCCAAAAGTATTGCCCCTACTGTTTTGCAGGATCATGTCCAAACTCAAATTGAGGATACTCAGTTTCAGGACCCTTGCAAGGATGCTGATGTTCATCAACTTGTGGTTGCTTTACCGCAACCTGGTTTTGTGCAAGTCATGCAACAAGGTCTTTCAACTCAGCGTGAGATTATGGGGTCTTCACTGAAACCACGTAGTTGTAGATCTCCTGCTAGTTGCGCTAATACAGTTGCATCCCCCCTGATCTTGTAATTTCCCCTGATGTAACAAATTATTTAGTTGAGCCCGCATGTGGGCTCACAACTGTACCAATTGATGTAACTATAATAGGTCTCCCCTGCATGAACCTTGATGCTGCTCCTACGCTGGATGCTGGGGATGGACAACAACAATCACTGCCCTGCTGTGAGTCTACTGTGCAGGTATCTCACTCGCTTCAACCCACTGATTGTATGGACCATGGTCATCAGGATTTGGTTGGTACGCAAATTGCATCACTTGATGCTTCTACCAAGAAGCCTCATTTGTCTGCAATTTCTTCCAACAAGTCCTTGATCAGCAAGAAGAAAAAGAACAAGCGCAATCCAAATTGACGATTACATCATTTTGGAACATTAGGGGTTGTAATAACCCCGTCAAACAAAATGGCTTGAAGAGTTTTGTGCATAAGGAAAACATTGACCTTATTGCTATTTTGGAAACTAAGTTAAATGCGCGCATGTTGGCTGCATTGTTAACTAAGTTTCAAGGATGGGAACACACACATAATTTTGGTTCTCATCCTGGCAAGAGGATTCTAATACTATGGAATCCGATGAAAGCCAGTGTGCAGGTTGTATCATTTGATGCTCAAATGATATACTGTCGAATTACATGCTTAATAAGTGCAAAGTCTTTTTATATGACCTTCGTCTATGCTTTCAATTCTATTGTGGATAGAAGGCCATTATGGTTTTCTCTGCTGCAGCAATGTATTGTCACGCATGAACCATGGTTAATTGTTGGTGATTTTAATTGTATTCTTTCTGAGGATGAAAAAATGGGTGGTAGGCCTGTTTCCTTCTATCAGCTCAAAGATCAGCTTGATTTTACTGCTCAAGCTGAAGTGTTGGATCTTCCATTTTCTGGTCAATCATTTACCTGGGATGATGGCTCCATTAAGTCTAAATTAGATAGAGTCTTAGGCAACTGTTCCTTCCAAGAGGAATTCCCCACTGCAAATGTTCTTTTTAAGCTTTCTGGTTGTCTCTCTGATCATTCCCCAGGAATTATTTCTGTCTCTGCACATGTAGCTACTAGGAACACTTCCTTCAAATTTTATAATATGTGGACTGAGCACAAAAATTTTCGTAATCTTGTTAGAGATTCTTGGGATTGTTGTATTCCTGGAAATGCATCTTTTGTTTTGGCAAAAAACTGAAATCCTTGCAAGAAAAGTTTCAAACTCTTGCATAAAACGGATTTTATGCACATCTCATCTAGGCTTGATAGAGCCTTATCTGACCTTGAAAATTTTCAGTCTACCGACTCACAATCATGGGGCACTCTTGAATGGAAATCCCTTCTTCAGGAAAAAAAAGCACTTGCTCGTTCACTCACGTCTTTTGAAAAATCATATTTTTCCCAGTTGGCAAAAAATTCTTACATTCATCTTAGTGATAGGAACTCCAAGTTTTTTCACTTTGTGTTAAAGAGAAACAAGGCTAGGAATTTCATTGCATCTGTTGAAAAACTGACGGCTTCCGTACTGAGTCTTTATATGAAATTGGTGATCAATTTGTGAATTATTTTCAGAACCTCCTTGGCACTAGGCAGGAATCTTCGCCCATTTCATAGTCTGTAATTGATCTTGGCCCAAAAATCTGTCGAGTTTCAGCCCTTAAGCTTATAGATAATATCTCTCTATTCAATTGGTAAAGATAAGGCACCTGGACCAGATGGTTACACCTCTGCCTTCTTTATCAAATCTTGGGACATTCTAGGGAAGGATTTCCTTGCGTCTATCCATGAATTCTTCACTTCTGGTAGACTGCTCAAGCAATTCAACCATGCACTCATTGCACTCATTCCTAAATCTGCTAACGTGTCCAATGTTGCCGATTTTAGGCCTATTTCTTGTTGTAATGTGGTGTACAAAACTATATCCAAAGTGTTAGTCAATAGGCTAGTTCCTGTCATGACTCAAATCATGGACAAAGCACAATCGGGTTTTCTCAAAAATAGGTCTATGATGGAAAACATTTTTCTTGTACAAGAGCTACTTAGGGAATATGAAAGAAAAAGAACCTCTCCTAAGTGCATGCTTAAGGTTGATATTAGGAAAGCCTTTGACTCCTTAAATTGGGACTTCCTCAAATCTGTTTTATCCGGTCTTGGTTTTCCACCCATTTTTGTCAAATGGATTATGGAGTGTGTGACTACGGCCAGTTACTCTGTTTTTATTAATGGCACTTCCTTCGGTTTCTTTAAAGGCAAAAGGGGACTTAGACAAGGTGACCCCTTATCCCCTTTCCTCTTCGTTATTGCTATGGAATACCTATCTAGGCTTTTGCGTTAACTTCATTGGAACAATGATTTTTCTTTTCATCCTAAGTGTCAAGAAAACCTTATCACTCACCTTTGTTTTGCGGATGACTTGGTCATCTTTTCAAAAGCTGGTGCTTGCTCTTTTACCTAATTTTTCGAAATCAAGTATTTTTATTGCTGGAATACATGATACTTCTTCACTGGAATCCATCACTGGATTCTGCATTGGCAATATGCCGTTCCGATATCTAGGTATCCCGGTTGCTGGGTTTAGATTACAGGTGTGTCATTACTCACCTTTAATCTCTAAGCTTCTTCAAAAAATTAACCTTTGGAAGTCTTCTTCATTATCTTATGCTGGCAGACTTTAGCTTTTAAAATCTGTTTTACAAGGTGTTCATTGTTTCTGGTTGGGTGCTCTTCCCATTCCTATCACGGTCATGAATCAAATCAATAGAATTTGCTTGCATTTTCTTTGGGGGGCAATACTGATCTTGGCAGCAGGAAAGCATTGGTTTCCTGGAAACAAGTTTGCTTACCTAAATCTGAGGGTGGCCTCGGGGTTATTGACCTTAGGTCGTGGAATTCTGCATTATTGGCTAAACATCTTTGGGACCTTCATTAGAAAAAAGATACTCTTTGGGTACAATGGATTAATCATAGATACAAGGTTTACGCCACCTTATGGACTACGCTGATTTTGAAATCTGATTCCCCCTCCTAAAAAAATTGCTTCAAATTCGGGATCACCTACTTCATTCTCAAGGAAGCATGGAAGCCGCTGTGGGTCTTCTTGAGCAATGGGTTTTAAATGATAAATTTCATTCCAATCTTGCGTATAAATTTTTTTGCCCTAAAGGTTGCAAAATACCTTGGTACAATACTATTTGGGATCCCATCCTCACCCCCAAACACTCTTTCTGTCTCTGGCTTGCAGCTCTTGGTAGGCTGCAAACTAGAGATAACCTGCCTTTCTTGATTGATCGGTCTTGTGCACTCTGTGGCGCAAACATTGAGTCTTCTAGACACCTTGTTTTCAATTGCCTGCCTGTCTCACAGGTTTGGAAGGCAACTGCTTCTTGGAATGGCATGCCTACTTGCCTCCCTAATCTCACCAGAACTTTAGCTTGGGCTAAGGCTCGATTACGATCAAAATCACCTACAATTAAAGCGGTTAAAGTTTCTATTGCTGCAGCAGTTTATTTCATATGGCAAGGCAGGAATAAGAGAATATTTGAAGACTTTGCATTTATTCCTGCTGATGTAATTCGTCGCATCTGTACACACGTATATAGAGTTATGCTCAATTCGTATCCGCACCTTACTTGTTAGCTCTTTTCGTTCGAACAATGTATTGATTTTGGTTTATCTTGGTGTGCATATAGCATGTTATCTGCATACTGTATAGATGATGGGGTTTACATGTAAATTTTGCTAGGCAGCCTGTTGCCTTAGTCTTTTATTCTGTTTTTCTTTGGCTTGAATGACAAGCAGCCTGTTGCTTTGTCATCCTTCGTCCATTGTACGGGTTGAACCCCCATTACGGTGCCTTTTGCGGGTCAGGGTTCTCCCTGGTCCTTTGGGTATACTATGTGCATTGTTTCCCAAAAAAAAGATGGTTACAGAAAAGAGTTCATGATTTACATTCTGAAGTTAATGACCTCTACCATGTTTTGCATATTTTACGAAAAGAAAGAAATCTTAACATTTCATGATCGTGTTGTATACATTATTAACCCTGGAATGAATATTGTTACCGATACATAGTATCAAGATTGGAGGTGCTTAAGATATGAGATGGGTTATGGTAACGCCTTTAGAAAATTAAGAATAAGTTCTGATGTGACCTCTAAGATAAGCGGAACGAAGCAGTCTAAGGGGATTAGATAGACACTTAATTCTGTCTTATGTACCAGAGGATAAGAACGGAGCATCAGATACCCGCAAGATTGTTGCAACCCCATTAAGTTCCGAGTGGAAAAGGGATCACGTCACTATGGATTTTATGACTAACCTGCCAAGGACAAAGAATGGACATGATGCTATTGAGTCATAGCTGATTACCTCACGAAATCTGCCCATTTCATGGCCTCTTACGAATCACTGTGGGTGAGAAAGGTCGATCTCCACTTTATTGGGATGGAATTTGAGACAAGACTTTTATAGGACCCTACCTAGTGGAGCAAACACATGAAAAGCGATGATGATCAAGTAAAGGATCAAGGTGGTCCAAGACAAGAGCAAAGTTTAGGGCCGACGAAAAGCATGGGGATTTCTGACAGGTAAGAAATTGATTCTTAAAAGTTCCACCATCGAAGGAAATGGAAAGTGTTGGCATAAAAGGCAAGTTAAGTTCAAGATTATCGAACCTTATGAGATTCCTGAAAGGAATAGAGAAGTCGCCTACCGGCTAGCACTACCGCCATTGCGTCTCAGTTGCGTCATGGCTTCACCGGCACGTGCATGAGCCCAGTCATATTAGTGAGGAGCGGCCCTTGAAAGTTGAAGCCGACGTGAAATGCGAAGAAGAGCCGGAGGAGATAGTGGACCGCAAGGAAAAGGCGGAAGGAAACATGAAAAGCTTATAACCCATTTTGTAATTAATGCTCTTAAGTTTCAAGGACGAAACTTGTAATAAGGGGGGGAGGATGTTGTACCCCACGAAAACCATACGGTATTTGAGACTAGTATGAAGTGGCGTATTGGAATGTTATTTCCGCCAAGTACATTTTTTAAGTTTTATTAACGCTTCTTGAATTATTATTCCTTAAAGTAAATACTGTAGAGAATAGTGTACTACTCCAAGTATGCATTGTGAAGCATGTGAAATGATAATATTACCCTCCAGGATTCTTAAAATTTTCGGCCATAAGGGTCTTGAAAACCCTAGGATACTTGAATCCTTAAAAGCTAACTAACTTGTAATAATCCTCTTAAAAGGTAAGACATAGAATTAAGTGTTCAACTAAATGTGTCTCAAGAGTTCAAGGAAAAAAGTTTCCCTCCTTTTTCCTTTAAGGGCCGCCGGGTGATACATGATAAGGCATACATGAGATCACTTTTAATTTAAATGCCCAACTAGTTACTTTATTTGTCTCTCAAATAAATTCTAAAAAGGTCTCATACAAGTAGTAATTTATGAGTTTGATCCAAGATTGAAGAATTCTTCCCTTTTTTTCCTTTAGGAACCGTTGGATGCAAGCAATAGGAGATAAATGGATCACCTTTACCATTAAAACCTCAACCAACAACTTTAGTGACCTTTTTACCTTAATTTATTCCGAAAGCAACTAAAGAATATTTGGATCAAAGAATTCTTCCCTTTTTTTCCTTTAGTAACCGTAGGATGCAAGTAATAGGAGATAAATGGGATCACCTTTACCATTAAAACCTCAACCAACAACTTTAGTGACCTTTTTACCTTAATTTATTCCCAATGCAACTAAAGAATAAAGGAACTACAAGGTATTAAATAAAAAAGATCCACTCCAAGCTCAACCGCCGGGCATAACCCCATGGTTAAGCCATGAGGATCTTTACTAACAACCTTAGTTACTTAATCTCAACCTTTTCTCAAAAGTAACACTAGGAGTAATTGATACAACATACTAATTGCAACTCATAATTATGCTCCATGCAAATGAAAGGTCTCTCCCTTCTTCCCCCATATTAACCGACGACTACCCCCTCCCCTAACCAAGAAGGTTTCTTCTTCCTCTTTAATAAGGAGTCTCTTAATCCATCTTTAACCACTAACTCCTCAAGAATTTACCAAGCAAGTAGTAAAGATTTTTCCCTCCCTCATCCCTCTCACACGGCCAACTTGAGCCAAGGAGGTCCAAGAACCATCTTCAAATTCAAGTCTAGTCTAGGTAAGTTACATACTAACCTTCTCTAGTGAATTCCATACTTTCAATGGTGAAGCTCACACGGTACCTTCCTTCCTTGTTGAAACCGTGGCCTCCAATGGTCCTTAGGTGAAGGTTTTCGAGACACTAAGTGGGGTTAGCTTCTTAGTGGTTTGGATTCTTCTCAACCCTCATTCAAGTTTCAAATTGGTAAGACAATCTAGCCTCAAACTAAGCTTTATTGTATGATTAAATAATGACTACCATCTATCTCCACTATTCTTCCAAAAACCGTGTATATTAGGAAGAGGTTGGAGGAAACTTCACTTGTTTCAAACAAGTTCAAGCTAGATGGAAGCTCTAAGATTCAAAGAGGCAAGTATACTCTAAATTCTCTTGACTTATGTGTGAGAGTATACGCTTGAATGACTAGTTATTATTAAGACTTAATCTTAGTTGGAAAGTATTAAGATTGAAGCATGAGAACTTAGTGTTCCTTAAGAAAAGTGGATTGCATGTGTGAAATCCTTCCAAAGGTGTGTTCTTTGCCTGCATTGAAGGTGAATATGTTGTATGTCTAAGATAAATATGGCAAAATTTATCTTTCTTACCATGTAAGGGGACGGTTGAAGGAGGAGGCAGGGGCGAACAATGGTTCTTGTGAAAGAATATGTCTTGTGGGGTAAAAGATATATATAGAAGTTAAATGTTTGAATGTTTTAATACTTAGGTTTATTATGTTCGTTATGAAAACGAAATGTAAGCCCTTTTGTGTGTAAGAAACAGGCTGTTTTGGGGGTTATGGGGTATACAATTAGATGTGTCAAAGGTAGACTTTATTATGTACAAAATGTGCAATATAAATGTTCTACGTGTAAGTTTCAAACTGTTTTTGAAGTGATTTGTATGTAGCCTGTAGAATGTGTTAGAACATGTAATGGCTATGTTAAAAGTGTAATTGATGGCTAGTAAGTCATTTTAGAGGAATAAGTTTAGTTGGTACACATATAGCAAGAAAAGTGACAAAAAGGAAAAATTACTGGATCAAGACGGATTTAAGTGACGTGTTATAAGACCCAAAAATGGACCTTAGAAACCTGAAAATGAGCTGATTTTTGGTGGGATGCTAGCCTTGTGTGTTTATTAAATCTGTGAGTTGGAAGTTTGGCAAAAGGACTTGTGGTTTATTCGCAATAATATTTTTAGTGAAAGCTGGTCATTCCAGATTCTGCATGTACCTAGCTTTAGGAAAATAATAAAATGACCACCTTAAACCTATCGGATTGCTCTGGAATTTTTATGGTAATCACTTAGGACATATACAAACATGTCCATGTAAATAAATCATCTTGGAACTACCGTTTTAAGGGCCAAAAACCGAGTTGAAGTTAGCGGTACAAAACTCGAAAACAGGACAGAATTATGGCCTAATTTCGGAGGCCTTATTATTGTGAATTTGGACTCGTATGTGCTATTGGGCTTGTGAACATTATTTCTTGGTATGTCCACTATGTTTTCCAGGTATTGGCCCAAATTAAATAAGATTTTATGGGCTTGTAAGTAAGGTAAAAGTTAGGGACCGCGCTGCTGGATTCAGCAGTACCCTGTTTGGTAATTTAATGATTTGAGGGTTTTATATGTCTTGAAAAGTTACGAAATTCTTATGTCAAGTAGATAAGACTCTATTATGCATATGTATGTTAGGAGATCATGAAAATAGGGCGAAATTATGAGGTCTGAGGCCACATGAACAGAACATTAATTCTGGAAATTTTTCAGCTTATGGAACAAGACTACATATATATTATGTGATGCAACTAGCCATGAGTTTCATGTTGCGCGTCATGCATTACATCATCCTCATTCACATGATTTATGAAACTGAATTTATGTCAAAGAAATTACGAAAAAGCGCTTTTAAAGAAAAGATTTTAGTTTTGAAAAGAACGACTCCTATTGGTACCATTGATTCTGGCCAGCATAACCCGCTCCAGATTCGGGGTTAATTGATCTGTTGATGATTATGACCGTACAGGCCCGGAGAGAATAGACCTGGTTATGATATTTATGACCGTTCAGGCCCGGAGAGAATAGGCGTGATAATGATGATTTATGACCGTACAGCTCCGGAGAGAATAGACCTGATGACGATGATTGATTGCATCACTGTTTTCAGATCCGGACATAATAGATCTGAAAGGAATGGTATGACCGCTTCAGATCCGGATATAATAGATCTGAATACTCACTCCTCTCGTTTTATTTACGATGATGTTTTGAAAGAAAGAATGAAAGAACTTATCCTCATTTTTGTCATGACGTATCACATGTGCATACGCATACATACTGCATTTTTCTATCGCTAAACGAATAATGGATGTATTATTACTTAGGCTATGATGATATGTGTAATATCTCCTAAGTTACGATCTTAATATGATTCCTTGTCTCTTAAGTTATGATCATATGTCCTTACGAATGATGAGTTGAAAGTCAGGTATGCTGCGAATCCAAACTTTTTGGGGTTATGGTTCTTGTGTGTACTTTCTACTTAATTCATGATTATTTATGGTATACTTACTGGTGACGTTGTCACTCACCCTATTATTTTTCCCCCAGAGCCTGCAGGAAACAGGGTCGAGAGGATCGATGACGAGCCTAGGGTTCCCTATCCATGGGCGTGCGAGAGAGGATAGCCGCAGGACTTTAGTATGATGATTTATATTTGACGAACCTATGATGGGATTTTAATTTGGACATCTCGTTTATTTTGTGGACATGGATGTAGACGATGTTATGAATATTCGGCATGTTTTTAATCAAAGTTTTTATTCTGCCTCTGTTTTTTGCTTACTTGATGACGTGTAAGCAGAAAAGTCCATATACTTTGTTATGGATTACGATATGATATGAGCCAACGCCTGGTACTCTCCGTAGTGAAGTACGGCGGGCGCACCATACGCAGGCAAGCCGGTGCCGGGCGCTACACACATAATATAAACGAGTATCTGGCTATGACTGTGGGGCAAGTGAAAATACTATTAGTGAGGTCACTGACTGATTATTACACATCGCCCGCCCATTCTATATAAATGCATAGTCCTGTGGAAAACCTCCCTGAGCGGGTCCCGACGATGGTGGTACATGCTCATGAGTCTACAGGGCCGATGATGATGATGTCATCTCCGCATTCATAATTCTAGCCAAACGGCCACATGTACGAGGAGGCATCTTATTGTAAACGGTCAAATTAGTGGAACATAGTTATAACCGCAAAAAACCTTAAGCCCTTTGTTTTCATATCACTAAAAATAGTTTTAATATTTTCTGGTTAATTAAGTGTATATTTTCTTAGACCGAATAGGATACCTTTTCCTTAGGCACAATAAGTGTTTCTTTTTCCTTGGACAAAATATATATTTTCTTAGGTAAAATACTTATAACTTTTCCTTAGGTAAAATAAGTGTATATTTTACTGCGTGTGCATGCACCCTATTTCCGTTCTATTTTAATTAATCTAAAGCCAGTCTAAAATCATAACTTAATTCTAAGATCTTTGCTTAACTTATGATTCCACTATGGATCTACAGCCTAAGGCTTTGATACCACGTGTAGCGTCCTGCCACTGACTAAGGTCTCGGAATGACACACCCCTCGTATTCTACTAAGAGAAGTACAAAGCGTCGATATCAATCGGATACATGTCACAGTATCAAACGTGGATTTATATAGCGGAAGCAAAATAACTGAAACATATGTAACATAATCCGAATGTCCATAAATACAGTCCTAAATACATAATCCATACAAAATGCTAAAGTCACAAAATGAGTTCATAAAACATAACCATCAAATTATAAGTCTAGATGCAATGTCCAAATGCCTACGTTTCCAATCAAAGATAGCCTAGCTCTGGCTCGTCCTCTACCAACACTGTGTACATGTCCCTGTTCTCTGCAAATATATTTAAACAACAAATTTAAGTGATAGTATAAATCACCCAGCAAGTAAACCTCTTGATCCGCCATGAGATCAAACATGCAAAGACGGGATAATCAAATAATATATAACATAAGAATATACATGTCCGTCTTCTTTTCAAAAATAAGAACCTAACATATGAAACATAAATAAGTCTATGAAACAACAATAATAATAAAAGGCAAGTCCAATCCATATCCAAATGCATTTCTATAATAATCCATATCTATGCAATGTTCCATATTAATCCATATACATAATGCAATTTCCATAATATTCCATATCCATATAATTTCCATGATTATCCATGTCCATGATGATCCAATAATGATGCACGTTATAAAAATACAATGCATGTCCATATCCATATCTGGTCAGTGACCAGTCAAAATCGATAATCCATATCTGATTAGAGATCAGTCCATATCCATATTTGGTCAAAGACCAATACATATCCATATCCATATCCATATCTATATCCATATCCATATCCTAACCCATCCGCAGTGAGTAACGTGATTTTGCATACAATGCAAGTTTCGATGTCTAAATTCAATGAGTGTTCACAACATTTCGTGTATATTTATCCATATTATATATACCATGATAATGTCACAATGATGCAGATATTGCAAAATGATGCAATGCATGTCCATACTGGTCCATGACCACTTCTATCCGTAGTGGGTACATGAATTCACAACCAAATGCAATATACAATTTTCCATGTCCAAAACCGATGAATTTTTAAAATAAATGAGTGTATCATGATCCTTGTCCATGCAATTAATTATGTACAAATCCGTCTATATCCATAATACATTATCCTACAACATAAATTCCATGTTTGCATATAAGTACATTTGTACATATACTCCATTTCATAATACAATGTATATGCATATATGTTTTTTTTATAAAAGAGAGATTTTATTAATAGGGAGCCTCACTTATGGCGGAGGAATACCCGAGTACAAGATTGTGCGAATACATCATCAAAATCGAAAAAATGAAATAGCCAGCGTATAATGGTGTATCTCCAGTCGTATACGATATGCCGCATTAAAACCTTGCCAAGAAAAACCACCCTTGTGGATAAAAACTTGGCGAAGGAAAAAGCGTACATAGTTATACGACTTTCATTGACACTAGTTAACAGAAAATTGTCTAATAAATACAACGCATCAAGCGCCCCATGAGAAGTGATATGACGCATATAAGCCGATGGAGTATGTTGTCCATTCAATGTCGTCTTCGATTCCCATTGTATAAAGGCCCAAAGCAACCGATGAAGATTGAGCAATTTCCACAGTTGATGTATTGTCCTCATTGCGTCCAAAACAGTAAAGGCGTGCCGTTGAAAACCGATGAGTGTGCCGCACAATTCCATCAATGCACAAGACAAACGTACGACTGAGTAAAGTATATGTACGAACCAGATTGAGGGTGTGTAACCGAAAGAAAAGAAAACCATACCAGGTCTGTCGGTTTCCATTAGGAGACCGACAGAAAGAGTATATAAACGCCAATCCGATTGGAAGACATGCGACCGTGGGGAGCGATATGGTTGCTCATGGGAATCAAACGCCTCAGCATGGAAACCCAAGATGCCAGCATCGCCAGCGAGGTTGATGAGAAATGCATTCCATGCCGAAAAAACATTGAACATTGAGCACAGTTGACATAGTGACAATAGATATATACTTATGATGAAAGAAACGTGCATCATACCAGATCTGCCTGCCCTAACTAAAGGACATGCAGAGACTGGGGGAAGGGGCCAATCCATTTGGAAGGCATATCGTGTGAGGGAGAGAATACAGGCATACGTAAGCCATACACACAGATCCAGCGTAGCATTATCATCAAGCCAGTAAGATAGGGCAAAATAGAAAAACAGCAGGGAGCGAATCATACCAAGCCTGCCCGAATCCCTAAGGATACGGGCAGGAAAACTAGTGTGGAGCCAATCCATGTGGAAGACCTGAGTATTTCAAGGGATCCGCAAATGTACAGAAGAAAGATCCAGAGAGACAGAGCTCCGGACCAGCGGTGGAAGTGAGCGCAGATCATAAGCCTGAGTGCTTGGGTGTAACATAGCATGTTGTGCGAGATAGTGCGCTGACATGTTCGCTTCACGGTAAACGTGGCGACACTCTAATCGATGACGATGAACCAGCATATGTAGCAGTTGAAGGCAGTAGTTTCCATGAATCAATCGTGGGGATGACAATCGAGATATCAGCATCGCACAATCGGACTCAAGTATTACTGATCGGTATAGAGGCAGGAAATACAATAAACCAAAAACCGCAGCCTGTATCTCTGCATGAATTGGTGTACTTGGTGGCAAGCGAAATGAAATTGCTCCCAAACATGTCCCTGTATGATCCCTCAAGATAGCACCACCCGCGCTGTTATGTCTTCCAACAGCCGCATCAGTATTTAGTTTGACTTTGCCAGATGGAGGTAATCTCCATCGCACCATAATGGGACGCGGTTGACGAATCGGTGGAAGCCACGAAAAAGGGTGGCTAGGACCCCGCATGAGCTTAGATCCCCCCAAGGACTTACACCACATTGTTATATCATTCTGAACAGTGAACTTTAAAGAGTGTATTGAAATGGACCGTGAGTCACCATAGGTGAGAGAAGTATAAACACGCCACACGTTATAGACAATGATAGCCGGGACAATGATGCGTAGAGTCCCTAGAAAAGAAGAAAAGGATGATCGATACCACCAGGAGAGTATATATTGATGGAGGTGCAAAGATGTCGGGAGTGGACACTGTAACTCGCTAGCAAAATAGTTCCAGATTGTTCGAATACCCGAGCAGTACAAAAATATATGATCCACAGTAGCTGATGCTTGTTTGCAAAAAGGGCATTGTGAGGGGCATGCCATAAAAAACTTACGAGTATTGTCCTCAAAGGGTAATGCGGAATGAAATATACGCCACAGAAATATCTGGGTGACGGGCGAGTGATGCTTGAACCAAATAAACTTTGCTGAGATAAGTGTAGAGCTGGGGGCTCGACAAATAGCATATGCACTGCGCAACTAAAACTCTCCTGTTGATGTTGGTATCCATGAAAGATGTTCCCCCTGAACCGTCGCATATGTCATACAAGTAGGATGAATCCTACAAATGAGTTTCCACACTGGTGAGTCAGCTAGCCGAGGAAAATAGTCCCCGCGGCGTCCATATTTACTGAACATGTATTTACCCCAAAGGGTATGCTGTTGTTGATAGGACCACCAGATACGACAGTGGTAGGCTCGCTGTAACATATAAAGGTTTCGAATCCCAAGTCCGCCCTCCTCACAGGGTGTTGCAAGCTTCGCCCAAGATACCCAATGATGACGTTGGCCCCAATAAAACTTCGCCATTTTGCTGTGAATTATCTTAATGACCGATTTAGGCAGGCCCCCTGCTGCTAGAATATGTAGTGGTAGCGAAGATATAACGGAACGCAACAAGACAAGGCGACCCGCAGAAGATAACAATTTAGAGTGCCAACCTTGAAGTCGATCGTCTATATGCTGCAATAATGAAACACAATATCGTGGCCGATTGACGCCCTTATGCAAATACGACCCCAAATATTTAAATGGAAGATGGGATTCACGCATGCCCGTAATAGTAGCATAAACACGCCGCTGTTGTGACGTATACGGTCGTGTGTGTGTATATATATATGTACATACTATTGCATATTAAACTCATTCCGACATATATATTCTGAATCCATACTTTCTAATATGTTTGTATATATTCTCCCATTTATACAACATTTTCCTATGGTTTGCTGTATGTTAACACATATAAAGGGAAGTACGGGCAGTACCGTCCAGGCATTTTATTAATATATGCTCCCTCACTTGTGGTGGAGGAATACTGTGGTTACAGTAATGCTCCTAGCTATAGAGGGAGACTCTCCCAAAATAAACAGAAAAGATAAAGGAACGTGCATAAAATCCTTAAAATACAAGACAACGATAAACGATAAATGGAAAAATTTGCAAAAAAACGATCTAGTCTAATGTGAAGAGAGGTGGCGCAGGGCCTGGAAAAGGGGAGCAGATATAGACGTGGACAAGCCTTTAAAGCAAGAAGCCAACGTCGTTGATTGATGATGTACCTCAGAAAACCAAACATGCAAATTGTTACGTATGTGAAATGCTTAATAAATCCAAAACAAGGTGCATGGAAAAACACAATTGAATACCCAGGTTGCCCGTAGCTAAGATAGGTGCAGGCAACACTTATTGTAATCCATTCCAGCGGGTGTCGGCTAGAGTGCAGTCATTGATGGACCCAGTTGGGAGTATCAAGATCCTCTGATGCAGGCGAGAAAGTATATGATTGCTGTATCCATATGACCGTTATGAACGAACGCATGTTGTATCAATATCCGTCTGCAAGCTACCATGTGCCAACGGGGGAAGATCCGAGAGACTGTTAAATATACACTTTTGCCGCCACATGGATCCATTTTGTGCTAGAAAATATGCTATCGAATTATCCTTTCGGGGTACATATGATAGTGTGGCTCGAGTGAGGTGCAAAAATAGTTTCAGATTTTCATAATCCATGCCCAATCGTGTTGAAAGTGTGACCGAGTCTTTAATCAAAGTTAACAAAGGCAGTCTATCTCAATATGTAGAGCAAAGTAACCTGTCGCAAATAAATAAGTAAGAATAGCAGAGCCTGCAACTCTGCATGTATTGGCGACAATACCGGCAGAGGAAAACAAATGGCCTAGATTAGTTGGCCTTCCGCATTACGCAGGACCGCCCCTCGAAGGCCTACAACAACATCTATATTAAGCTTTAGCTTGAGGTAATCTCCATCGAATAATTCATACCTGTATGGAACGTAAAGGAGGCGAATAATGTACATCTAGTAAAGTCTAAAACGAAGCAGCAAATTTACATCCAGAGATAAATGAACGCCATGAAAAAACTCCAACTAGAATACGCTCCCGAAGGTGAGATAATAAAAAACCATCTCCCCCAAATTGAATAGCTGCATTTTTTTCCAGATGGCCTAAGAAGCAAGCAATGGAACCACCACGGAGAGCTGGCCGGTCATAGTGGTGGTGTGTGCTTGGCGCCACCACCTGCGTAAATACTGTCTGAAAGACAACTCAGTGGGAGGGGGTCCACAGAATACTAAAGATAGGTGAATCCATATTGTCTGGATCACTAGACAGACATAGAAAATATGATTCTGCACCGCTGACTTGCAGCGGCAAAAAACACAGCATATAGGAAAAGCCACAAGCCAGGCATAAGTATTATCCAGCATAGGAAGGCCATCGTACCATAATCTCCATAAAAACACTTGGACCTCAGTAGGAATACCTTTCCACCAGATATATCGGGCTAATGGAAAGTGGATTCCCAGCAGACGACAGGATTCATGCGCACTTCGGAGACTAAATTGCACATACACATCATCTGACCAAGATAGACTGTCATGGGTGTCTTGAACACGCATGGCACAAAAAGAATGAATACGACAT
The DNA here is from genome assembly GCA_036186865.1 of Eustoma russellianum. Taxonomy (NCBI): domain Eukaryota; kingdom Viridiplantae; phylum Streptophyta; class Magnoliopsida; order Gentianales; family Gentianaceae; genus Eustoma; species Eustoma russellianum. The sequence goes on from AP025061.1 coordinate 11,815,045, forward strand.
AATCTCTTCCAATCAGAGAAATCATAAATAAATGCTCGCAACTCATGTCGAGTTCCGTACTTCTGCCTAAGATATTGTGCCCAAATTGAATTCGATGTCTGATATGTCCACCACAACGTATACTCGTAGGCCTTTTGTAATGTTTGTAGATTGCAAATTCCCAAACCCCCCTCTGTCTTTGGATAACATATAGTGGTCCATACCCGCCAATGATACCGCTGCCTCCATTAAAAATTGGACATTTTCCGATTCAATTCTGCTATCACAATTTTGAGGAGCCTTGTGGTAGCCATAATATGCAAAGGCATAGCGGAGAGAAGCGACTGAATAAGTGTCAATCTACTTGCCATACTTAAGAGACGCTGAGACCAACCTGCCAATCGAGCATCAAAATGATCAAGCAATGTTGTACAATATTGAGCGCGATTAATACCTTTAGAGAGATATGAGCCCAAATGTTTTATTGGTAGTGCAGAAATCCGCATGCCTAGAGCCGCAGCCACACGTTGAGAAGAGACACTACCACCGACCACTAACTGACTTTTGCGATAATTAACTAATTGCCTCGAAACCCAATAACATTGCTCCAGAAATGTCTTGAACGTTTGCAAATTGACAATAGTACTATTCAAAAAGATCAACAAGTCATCCACAAAGCTAAGATGTGAAACCACTGGAGCTCGACCACTCTTGAAACCCCTTAAGCTGACAGTCTAGAATAAAGCTGTTAGTCCACTAGAGAATGCCTCATACGCTGGAATAAATAGTATGGGTGACAAGGGATCACCTTGTTTCACCCCTCTGGATGGCCAAAAGAAACCGTAAGGTTTGCCATTAATTAACACAGAACAATGTGTAGAGTCAAAATTATTCATGATGAGTCGGAAAAACCGAGATTGGAAACCAAAACGCAGAAGTAACCGCTCTAGATACAACAAGGATACTCGATCAAATGCCTTGGCCATACCCAGCTTAAGCATCTCATAACACAATAGATTGTTTACGAGGACTTACCTTCTTATTATTCAAAATGTTTTCACCTGGACATGTTGTAGCCTGTTGCAGAAAGCAAGATATTCCTAAAAAGCAGGCACTCGCTATACAGTCCTCTCCTTTTGCCCATGATGCTGATCCTATGTACAGAGAACAACGTTGCATGCCTAAAAAGCCACAGCAAGGCACCCCTGTGGATCAGCCTGCAACTGCTTTGGTTCCTCTGATTGCCACTGAGGCTGCACTGCATGATGCGTCCCTCCTTCCATCGCCTGGCTTGGGTCATCCTCCTTCTATTTCCTATGCATAGGATATCTCTCGTTTACGTAGGATTGATGACAGTATGATTCATGACTTGCCTGCTACGGCGAAGGCCTTGTCTATTTCGGATGGAGAGTTAGATACTGGTCTGCATTCCAGGAGTGCTTGTTTGGATGATACGGACGAGGTTTTATTGGATTATATTCACACTCAGATAAAGCAGATTTTGTTTGATATTATGGTAGGACCTATATCTCCGCCAGGTCCTAGTCCTAGGGTTTTAGAGGGGTTTCGGATTCCACCTAAGTTATTGCGTCGGAATCCAAAAGCCCACCCTCCTTTCTCACCACATTTTACTCATTCTCGTGCCGCTGTATGTCTAATTCATTTGATATATTGTCTCAATGAAGTTGCTTCTATGGAATGTTTCTGGTATTCGTACCTCTAATCATCGTGTGTTATCTTTAATTCGTCGCTATCTGTTGCACCCAACAAAAATCGTACTGTATTTGAGACTCGTATAAAGGGGGTTAATGAAATGTTGGATATTGCAAATGCATTTTTATTAGGTTTTATTAACTCTTCCTTATTTACATTTCCTTAAAGTGAATACTATAAGAAATAGTATACTCCTCCAAGTATGTATTATGAAGCATGTGAAAAGACAATTTTGCCCTTACAAGATTTGACAAAATTCGGCCACAAGGGTCTTAAAAGAACTCTAGAAGATTCTTCCCTTTTATAAGAATAGTAGCCTTAATGGTCACCTTAAAAGCAAGCCACAGAAGGCCTACACAAAAATTAAGTATCCTACTAATGTGTTTAAAAAGGATTAAGGGAAAAGTTCTTCCACTTTCCCTCCCCTAACCGCCGGCTAAGTATACAGTAAAGCTCATGAGACTACTTTTAATTTAGTGCTCCAACTAGTCCCTTTATGGTCTCTTAAAGAAATTCAAAAAGGGGCTCACACATAAATTGAAGTAGGGTATTTTTCCAAGGCTTAAGATTTTCTCCATTTCTTTCTTTAAAACCCGGATGCACCATAGGGAGAATCCATGGAATCATTTTCATCATAATAGTACAACTAACCACTTTAATTGGGACAACTTTTCTAATTATCAACAATAGGCAATACAAGAATAAGGAAGCCTATGGAATGCCCCCCACCGCCGGATTCCTATGGCTAATCCATGGTAACCCCTAACCAAACTTAGTTACTTTTCTAACCATCCTAAAAAATAACTTAAGGAGTAATTAGGGGGTAAAAGCAACTAAGGTGTAAATGAGCCTACCATACTCCCCTTAACCTCCGGTTACCCTACTAACATTAACCCATGAAGACTTCATCAACCACCTTGGTTATTTTTCTTTACCCCACCTCAAAAAGTAACTCAATGTCGTAAATGGTGTAAGACAACAATTATGGTGCCCATGCAAATGAAAGGTATTCTCGTCCTTCCTTAAGGATTCCAACGGCTACACCCCTTAGCATTAGAAGAAAACCATCTCAAAAGATCCTAGAAGCTTCCTCCATATTCAACACTCAAACCACTCAAGAGCTCACCTAAGCAAAACATCCAAGACTCCTTACATACTTGGGCAAACACTCCATCACCTTCTCTCACACGGCTAGCCTTGGACTAAGGAGATCCAAGAACCATCTTGAAGATTCAAGTTTCATCTAGGTAAGTTACATCTTAGATTTTAGAGTAGTGTCCATTTTCTCTAATAGTAAATCTTACATTTTGGTTCTCTTCTTGCCAAAACCGTGACCTTCAATGGTAACTAGAGGGAGATTCTTCAAGCTACTGAGGGGAGCTAACATCTTGGTGGGTTGAATCTATTTCTATCTCCATTTAAGCTCCATTTTGGTAAGGGAATCCTAATCTCAATCTAGTTGTTTCTTCATTCAAAACAGTAGCTAATATCCATCTCTCTCCCCTCCCCCAAAACCTTGTGCTATGTGTCAAAGTTGGAAGAAAGATTCAACCTTTTTCAACCAAGACTCAAGATAAGGGAATTTCTTAATCAAAGAGGCAAGTACACTCTAAGCAACCTTGGCTTATTTGTGAAGTATATGCTTGAATGACTAGTCTCTCTAAGATGTGAATGTTAGTTGAATGTTCTAAGTACTATGCATGAGAACTTGGTGATTTTAAAGAAAAAGGTGTTGTCTTGATGTATGGTTTACTACATGTTTATGTTTGTGCTCAAACCAAAATATGACATGACACCCACTATGTGCAAAGAATGGGCTGTTATGACAAGAGTTGGAGGAATGAGTTAATCTTGTTGAGAATGGACCACGCGAAGTGTGAAATGCATGGAGATGGCGTGTGATATGCATAAAATGGCGAGACTGTGTGGTTGTGAGTTATGTGTAGCCTAAATATTACTATAATCTGGAAATGATTATGTCAAAATATGTATTTAATGGTTAGTAAGCCATTTTAGAGAAATATGGTTATTAGGAAAGTAATGGACAAGATAAAATGATAAAAGGAAACTACTGGAGCTGGACAGTTTTAAGTGGTGTATTATATGGTCTGAAAAGGAACCCTAGGAACGTGCAATTTAGCTACATTTTGGCAGGATGGTAGCCTTATATGTTTAGTAAAAGTGAGAGGTGGAATTTTGGTAAAAGGACTTCCGGTTTGCCTTTGATAAATTTTTTAGTAGGAGTAGGTCACTGCCGTTCTAGTAAATACCTTAACCTAGAAAGAAAATTATTTGACCCCCTTAAGTATATTGGATTGCCTTGAACATTTTACAGTACTTACATAAGACATAGAGGAGTATGTTCATGGGAGGAAGTTGCTTGAAATTACTGTTTTTACGGGGTAACAATTAAGGGGAATTCCTAATACAAAATCTGAAAAACAGGGCCATAGGGTATAGTGTTTGTTGAGGCCTTAATCTTATTTAATTGGGCTTGTATGTGATGTTGGGCCTTTAAATATTACTTCTAGTGTATTGGATATGTTACCAGGTTTTATCCTTAATTGGACAAGGCCTTACGGCCCATTAAACTAAGGTAAGAACGGGTACAGCATTGCTGGACTCAGCAGTACCCTTTTTGTCAATTAATGATTTGATGGTTTTATCTACCTCGTAATGTTACAGAATTTTTATTGCATGTAGATAAGGCTTCATTATGCATACGTGTGGCATAAGTTTATGAAAATAGGCCCTAAATTGATGATTGGTGGCCGCATGAACAGAGTGTTAATGCTGGAATATTTTCCAGCTTAAGGGACAAGCCCGTATATGTCTTGTGTGATGTATTTAGTCATGAATTGTCCGTTGCACATCATGCATTGCGTTGTCTCCATTTACATGATTCATAAGACTGATTTTTATGACAAAGAAATAAAGAAAAGCTCTTTTTGAAAGAAAGATTTCAGTTTTTGAAAGAACGACTCCTATTGGTACCATAACTTCCTGGCCAGCATGACCTACTCCAGATCTGGGGATAATTGATCTGATGATGATTATGACCGTTTAGGTCCGAAGACAATAGACATGATGATGATTATGACCGTTCAGGCCCGGAGAGAATAAACCTGATGATGACGATTTATGACCGTTCAGGCCCGGAGAGAATAGACCTGATTACGATGATTGACTGTATGACTGTTTTTGGATCCGGAAATAATAGATCCTAGGGAATGATATGACCGCCTTAGATCCGGAGATAATAGATCTGAACACTAGCTATTCTCATTTTGTTTACGATGATGTTTTGAAAGAAAGAATGAACGAATTTATGCTCATCTTATCATGCTGCATGACATGTGCATATTTATGCATGCTGCATCTAATAGCAAGTCGAATGCTATGTGTACTATTTCTTAGGTTACAACCTTATTATATACGGTCACTTAAGTTATGATTTTATTGTCGCATAGGCTACGATCTTAAATTCTTTTGACGACCAATGGATTGAAGGTCAGGTATGTGGAAAATCCAAATTGTTGGGATTTGGTTCTTGTGTATACTTTCCATTTAATTCTTGATTGTTTATCGTTTACTTGCTGGTGACTTTGTCACTCACCCCTTATTTTTCCTCCCAGAGCCTGCAGGAAACGGGGTAGAGTGGATTGACGATGAGCCTAGAGTTCAGTACCCGTAGACGAGAGAGAGGATGGCAGCTTAAGGAATTTATCTTGATGGTTTATGTTTGATGGACTTATGTTGGAACAAACAATTCGGATTTCTCTTTTTATTTTGTGGACATGGTTGTAGACGTTATATCGAATAATTCGTAATGTTTTATTTAAAAGTTTTTATTCTGCCTAAGTTTTGCTTACCTGTTGATATGTAGGCATGATAGTCCATAAATTTTGTTATGGACTATGACATGTTATGCATTGACGCCTGGTACTCTCCGTAGTGAAGTACAGCAGGTGCACCGTATTCGAGCAGGTCAGGTACGGGGCGCTACATTATCACTTGCATACGCTGGTTATTATTGAGCCGAAGGCTTGAGCCTCGTCTTTGGTTTCTTATCGTTTGTCATTTTGTTTCTCACAAGTTGTATCTATCTGTGATGATCATATTTGGGTGTTTTGATGTGATTCTGTGTTTGCATTAGAGGATACTCAGGTGGATGGCCAGAATTATTCGCTTAAATATAAATGGTTAGCTTCTGGTGACTCATTTTGGTGTACATTTGTCTATGGACTACATTCTATGGTGGCTCGCTGGCCTCTATGGGCGGATTGACTTTATTTTCATACTTCATTGGATATATCTTGGCTTGTGGGCGGTGACTTCAATACATTCTTGTCTTTAGATGAGCATAAGGGCCGTTCCACACCCTCACTGTGCTCTTTGCAGGATTTTAGTAATTGTGTTACACCTTGCTCTTTTCAGTCCATTCATTCCAAGGTTCTTTATTCACTTGGTGTGATGGTCGTGGTTTAGGACGGGTTTGGAGGCGACTGGATAGATTCCTATGTTCTCAATCCTTTTATGACCTTTTGCGGTGGTTCATTATCAACATCTTATTTAGGCTACATCGCACCATTCACCTCTTTTTCTTTAGTGTTTCCCTGAGACTTCGGCAGGGGGTTCCTTTTTCGATATTTGGATGTCTGGACTACCCATCCTGATTTTGATAGCTTTGTTCAGCATCATTTGCGGTCATTTCCTACAGTGGGGCATGTTGGGTTTTTATGCTAAGCTAAGGCAGTTAAAGACGCAACTATGGCGTTGGAATCACAATGTATTTCGTAATATCTTTGACGTCGTTGCCCTTGCGGAGATGGAGGTTACTCAAAGTGAGAGAGATTATGATACCAATCTGTCTGATAGCACATGTGTGGAGTATTATCGGAGTGCAGCTTTATTATGTTTGGTTCAATCACGGGCCTTTCTTTTTTGGAATCAAAAGGCGAATATTAAGTGGCTTCGTGAGGGCAATGTTAATACAGCCTTCTATCACCAGACGGTAAAGGATCGCCGGAGACGCCAGTCCATCCGTAATATTATTCGGATAGATGGGGTGGAATGTCACACGGTCCCCGACATTGAAATGGAGGCTATTTGATTTTATATTGGATTATTCTCTGCTGACATTACTACTCTCTCTATGTAGCGCCCCGCCTGAAACTAAGGTCTCGGCATGGTGCACCCACCGTACACTGCTACAAGTAGTACAAGACGTCGATACTATACATGTGCATGTCGACATGAATACTAACTCGATAAGCGGAAGCATCATAATATAAACAAATCATCACTGACATATGATACAATTCCTCATTTAACCCGTATAAGTCACAATATACAGAGTACTGATATCTTCTAAAATACATCATGAGCCAAGGCCTAACATCTTCAAAGCTAATCTCTCGGTACCTTTCTTCGCAATCAGCGGTCCATCTAGCCTATCCTCAACAAACCTGTATAATGGTACCTGTTATCTGTAAAGTGATAAGGCAAGTATGAGCGATAGCCAACTTTTAATCGTTCAGCAAGTAATCTTACTAGATACATCATGTGGATCATACATAGGAAGAGGGGTACGAAATACTGGAACATAACCATGAACAAAATAAAGCGCATCTCCATTATAATTAAAAGAGGCATGGTACGAATATAAACCAAAACATGAAAGTTTACATCGTACCATAGAAATCATAACTGTCTACCATAGTCCGTTCCTACATACTTGTCCATACTTACGTTATAATCCATGCTGAGGTCATATCTTATAGCCGTTACATTTTCATATATAGTCTTTCTCAATCAACTTAAGGACAATAAACCTACAGATATCTTAACCATATCTTAAGGTTTGGTTCGCAAGTACTGGCGTCAATCACATAATTTAATTCGTAGACAAGAATACGAAGCTTCAGAAAGTTATACTGAACATCTACTTAACCTACTAAAAACTCGTCTATGTCTACAGCTTATTCTCTCGATTCTCATTCTATACTGCACATCAACTCTATCTCTAGTGTAAGGATGCAATGATGATTCATATGATTCTAATGCATAGCTATTTAACTTGAGAAGAAAAATATATTTGTAAACTGTAAAATAAGTGATGGCCATCCTACGTAAGAAAAACAATATCAACGGTGACCAAAAAGATTCCCCAAATATTCACATATACCACTAATACGCTCATCGTAGGTATATGTGTCTAATGGTGACTCGTACTGCCGGTGGTCTTAGAATCGCCCGCCTGATGAACATACGGCGCATAACGTATACTATAAAATCATCAAAATGGTGACTCGTATGGCTAGTGATCTCAGGAATCGCTCGCCTGATGAACATACGGCGCATAACGTATACTATAAATCATCGGAGAGTCCAAGTCCGCTCACGAGGGTACTCACACAACTCATAACTGTAACATAAGCTGTGTCTCTTGGAATCTTCCATCCTGCTGATACGGTTTGTTACGTGAAATCTATTCTTTCTGAAACATATTGGAAAAAATCGCTTGAAAACATGTGATGTCATAAACTGTCCGTACACAGTACTATTACTGAAACCATAAGCTGTTCGTACACAGCAAAATTATAATCATATCGCAACTTTTAAACATTTCATATGATGCAACATGTATGCAAATGAATATGTTTCTATTCTATATCACATATATAAATACTCCGATCATACTCATTTCATCATATTCTTAGAGTCTCTACATATCTAACTTAATCTATAACCTAAGTCATGAACTTGTAGGATCTGAAAGACAACCACTAGAAGGGGGGGTTGAATAGATGGTGCGGAAAATATGGTTTTTAAAATTTCTTGAAACCTAACCAATTCAAGTTCTGAAAACAGATTCTGTTTTCAGGACCTGTTTTATAAAACTAGGTTAGAGGTCTCCAAAAATTATGAAATTTTGAGAGAACTTAGCCTCAGATGTTATGAGGGTCTCCTAAAAATTTCAAATTAAAATTCAACCTTTAACCCCTTCAAAAACCGTTGGTACTCAGATTGTGCAAATCTGCCAGAAACGGTAGATGGTTTTGAAAAATTCATTCCTATTTGTGTGAACGTCCAAATGATCTGAAAATTTGACCAATTACTCTTATATACTATATTTAAATGGGTTGAAACAGGTTTGGAAAATTCTTTTGGGAAGTAGGTCAAATACAATCAAAGTCTCAACCTTTGCAAGTCTGAAAATCAGACTGCACTAGTCTCAGAACTTTTGATGTTTGACTGACTTATACTTATCCAAAAGGGTTGAAACTTGTGCCAAATTAACCCTAGAACGTGTAAGTATGTTTCTGGAAATTTTTATAATTTTTGGAAATCGTTTACTATTTTTACGAACGTGAACAAAACGGATAAACAGTGCAGAAACTGAAAAGTAAATGCTGAAAGTAAATTGCACCGAGATTTTTATACTGGTTCGGTTATAAACAACCTACTCCAGTCTTCAAGGAACACCTTCCTTGGTTCACACTATTCACACACACAACACACCTTACCACAGAGTTGATAGAGTTACACCTTAACTCCAACCCTTTACAAACCTTGTATTGCTAGTACAATTTGCACGAACACCACCACCTTGCTAGAATGAAGATTGATCACACCTTGATCAATCTTTTACAAAGATGAATGAATGGTGGTTTATATGAAGCCTATTCAAGATTGGAAGATGTAAAGAACAATAGGATTTTTACAAGAAAGGAGAAAGAAAGAAGATGTAGGAGAAGAAGAGCTTGGCAATTTGATCACTTTGGAATGCAATTCTTGTTGTTGTTTTTGTTTGCTCTCCTCTTCTTTCTTTTAACCTTGCAGCCGTCCCCCTATAGGCCTTCTCCCCTGTTGAAAATTTCCTTTTAAGTGCTTGAGAGAGTGTAAGACATCATGGTGACAATGCCTTGCTTACTTGGCATCATTCTATTGGATCATCATTTAGTCTTCGCTTACTTGGTACCTCTTTATTGGCTCAATGTTGTCATCAAGATGACATGGAAGTAATCTGAAATAAACACTCAAATATGTGCCAAAAATCAACCATAAATTCCTACCATAAATCAAAAATTTCATCATAAATTGCAAGACAAAAAATCTCCCATTTTGTCATGCTAAATTTCGGCCACTTACACTCCTTGCCATGCTGAATTTTTCAGCATGTGCAACCTTCCATTTCTTTCTAAATAATACCAATTATTCTTTGATTTTTCATCATAAAAATGAATCAACAATACATGGTAAGTCTTGCTATCAATTGAGAAATGAACTTGGACACAAAAGAGGCTTAAAATTCGTCCATCCCCCTTGTACACATGCTGAAAAAATTTTCAGCATGTGATATGTAGAATATCCCCTTTTTTTTCTTATTTATTATATTCAAAACATTACCATATCTTCTTCCAATTTATCACCTAATAAAAGATGACAAAATATGTCACATTAAACACATAAAATTCAGCCACCTTGGTTCAACATGCTGAAATTTTCAGCATGTGACATAAGTGAGACATATTTGAATTCTTACCATTTGTGGCTTTTCTCTTTAATTCACCAACCATGTATGATTGATCCTTGACCAATCAATATGCCAACAAGGCTCCACATGTGCTCCATCTCAGCTGTATGTGCGTTGGAAGATGTATATACATGTGCTGAAATTTATTTTTGTTAACTTTGTAAAATAGTGCACATTTAATAATACACACATGTAAGTTTCCAATCAACCCTTAATTTAATTTTCTAGAACACTTTAAGATGTATATCATATGTAAAAAGTGTCTAGATACGTGTCACATGATGTACAAGAAAAAACGTTCCATGTTATGTTCGTAGAAAACCGAATTTTCGATATTTATCGATTACCCGATTTTTCTCTAATTTAAATTCCAACTTTTGCACATGTTATATATATTATGTTATACATAATATATATAATATATACTTTAAATCTCAGAACTTGACTGGTTTAAAGTGGTACCATTAACATGTGACAAAATTAAATTTGGAACCTTCACATTTTGGCCTTAATGTGGAGTAATTTGTGTGTGCCAACATGGAAAGTATTTTTGGCTGATTATATCATGTATGACACGAAAATATCATCATATTTGATGTATATTGGCTGTCCATTTATTTATGGCAAGTACGTGACACGTTGGCGAAGTTTCGGTATTCGCCCGATACGACAAATTTCGGTTTAGAACCTTTTATCGTGTCGTATTCAATTTGTCATCACCATATCTTATATCATATGATATAAGACCTGAATATACTCATAAATATGAGTTAAGTATAGTGGTGTGGCGTTAACGTACGTACGTAAGATATATAACGTGTCGGTAGTACGTTGGAATACATGTGTATGTGCCTTTAAAAATATCTGAAAATATATGGTGTATATATATATATGGCGTGTGTATCATTAAAGAGGAGAGGAGGAGAAAACTTTCCTTCCTTAGCCTTGTTTCCTTTGTGCCTTTTCCAAATGAATCTTCCTTTAATGAACTACTTAGTTTATTAAACTAAGTACTTCACTTAATGAACTAATTTAGTTCATTAATGGTGACACCTGAAAATAGTATAAACACAACAAATGTTTGCCATATGATGTAAGCTTTAATGCTTCATGGCTCGTTAGTATGGCGACATAATATATAAGCTAAATAAGGCAAGTAATGGCAAGTTATCATGCATACATGTACACATTTATGCACGTTTATATATATGTATATATATGCATTCAAATTTCTTATTTTAAAATCACTCAAACCCTCTTATTTCTACAGAACTTTCTCTCTTCCACATACGTATGAATTAAAATCCCTCAGTTAACATACTTTACTATATAATCTCATATATAACCTACCTAACTTAACCATATTTCTTATCACAATCTATTTTACATTTCTTTATAGTCATAACTATGCACAAAGTGATTTATACGTAAAACCGTATTTATGCATATAATAACCGCATATACATATAAATACATATCCATAAGTGTCCTTTAAATTCTTTACATCTCATGTCTTCTACTTATACTTTGAATTCATATTTATTCTCACTATATGTAAAATCATTCCATCAACATCATATCTTTTAATTCATTATAAATAACATATCAAATCCAATGATGGATTTTATTCATATAACGTAAATAAGGTATGTAAATCATATGTTGGCAAAAATTTGTATATAATATACTTTAAATATAACTACTCACTTGTAATAACCCTTTTTCATGTCTTAACTTATGTAATATATATATATATATGTATGTATGTATGTATGTATGTATTAAGAAAGTATATTTAATAATTTTTCCTTTAAATAAAAGTCCTATGGCCGAATTACTTTATACATATATATATACTTGTATAAATCTTTATACAGTTTACATATTTAAATGTATAATATTGAAAATAATCATTTTTCATATCTTAACTTATATACTAGTCATATATGTATTCATAAAGTGTATTTTTAAACTATTATCATTTAAATACACTTTCATGAAGCTAAAGTCATTTAGGCCACACATACATATATATGGGCCGAGATATATGTATATATAATATATATAACCTTACAAAATTCTTTTCTTGTTTATCCTTTTTGTTTATTTTCTAATTTGATATTTATGCCAACTTTATACACTTTTGTTTTCATCATCAAAATAGCTTATACATTATCATAAATTACATATATACATATGAAATCTTGAAGGCCATAAAATAAAGTAAACATCTCCCAAAACTTTTCCTTGGTCATGTGTGTGTATATACACATTATATTTTCATCATTACTAAATAAACTATTTTGTTCTAAAAAGAACCTCTCTTGGACATATATATATATATATATATATATATATATATATATATATATATATAAGGAAAACCTCACTTTTGGTGGAGGAAAACCTTATTACATCAAAGAGTCAGCGTAAGAATAAAGTGAATGCAAAACGGTGATGATTTGCAGTCTCCAATCATATATGATATGCCGCATTAAAACCTTGCCAAGTAAAACCACCCTCGTGGATAAAACCTTGGCGAAGGAAAAAGCGTACATATTTATATAATTGGAGTGTCGATATGGAAAAAGAGCTAGCCTACTATACAAAAAATATGTCGAGCATGCTCCGCCAATAAAGTATCCAGCGCTGAAGTCCGCATAGGATGGGTTGTCTCGGCCGTGGAAAACATAAAGACCACCGTGATAAGGTTTTCAATCCATGCACATGTGAAGATAAAGGCTAAGTGAAAAAGAGATACGAAGCATAACGAAAACAGTAAGACCAATAGAGTGCAGAGCATACCGAGTCTGCCTGCACCCCACAAGGTACAGGCAGAATGATGAGATGAATGCCAATCCATATGGAAGACGTGAAAGATCAGGGGATGCGCAAGTTTGCTGATGTCAGATCCAATAATATGGAGCCACGAACTAATGGGTGGAAGAGTGTGGGTATTGTAAAATTGTGTTCGAGGATTCAACATTGAATGTTGAGCAAGGTAGTGTGCAGCCATTATATATATATAATGTCTATATATATATATATATGTAATACATATATGCATATATATATATATATATGTATATATATATATGTATATATATATATGTATATGTATAGTACTTCTGGCAAAATTTGTCGGCGCCGCCGATATCGATTTGCGGCGTCTGCCGCCGCTGTTGCTGCCGGAGTATAACTCTCATTTTCACCGGCATCTCTTTCAGCATATATTACTATTAATTGATTACATTGCTTTGATTATTTTGATCGGTTCGCTCATTCCCCGGCGATCATCATGACTACACCAGCGCCGACCTTCGCAGACATTGTCACCGGTCCTTCTTCGGCTCAAACCATCAACATTTCACCCAAAACTGTTTCTCGATACAAAGGTATTCCTTTAATCTTGTTTTCAGATTCGGAAATTGATGACCTTGCTGCTCCTTTCAAATATTCATTGGTGGGTACTTTTTGGCATGGGAGACCTCCATTGAAGGTGATTAGAGATGTTTTTGAGAAAATCGGTTTTCATCAAGATCTTCGGATAACTCTTATTGATCAGGCGCATATACTGCTAAATTTTACCAATGAAGCAGATTATTTACGATGCTTTTATCGACGATCATGGCTTATTTCTGGATGTCATATGCGTATAACAAAATGGACGGTTGATTTTGATCCATCAACGGATGTGCCAATAGTTCCGGTTTGGATAGCCTTGTCTGGTCTTCCCATCCATCTTCATCGCAAAGAGGCATTGTTTGAGATTGTTAAACCCATAGGATGTCCAATCAAACTTGATGTTGCAACAACAGATGGTCTGCGACCTTCGGTTGCTCGTGTATGTGTGGAAGTCGATGTTTCGAAAGACTTACCGCAAAAGATCTATCTCCAAGCGAAGGGCCGGTTTATATTGCAAACCATAATTTATGAAGACTTGCCTTTGTTTTGTACCTCCTGCCGGTGTTTAGGTCATGCAGTTGCGTCATGCACACCACCGTCAGAGTCCGTCATACCACCTCCCCTTCCGCCACCTCCGCGGCGTCAACCAGCTCAGCGCTGAACTCCGGTTAAGAAGCGCCCCCCTGCGCAGCAAGATCTTCCAGAGACTACTCCACCATCGTCTGACACACAGCTCCTCCGCGATCCCTCACTCCAGATGCAGCTCCTATCGCAGATACTCTCGACGAGCCAGTGGAGCCTCAGCGTGATAATCAGGATTCTGGGGATATAGGACATTCGTCGGATAATGATTTACCAGAGACAGATACTCAAGAGATACCTACTGTTCCAGAAGAGGTTGCCTGCCGCATCCAGCTGTTACCTCCTTCGCCTGACATGGACACTTTAATCTCTCGCCTACAAGATTCCACAGAAGAATTTATACAGGTGGTTCCTCGTAGAAAACGGTGAGCTAAGAAGGATCTTCCTCCACTGCCTCAATCATCTATTCTTACGCGCAGTGCATCACATGCGATACAGGGAAGTGACTCTACACTTTTACAATGAATATTATGATATGGAACATCAGAGGCTTAAGGGCCTCAAAACCACGTCTGCATCAATTAATTCATGAGCATCGGTTAAACATACTTGTTATTATAGAACCTAAACATACATCAGTCACTATTTCTCGTTATGCTTTGGAGTTTGGCTTTTCTAATTCATATGCATCGTCTTCTGAGCGTATTTGGTTTTTCTGGCGTGACTCTCACTTTGAGCTGGTCACAGTGCAGGATGAAGAACAGGTGGTACACTTTACTTTGATATATCGGCCTCTACAGTATACTTTTGTTTTGTCGGCAGTATATGGCAATCATACCCCATCTCTACGTCGATCTTTATGGGCTTCTTTATGCACTTTCTCTGCGACTACAGTATTGCCTTGGGTTCTCGGTGGTGATTTTAATACATTCCGATCTCTATCCGATCATGAAGGACGTTTGCGACCATCCTTATCTGTTTTACAAGATTTCAATGATTGTATAGAGTCATGTGCTTTGATGTCACCACCGTTCCAGGGCTCTAGATTCACCTGGTCCGATGGTCGCGGTCTCGGTCGGGTTCGCCGGCGTCTAGATTGGTTGTTTCTGAATACTGATTTCCATGATAAATTTGAAGATATTCAACTTACACATCTTCCCAGAATTACTTCAGATCATACCCCGTTGTTGCTCAAATGCCGAACCATTGCAGCTTCATCTCATCGTTCATTCCGCTTTTTGGACTCTTGGCTTCTCCATCCAGATTTCTATACTTACATGCGAGATGCATGGGCTTCATATCCTACAACGGGTGGTATGCATGGCTTCTATATAAAGTTATTTAAGTTCAAAAAGTATGTGCAACAATGGAATAAAGATATATTCGGGAATATTTTCTCTAGAGTTCAACAGGCTGAAGTTCTCCTTACTCGTGTGGAAGAACGTTGGGAAATGCAACCCACAGAGACAAATCGAATGGAGTATAATCATGCTAAGGCCGATTTTCTTCAGGCTTCTTCTTATGAGATGCATTTTTGGAAACAAAAGGCGAGAGTTAGATGGTTAAAGGAGGGAGATGCAAATACTCGTTATTATCATATTATTGTTAAGGGCCGCAGATTAAATCTTCGGATTCAACAAATACAAAGAGCGGATGGCACGATTTGTACAGCCCTTGAAGATATCAACGCAGAAGCTGTGTCCTTTTATACAGCTTTATTTGCACATGAACATGCTGTCAACTGTGAGCAAATTATTCGGAATATTCCAGTACTTGTCTCTGCAGATGATAACTCTGCCCTAACGCAGCTTCCATTACCAGATGAGATAAAAGATGCAGTTTGGCACTTGGACCCCCATAGTGCAGCGGGACCTGATGGTTTTGATGGAAATTTCTATAGATCTTGCTGGTCCATCAGTCATAAGGATGTTGTTTTAGCAGTACAGGAATTCTTACTTGGTGTGCCTCAGCCTAGAGTTATGGCTAGCGCCTTGATCACTTTGATTCCAAAAAAATCCGCTCCTGTAACTTTCAGTGATTATCGTCCAATATGCCTCACTAATTTTATCAGTAAAGTCTGTACCAGAATTGTTGCTAGCTGCCTGTGTAAATTATTGCCAAGACTAATCTCTCCAGAGCAGACAGGCTTTTTACCAGGTACTGACATTTCTATGCAGGTTTTATTAGCTCGTGAAATAATCCATATGCTTGACAGAGGGGGCTCACAGTTATGCCTCAAATTGGATATGATGAAGGCTTTTGATAGAGTTAGCTGGGAATATTTGGAGCTTGTATTCCAAGCGTTCGGGTTCTCAGGATTTTTCACTCGAATAATTTTGAATCACTTGCGGGCTACAACACTAGCGGTGTTAACTAATGGCCAGCCCTCTTCATACTTTCGGCCACATCGGGGGGTTAAACAAGGTGATCCTTTGTCTCCTTTATTATTTATTTTAGCAGCAGAGGGTTTTAGTAGGGGCTTGAAAGCCTTGACAGCTGCAGGAGAGTTGCAGCCTTTTCGCTTGGGCCGCATTCCCTTTACCATTACACATTTAGCATATGCAGACGACTTACTGATATTTCTTCGAGGCACTCAGCGGAATCTCCAACGTTTCCACACATTTCTTACACAATATGAAGTTGCTTCTGGTCAGAAAGTGAACTTTCAGAAAAGCAGTATTATTCCTTCGACTACAGTCACTCCACATCAGAGGCAGACATTTACGAATATTCTGGGTATGCGTCTTTCCAGTCTTCCATTCCGCTATCTTGGCTCTTATTTGCATAAAGGCATTCCACGTTCACAACACTGTGTTACGTTACTGCAACATATTGATGATAGACTTCAAGGGTGGCACTCCAAATTATTATCTACTGCAGGACGCCTAGTCTTGCTTCAATCAGTCATCGCTGCATTACCCATTCACATTATGGCGGGAGGTGGTATACCAAAATCGGTTATTAAGATCATCCATCGTAAGATGGCCACTTTTTATTGGGGTCCTCGACATCATTGGGTCTCCTGGTCTAAGCTTACTAAACCACAGGCAGAGGGAGGAATAGGACTCCGAGATTTGCAGAGTTTACAACAGGCTTTTTGTTGCCGCATCTGGTGGTCATATCATCAGAATTCCACCCTGTGGAGAAAATACATGCATGCAAAATATGGACATCGTCATGATTATCTTCCTCGATTGCCAAACTCTCCTATTTGGAAAATTATATGTCGGATACATCCCTTTTGTTTATTGTACACAGATCGGCAGGGTGACCAGTTATCATGGTTGCCGAATCAGCTGGGGGAATTCTCGCTAAAAAGTGCTTATGAGATATGTAGAACTGCGTCTCCAAAGCTGCTTTCTGCCTCATTTATTTGGTCGAAGCATCATTCTCCGGCCATAAGATTGTTTTTATGGCGTATTTTCAATTCTGCTTTGCCTTTTGAGGATTATATTGGTCACTACATAATGGCTCGACCGACACAATGCCCCTTCTGCAAGAATGAGTCGGCTACGGTGGATCATGTGTTTTTATATTGTCCTTCTGTGCGTTCGATTTGGTGCTATTTTGCAAGTGAGCTACATTGTCCTATTCCCACATCAATACAGCTTCGTCAATATCTTCTCTCATGGTGGTATCGCTCGTCCCTTTCCACACTTATTGGAGTTTATAAAATCGTGATCCCTGCGATAATTGTTCATCGTATCTGGTGTGCTTATGCTTCCCTGATCTATGGCGAAAGCTCACATATCACAGCGTCTTCTCTTCGGTTCTCTGTACAATATGAGATTACTTTGCGGCACAAAAAGATTGCGGGCACTAAGTTGTCTGCTACATCACAGCATATTTTCGGTTGGCTGCCTGCAGTTCGTCCTCCTCGTCTATTGATTGTTCGCTGGATCACGCCACCTACAGGGAGATTGAAATTAAATGTTGACGCAGCTGCGGGTCGAAGTCACGCAGCTGGAGGAGCAATACTACGTGATCACAGGGGATCCTGCATTGGTGCACTTTCCTTTCGCCTCCCTTTAAGCACACCCTTCCAAGCAGAGATTCAAGCAGCAGTTTTTGGGCTCTTTTATTTCTTACCACTCTACCGATCCATCATCCTGGAATCTGATTGCGCCCAATTGATAGACCGGTTGACTCGACAAACCATTGTCCATGGTAATCCACATCTTCAATGGCTACAATCTCTTGTTCATTCACATCGTCTCCCTTGCTATCACGTTTATCGTGAAGCGTACATGTCGGCACATTATTTAGCGCAGCATGCAATGATACACCCATGCACGGAACGTTTTACATCGAACACTCTACCTTCATTGGTCCGTGCGGTGGTCACACTGGATCTTACTTCTGTTAATTTGCGGGTGCCATGACAGCAGTCTTCCATAAGGATTGGCCAGAGTTCCCTTCTACTGCCTGTTACCTTTGAGTGACAGGCAGGCGCGGTATGGTTCAACATACATTACTCTATGTTTCATACTTTATAATTTTCATGTGTAACGTGCCTTTTGTTTCATGGGAGTGTTTTGGATATATCCTCAACTATCTTCTTACTTATCGGGGATGGACAAACTAAGTGGCTGGGTGCATCGCTGCGCACGGTTTGCGCTCATGGTGGATATTTTCGGGCTTCATATGGCGGGATTCTTACCATTGTCGCCTTGGCCTCTTGGTCAAGGCGACTCGGGTATGCATTTTCATACTTGGTTAATGTTTCTTCTTTTGGACACTAATGCTCTATTTATGTCCTATTCCTGTTTGTGCGAGTTTCAAATCACAATGGCGAGCCTTATTCCGGACGTGGACACTACATTTTCAGACCTTATAACGTGGCAGGCACTGGCTATTATTTCTTCCTTGTTGCCTTGGCACTTCAACTGCCAAGATGGCTCCGGTATGTGCTTGCTCTATCAGTCTTTGATTGCTCAATTTCATACTTACATTGACCACTACTCTCTCTGGACGTCTTCTGAGGTTTGGATTTTCAAGTATATTACAAGACAAAGATGCGGCCATCTAAACTCCATCAGCATTTTACTGTACACGCCAATGACATTCAAGGATTTGTACCCCATATTATATTCCCATCATATCAATGACAGTCATATAAATATGTACGCTTTTTCCTTCGCCAAGGTTTTATCCACAAGGGTGGTTTTTCTTTGCAAGGTTTTAATGCGGCATATCATATATGACTGGAGATATGTCATTATTGTTTCGTTATTTCATTATTTCGAGTACTCTGACAATGTAATATGGTTTTCCTTCCTCCGCCAAAAGTGAGGCTTTACATGAATAAATAAATTTCGTTTAAAATATATATATATATATATATATATATATATATATGTATATATATATGTGTATATATATATATATGTATATATATATGTTTTTTGTATGAAAACAGAGATTTTATTAATGAGAAGAAATCCTCACTTATGGCGGAGGAAAACCTTATTACAATCATCAAAGTATGTGAAGAAATACAATAAAGAGGCAATGATAACACATCTCCAGTCGTATATGATATGCCGCATTAAAACCTTGCCAGGAAAAACCACCCTTGTGGATAAAACCCTGGCGAAGGAAAAAGCGTACATATTTATACGGCCTTCATTGATACGTATGTAGTCTATGCTAGAGTACAAATATGTTGCTGCTGCAGTTGGGGATGCATGATATTGGCGCCGGTTGAGTCCACGAAAGGCCTTGTGTGTCCCTATCCAACAAGCTAGTGTTGTCTCCGAAGCCATTCGATGTCGCAACCATGTAGAACGGAAATGATGCGCTGAGTATAACAGAGATAATGTAGAGAATGGAACGTTATAAAAGGAACGAAGGAGGATCATACCGCGCCTGCCAGCACAAATGAATGCGTCGGCAGCCAGTGAAAGAAACGCACAGCCCTGCAATTGTGTGGCAACGAGTCTGCCTGTACTCAATCGAACACAGGCAGATAACATAAAGTATCGCCAATCCAGATGGAAGGCTTGTGCCGAGTAGACATGATGGCAGCAACCCAGAGAAACCGTTGAAAGTATCCACCAAGCGAAGCGTGTGAAGTATAATAACAAAGCATAAGTGCCACTAATGAGTAAAGCAGAGCAGTAGAATAATGGGTTAGGAAACGTACCGCGCCTGCCCGTAACTGTGACGATACGGGCAGCTAAAAATAGTACACGCCAATCCATGAGGAAGACATATTATCAGCCTACGCGTAGGTGAGGTGATGCGAGATCAAGGAGAACTGTGGCACGCACTATCGAGGGTAGATTATTAGTGCCGAAATATCCTGTCTCTGGGTGAAGCATGGCATGCTGAGCTAATGAGTGGGCTGCCATATTTGCTTCTCGGCATGTATGCGTGATATCCAATCCAGTCGAATGTAGGAGCGAATGCAGTAGGTGCAGATGAAAATTGCCATGTATGCGTTGTGTGGCTCGAAGTCTCATGACCAAGTGTTCACAATCGGTTTCTACCAGCAGTGAGCGGAAAAGTGGTAAAAAGTACAAGAGACCAAATAATGTTGCCTGGATTTCTGCCATCAAAGGTGTGCACTGTGGTAACCTAAAGGAAATGGCACCCACACAAGCACCAGTAGAAGTGCGTAAAATTGCGCCGCCCGCCGCATATCTAGCACCAACCGCGCCATCAACATTCAATTTATATCTGCCAGATGGCGGACATTGCCACTTAATAAGTCGAAGTCGGGGTGGTCGAAGGCGTGGGATCCAGGAAAGCGTAAGAGTTGGGCCTATTACCAGTTTAGAGCCTTGTATAGACTGAACCCAGACATTAATGTCAAAATGTATGGCATTACGCAGCCTAGACAGCGAAAAGGATGAAGAATCCCCATAGATGAGCTGAGCATATTGCTTCCAGATGTTTGTGACAATGATAAACAGGACAACAATTTTTAAAACGCCTGATAAGGTTGATGTGGTGGCCCGATACCACCAAGATAACAAGTATGGCCGAAGCGATGTCCGAACCGGAAGCAAACCATGTAGTTCAGTAGCAAAAAACATCCAAATTGGAAGAATGCAATTACAGCGGAGAAAGACATGGACTAGTGTGGATGAAGCATGTCTGCAAAAGGGACACTGAGTAGGACGAACCATTGAGTAGCGGCCAATGCAGTCCTCAAAAGGCAGAGCGGAATGGAAGATACGCCAGAGTAAAAGTCTTGTATATGGTGAGTGATGCTTGGACCATATAAACTTTGAAGATAACTGCGTAGAAATGGAGGTCCGACATGTCTCATAGACTGATTTAAGAGTGAATTCACCTGTTGTGGATGGTGTCCATGAGAGGGTGGTGGCTGTGCCGGTCGTGTGGGATATACAATGAGGATGAATGCGGAAAATCAACTTCCATGTCACAGAATCAAAAAGCCGAGGCCTGAAATCACCACGTCTGTCGTATTTTAGATGCATGCAAGTACTCCACAAAGTATCTTTTTTATGGTATGCCCACCATATACGGCAGTGATATGCACGTTGTAACTGAGTAAGATCCCGAAGGCCCAGACCGCCTTCATCAAATGGCTGTGTAATCCGAGACCAAGAAACCCAATGACGTCGGTCACCCCAAAAGAAAGAAGCCATTTTGCGATTGATTATATGGATGACAGATTTTGGTAATCCGCCCGCTGCTAAAACATGCAACGGGAGGGCATCTATCACTGATCTGAGGAGGACTAAGCGACCAGAATGCGATAGGAGTCGTGTGTGCCAACCTTGCAAGCGGCCATCAATATGTTGGAGCAAGGAAGTACAATATACTGCTCGATTGATACCTTTGTGAAGATATGAACCCAAATAGCGAAAAGGAAGTGAAGGGAGGCGCATATCAAGTATATCTTTAAAACTTCGTCGTTGAGACACAGTCACACTTGCGGATGGGATGAAATTACTTTTATGATAATTCACTTTTTGCCCAGAAGCCATTTCATACTGGGTCAAGAAAGTCCGGAAATGTGTAAGATTGCGACGTGTACCTTTAAGAAAAACAAGCAGATCATCCGCATATGCCAGATGAGTAATAGTCAATGGGATACGCCCTAGCCGAAATGACTGAAGTTGTCTGGCTGCTGAGAGGGATTTCATTCCTCGGCTAAAACCTTCCAATGATAGTATAAAGAGTAGCGGAGACAAAGGGTCCCCCTGCTTGACTCCTCGTAATGGGCGAAATGAAGAATATGGCTGGCCATTGATTAAGACTGATACCCGAGTGGCACTAAGATGATTAATAACCAGTCATATAAAGAAGTCCGAAAAACCGAATTTACGCAATAATAGCTCCAAATATTCCCAGCTAACCCTGTCAAAAGCCTTCATCATATCCAACTTCAGGCACAACTGAGAACCTCCTTTATCTAACATATGAATCATTTCCTGGGCTAGCAACACTTGTGATGAAATATCATGCCCTGGCAAAAATCCTGTTTGCTCCGGCGATATTAAACGTGGCAGCAGCGTTCCTAATCGTGTAGCAATAATTCTCGTACAAACTTTACTCAAGAAATTAGTAAGACAAATGGGCCGAAAATCTCCAAATGTTTGCGGGGAGCTAACCTTTGGGATCAATGTGATCACTGCTCTAGCCATGACGGATGGCTGCGGTACGCCCAGAAAAAATTCTTGTGCAGCTTTAAAGACATCCGAATGTATCACATTCCAGTATGAGCGATAAAAATGACCATGAAAACCGTCTGGCCCGGAGGCGCTATGAGGATCTAAACTCCACACTGCTTCTTTTACCTCTGATTCTGTCGGAAGACCAGTTAACATGAGATTATCCTGAGTTGTTAATAAACAAGGAAGATGTGAAAGAATTGCCGAATGATTGTGTGTTGTCTCCCGTGCAAAAAGAGCAGTATAAAACTCAACCGCAGTAGCCATGATATCGTCCTGATTTGTTAGCAAAAGGCCCTCAGAATTCCTTATTTGCTATATACGCAGCTGTGTGCGCTTACCTTTGACAAGTGAATGAAATTATTGAGTGTTTGCATCTCCATCCTTAAACCATTTGACTCGTGCCTTCTGCTGCCAGAAATGTAATTCATAGTTTGACGCAATCAAATAATCTGCTTTTGCCTTATGAAACGCTTGACGTGTTTCCTGTGAGGGTTCATCATCCCAACGAGCTTCAGCCTGAGATAATAAATTTTCTGCATGCTTAAGATTGTTGAAGATATTCCAAAGACATCTTTATTCCAACGCTGGATGTCTTTTTTTAAAGCAAATAATTTGTTGTAAAAACCACGCATGCCCTCTGTTGTTGGATATGATTACCAGGCGTGGTGGACATAAGTTGGAAATTCCGAATGCAAGAGCCACGCATCCAAAAAACGAAAAGCACGATGAGGCATTGTAGAACTTATCCGGTATTGCAAAAGAAGTGGAGTGTGATCAGAAGTTACTCGGGGTAGATGAGATAACTTTAGATCCTCAAACCGTTCATGAATCAAAGAGTTAATAAAAACCCAGTCTAGGCGGCGTCGGACACGGCCAAGACCTCTGCCTTCTGCCCATGTAAATCTAGTACCATGATATGAAGGAGCCATAAGAGAACAGTCCTCAATACACTCATTAAAATCTTGTAGTGCTGACAGAGACGGAGAGGATCGCCCACTATGGTCATCCAAAGATCTGAAGGTATTAAAATCTCCCCCCACTATCCAAGGCAATTGCGATGTAACATGAAAGTCACGCATCGATTGCCAAAGAAACCGACGTTGAGGAGGTGTATGATGCGCATAAACCAATGACAGGACAAAAGTATACTGCATCGATAACGACTGCATTGTGAAATGTATCACCTGGTCCTTATCCTGCACAGCAAGCATACTAAATTCATGATCCCTCCAAAAGAACTAAATTCGTTCTGACTGTGAAACAAAATTCTGTGAGAAACCTAAACGTAACCCATATCTCGGTATTTACGATGGGGTATGCTTGGGCTCAATCAAAGCTAGAAGATGCAACTTATGTTCTTGGATCAAATTACGTAACCTTGGTAAAGAGGCACGCATGCCCCGAATATTCCATATTAAGATATTCATTGAGTTAAGGTAGAAACACTTCCCTGGATAATTTGCGAAGCACTACGTGTCAAGATTGTGGATGGTGGCAGAGGAGGAAGATCCTTGCGGGATCTGCGCTTACGACGCGGTACCACGGGAATAAACGGGCCGTCCGAAGTAGGGTCTTGAAGTCGCGAGATCAACAACTCATCATCCGGAGAAGTCTGCATGAACTGCATGCGATGAGCCACGTCAGCAGATACCATGGAAATTTCTTGAACTACCGAGTCGGCAGGCAGATCATTGTCGGAAACATGCCCAATATCAAATTGAGCAGCGTCCTCAGTGGCAGGGAAATCCGCCGCATCACAGAATTCTTCATGCGAAGGAGATTCAGAAGGAGGAGCAGCCGGCAGCGAAGTCATCAAAGTTGGCATGGGATCAGCGCCACAAGGAGTTGGTACGGTCTGAGCTGAATCAACTCCAGGCACAGAGGGCTGCTGCGCATTATCATCTACCGGGACATCGTCATTGGAGGGAGGATCCATGAGAGTGTCCACCTCTGCGACACCATCCTGGGCTGAGGGAGGCGTAGTGGGCTTACGTTTCACAGGTGTCCAACGTGTCTTGGCTGGTCGAGAAGTAGGAGGCGGCGGCGGCGGCGGCGGTGGGATAGTAAATGCGGCGGTGGAAGAGCAATTACCAGATGCATGCCCCAGCCGGCGGCAGTCTTTGCAGAACAACGGGAGGTCTTCATAAACTATGTTTTGCAATATCAAGCGCCCCTTTGCCTGCAGGTATATTTTTTGGGGCAAGTCCTGAGAGACATCAAGTTCAACGCACGCTCTAGCTACTGAAGGTCGAAGTCCCTTCGATGTTGCAATATCAAGCTTAATCGGCAACCCAATGGCGCGAACAATTTCAAAAAGGGCCTCCTGCTGATGTAAGTGTACTGGTAGCGCAGGAAGGGCAACCCAAACCGGCACAATTGGAGCATCGGACGTAGGGTCAAAATCAACTGTCCATTTCGTAACCCTCATATGACAACCAGAAATATGCCAAGAACGACGATAGAAACAGCGTACATAATCCGCTTCATTGTGAAAATTCAGCAAGATATGGGATTGATCAATGAGCGTAATCCGAAGGTCATGATGAAAACCAATCTTCTCAAAAACATCACGGATAACCTTTAACGGGGGACGGCCATACCAAAACGTTCCAACAAGAGAATACCGAAAAGGAGCAGAAAGGGCATCTATTTCCGAATCTAGAAAAGAAACCAAGGGGATACCTTTGTGACGCGTTGCTACCTTTGGAGAAATGGAGATCGGCGGTGCCGTGTTTCCGGCCACAACTGCGGCAAAAGAAGGCGCAGCCGCCATGTCTATTCCGATGAAAAGAAATAAAAGAGTGGAGCTTTGATGAAGCAATGTGTGGGAGGCGAGAATGGAATGGTGATCGCAGTAAACGGCAACAGTGCGATGAAGCTACGGTGGTGGAACGAATGCGGCGACGGCTACTGCCGCCGCGGAACCGTGTCGTCAGAGCACATCATGTATCTCTAGATATATATATATATGTATGCATATAATTTTTCCCCATTATATTTCATTATTACTAAATAGCTACTTTTGTTATAAGAATTGCCTCTTGGCCGTGTATAGCTATATATGTATACATATATATATTTCTTTAGTATATTGTACATTAACATGTTCAACAAAATTATAAAACTATTTATACCAACCAAAAATACCCTTGACCTTATATACATATGTATATATGTACATACACTATTATATTTCATGAACTTGTATTCATATCACCTATATGTATCCATTTTATTTTAGTTATACTTTTAGGAGCACTTTTCTTATACATATATATATTCGTATTTCTATACTTTAAATATATATATATATATATATATATATATATATATATATATATATATATATATATATATATATATATATATATATATATATATATATATATATTTGTTCACAATTTATGCATGGTAAACTTTGAGACTCTGACGACTCGGCGCCGCCATCGCTGAGTTTGCGGCTTCTGCCGCTGATGCTGCAGCCGGCTGCCTTGCCTTTCCGCCGGCTTTCATTCAATCATTTGCTATCTCCTAATCGCTCTCTGGATTCGTCGGGTTTCGTCGACTCACTTCGGCCATGACGACGCCCCTTCCGAGTTTCGCTGATATTGTCGCCGGTTCTTCGGCTCAAGCCATCAGCATTTCGCCCAAAGCCGTTTCACGATATAAAGGTATTCCTCTAATTTCATTTTCAGATTCGGAAATTGATGATCTTGCTGCTCCTTTCAAATATTCGTTGGTGGGTACTTTTTGGTATGGGAGACCTCCATTGAAGGTGATTCGCGATGTTTTTGAGAAAATCGGCTTTCATCATGATCTTCGCATTACGCTTATTGATCAGACACATATACTGCTAACTTTTACCAATGAAGCGGATTATTTACGATGCTTTTATCGCTGTTCATGGCTTATTTCTGGTTGTCATATGCGTATAACAAAATGGACTATTGATTTTGACCCATCAACGGATGTGCCTATTGTTCCGGTTTGGATAGCCTTGCCTGGACTTCCAATTCATCTTCATCGCAAAGAGGCATTGTTTGAGATAGTTAAGCCTATAGGCTGTCCAATTAAATTAGATGTTGCAACACAAGATGGTCTGCGACCTTCGGTGGCTCGGGTATGTGTGGAACTTGATGTCTCCAAGGATTTGCCCCCCAAGATATATCTTCAAGCGAAAGGCAGATATATATTACAAACCATAATTTATGAAGACATGCCTGTGTTTTGTACAACCTGCAGACGTTTGGGTCACGCCGCTAGGTCTTGCATACCGACACCCGACTCTACTATTCCGCCTCCCCCACCGCCACCACCGCGACGCCCACCAGCTCAGCGCTGGACTCCGGTCAAGAAACGGACCAGTACGCAGCAAGCACCAACAACTACTGCTTCGCCACATTCGGACACACTAGATTCTCCGGGCACACAAGAACCTCCAGCCACAGTCACTTCGCCTGCGGGTCCAAATACTGCTCCGCCACATTCGGACACACTAGATTCTCCGGGCGCACAAGAACCTCCAGCAGCAGACACTTCACCTGCGGCTCCAAACTCAGTCCCTTTCGCAGATCAGCATGACGATCTAGGGGAGCCTCAGTGCAATATTCATGATGACGGCGAGCTAGGACTTTCGTCGGATAATGACTTACCAGAAACAGCTACTCATGAGATACCCATGGTTCCATCAGAGATTGCCTGCCGTATCCAGCAGTTACCTCCTTCGCCAGACCCGGATATTTTAATCTCTCGACTACAAGATTCCACGGAAGACTTTATACAGGTGGTGCCGCGTAGAAAACGTCGCGCTAAGAAGGATCTTCCTCCGCTGCCACCATCATCTATTCTTACGCGCAGTGCATCACATGCGATTCAGGGAAGTGACTCTAACCTTTTACAATGAATGTTATGATATGGAATATCAGATGCTTTCGGGCTTCTAAACCACGTTTGCACCAATTAATTCATGATCATCGTTTGAACATACTTATTCTTATAGAACCTAAGCATACATCAGACACTATTTCTCGTCATGCTTTGGAGTTTGGTTTCTCTAATTCCTATGCGTCGAATTCTGAGCGTATTTGGTTTTTCTGGCTCGACCACCCACTGTGAATGGTAATCTACATCTTCAATGGCTACAATCCCTAGTTCATTCACATCGACTCTCTTACTGTCATGTTTATTGTGAGGCAAACCTCCCGGCACATTATTTAGCGCAGCATGCAATGCTCCACCCAGGAACGAAACGATTTGCCCCGAATACTTTACCTTCTTTGGTCCGTGCGGCAGTCACACTGGATCTCACTTCTGTAAATCTGCGGATACCATGACAGTCTTCCATAGGGATTGGCCAGCGTTTCCTTACACTGCCTGTTACCATAGTGTGACAGGCAGGCGCGGTATGGTTGCACATCCATTATTCTATGTTTCATACTTTATACTTTTAATGTGTAATGCTCCTTTTTGTTTCATGTGTGAGATCTATCTATATCTACATTCTCGCATCTTGGGTGTCACCAACATGACTGCCTCGATCTCATGCTGCGTTGGGTTTCATATGACGAGTTTTTTACCATCGTCGCCTTGGCCTGTCGATCAAGGCGACTCGGGTATTCTTTCTCTCACTTGGTTCATGATATATCTTTTGAATACTGCTGCTATACTTATGTTCTCTTTCTGCTTGTGCGAGTTTCAACCCAAAATGGCGAGGCTTATTCTGGCAATATACATTGCATTTTCGGATCTGCTAGCATTGCAGGCAAGGGCTATTACTTCCTTCTTGTCGCCTTGGCACTACAACTGCCAAGGTGGCATTGGTACGTGCTTGCTCTATCAGATTTTGCTTGTTCAGTTTCACACAAACATTCATTCCTACTCTTTCTGGATGTTTTCTGAGGTTTGGATTAGCGTGGCTCCTCCAAGCAGCATCTTCGCCCATCTAAACTACATCGGAGGTCGACTGTACAGGACAACAACATTCACGGATTTCTACCGCCATTTAATTCCTTATCATATCAATGACAGTCATATAAATATGTACGCTTTTTCCTTCGCCAAGGTTTTATCCACAAGGGTGGTTTTTCTTGGCAAGGTTTTAATGCGGCATATCATATATGACTGGAGATATGACATTCTTGTTTCATTATTTTATTATTTCGACTACTCTGACTATTGTAATATGGTTTTCCTCCGCCATATGTGAGGTTTTTTCATGAATAAATAAAATTTTCTTTAAAAAAAAAATATTTGTTCACAATTTGAAATAGTCCATAAAACCTCAAAACAACATTATGGCCAAAAATACCCTAATATATATATATATATATATATATATATATATATATATTTATATATATATTTATAGAAAGGGGCTTTTATTAAAAATCTCTCTTATGCTGGAGGAAATCCATATTACGAGAATCATCGTATGTGAATAAATGAATCAACGAGCTAAGAAGTGTATATCTCCAGTCGTATATGATATGCCGCATTAAAACCTTGCCAAGAAAACCCACCCTTGTGGATAAAACCTTGGCGAAGGAAAAACCGTACTTATTTATACGGCTATCATTGACATAGAAGCGATAGAAACATAAATACATGGAAACGATTGTTGTATAGTAAATAACAGTGTTGTCTCGTTTGCATGGGAGAAATCTTGCCGCTGAAGAATGACCGCAGATGGTGAAAGGTATTGCCAAGGTAGCGGCCAGTGTCTGCTTGAAGCTAAACAATGTCGTCCTCGTGAAGGATAGTTGCAGTGAATTCAACAATAAGAAAACAAACACAGATGTGAGTCTAAATGATTCAAATGAAAATATAAATCGAAGGGGTGCTTGATAAGGAAAAGAAGAAAACGCACCAACGTTGCCTGTGTTAAAAAACACATGCAACAACCAGGGTGAATAGCCATGTACATCGCCTTCGTATGTTATTGCCGAAGATGGAAGTGAAAAGTGTAGTACCCCAACGACATGTACTTGGAACTATGAATAAGTGACGGAATGAAAGCGATGATTTCTTTAAGCGCGTGTTACTTAAGCTAACTTAAGCCTCTTTACGTAAATACTATTGAGATGATACTAAATAATTAAATAAGGGGACTTCAAGAAAGTGATACATGGAATATAGAGTTATATACCCACCAATGTGTAGGTATATGCGTGTATGATGTATATATATATATATGCTAATCTTGGGAAAACAATAAAATAAAGAAAGGGATAATAAACATGAGATACAAGATAGAAGAAATAACAAAACATTCTTTTTTCCCCCAATAGCAAAAATTTCGGCCATACCCCAAGATTCTAGACTTCTCCTCATTTTTTTCCAAACACATTTTAATACCTAAAATAACTACCTAAACATTTGGATTAAATAAATAGAAACCAAAGAAGCATGCAAAGAAGAAATAGTAAATTATTAGAAAGAATCTTGCATGGGAGACAAAGCATGGTCAAAAGTGGTCTCCTCACAAGACCCAAACTTCTTTTTCTCCCTTTCATGAATCGTTGCCCCCTTGACCCCCCTCCCAACCGTCAGCTCCCTTCCCCCTTGTCCCCTTAGATTTTTAAATTGCAAGACAACATCTTTCATCCATCTTGCATTCCCTCTCAAGACAATTCAAGCCAACACTTATCAAGTTTTCCATCTTCCTCAAGTCATTATACGGTTCCTTCATCTTGAAGGCTAGGAATTCAACTCCATCTTCTTCTTCAAGCTCAAGGACCCTCTAGGTAAGTTTCATTTCAAAGTTCCTAAGTAGATATTCATACATAATAGTGAAGCTCTCAAGGATGTTTTATTCACCCCCAAAACCGTGGCCTCCATGTCCCACTAGGTGGAAGACATCAACTCTCTTAGGTGGTGCTATCTTGTTACACTTGAAGCTCCACTCCAAGTCTACTATTGAATGATGACTAACATTCTCCCTCATTTCCTTTCAAAAACCGTGTGCTCATGAGTCAAGGAGGAGGAACATTTCAACTCAACTCACTACATAACCAAGCAAAGACAAGAGCTTTAGCTTGAAGAGGCAAGTATACAATGATCTCTCATGATTTATTTAAAGAGTTAGTGACTTGAATGCGTAGAGGTCCTTAAGATTTGATCTTTAGTGGAATATTCTAAGTTTAAGATTATTTTTCAGAGATTCCTTAAGAACAATGCATTTCATGTAGCTTATTCTCTCAAAGATGGAATCTTTCATTTCATGCATTAAGATTCAAGGCTGTTTTAAGATGATTTAAGTTGCAACTAAGTGAGTCTAAGCAAGATTGATGCTTGTTTGAAACTTGGAAGATTTATGGAAAGGCATGCATATGTAAGATAGGAGCTTTATGAAGTTTCTAGTAAGATTAGCTTGAGATGAATCTTGAATGTAAATGCATGCTTGAATATTTGTTGAAAAATGTGGTTAGGACACCCCTAAGTTTCGGTCTAAAGGGAGAAAAGAGGAGGACAATCTTGTCCTTGAGGATGAACACTTGTTTGGTGGATATGTGATACGTACTTGTTACTATCTACAAACTGATTTGTTTGATGAAAAGGTGACCTTACAATGAGCATGCAAACTGGATATTTATGTTATAATGGAGGGTAAGTGGTAATCAATCATATATTTCATAAGGACAAGATGAATGATGAACATTTGACTTGAATAGAAGAACAAATGGCAAACCACTGGAACTGGACTGAATGAAGTGACATTTTCAACGACCTGAGAACTAACCTTGCAGACCTTCAACGAAGCTAATTTTTGGTAAACAGTTAGTCTTATGAATGTAGCACAAGTGAGAGTTGGAATTTTATTAAAATAAGCTAAGGAGTATTTTTAAAAAATTATGCGGTAAAACTGCTCCAGTAGAAAATTCTGGAGCTGGGCAGAATTGACCACTGAATTCAACGAATTAAAAGAGGACCTTGTGGACCTTCAATAAATCTGATTTTTTTCATAAACCTAGCCCCATGAGTGCAGTAGAGATTCCAGCTGGAAGTTTGGTAAAATGAGCTATGGTTAATTTTTAATAAAATATTTGGTAAGACTGGTCAGACTTGAAAAAACGGGAATTGAACAGAATTGTAACCTCTCTTGACAGACTTGAAAAGGGACCTTGTATATGACCAATAAAGCTGATTTTTGGCATGGTAATAATCCTATGAGTTTAGTGGACATGCCAGCTGGAATCTTGGTACAATAAGTTCTGGATTATGTTTAATGAATTATTTGGTAAAATTGCTCAACTGAAATTGCTAGAACCAACCTGAAATTTAGTAACGACTTTCCAGGCCTCATAATGGGGACTTAGAGATATGAAAATGGGCTAAATTTCAGTAGGATACTATTTCTACATGTTTATGACTTGGGCGAGTTGGAATTTCTGGAAAAAGAATTACGGATTCGCCGCAATTACATTTTTAGTAAAATGGGTCAGATCAGTTTCAGCACTTAACATTTCAGAAAAGTAATTAAATGAGCCCTTATGGTTATCAATTTAATCTGAAAATTTTATGACAAATCCTAGAGACACATAGGAATAAGTCACGAAAGTTAGTTAGGTTAACCCTAACGTTTTGGAGGGTAATCACGGACGCAAAGTTGATGTACTAAAGCTGAAATTTAGGTTGAACAAGGAAAAACATTAAATGGGGTTAATTTATCCGCTTATGAGTATGACATAGGAATTTAGGGATTCCCTAAGTCCAAACCATGCAGGTTAATATGTTATTTCATGCCATGACTTGCATTGCATATCACTGCATGTACCATGCATGATCATGAAACCGATTTTATGGATTTTACTTATGCAAGCAAGTTTTAAAAGCGACTATGTTTTTGTTATGCATGAAAATTTTATGGTCCCATGTTTTAAAAAGCTTCATGATTCCTTTGCCGGCCAAGCATACGACTAACCCGACTCCAGACCCGGGGTTAATTGGTCTGTTGACATGATATGTTCTGGACCCGTTCAGATCCGGGGTTAATTGATCTGATATCTATTCTGGACTCGTTCACATCCGGGGTTAATTGATCTGATATCTATTCTGGACCCGTTCAGATCCGGGGTTAATTGATCTGATATTTTTTCTGGACCCGCTCAGATCTGGGGTTAATTGATTTGACACTCCGTTTTTATGACACGTTATTTTATGGGACCAAAATGATGTTTTGACATGACATGACATCATGCATTGCATATTGCATAACTCATGATCACGCTAACATGTTGTATGATACAGTTAAGGACTTAATAAGCTAATAGTGGTTAGCAGTATCTAGAATTATGCTTAGGCTATACCGTCAGTTGACTTCAGAACTTAAGACAGGTATGAGTTATTACTTAAGGTTTTCACGTTACTACATTCATGTTATAATTATTTATGTATTTCATGGTCGTTTATTGTATTCTTGCTGGGTGATTTTTATCACTCACACTTTATTTTCCCCCCAGATAATGCCAAGATAGAATGGATCGAAGATGAGCCGAGGGTACCATATCCATAGGCGAGGAGATATGAAGGGAGCTAAGTTTAAGGACTTTTGTGCTGCTGAGATGTTGTATTATGACTATGTTTGAACTATGTGGAATGTGACTATAACATTTTGTGAGACTACTACTTTGGGGACTTAGTTATTTCGTAATGCATGTTTAATTTGAAAAGTTTTAATTCTGCCTAAATTTTACTACCATGTTAAATGTTAGCATGGGAGTCCATGGCTTATGTTATGGATTTTCGCATGTTATGCACGACGCTTTGTACTCTCCTTAGTGAAGTACGGCGGGTGCACCGTATCCAGACGAGGCCCGGGTGCGGGGCGCTACAGGTGGTATCAGAGCCCAGGGTCTAGATTTCGGGCAGAACGTAGGACTAAGTTATGATCTTAGCAATCTATGTTTGATCTTAGACCTAAGTCATGATCTTAGATGAGTGATGGCCTTAGACTAGGACCACTTAGACCGGGTTTAGGATGTAATCTAATAACTAATCCTAAACTATGAAAGCTAAGTCTATGACATAAGACGTGCCCTTTTATCTTCCCTACTTAAAAGCTTTCGATTTTGGTCCTTAGTCAAATTCAATTGATTTTATTCCGATATTCTAAATAGATGCTAAACCCATAAGTGCAGATGGTGAGGCCACGTGGCAGACCTCCGAGAGCACAACCAGCTGCCAGGAGCCCATTCCACCGCCACCAACACAGGTCCCGCCGCCACCTCAGCCGGACCAGAATCCTCCACCACCAGCTCCACATGCACCTGTTCCTCTGGTCATCCCAGACATGAATGCTTTTCAGGCCTTTTGCCAAGTTGTTACTCAGATAGGGCAAGGCCTAATTCATCATAATGCTCCACCTCAGCCACATCAGCTAGTAAGGGATGCCCAGTATTATTTTGAGAAGCTCAAGAGGGCTAACGTACCACCGTTTGAAGGAAAGCCAGACCCAGATATCGCAGAAAAATGGCTAGATAAAGTTGAAAACTGTTTTGAGCTAATTCAAGCCCCAGAGGAGATGAAAGCTCAGGCCATCCGACCTTTCTTGATCAGTGAGGCCAATCAATGGTGGAAGACAAATCTGCAGCCTTTGCCCAGACCGATTGCCTGGGAGAGATTTTTACAAGAATTCCATAAGTTCTATATTCCCCCATCTGTCAAATTACAAAAGAGACTTGAATTTGAATCTTTGAAGCAGGAGCCGGGCATGACAGTAGCGGAGTACGCAAATAAGTTCATTGCACTAGGAAGGTTTCAGCCTGTCACCATGAATGACGAAGAAACAAAAATGCTGAAATTTGAAAGAGGTCTGAATCCGAGGATTAGGACGTGGTTGGTAAATGCAAATTCTACCAATTTTGGAGCACTTCTAGATGCATGCTACCACATAGAGAGAGATATTATCCGAAGAGATGACGTGGGTCAAAAACGAGAAAGACAAGGGACCGGGAATGAGAAATATAAGAAAGTGGAAAAGAAGAATTTCAGAGGATCAGTTCGTCAGGGACAATCTCAAGGACAGAATCAGCGCAACAAGCAAAACCAAAATAATCAGCAGAAGAATCAGGCCTCATCTCAACAGCCAGTAATATCGGTATGCTCTCACTGCCAGAAGAGGCATGTGGGTGAGTGCAGGTGGAAAACAGGCAAATGCTTTGGATGCGGCAAAGATGGACACATGATTAAAGATTGTCCAGAAAAAGGAGCGCAGCAGCAGCAACAACAAAATAACCAGTGGCCCCGTACAAATGCAAGAGTGCACGCTATGACAGATGCTGATGTCGAGGAGACTGCTGATGTAGTGACTGGTAAGATTTAAAGTTTTATGCCTTCAATACATTTCACTTATGCATGTCTATATATTGCTTAGTAAAATGTGCATGGTTCAGGAACCATATTAGTGTGTAGCATACCTGCAAATGTGTTGTTTGACAGTGGTGCTAGCCACTCGTTTATCTCAAGGAAGTTTGCTAAGAATATCGATCATGATCCAATCCGATTAGATTCACCTTATAGAGTACAAGCAGCTGGCGATCAGGTGCTTGTTTCCCATCACATATTCAGGGATTGTGCGCTCGAATTTAATGACCAGATGTTTGAAGCCAATTTGATCCCCATATCCATGTGTGATTTTGATGTGATACTCGGAATGGATTGGCTCTCAAAGAATCATGCCCACATTGACTGCCGAAGCAGGCAAGTTATCATTAAGGACCCAGCTCGAGAAGAGATGTCATTCCAAGGAGGAACCAAATTAAAAAAACCATCTAAGAAAGTCTTTGTTAACGCAGCTCGTGCCAGCCAAGCATTAATGAAGGGTCATGAAGGATTCTTGGTTTATGTTCTAAGTGCTGAGCAAGAAGGCCCTACCCTTGCACAAGTTCAAATTGTTGAAGAATACCCTGATGTATTTCCTGATGATTTGCCTGGACTACCTCCTGATCGGGAGATTGCTTTCGAAATAAACCTTGTTCCAGGAGCTGAACCCATATCTAAAGCCCCTTATCGCATGGCACCTGCCGAACTAAAGCAATTAAAGGAACAGTTACACGAACTATTACAGAAGAAACTTATTCGCCCCAGTGTTTCACCTTGGGGTGCACCGGTGCTATTCGTGAAAAAGAAAGATGGAAGTATGCGCTTATGCATCGATTACTGGGAGCTCAACAAAATTACCATAAAGAACAAGTACCCGTTGCCCCAGATTGACGACTTATTCGACCAGCTCAGGGTAAGTAAATCATAAGTTTAACTTGAGTAAGATTTAAATCTTATCCAAAACCCTACCTAAAGTATCTTAATGCAGGGATCTCGACTCTTTAGTAAGATTGACCTACGATCTGGGTACTTCCAGTTGAAGATAAAGGCGAAGATGTCCCTAAGACTGCTTTCAGAACCCGATATGGACACTATGAGTTCTTATTCATGCCTTTTGGTTTGACCAATGCCCCTGCCGCCTTTATGGATCTCATGAATCGAATCTTCCAAGAACAGTTGGATAAATTCGTGGTGGTCTTTATAGACGATATCTTGATATATTCACCCGACGAAGAGACTCACGCAGCCCATTTGAGGACAGTCCTAAATATTCTAAGAGCGAGACAGTTGTATGCCAAGTTCAGCAAATGCGAGTTTTGGCTGCGAAGTGTATCCTTCCTTGGTCATGTGATTTCAGAAGATGGGATTTCAGTAGATCCTAAGAAAATTGAAGCTACCACAGAATGGCCCAGGCCAACAAATGTTACTGAAGTAAGAAGTTTTCTCGGACTGTCCAAATATTACAGAAAGTTTGTTGAAGGATTCTCGAGGATAGCTGTTCCTCTCACCAGATTGACCGAAAAGAAAACTAAGTTCGAGTGGAGTGCCGACTGTGAAAGGAGTTTCTCGGAGCTAAAAGCAAAGTTGACGTCCGCACCTATCCTAGCTCATCCAACTCCTGGTGAGAAGTATGTAGTATACAGTGACGCTTCGAAGAATGGTCTCGAATGTGTCCTTATGCAGAATGACAAAGTGATAGCTTATGCATCCCGACAGTTGAAGCCATTTGAGCAAAACTATCCTGTCCACGATCTTGAACTTGCTGCAGTGGTTTTCGCATTAAAGATATAGAGGCATTACTTGTATGGCGAACGGTGTGAAATTTATACAGATCACAAGAGCCTAAAGTACCTCTTTACCCAGAACGAGCTTAATATGCGACAGCGCAGATGGCTGGAGTTAATAAAGGATTACGACCTTTCCATTCAATATCATCCGGGAAAAGCTAACAAGGTTGCTGATGCATTAAGTCAGAAAGCAAGTCACCCACGGCAACCACCTCTCCAGCGAGACATGGAAGAGTTCGGCTTAGAAGAAGTTGACTCAGTCGATGAGGTTCTCGCTAAGTTAGTTCTTGTTCCTTCATTGATTGATAAGATCAAAGAGGCTCAAGGGAATGATGAAGCGTTGAGGAAAATCAAAGAAAGGATGAAAGATAAGCCACGAGATGACTTTGAAGTTCGCAGCGACGGCAGTTTATGGTATCGAGGACGGTTATGTGTCCCCGAAAGCAAAGAACTTAAAGATGAAGTTTTGATGGAAGCTCATAATTCTCGATTGTCTATATACCCTGGAGCAAATAAGATGTACCAAGATCTCAAGCAAAAGTTTTGGTGGCCCGGTATGAAGAATCAAATAGCAGAATTTGTCGGGCGATGTCTAATTTGTCAAAGAGTAAAAGCCGAGCACCAATGAACCGCTGGATTATTGCAACCCTTGGAAGTGCCGAAAGGGAAATGGGACCACATCACCTGTGACCGATCTGCCCAAGACTAAGCATGGGAATGATGCTATATGGGTGATTGTGGATCGTTTGGCTAAGTCTGCTCACTTCTTAGCCATGACAATTAAGGCATCCATGGAGAAGTTGGCCTCTATGTATATTGACCAGATCGTTTGTTTGCATGGAGTGCCCATAAGTATTGTATGCGACCGTGACCTGTGATTTACTTCGAGATTTTGGACAGCCTTGCAAAAGGCAATGGGCACAGAGATTAGAATGAGTTCCGCATTTCATACTCAAACAGATGGACAATCAGAAAGAACAATCCAAACCCTTGAGGATATGCTCCACGCTTGCATCCTTGATTTCGGAGGAAGCTGGGATAGAAGTCTTAAACTCATTGAGTTTTCTTACAATAATAACTTCCACATATCAATCGGAATGGCACCTTATGAGGCATTATATGGACGAAAATGTCGATCCCCACTATATTGGGACGAAATTGGAGATAAGATCTACGCAGGACCCGACATTGTTGAGCATACACGACAAAAAATAAAATTGGTCCAACAAAGATTAAGAGCGGCACAAGATAGGATGAAGATATGGGCAGACAAAAGAAGGAGACCTTTGGAGTTCCAAGAAGGAGAGAAAGTTTTCTAAAGGTTTCTCCGACTAAAGGTGTTAAAGGATTTGGCATCAAAGGAAAGCTAAGCCCAAGATTCGTTGGACCTTATGAGATAATTGAGAGAGTGGGCGAAGTTGCATACCGCTTGGCGTTGCCACCAACTCTTTCTCAGTTGCACGATGTATTCCATGTTTCTCAACTTCGGCGATACGTATACGACCCTAGCCACATCCTTGAAGATCAACAGTTGAACGTTGGTGAAGATGTTGTTAGGTCCGAAATACACTCTAGAGGAGGGGTGAATAGAGTGTTTGGCTCTTTTTGCGAAATTTTCTCTTTTGTCTCAACTCAAAAAGGATATTCAAAATCAGAGCAAGAATTGGAGATGAGAGATAATGAATGAGCACACCGGATATAGAGTGGTTCGAATCGTAAATGATTCTACTCCACTACCACTTTGTTTCCAAAGTGGAGTTTCGACAACTACTCTTCTTATTATGAACAATAAGAACAACCACAGCAACACTTACACTAACACTTTAGTGTAAGCAACAACAACAGCAACTTCTTGCACAAAACACACTTGTGCAACTACAGCAACTACAGCTCTTAGCAAGAACAACTTCTTGCTTCCTCACTACTTCAACAAAAGTTCCCTCAAGAACTTCTCACAGTGGGTTGAAAAAATATAGTAAGGTTCACACTTTCTCACAAGTCTAAGCACAAGCAAGAGATCAAATATTTATGGTTCCTCTTGTGCTTGACTCTCTTTCTCTCAATATACAATAATGAAGATCAAAGAAAAGCTAGACAAGCTTTAAACAAATTTATAAGTATGAGAGAAATATACAACAATAGAAAATGAAGCTAGATGATGTTTGAAAGTGTGTAATTGCTTCATCCAAGCCTCTTCTATTTATAAATAAAGTTGACCACGTTTTTGAGGCTCTCCACCAAGTCTTCATCTTCAAAAATGTCAAGATAGTGCCCAAATAGTCTTTAGCCACCCTATGGAGTGATTTGATCTTGGATAGCCACCCTAGAGAATCTTAGGCATGTTTAAAATAGTCAAGGAAGCATGTAGTATGTTGGGTTAAAGTCCATAAGAAATTTGAGCAAGATTGGAGAGAGAAAATATCATAGATCTCCCTTGGATTTTGTTCCAACGCTTGAAAATTTTTGAATCCTGGAGACGTCGATCGATCTACATGCCAGAGCTGAGAGATCGACGTCTCTCAGTCAGACATCGATCGATCGACGTCAGCCTGGCTGAGAGATCGACGTCTCTCAGAATGACGTCGATCGATCGACGTCATTTGGCTGAGAGATCGACGTCTCTCAGATGTATGTCGATCGATCGACATACCTGAAGCTGAGAGATCGACGTCTCTCAGTTATACATCGATCGATCGACGTATGCTTAACTGAGAGATCGACGTCTCTCAGATATACGTCAATCGATCTACGTCTCTTGGCTGAGAGTATGACGTGGATCTGAGTGCTTAAATTTTTACCAAGCTTCACATGGATCTCTTGAAGGGCTGATGTAACCTTCATCCGATTCATGAGAGATTTTTCGTCTCGCACATGTTTACATCAATTTTGCTTTGAACTAAAGATATGAAATTTCATCTTAGTCCTTTTAAAACATCTTTTTGTATCATCAAAACATTTTATAAACTAACAATCTCCCCCTTTTTGATGATTTCAAAAACCGAGATTTTAAAAGATGCTTTTCCTTTGTTTTAACTGTTTGAATGTTTCAAACTTGAAAAATATCAATCTCCCCCTAAGTATGTGCGCTTTATAACTTCCATAGTGGTTAAAGTGAACAAGATTTTGCAATTTCAACCAAAATACTTTTCTTTGAAATTTGCTCCCCCTCATCCAAATAACTATTCATGCTCATCATCAATTAACAAGGATTTCAATTTTCAAGCTTACCTCATTTTGCCAGCTATCCAACAATCTCATCATGCAATAAACCATTTTAACAAATAAGCCAATAAGCACAAATAAGCAATAAGCACAAATAAGCCACTAAAGCAACAATAACCACAAATAAGCCACAAAAGCAACAATAACCATTTTCTCCCCCTTTTTGAAAGCATCAAAAAAAATAAGCAATAATACTTCAATAAATCCAAAGACACATCCAAGTTTTACAACCAACAACAAATTCTAAGTTAAAACAAGATGCAAGCTAAAACAACCACCCTAGTCTTCGTCTGAAGAGAATGTTATGCCAGGAATGCAAGCTTTCATCTTTGCCTTGAGCTTTGCAAACCTCGACTTATGGACGGATACCTTGCTACGAAGCTCCCCAACCTCGTGTTGAAGACTAGCAACTTGAGCTTGAAGTTCTGGGACATTTGAGCTCAAGCTACTTGGTTCTTCATGAGTCTCTGGTTCGGGAATGGGTGCCTCATCCGGAAGGTCTTCGTCTTCTCTTTATTCCTCCTCTTGTTCTCTCCTCATTGCCTCTTTTCTAGACTTCAGTATTTGTTGGATGTTGACTTTATCATAGAAGTCCTTGTGCGTAATGTTGTCAACATCCGTGTCATCTACCTGAATACCAGACTTCACAAACATCCTGTAAATAAGGTTACTATAGGGTAGGGCCTTGTTTTGCTTGGTTGCGGCTTCGATAACATTCGTCATGAAAAGCTCCCCAAAGTTAACCTTTTCACGGTTAGCTATTCGGTATGCTATGTAGAAGTCAAGGTTACTTGGCAATTTTGCGGATTTACCATTGATACAAAATGTAACAATGGCCAGAAGAGTACGATAAACTAAAGGCATGTCATTTGTGTTTTTACTAGGATGGAAACCTAAGAAAGATTTTACTTCATCTTCAGAGATCTTCCACCTAGCAGCATCCCATTTCCAGGCATCAAACTCAAAATACCCTTCGTTGGGTACACCAATCAAGTCACAAATCTTTTCAACATTCCATTTGATATGGTGGCCATCAATAACATAGTGTAGGGCTAAAGGAAGGTTATTTATGTATTCAATCCACAAATTTGCATAAAATAGTCGAGTATACCTAGTTGACATTTTTGACATCTCATTCTCATTCCATATACTCCTCCACTCTTGAACATCCAACCACTCAATGATTGGGCTTAGTTCATTATTGCTTAGAATATCTTTTATTCCGGTAAATTTGAGGTATCTCCTCCTACTTCTTCATTTTCAACCTTAGGTTCAAGTGGATCAATCCTAAGGTCAATAACAATATTACCTTTTGGATTCTCAAATTTCTCTATATGGCTTACTTCAATTATTTCATCATCATCATCGTCATCTTTTATGTTTGATTTGTCCTCATTGAGTTCACTAAATTTGACATGAATTGATTCTTCAACTTTCATGGTTCTTTTATTATATACTCTAAATGCCTTGCTATTTTGAGCATAACCCATAAAGATTCCTTCATCCGCTTTGAAGTCGAGTTTATCCAAGTTATCTTTGGTGTTAAGTATAAAGCACTTACAACCAAAAACCTTGAAATAACCAATATTTGGTACTCTACCTTTCCAAAGCTCATAAGGAGTCTTTTTGAGAAATGGTCTCAAATAAACTCTATTGATCACATGACAAGCGGTATTTACCGCTTCGGCCCAAAAATATTTGTGTAACTCAAATTCGTTTAGCATGGCTCTACTCATTTCTTGAAGTGTTCTATTCTTCCTTTCCGCAACACCATTTTGTTGAGGAGTTCTTGAAGCTGAGAAATTGTGTCCATACCCCTTGCATACACAAAATTCTTGAAATTCTCCATCAAACTCACCACCTCTATCACTTCTAATTTCCTTAATTGTGTCCTCTCTTTGATTTTCTAATCTCTTAGAAAGCTTTATAAATTCTTGGCATGCATCATTCTTTTTAGCTAAGAACATTACCCAAGTGTACCTAGAGAAGTCATCTACCACCACAAAGGTGTAATGTTTTCCACTTAGACTTGATGTACCAATATCCCCATACAAATCCATATGAAGCAATTGTAGGGGTTTGGTGGTGGAGATTTCACTTTTGGGTTTGAATCTTGTTTTAACAAGCTTTGCCTTTTGACAAGTGTCACATAAGCCATGGTTTTCAAAATTTAATTTTGGAAGACCGTGGACCTTTTCATTTTTGCAAATCTCTTTGAAGTTTTTAAAGCTAATATGTCCAAGTCGTCTGTGCCATAGTTGAGTCAAATCATTTTTGGCAACTAGGCAAGAAACATTTTGTGATATCAAATCATGTGTGCTAAATTTGTAAATATCATTTTTACGAATAACTTCAAAAACAATCTTATCGTTCTTTTTCACAACACATTTTCTTTTCACAAACTCTATTTGAAAATTAGCATCACATAGTTGGCTAACACTTGTCAAATTATACTTAATCCCTTCTACATATAGTACATTATTAATAGTAAAGGAAGAATTACCAATTTCTCCATGTCCAAGGATTTTGGCTCTCCCATTTCCAAAATGCACCGTTCCACCATCTTGGAGCTTGAGCTTGGTGAACAACGTCTTGTCTCCGGTCATGTGAGTTGAACAT
Organism: Eustoma russellianum; assembly: GCA_036186865.1. Classification (NCBI taxonomy): domain Eukaryota; kingdom Viridiplantae; phylum Streptophyta; class Magnoliopsida; order Gentianales; family Gentianaceae; genus Eustoma; species Eustoma russellianum. The sequence goes on from AP025061.1 coordinate 11,857,860, forward strand.
CTGCTGTCCATTAGCCATTTGGTTCCTTCTTTTTTGGCTACTCCATATATCTTGAGAGCCTACAAAACCAAAAGATGTATGCATTGGTACCCTTTTATGGTTGGGTCCTTTAGGGTTAGTTTTTCGACCCTTAGGCTTCCAAACATATGTGCTTTCAAATCGAGCTTTACATGCTTTCTTTACATGTCCTAGTTTGTTGCAATAAAAACAAGTGGGTACATGCTTTGGTTTAGAAGATGATGAATTTTGTTGTGTTTTTCTATTGTTTGCCTTTTTCTTTAAGGACTTAGGTTTAATAGAAGAAGATGATGAGATAAATCCCAAACCGGATTTGTCATTTCCAATTCTTTGATTTCCAAGTAGTATGTCTAAGTTGTTTTTACCATTTGTTAGTCTTTGTAAGTCTAACTTTAGTTTCTCACATTCTTTTCTAATTTCTTCATTTTCAAGAGCTACGGTTTTATGTATGGTAAGTATGATATCATGCTCTTGAAACATCAAAATATTTTTGTCATGCAAGCTCTTATTTTCTAAAATGCATTTCTTGAATTATTTCTTTAAATGCTTATATTTCAAATTTAATTCCTCAAAGTCATCTTGCAAATCTCCTATTTCATCATGTAAATTTGAAGAGTTAGATTTTACCTCAAGGTCATCTTCAATCGCCATAAGACAAGTATGTTGAAACTTTGGATTGTCAACCATTGCCACAAGTCCAACACCTTGATCTTCACTCTCTTCTCCTTCCGATTCCGAAAGGAGATCATCCCACGTGGTTACCTCTGCATTGAGGGCTTTCTTCTTTTGAGGAAAGACCTTCTTCTCTTGCTTTTGCGGTTCTTTTACGTGGCAATCGGCAATGAAGTGACCGGGTCGACCACATCTATAGCAATTTTCACTTGCTTCCTTTTCTTTAGATGGTTTCTTGAGAAACTTTCTTGCCTGAGCTTTGTTTCTAGTTGCCATTCTTCTAAATTTTCTTACTAGAAGGGCAACTTCCTCATCCGATTCATCGGACTCTACTACCAATCCTTTGTGTGATGTTTGTGTAGGCTTGATGGGATTCATCCTATTTTGTTCATCAATAAGAATTTCATGAGTAAGAAGATTACCGGATAGCTCATCAAGGGTAAGAGTCTTGAGATTCTTTGATTCGGTGATGGTGGTGACTTTGGGTGTCCATTCTCTTGGCAAAGAGTTGAGGAGTTTTGAGACAAGGTCTTCATTTGAGATTTTCTTGTCAACCATGGAGAGTTGATTTACTATTCGTGTGAATCGATCGATTGTCTCCTCAATCTTCTCACCGCTTTTCATTCCGAACATCTCATACTCCTTCATGAGCATAAGTCGTTTGGCCATTCTTACTTGCTCAGTTCCTTCATGTATCATTTCAAGCCTTTTCCATGCCTCATGAGCTGTTTCAAGACCTTGAAGTCTTATAAGCTCGGTGGTGGTGAGAGCACTTGAAAGAATATCAAATGCTTTGCCATTAATTGCAAATCTTATCTTTTCTTCATCGGTGTAGTCATCCTCATCTTTGAATATTGATTCTCCTTTTGAGTTGGTAATCATAGGAACTTCAATTCCTTTGACAACGGCTCTCCATATATCGAATCCACAGCCTTTCAAGTGATTGATCATTTGAAATTTCCACAAGGAATAATTTTAGGCATCAAACATAGGTGCTTTAGTGTTTGATCCGGAAAATAGTGCAGTAGGCTTATGAGATGAAGAGGTTGAAGTTGAGATTGAGGTTGCCATGATCTTTAACCTTGCTACTTGCAAAGATAGGCCAAGCAATCAAGGTTACGCTCTGATACCAATTGTTAGGTCCGAAATACACTCTAGAGGGGGGGGGGGTGAATAGAGTGTTTGGCTCTTTTTGCGGAATTTTCTCTTTTGTCTCAACTCAAAAAGGATATTCAAAATCAGAGCAAGAATTGGAGATGAGAGATAATGAATGAGTACACCGGATATAGAGTGGTTCGAATCGTAAATGATTCTACTCCACTACCACTTTGTTTACAAAGTGGATTTTCAACAACTACTCTTCTTATTATGAACAATAAGAACAACCACAACAACACTTACACTAACACTTTAGTGTAAGCAACAACAACAGCAACTTCTTGCACAAAACACACTTGTGCAACTACAGCAACTACAGCTCTTAGCAAGAACAACTTCTTGCTTCCTCACTACTTCAACAAAAGTTCCCTCAAGAACTTCTCACAGTGGGTTGAAGAAATATAGTAAGGTTCACACTTTCTCACAAGTCTAAGCACAAGCAAGAGATCAAATATTTATGGTTCCTCTTGTGCTTGACTCTCTTTCTCTCAATATACAATAATGAAGATCAAAGAAAAGCTAGACAAGCTTTAAACAAATTTATAAGTATGAGAGAAATATACAACAATAGAAAATGAAGCTAGATGATGTTTGAAAGTGTGTAATTGCTTCATCCAAGCCTCTTCTATTTATAAATAAAGTTGACCACGTTTTTGAGGCTCTCCACCAAGTCTTCATCTTCAAAAATGTCAAGATAGTGCCCAAATAGTCTTTAGCCACCCTACGGAGTGATTTGATCTTGGATAGCCACCCTAGAGAATCTTAGGCATGTTTAAAATAGTCAAGGAAGCATGTAGTATGTTGGGTTAAAGTCCACAAGAAATTTGAGCAAGATTGGAGAGAGAAAATATCATAGATCTCCCTTGGATTTTGTTCCAACGCTTGAAAATTTTTGAATCCTGGAGACGTCGATCGATCTACATGCCAGAGCTGAGAGATCGACGTCTCTCAGTCAGACATCGATCGATCGACGTCAGCCTGGCTGAGAGATCGACGTCTCTCAGAATGACGTCGATCGATCGACGTCATTTGGCTGAGAGATCGACGTCTCTCAGATGTATGTCGATCGATCGACATACCTGAAGCTGAGAGATCGACGTCTCTCAGTTATACGTTGATGGATCGACGTATGCTTAACTGAGAGATCGATGTCTCTCAGATATACGTCAATCGATCTACGTCTCTTGGCTGAGAGTATGACGTGGATCTGAGTGCTTAAATTTTTACCAAGCTTCACATGGATCTCTTGAAGGGCTGATGTAACCTTCATCCAATTCATGAGAGATTTTTCGTCTCGCACATGTTTACATCAATTTTGCTTTGAACTAAAGATATGAAATTTCATCTTAGTACTTTTAAAACATCTTTTTGCATCATCAAAACATTTTATAAACTAACAGATGTATCTTATGAGGAAGAGCCTATAAGGATCGTTGATCGAAAGGAGAAGGCCTTAAGGAAGAGATCCATACTCATGGTGAAGGTACAATGGAGGCACCATTCGGAGGAAGAAGCAACATGGGAAACGGAGGAAGACATGAAGAGTAGATATCCACATTTATTCGACTAGTTCTGAAGTTTCGAGGACGAAACTTATGATAAGGGGGGAGGATGTTGTACCCCAACGACATGTACTTGGAATTATGAATAAGTGACGGAATGAAAGCGATGATTTCTTTAAGCGCGTGTTACTTAAGCTAACTTAAGCCTCTTTACGTAAATACTATTGAGATGATACTGAATAATTAAATAAGGGGACTTCAAGAAAGTGATACATGGAATATAGAGTTATATACCCACCAATGTGTAGGTATATGCGTGTATGATGTATATATATATATATATATATATATATATATATGCTAATCTTGGGAAAACAATAAAATAAAGAAAGGGATAATAAACATGAGATACAAGATAGAAGAAATAACAAAACATTCTTTTTCCCCAATAGCCAAAATTTCGGCCATACCCCAAGATTCTAGACTTCTCCTCATTTTTTTTCCAAACACATTTTAATACCTAAAATAGCTACATAAACATTTGGATTAAATAAATAGAAACAAAAGAAGCATGCAAAGAAGAAATAGTAAATTATTAGAAAGAATCTTGCATGGGAGACAAAGCATGGTCAAAAGTGGTCTCCTCACAAGACCCAAACTTCTTTTTCTCCCTTTCATGAATCCTTGCCCCCTTGACCCGCCTCGCAACCGTCAGCTCCCTTCCCCCTTGTCCCCTTAGATTTTTAAATTGCAAGACAACATCTTTCATCCATCTTGCATTCCCTCTCAAGACAATTCAAGCCAACACTTATCAAGTTTTCCATCTTCCTCAAGTCATCATACGGTTCCTTCATCTTGAAGGCTAGGAATTCAACTCCATCTTCTTCTTCAAGCTCAAGGACCCTCTAGGTAAGTTTCATTTCAAAGTTCCTAAGTAGATATTCATACATAATAGTGAAGCTCACAAGGATGTTTTATTCACCCCCAAAACCGTGGCCTCCATGTCCCACTAGGTGGAAGACATCAACTCTCTTAGGTGGTGCTATCTTGTTACACTTGAAGCTCCACTCCAAGTCTACTTTGGTAAGATGTTCTAGCCTCAATTGAAACTCTATTTTCTCTATTGAATGATGACTAACATTCTCCCTCATTTCCTTTCAAAAACCGTGTGCTCATGAGTCAAGGAGGAGGAAGATTTCAACTCAACTCAATCCATAACCAAGCAAAGACAAGAGCTTTAGCTTGAAGAGGCAAGTATACAATGATCTCTCATGATTTATTTAAAGAGTTAGTGACTTGAATGCGTAGAGGTCCTTAAGATTTGATCTTTAGTGGAATATTCTAAGTTTAAGATTATTTTTCAGAGATTCCTTAAGAACAATGCATTTCATGTAGCTTATTCTCTCAAAGATGGAATCTTTCATTTCATGCATTAAGATTCAAGGCTGTTTTAAGATGATTTAAGTTGCAACTAAGTGAGTCTAAGAAAGATTGATGCTTGTTTGAAACTTGGAAGATTTATGGAAAGGCATGCATATGTAAGATAGGAGCTTTATGAAGTTGTTAGTAAGATTAGCTTGAGATGAATCTTGAATGTGAATGCATGCTTGAATATGTGTTGAAAAATGTGGTTAGGACACCCCTAAGTTTCGGTCTAAAGGGAGAAAGGAGGAGGAGAATCTTGTCCTTGAGGATGAACACTTGTTTGGTGCATATGTGATACGTACTTGTTACTATCTACAAACTGATTTGTTTGATGAAAAGGTGACCTTAAAATGAGCATGCAAACTGGACATTTATGTTACAATTGAGGGTAAGTGGTAATCAATCATATATTTCATAAGGACAAGATGAATGATGAACATTTGACTTGAATAGAAGAACAAATGGCAAACCACTGGAACTGGACTGAATGAAGTGACATTTTCAATGACCTGAGAACTAACCTTTCAGACCTTCAATGAAGCTAATTTTTGGTACAACATGGTCTTATGAATGTAGCACAAGTGAGAGTTGGAATTTCGTTAAAATAAGCTAAAAGAGGACCTTGTGGACCTTCAATAAATCCAGGCAGAATTGACCACTGACCTCAACGAATTAAAAGAGGACCTTGTGGACCTTCAATAAATCTGATTTTTGTCACAAACTTAGCCCCATGAGTGTAGCAGAGATGCCAGCTGGAATTTTGGTAAATGAGATATGGTTAATTTTTAATAAAATATTTGGTAAAACTGGTCAGACTTGAAAAACGGGAATTGAACAGAATTGTAACCTCTCTTGACAGACTTAAACAGGGACCTTGTAGATGACCAATAAAGCTGATTTTTGGCATGGTAATAATCCTATGAGTTTAGTGGACACGCCAGCTGGAATCTTGGTAAAATAAGTTCTGTATTAGTTTTAATGAATTATTTGGTAAAACTGCTCAACTGAAATTACTGGAACCAACCTGAAATTTAGTAACGACTTTCCAAGCCTCAGAAAGGGGACTTAGAGATATGAAAATGGGCTAAATTTCGGTAGGATACTAGTTCCACATGTTTATGACTAGAGTTGGCATTTCTGGAAAACGAATTACGGATTCGCCGCAATTAAATTTTTAGTAAAATGGGTCAGATCAGTTTCAGCACTTAAACCGTTTCAGAAAAGTAATTAAATGAGCCCTTATGGTTATCAATTTAATCTGAAAAATTTATGACAAATCCTCGAAACACATAGGAATAAGTCACGAAAGTTAGTTAGGTTAACCCTAACGTTTTGGAGGGTAATCACGGATGCAAAGTTGATGTACTAAAGCTGAAATTTAGGCTAAACAAGGAAATACATTAAATGGGGTTAATTTATCCGCTTATGAGTATGACATAGGAATTTAAGGATTCTCTAAGTCCGAACCATGCAGGTTAATATGTTATTTAATGCCATGACTTGCATTGCATATCACTGCATGTATCATGCATGATCATGAAACCGATTTTATTGATTTTACTTATGCAAGCAAGTTTTAAAAGCGACTATGTTTTTGTTATGCATGAAAATTTTACGGTCCCATGTTTTAAAAAGCTTCATGATTCCTTTGCCGGCCAAGCATGCGACTAACCCGACTCCAGACCCGGGGTTAATTGGTCTGTTGATCTGATATGTTCTGTACCCGTTCAGATCCGGGGTTAATTGATCTGATATCTGTTCTGGACCCGTTCAGATCCGGGGTTAATTGATCTGATATCTGTTCTGGACCCGTTCAGATCCGGGGTTAATTGATTTGATATCTATTCTGGAACCGCTCAGATCCGGGGTTAATTGATCTAACACTCCGTTTTTATGACATGTTATTTTATGGGACCAAAATGATGTTTTGACATGACATGACATCATGCATTGCATATTGCATAACTCATGATCATGCTAACATGTTGTATGATACAGTTAAGGACTTAATACTCTAATAGTGGTTAGCAGTATCTAGAATTATGCTTAGGCTATACCGTCAGTTGACTTCAGAACTTAAGACATGTATGAGTTATTACTTAAGGTTTTCACGTTACTACATTCATGTTATAATTCTTTATGTATTTCAGGGTCGTTTATTGTATTCTTGCTGGGTGATTTTTATCACTCACACTTTATTTTTCCCCCAGATAATGCCAAGATAGAATGGATCGAAGATGAGCCGAGGGTACCATATCCATAGACGAGGAGATATGAAGGGAGCTAAGCTTAAGGACTTTTGTGCTGCTGAGATGTTGTATTATGACTATGTTTGAACTCTGTGGAATGTGACTATGACGTTTTGTGAGACTACTACTTTGGGGACTTAGTTATTTCGTAATGCATGTTTAATTTGAAAAGTTATAATTCTGCCTAAATTTTACTACCATGTAAAATGTTAGCATGGGAGTCCATGGCTTATGTTATGGATTTTCGCATGTTATGCAAGACGCTTTGTACTCTCCTTAGTGAAGTATGGCAGGTGCACCGTATCCGGACGAGGCCCGGGTGCGGGGCGCTACAAAAAGGATGGGGGCCAGTGTGTCTCATCCACCGTGTACATGTATCGCATCCAGAGGAAGAATCCAAACCATGCACATGTTAGGAGAGAAGCAGCATTAAAAGTTGCGACGGAACACAACAACAAAGGAATCATCAATGAGATATAAAGCACACCAAGCCTGCCTGTATCCAGCAGGATACAGGCAGAGTTATGATAATCGTGCCAATCCATATGGAAGACTTGATTAAGGAACACGCAAATGAGCTGCAGAGAGATCCAAAGTAATGGCTCCACGCACTAATGGAGGAAGCGTGTGATGGGTATAAGCCTGTGTGCAAGGATGCAACATAGCGTGTTGTGCAAGATAATGGGCAGCCATATTTGCCTCCCTATAAATATACAGAAAATCCAGCCGATGAAGGTGTGTCAATGTATGAAGCAAGCGGAGATGATAATTGCCATAGACCAAACTTCGCCGCGAGAGACGTGTTATCAGCTGCGAACAATCTGTCTCTAGAATAATTGAGCGATGCAGTGGAAGGAAATACAATAAGCCAAAAATGGCAGATTGGATCTCAGCACTTAGAGGTGTACTGGGGGAGGCGGAAGGAGATTGCCCCCACACATGAACCGGCATGATCTCGCAAAATAGCACCTCCTGCACTATACTGTCTGCCTACAGCCACATCTATATTTAATTTGAATCGACCCGAAGGTGGAGTACTCCAACGCACCAATATAGGACGCGGCGGCTGAGGCGAGGGAAACCAAACAAATTGCGGCAGTGGTCCAGACGCTAGCTTAGATCCAGCAATGGTTTTGCTCCACATTACAATGTCATAATGAACAGATGCCCGAAGAGATGAGGTTGAGAAATTATGTGCGTCCCCATATGTAAAGGCCGAATATGTACGCCATAGATTGTAAACAATAAGTGACCGAACAACAACTTTTAAAACACCAGAGAGCGAAGAGAAAGAAGACCGATATCAACAGGATAATAGGTATTGACAGAGAGGCAGTGATGACGGTGGAGGACAAAGCAACTCACCAGCAAAATAATGCCAAATGCAACAAACGCGCGAGCAGTATATAAATATGTGATCTACAGTGGTTGATGATGACTTACAGAAAGGGCACTGCGAAGGCCTAGCGGTAATATATCTGCCTATGAAGTCCTCAAAAGGTAAAGCCGAGTGGAAAATACGCCACAGAAAAACTTGGATGACAGGAGAGTGATGCTTGAACCAAATAAATTTCGTCGTGAGCAGAGCAGGAATGGAAGCCCGACAGATATCATAAGCCGATCTTAAGGAGAATTCGCCAGATGTCGTTGGAAGCCAGTTGAGATTGTAGCGCCCTGAACCCCAGCCCCGCCGGAGTCGGTGCACCCGCCGTACTTCACTAAGGAGAGTACTAGGCGTCGTCTCATACGTGTCTTGATCCATGATATAATGCATGGAATATCGCGCTTACACGTAAATAATTAAGCGAAACCATGGCAGAATTTAAAACTTCAAAATAAAAACATCCAAACGATCATTCATAGTTTACATCCCGGACTAAAAGTATCGAAAGTCACAAAAGCAAGTGTTGTTCCATCCCAAATACAAAATCAGTCATCAATCATAGCTGGCCGGTCATGCCTCCTAGGTCTGTCCATCCTCCCCTGTACTCACGGATACAGAACCTTAGGTTCGTCATCGATCCACTCTACTTTGTCGTCTGCAACCTCTGGGGAAAAATAAGGGTGAGTGACAATGTCACCAGCAAGTATACTATACTAATCAGGGATTAAATGGAAAGTGCGAACAAGAATCGAACCCTCAAAAATTTGGCTTAGAAGCATACCTGTCCTTTGTCAGATCCTCGATCTATACATATATCATCACTTAATGAAACAAGATCATTTCTTAAATAAGAGTTTGTTACTTAGAACTGAATATAACATCAAAGGACTGCAACTTATATTAGTGAATAGCATGATGATGGTCATTACATAAGATCTATGAGCTCATCATAACTTTGGACATTACGTGTTCCTTCATGCATCAATGATCAACTCTTAATGCATCAAGATCATAACCTAACAAAATCGTTACTTAATACAGAACATGATAATAGAATACCGTAACTCATATTAATTCGTAACCTAACAAGAATCATCACTTAATGAAGTCATACTTAGGATTTGCAAGGTCATAACAACTTAGTCTAAGTATCATGTGACACTACACAATGACTCCACAACCATGATATGCATGCATATGTTCGTGTGATGCATCATGAGGAAAAAAATGAGAATATGGCCTTTTCATGCTTTTCATCAAATCATCATCATCGTAAAAACAATAGTGTTCAGATCTATGTCCCGTATCTGAGGCGGTACGTCATCTCTTCTTGTCGGGTCTATTATGTCCGGGCCCGAACGGCCACTTGTTCTCTTCGTCGGGTCTATTATATCCGAACCCACACGGCCTCTTATTTCTCTTCGTCGGGTCTATTATATCCGGACCCGCACGGCCTCTTATCAGATCACTTAACCCTGATCTGGTGGGTTCATACTGGCCAAGCTCATACTCACACACGGTACCGGTGGGGAATCATCTCTTTCAAAAATCATCTTTTGAAAAAAAACTTTTCATCTTTCTTCCTCATAAAATCATGTCATAAATCATGTACGTGACGATGATGCAATGCATGACATGTAATATGCAAACCATGCCATAATGCATGACATAAACGAATAAATATGTATCGTCGTCATGCTGGAAAATTTCCAGCTCAGTGACATCAACTTCTCCTTAGTTATTTCCTATTAAAATACACATTCTAGACCAATTGGTTTGCATGTACTCTTTCGTAAATGTCATAAGTGATTGCCATGCAAGTTTTATGGAATCATGATGTCGATAAGGGAATCATTTGTTCTTTTTCATGAAGCGGATACAAACTGAATTCTGGAAGGACCAATTTTACTATAAAATTTATTGTGACCAATCTTTTAATCCTTTTTCGGAAATTTCAACTCTTCAGATTAATAATATCATTGGACTAGCATCCTACCAATCTTTGGCCCAAATGCATTTTTCTAAGGTCCAATTTCAATTCATGCAACATGGTACACAAATTCTGTCAATCCAGAGCATTTCAAGCTGACTCATTTTACTAGAAAATTCATTAAAAATAAACCATAACTCATTTTGATAAAATTCCAACTTTCACCTTTACTTTATTCATAAGGTTAGTTTCATACCAAAAATTAGTTAATTTGCATACCTCTAAGGTCCATTTCTAGGCTACTAAACACGTTACTTAAATTCTGTCCAGTTCAACATTTTCAGCAGGACAAATCTCACTAGGAAATTAATTAAAAATAAACCGTAGCTCCTTTTAATGAAATTCCAACTCTCAGATCTCCTATACATGTAATAATAGTAACATACCGAAAATCAACAGATTTGAAAGTTCTTAAGGCCCCCTTTTTGATCTTACAAAACAGCCCAAGTTTCTGTCCAATTGCAGAAATTTTTCTAGTGGCCAAACGTTATTCCTAAGTGTCCTTATCTTTCATTTTCGGCACAAACACCTAGTATACAATTGTGGTGTATACGCACCCCTCCATCAACAGTCCCATTTTCGGTGCATGCAAGAAAATAAGGAATCTAAGAGCATGTTACGCGCAACGCACCACAAAACTATAGACTTATCTCCATTTCCTACTAAGTTAGCATGTCCATTCGAAAATCACACTCATTCCCCTTCACCCCTCCCACCGTGAGCTCTTCTTGGAGAAAAGAAAGAATCTTTAACTTGTTTATTTTGGTTATAATCATAATGAGACATATAACCCCAAAAGATTTCACCTTTTGAGACAAGATTTCACTCCTTCACTATAAATAACCATGGCCGAAAGTTTTGGCCTTCAACTTAACATAATACAACCAAGATTAAATCTTAAATATACCTAGCCATTCATGCACACACTTTCACATTCAAGCCTTAAAGAGTATAGTGTACTTGCCTTTGAAGTCCTTGGATTTTGCTCGGGTTGGTTGACACAAGAAGCACTTTTCCCTTCCTTTCCCTAACACACGCGGCATAGGGCTTTTGTTAGCCATTCTTTAGATTATATATTCTATATCCTAGGGAAAGAATGAAGGGTTTACCATTTGCATTTTGAATGGAATGAAAATGGACCACCCTTGTTAAGGCGTACTCCTTCTTCTATCGTCTTGAGGCCTTCTCCTAGTGCCGTGATAGTCACGGTTTTTACCAAAGAAAAGGAGGCTTGGTGAGCTTCAACTTCTAAGGTGCATCTTGTTAACAACTATAGAGAGTAATCTTACCTAGACAAGTCTTGAGAGGGAATGGTCTTTTGCCTTCTCTTGCTTCACCCGAACTCTTTTGGAAGGAGGGAAAGGTTTGAGAGTTATTTGGAAGAGGCCTTAATGATAGGGAGTTAAGGAGGCTTGTTTAATAAAGTGGGTACCATGTTTCTTTTGGGAAAGGATGCAGCCGGCGGCTGCATTTGGGGGAGAGGAAGAGGCTTCCTCTAATGCAAAACTCTTTATTTCCTAACTAACACTCCCTTAATGTTCTTACTAAGTGTTGGTTGAATTACCCCTAAGGCTTGATGGCCAAATCTAGCACCATATATTTCATGTGTATAGGTCTTCCTTAATAACACATCCTTAGGTACTCAGCTCCTATCCCATTCATTTAAATTTCTCTCATAAATCTTCTAAGTATCACCCTTTTTTTATATACCGACATATATATACATATATATATATATATAATCATAAGTATAGCCTATCTAATTTCTCACTCCCTAGATGTGCGGCTGTATTTATTTTTCCGCATTTACGCATATTTTATACATATGTATGCGCATGCACCCATGCATATACATACATATCTATGTTTCTTTTTCTTCTTGAAATGATCCATAAACCTCAAAATTTCACTATACCCTAAGTGCATGCGCGTGCACACCCATATACCATACTTCTTTGATAATTATTCTATCGTCGTTTGTATTTGCCTTGAGTTGTATATGTGTATACACTCACACCAATATGCATACATCCATTACTTACACCTCGTGTGAGGCCACTTATCCTTTTGTTCAAACTACATCTACTACACCTGAAAGGTTTGTATCAAAGTTCTGTTGGTCTTATCTCCAAATGTTACCCAACGGCCATATTGGGGGTGGATGAAGAGGGTTCCTAATTTGTTAAGGGCTTAATTAGGCCCATTTTCTGATGTATCTGTATTCTTAGACGTATGCCCATACCATATGTGCATGGGCATGTTATGATCCGACTTCTCATTAAAGTTGCCAATATAATACTTCCCCTATTAGTTCTTTATCACTCATATGAAAATTTCAATCAGCCCTCTTGCTTTATGCAAATTACCTTAAATTCTATATAACTATAAATAAGCCGGTGATGTCTTCCTTTCGAGGTCTCATTCTCTTGCCATGCTTCTCTCCCTACCCAAGTTGCTGTACTAGTTTTGAGCGGGGTACAACAGAGATGGCTCGCTTGTCCCTCAGTCTGGGCAATGCAAGTCGGATGAATACAACAAATGATCTTCCATATGGGGGAGTCATATAAACGAGGAGTATAATCGTCACGGCGGCCATATTTGACATGCATGTACTTGCTCCAGAGGGTGGAATGTTGCTGATAGGACCACCATATTCGGCAGTGATAGGCTTGCTGAAGTGCATTGAGATCTCGAAGGCCTAGTCCGCCCTCTTCACGCGGTATTGTAATTTTATCCCACGTAACCCAATGATGTCAATGTCCCCAGTAAAATGCTGCCATCTTCCTATTTATGGTTTTGATCACTGACCTTGGAAGGGCTCCTGCCGCCATAATATGTAGAATTTCCGAGAGGACTGAATGTAGCAGAACTAGACGACCAGCAGAAGAAAGCAAACGGGAGTGCCAGCCTAGGAGTCGTGAGTCAACATGTTGTAATAATGGGGTGCAAAACCGCGCTCTGTTGATACCTTTATGCAAATAAGATCCAAGGTATCGAAACGGTAAACCTGAGCATTGCATGTTAAGAAGATTGGCAAATCTTCGGCGCTGATGAGGTGATACCGCGGAAGATGGAATTAAGTTGCTCTTTTGATAATTCACTTTTTGTCTAGAGGCTTCCTCATATTGTGTTAAGAAGGCATGAAAGCGCTGTAAATTTCTCTGTGTGCCCTTTAAAAATACTAAAAGATCATCTGCATAAGCTAAATGTGTGATTGTGAAAGGGACTCTGCTGAGACGAAAGGGTTGTATTGTTCCCGATGTAACCAGTGATTTCAAACCTCTGCTAAACCTTTCTGAAGATAGAATGAAAAGCAGGGGGGATAAAGGGTCACCCTGTTTGACCCCTCTATACTGGCGGAATGTGGCGGATGGCTAGCCATTAATTAAGACAGACAATGTTATGGCTCGTAAATGATTTAAAATAATCCGACTGAAGAAACCAGATAAACCAAACCTGTGCAAAAGAAGTTCCAGATATTCCCAGCTGACCCTATCAAATGCCTTCATCATATCAAGCTTCAAACATAGCTATGAACCGCCCTTATCGAGCACATGTATCATTTCACGAGCCATTAACACCTGTGTGGAGATATCCGAACCCGGCAGAAAACCCGTCTGCTCGGGCGATATCAGTCTCGGTAGTAGATTATTTAAACGAGATACAATTATTCTTGTACAGACTTTACTCAGAAAATTTGTTAGACATATTGGCCAGAAGTCACTGAATGTTACAGGAGACCGTTTCTTTGGAATCAAGGTGATAAGAGCACTAGCCATTACTGCTGGCTGCGGAATGCCAAGAAAGAATTCCTACACTGCTTTAAAAACATCTGCATGTATGATCGACTAGCAGGAGCGATAGAAATTACCATTAAATCCATCTGGCCCTGCTGCGCTGTGAGGATCCAAATGCCAAATTGTCTGTTTCACTTCCTCCTCTGTTGGCAATTGTATAAGAGTGGAATTATCATATCAGTCACTAACCTGGGGATATGGCGTAAAATTGTGTCATGATTTTATGTTGTCTCGCGCGTGAATAGTTTAGTATAGAATGTTACCGCCTCATCCATGATGGAATCGGATGTGGTGCATTGTTCCCCAGCGATTGTGTGAATTTGCTAGATACGTTGTTGCATCCTCCTGCCTTTGACAATAGAGTGATAGAAGCGCGTGTTTGCATCACCTTCTTTCAGCCAGCAGACACGCGCTTTTTGTTTCCAAAAATGTAGTTCATATATAGAGGCCCGTTGATACTCAGCTTTTGCTTTTTGGAATGCCATACGATTCTCTTCTGAAGGCTGAGAGTCCCAACTGCTCTCAGCACGAGTAAGATTAGATTCTGCTTGCATGAGATTGGTAAATATATTTCCAAAAATTTCTTTATTCCAACGCTGAATGTCCTTCTTTAGACGGGATAATTTAGTATAGAAACCATACATACCACCTGTTGTAGGATAAGATGTCCAAGCTTGTTTCATATAAGAATGGAAGTCTGGATTTAATATCCAAGAATCCAAAAAGCGAAATGGGCGACGACCCTGGAGCAACTGTTGCCTGCATATGAATAATAAAGGCGAGTGATCCGAGGAAGCTTGCGATAGATGTGTAAGTTTCAGATCATCAAACATATCATTAAAAGAAGAATTAACAAAAATCCATTCTAGTCGTCTGCGTACACGTCCAAGTACCCTGCAGTCAACCCAAGTAAACCGAGGACCAATAAATTGCAGCGCCATAAGAGAGCAAGATTCTATGCATTCATTGAAATCTTGTAACGCTGTGAGAGAAGGTTGGGTGCGCCCATCATGATCATCAAGCGAGCGAAAAGAATTGAAATCACCACCAACAATCCAAGGTAAATCGGAATGGTCCGAGAAAGTACATAGGGAATTCCTTAAATTGCGACGTAAAGGCACTGTATGTTTGGCATAAACCACCGATAAGACAAATGTAAACTGCAGAGGCCGAAAAAGAAGAGTGAAATGTACCACTTGTTCATGATCATATGCTGAAACAAGATGAAAATGTGAGTCACGCCAGAAAAACCAAATATGTTCCGACTGAGAGGAGTAATGCTGTGGAAATCCAAGGTCTAATGCAAAACGTGTGATACTAGAAGGGGAATGTTTAGGCTCTATCAGAGCAAGTAAATGTAAATGATGAACGCGGATCAAATGATGTAGTCTAGGCATAGAGGCTCGCATGCCTCTAATATTCCATATTAAAACATTCATTGAGAAAGGGTAGAGTCACTTCCCTGGACGGCGTGAGAAGCACTACGAGTAAGGATTGTGGAAGGAGGCAATGGAGGCAAATCCTTCCTTGCACGACGTTTACGACGAGGAACCACTGGAACAAATTTAGCAACCTCGGTAGATTCTTGCAATCAGGATGTCCAAAATATCCTCCTCTGGTGATGGAGGAATTAACTGCATACGCCGGGCCACGTCATCTGGTACTATCGGTAATTCTGAAGTAAGATCAGCGACTGGTAAGTCAGTAGCTGAGGAGTGGCCAAAATCACAATGATCCAAATTATCTTGAAGCGGAGGATCCACCGCCCCAGAATCAACATCTTCATGCAAGGTACTGAAATGATCTTGAGGAGGTTGACTAACGAAATTGTCTGACTGTGGGATATCACCCTGGTCGGTATTAACGTCGCGTGCAGTGTCACCAATTTGCGGAACTGGCGTTGCATTAGAAGGGCCCATAAATGTAGGTTCAGCAGAAGCCGCTGCTACCGTTTTCTTCTTAACTGGAGTCCATCTCTGTAGAGGGGGGCGAGGCGGCGGCGGCGGCGGTGGAACAGGCACCGCTGCTTTTTCTGTTGGAGGGCATGAGGCTGTTGCATGGCCTAACCGTTGACATGAGGTACAAAATAACAGAAGATCTTCATAGATCACTTGTTGTAGAATAAATTATTCTTTGCCTGTAAGTATATCTTCTGAGGCAAGTCTTGGGAAACGTCCACTTCTACGCAAACACGTACAACAGATGGCCGCAGACCATCTGAGGTTGCGACGTCTAGCTTGATGGGAGACCCTATCGGACGGACAATTTCAAATAATGCTTCCCGGTGATGAAGGTGGATAGGAAGCCCGGGGAACGCGATCCATACGGGGATTATGGGAACATCAGCAGTAGGATCAAAATCTACAGTCCACTTCGCAATACACATGTGACAACCAGATATATGCCATGAGCAGCGATAAAAGCATCTCAGGTAATCTGCCTCATTGCGGAAATTTAACCGAATATGCGTTTGATCGATAAGTGTGATACGCAAATCATGACGGAAACCGATTTTTTCAAACACTTCACGAATAACTTTTAAAGGGGAGCGGTCAGACCAGAATGTACCTACCAATGGATATCTTAAAGGCGCAGCAAGGGCATCAATCTCGGAATCCAGGAATGATATCATGGGGATGCCTTTATATCTTGAAACGATCTTTGGAGCAATAGATATTTTCGGCGTTGAAGCCTCACCGGAAGCTACTGCTGCGAACGAAGGTGGCGGTGCAGCCGCCATCGGTATCGATATTAAATAGCTGTTTTGGATCGAAACTGATGGATGAAAACAGAAATGGATGAATAAAACTGCGATCGGAGGAGAATGTAGTCGGCGATCGGAGGAGAATGTAATCGGAATTTGACTGTAGGAGTCGGCGGTGGCTAACGCCGCAGTGCTTCCTTGATCGCCAGAGCCGCCATATATATATATATATTTTTTTTTATAAAAACATTTATTTCATTAAAAAGGAAAGCCTCACTTATGGCGGAGGAAAACCATATTACAAGAGTTCAGAGTAAGCGAACAAATGAAATAACGAACTAAGAAGTACATATCTCCAGTCATATACGATATGCCGCATTAAAACCTTGCTAGGAAAAACCACCCTTGTGGATAAAACCCTAGCGAAGGAAAAAGCGTACATATTTATACGACCATCATTGAAATGTATAGCATGGAAATATGAGTACAAATGTTGATATGCTTCCAGGTGGTGTAGATATCGGATAAAGTCGAAATAATGCCGCAACAGTGTCACCTCCAGTAGTTCCAGCGGGTTAGACCAAGGAATGTGCTTGTCAATGAGTGTTGAGAACTCCAAGGTGTGCAAATCATCAGTTGGCAGCGCCAGGTATAATCCAATACATGAAATAGCATGCGCCAAGAAGAAATTATGATACATTTGAAGAAAATATAAAAAGCAGAGCAATAGATAAATAGTCATACCGAGCCTGCCTGGATCCCTTAGGAAACATGCAGGATGTGTCAGAAAACGCCAATCCCTGTGGAAGACATACCGAGCTAGCCAACGCCAATGCCATCGCGCCACGTGTTCGTCCATCCAGGCATAGTCTAGCGCGTGAGATGAGTATATAGCCAGAAGGAAACTCCCGAAAACAGCAAGAATCCCAGATTGCCGACACATAGAAAGACATGCAGCAGCCAAATGAAAATATATATCACATAGACGTAGCAAAACCAGCCCAAGAAAATAAACAGACAAGATATTGGACCCACCAAGGCTGCCTGCATAGCGAACAGCACAGGCAGCAACAGTACACCTTTGCCCGTCAATACAAACGTCCATGAGATTAATGTTTGCAGCGCATAGTAATTGAGCATCCTCGCCAAGCATAAACCATGTACATGGAAAAGCAAGATGTGTGTAAACATGGCAAATGCCTATGATTAATAAATGAAAAAGAACAGCCAACATACCATGCCTGCCTGTACTCAATCGAGCACAGGCAGAAAAAAGGTGAGCGTGCCAATCCATATGGAAGATGTTATGTTGACTGCCTACGCCACAGCAGCTGACGTGAGGTCCAACGAGACAGAAGCACGGACCATTGATGGCAGGCTGGACGGCGTGAAGAAAGAAGTGCAAGGCGACTGCATTGCATGCTGTGCCAAATAATGTGCTGGCATATTTGCCTCTCTGAATACGTGCTGAATTTCCAAATTATGACGAGTGATCAACTGCTGTAGGAGTTTGAGATGGAAGTTTCCAAACACGGGTTGCTGTCGACGTAGACGTTGAATTAGCTGTGCACAGTCAGTCTCTATAATCAGGGTCCTGTATAATGGCAAGAAATATAGCAAGCCAAACAGCGCCGTTTGAATTTCAGCCTGCAATGGTGGACAATATGGGAGGCGGAATGCTACTGCCCGCACACATGCGCCACATGAGTCACGTAAAATTATACCTCCTGCCGCATTGAAACCGCCATATATATATATATATATATGTATATATATATATATATGTATATATATATATATATATGTATGTATGTATTCCCGTATGTATATATATGCACCTATACCCATATGTATATATATACATATAACTGTATATATATATATTTCCAAAAAAATCATTTTATTATCATATACATACATAGGCTGCGTATACACAAAATATGTATATACATATACCATAACACAAAGCCATCTATTTTACATATTCTTGTTGTTACATCTTTGAAGATAACCATGGATGATCAAACTTAGTATAAACATAAACATATAGATCTTTGAAAATCCATGAAGGATCTAGGAAGTGTACTTGCCTTTACCACTTTTCTTATACTTTAAAGTGGTGTTTCTTCACTTGTTTTGAAATAAGAACACTTCCTTCTTCCTTCTTGAAGCCATGGTTTGGAAGGAAAAAATAGTATTGTTAGTGTGCAACTTATGGATCTAAAGAAAGCAAATGAAACTTAACTCAACCTCATGAAATTCTTACTTTATTCTCCTTTGATTCTTGGTTCAACCACCTCCTTGGTTAACTTCTTAAATGGTAGAGGGTTGGAAACTATTCTTGGATGTATGTAGAAGAGGTGGAGAGAAGAAGACTTCTTCCTTTGTTTTTGGTGGAGGTCAAGGCAATGGAGTAAGAAAAAGAGAAGTTTTGGTGTTGGAGTTGTCTTAGAGAGAGGAGGAGTTGTGGAGGAAATGTAAGAAGCCTTGGAGTATGAAGTGAAAAGGAAACAAAGGGTATTCCACCCTTATTGACTAACGGCTAAACATAAGAGAGGAACGAGAAGGAAAATATTTGTGAAGTAATAATGGAGTAGGTTGGCTTTAGGTAGTGTAAGGAATGATGTGTGAAGGGAGATGTGTAAGAAGGTGGAGTGTATGGTGGGAAAAAGAGTAGAAAAATTTCCTCCCCTTGTGAGAATCTCTGCTGAAAGATGTGGGTAGGAGAGAGAAGAAGGCTTTCGGGTTTGAAATGATGAAAAGTTGGAAGTATTAGGGTATAGTATAATTATGGAGTGGGAAGAGTGTGTAAGAGGTGAAGAAGACTTTTGGGGGGTTTCCTTGGTGTGTGGGGCGGTCTAATTAGGAAATATGAGAAAGAGGATTTTGTTGTATTTGTGTGGTAGGATAAAGTGGAAGAAAAAGTGATGAAAGTGTGTATTGAAATTATCGTATCGGGTCTTTCTATTTAGTTTAATTTATATTTACCGACTTATGTTGCTACCGACTAATTTATTTAAGTCGTATCGTACGATAGAAATGTTCGTTATCTAGTCCCTTCAAGTCTTGCTATATCCGATTACTTACCGTTCTGTTATTTTTTCGAGCGTTTCTAACCCCGATATATGTAATTTCGATGTCTTTATTAATCCTAAATAAAATTTAAATTCCATCGAAATTTTATCGACATCGCATTTGCGTTCTATTTTCCATTATATTATTTCACTTTCCACTGACCCGGAAATGCGGGTTGTAATATTATTCCCCTCTTATAAAAAGTTTTGTCCTCGAAACTTAGGGTTGTATCGATTTTACACTTAAAGATTTAAACACTTAATTTCTAGCATCATTTCTTAATCGTCTATGATTCAACTTAGTAGTCACCGACTTATGATAAAATTTTTTTTTCTTAATTACTATTTCTGTATACCTCCTATTAATCCGCTTAGATATTCTACAACCGCATATTTCTGCGCGTTATAGTTACTTTTATACTCACCAATTTTAGCCGATAACACTAATCCCGTTAAACCATATCAACTCCAATCTAGTCATGCTTAATCAGATTCAACTTACGCAGACTAATTCCAAGCAGATGATCTGACATCCTTTAGAATTCATAATTTGACTCCCAATATGACATGACTCATTATATCCCTATCTCTATTTATATAATCGTACTCTTATCGCTATGAATTTACATCCCTAATGCGACTAACATCTTTGACCTACCCTGAAAATTTCTCAATTTATCGTCTTAATCATACGCGTACCGTTTGTGCAATGTATTTACCAAATCCTACTCGTCATAATTCTTATAAATCACTGCTTATAGTTCTACTACATATCATCGCTTAGTCAGTCTACGAAATTCTAACAGTATCTCCAAATATTACCCAAAATAAGACTGACCTGGAACTGTCAAAGAAAGCTTCATGTTCTGATGGCTAGGCGTGGTTAAGGTATCAGGAGTCAGAAGATTCAACTGTATACAAATCACTATAAAGTGGACGTGAAAAGTATAGATATACAGTTCTTCTACTATAGTGTTTCATTCTAGGTTTTCGTACAGCACAAAGTGGATTATTCTGGAACATTGATGTATCTACAACCATAATAATCCAGACAGGACCCGTGGTAGACTTCTTCATCAGAAATAAGAAGATGCTGAAGCTGAGACTGAAGCTAGGGAGATTACGACTTATGACCACTAAGTTACTAACATGAACCTAGAACTAGGTATCCAGTGACTTGCCCTGTATAAATGTTGGAAAGCCTAACCGACCTGCTTATATTCCTATTGATCTATACTCTCTGGTTTCTCTTCAGCAATACACTAAAAGCTTATCAACTTTCCAAAGACCTTCTCTAATAGATAAATCACGGTAAAAACCACAAGAGATGATGAGTTCTTTGACCAATGTACGTTCTATTGCTTAACTCTTAACTCCTTTTGTTATGACTCGGATTTTGCCTAATACCGTTCTATTTTCTTAGTCTAAGACTGACACTCTTATCTAAGATCGTTTCTTACGTTTATGATCATTTCTTAAATTATAAGATCACTGCTTAAACTCATGTCGTTGTTTACTTTATGTGTCCGCTATGGATATAGAGCCTTCGCTCTGATACCACCTGTAGCACCCTGCCCGAAACTAGGGTCTCGGCATGGTACACCCGCCTTATACGAGTAGTACAAGGCATCGATACTATACATGTGCATCCCGACATAAATACTAACTCGATAAGCGGAAGCATCATAATATAAACAAATCATCACCAACATGCGATACAATTCCTCATTTAACCCGTACAAGTCATAATATACAGAGTACTGATATCTTCTAAAATACATCATGAGCCAAGGCCTAACATCTTCAAAGCTAATCTCTCGATACCTTTCTTCGCTATCAGTGGTCCATCTAGCCTGTCCTCAACAAACCTGTATAGTGGTACCTATTATCTGTAAAGTGATAAGGCAAGTATGAGTGATAGCCAACTTTTAATCGTTCAGCAAGTAATCATACTAAATACGTCATGTGGATCATACATAGGAAGACGGGGTACGAAATACTGGAACATAACCATGAACAAAATAAAGCGCGTCTCCATTATAATTAAAAGAGGAATGATACGAGTATAAAACAGAACACGAAAGTTCACATCGTACCATAGAAATCGTAACTGTCTACCTTAGTCTATTCCTACATACTTGTCCATACTTACGTTCTAATCCATATCATACTGAGGTCATATCTTATAGCCGTTACCTTTTCATACATAGTCTTTCTCAATCAACTTAAGGACAATAAACCTACAGATATCTTAACCATATCCTAAGGTTTGGTTCGCAAGTATTGGCGTCAATCACATAATTTAACTCGTAGACAAGAATATGAAGCTTCAAAAAGTTATACTCAACATCTACTTAACGTTCTAAAGACTCGTCTATGTCTACATTTTATTCTGTCGATTCTTATTCTATACTGCACATCAACTCTATCTCCAGTGTAAGGATGCAATGATGATTCTTATGACTTTGATGCATAGCTATTTAACTTGAGAAGAAAAATATATCTGTAAACTGTAAAATAAGTTATGGCCATCCTACGTAAGAAAAACAATATCAATGGTGACCGAAAAGATTCTCCAAATAGTCACATATACCACTAATACGCTCATCGTAGGTATATGTGTCTAATGGTGACTTGTACAGCCGGTGATCTCAGGAATCGCTCGCCTGATGAACATACATCGCATAACATATACTATAAAATCGTCAAAATGGTGACTCGTATGGCCAGTGATCTCAAGAATCGCACGCCTGATGAACATACGACGCATAACGTATACTATAAAATACATATCCATAAGTGTCCTATAAATTCTTTTACATCTCATGTCTTCTACTTATATATTGAATTCATATTTATTCTCACTATATGTAAATTCATTCCATCAACATCATATCTTTAAATTCATTATAAATAACATATCAAATCCAATGATGGACTATGTTGGCCAAAATTTGTATATAATATACTTTAAATATAACTACTCACTTGTAATAACCCTTTTTCATATCTTAACTTATGTAATATATATATATATGTATATATATATATATGTGTGTATATATATATATATATGCATTAAGAAAGTATATTTAATCATTTTTCCTTAAACAAAAGGCCTATGGCCAAATTACTATATACATATATATACTTGTATAAATCTTTATACACTTTACATATTTTAATGTATAATATTGAATATAATCAGTTTTCCATATCTTAACTTATGTACTAGTCATATATGTATTCATAAAGTGTATTTTTAAACCATTATCATTTAAATACACTTTCATGAAACTAAAGTCATTTAGGCCACACATACATATATATGGGCCGAGACATATGTATATATAAATATATAACCTAACAAAATTCTTTTGTTGTTTATCCTTTTTGTTTATTTTCTAATTTGATATTTATGCCAACTTTATACACTTTTGTTTTCATCATCAAAATAGCTTATACATTATCATAAATTACATATATACATGTGAAATCTTGAAGGCCATAAAATAAAGTAAACATCTCCCAAAACGTTTCCTTGGCCGTGTGTGTATATATATACACACATTATATTTTCATCATTACTAAATAAACTATTTTGTTATAAAAGGAACCTCTCTTGGACATATATATATATATATATGCATATTAGTTTTTCCCTTTATATTTCATTATTACTAAATAGCTACTTTTGTTATAAGAATTGCCTCTTGGCCGTGTATACCTATATTTTTTTTAACAATATATTTATTATTAATCAGCCTCACTTCTGGCGGAGGAAAACCATATTACATAAGAATCCGTATAAGAAAATACATAATCTAGAAAGCTAATGAGTGTCAACCTCCAATCATATATGATATGCCGCATTAAAACCTTGCCAAGTAAAACCACCCTTGTGGATAAAACCTTGGCAAAGGGAAAAGCATACATATTTATATGATCGAAGAGATGACTTACATGTATGGTATGAAGAAAAAAATCAGTCATCGGAATTTTGGCTAGCGCAAGAAGATATGAAGATGTCGATGGCAGCATCAGATGAGTTGATGGTATCCCGCTGTGTATAAACCAATGTCCCTCGAAAGAAAATATGCAAATGAGTGTTAGCAGTGCTTGCAAAAGATAATTGTTGAATATGGAAATTGTTTTAAAAGTACCCCTGCCACCTTAGATCCGAAGGGACCAAGGCGGCGTCCAATTGATGAATGGCCAAACGGTGTTAGAATCTTCACTGGATGTGTAGTAGCTTGCAGATTGAAGCTCCAGTCGCCATGCCCCGCGTATGAATGTCACCCACAGAGAACAACATGAGGATAAGAATAAGTCACACAAGAAAAGTAGCATGCAGTAGAGCTGAATAAGATATGTAAGACGCACCCGCATTGCCTGTGTATATTTCCACAGGCAACCAGAGGAAGTAAACGCCAAAACTGTGTGAGACATATTAGAGTCTGAAGGCAGGAAGTTGTTGCCGATCCATGTGAATTGTGCCACGCACCTCACAAGGAAGTTCTCGTAAACTAGCATAAGTACGCATCCCTTGTGTGTGATAACCATGTCGCGCTAAATAATGTGCAGCTGTGTTGGCTTTCCGAGGAGAATATTGCAGTGTAACTTGATTGAGAGTCATGAAAACCTGAAGCCTATCCACATCAGTTGCTAATGTGCCCGTGAGTATGCATGTGGTTGATATAATTGAGAGGATGGATTTACAATCCATTTCCAGAATGAGTTGCGAGTGAATTGTCGCATAATACATCAAAGGTAGCAACATAGCTTGTATCTCAGCTCGCAATGGAGGCAGCGGCGGGAGAGAAAAACAAATTGCAAAGATCAGTTTGCCACAGTCATTTCTCAACACAGCGCTACCTGCAGCTGAATTTTTACCCACTGCCGCATCTATATTAAGCTTTACTCGGCCAGAGGGAGGAAGGTTCCACTTGATTAAGCGTATCCTCTTGCGGCAAAGCCGTGTAGACCTATATATGTGATGCGATTCAAGGAGCCCTAAACATACAAACATCACAAACAAGGGCGTTGAACATACTAACTCCACAAACAAGAAACTTTTGCTCATATAGAAGATGTAAACTAAAGAGCTTCTTGTCAAACATGTGCAAGATGAGCCAAAGAATGTAGATGCATGATTTTTCTATGTTTATTGAGGCCATGATTTGAATGTCCTTGAGTTTATTGCATATCATATGATGTAAGGGTTGGTGGGAGGACAGGATGGCCATTCCATGTGCCGTCGTTGTAATATCGAGTCTAATTGTTTGCGTTGTCTTTCTTTGGGTCTAGTATATTTTATAGCGTCTTTTTTAATATTTGTTTCTAGTGCTAATGGCTGTGTTTGAGTGTTTTATAAGGAGGCAAGGCTAAATAAGGAAAGTGGCTTGAAGAGTCCCTATTTTTCAGGAAGGCAGCCGGACACCAGTCGGTATTTTGGACGCTAGGTCGGAGTACTGATCCAAATGGGTTCAAACGACTTGGAAGTCTCAGATAAATCAATTTGTGACGATTTTTCATGTTTTACACTTTTGCTAATTTGGGCTACAAGATGGACCGAAATCAGGTGCAAGTTGGGAGTCCAGAATGGAAAGTACTGAAGATCACTGGATGGATACCTAATCTTTGGAGACCCATATCTCTGTCAAGAAGAGTCCAAATGAGGTGATTCAAAAACCCAAATTCAAGGGAATTATATGATCTATAACTTTTTTGAAGATTAAAAACCCTAATTCAGCGTCTAGAAACGGTTATAAGCCAGTAACCTACAGGGTGTAATTCCAGTACGAAATTTTAGGGATTTGAGTTATGTAATCTTCCTTGATTAGCTTTGACTTATCTTTTATGTAAATTTGATTAAGGTTGATAGGTAGTAATATTAGGACTTTGATTGGTTAGGTAACTGGTAGGAGTAGCAAAAATGTGGCATTTAAAAAGGGTAGAACATCGGCAGCCATGGGATAGCTTTTGGAGAATAAAAATTTCAGTTTTTTTTTTGTTGCAACCGTGTGTTGCTTCTACTTGTGTTTCTCCTTTGGTTTTCACAAATTAAAATCAAGGCTAGACCCAATCAAGGTTTGAGCAAACCTAATTGGTGAATCACAATCCAAGGATACGGAACGACGTGTTGGATTGGGAGATTTGAATTGCTCGACGTAGACGTTGTTGACTTCTCTTGTCCAAGACGGTGGTGTTTGCGCCATATTCCCACGCAAGGGTTGATCAAAGGTGTCTTTTGGAGTTGAAAGAAGCGATTGTCATTTCTATACGATCTAAGATCGTATCAATATGTATATGATCTTTTATGTACGTACTGAGGATGGCGTTCGGAAGCTTCTATGGCACCATCATCATCTGCTTCAAATGGTACAAATCATGCTGGCTCATTCAATCTCACGTAGCGGACCTATCAATGCATTTGGTGCACTCCCAACTCGGACAACTACAAAAATTCCATCATTGCACTCAGTCTGATGCAGCTTTGATGTCAATGACAGCCGTATAAATATGTACGCTTTTTCCTTCGCCAAGGTTTTATCCACATGGGTGGTTTTACTTGGCAAGGTTTTAATGCGGCATATCATATACGACTGGAGATATGTCATCATTAGTTTGTTAGTTCACTTATTCGCATACTCTGACACTTGTAAGATGTATACATACATACATACATACATACATACATACATATATATATATATACATATACATATATATATATCTATATATATATACACATATATATATACATATATATATATAAGGAAAGCAAGAAGGATGACGATGAATGCAGCGGCGGCGGCGGAGGAATGCGATTGCGATGAAGCCACCAACTACTGATCGATTCAACTGTTTCCAATCTGATTTACATTATTTTCTTTTGCATCACTGGTTAATGTTATCAAGGAGTAGGTATACACGAATAACTGTGATCTTCCAATGGCGGATCAAGCGTTACCAGCCCAAAAAAAACCAACCTTTGCTGAGATTATAGCACCAAAATCCTTGACAAGGCCTGATCAACCGCGTGCTATTCAGAGGTATAAAGGATTGCCTTCTATCTCCTTTTCTGCGGATGAGGTCTATGCCTTCTCCCAGCCATATACATTTTCCCTAATTGGCTCTTTTTGGAATGGCCGCCCATCTATGAAACAATTAAATGTCTCGTTCGAACGTATTGGATTCAAGATTATGCCAAAGATTGGACATTTAGATGCACAACATATTCTAATAACCTTTCAGAATGATGAGGATTACCAACGATGTTTTTTACGTCGTTCATGGGTTTTGCATGGATACCATATGCGCGTCACGAAGTGGACACCGGATTTTGATCCGAATTGTGATACACCCATTGTTCCGGTATGGGTCTTGATTAAGGGACTGCCATTGTTTTTACATAATCGGACAGACTTATGGGATATAGCACATATGATTGGCACACCATTGAGAATGGATACAGCAACAATGCAAGGATTACGACCTTCAGTGGTGCGACTCTGTATTGAAATTGATATATCTAAGCCTCGGCCATCTAGACTGCATGTTCAAGGAGGCCAATATGAAATTTATCCAATAGTGGAGTATGAGGAGGTACCAGAATTCTGTACAGACTGTAGAATGTTGGGTCATGAAATTACTAGCTGCAAAGGGAAATTGGTACACCAAGAAGAGCAGCCAGTACGTGCGGTTAAGGCGGGGGACGGGACAAAGCGTAATGACAAAAAGCAGCGATGGACTCCAAGGAAAAATCCCCCAAAACCAAAGCAAATTCTATCTCGTTCAATAGATCATCTTCAAGACCATGCCAAACAAAATGATCGTACTAATGATCATAATAATGAACATGGCGAGCCTGTATCTAATATTGAAAGAATTGTTCAGAGTCACAATATTGACGTCAATGACCTGCCGCCCATAGATGTCACTGAAAAGCAAGATTTAGCAAAGTTGGGATCTTCAAAGGAGGTAGTTGTGGAAGATACAGATGATATGCTTGTGGCTAATGTGTTAGACACAGAGCCAACCATTATGGATAGATACACTCGTTTTGCTGACTTTATGTCCACTTTATCCCCTACTGATCAACATTATGCGCATGTAATTAAGGAGCAAGTATACCAAACAGTACATAATGCTTGGTTAGGGGATTTGTCCGTGAATTATCAGGATGCAGATCCAAATCGTGGTGCACAGTCGGAGGATGCCGAGCATGATAGTGATTTACTCACGCAAGTGCCATCACAACCTGCAATAGTTCGAAGAAATCGAAGGCCTAGGAATGCCTTGCCTCCACCAGCTCCATCATCTATTGTGACACGTTCTTGTGGCCAGGAAACTTCAAGCTCAAATACTCGCACCACCCAATGAAGTACCTTTTTTGGAATGTAGGTGGATTGAGGACATATTTACATCGTCTTAAGCGTTTAGTCCAAAAACATCATATTCAATTGCTGATAATCATTGAGCCAAAGCAGTCAGCAGATAAAATAATACGGTTTTAGTTGAAGTTAGCTTTCACAAACTCCCTAGTAACATGTGTAGACAAAATTTGGGTGTTTTGGCAAAGTTCCAGCCTTAAACTAGAGAATGTCTTCCATGGAGAACAGATTAGTTTATTGCAATACTGCACTGGCCATACAGGACAACATATTTCGATAAGCCCGGTATATGGTAGGCATACTGTGACAGACCGAAGGCGCTTATGGTTGCAGATGCTTCAATATACACACCATGCACATGATTTATGGTTGATTGGAGGTGATTTCAATACATAAATGTCAGTACAAGAACACCATGGTAATTCAATGCCACAATTGTCATAACTGGAAGAATTTGTAGACTGTGTACCCCAATGTTCTTTAATTGACTTGCCTTATGACGGATCTCCTTACACATGGGTAGGAGGCCGTGGATTGGGTATCGTTAAACGGCGATTGGATCGAATATTATGCTCTCAAAGGTTTTATACTCAGTTTCCAATGGTTAAGGTTAAGCATTTATCAAGGATCACTTCAGATCATGCACCATTACTACTCAATCTTAATGTTCAGTCCAACACAACACCACGATCCTTTCGTTTCCTAAATGTTTGGACGGAGCATACTGATTTTTTGAAGTTTGTAGCTGTCCAATGGTTTACCTATCCAACAATTGGAGGAATGCGAGGAATGTACAATAAACTGCAGAGTTTAAAGAAAGATTTGCAGCATTGGAATAAACAAGTATTTGGAAATATCTTTGACAAATTAGCTTCAGCTGAAAGAGAAGCAACCATACAGGAAGCCATATATGATTCAAATCCTACAATAGAGAACAGAGCTCAATATCATAAGTTGAAAGCAGAATATCTGAAGATTTCAAACTATGAACAGCAGTTTTAGGAACAGAAAGCCCGTTGTAAATGGCTTATGCAGGGGGATGGAAACACAGCCTACTTCCATAATTTAGTTAAAGATAGACATCGCAGACAAAGCATCACTCAAATTAAAACCATAGCAGGAGATATATGTCAGAGACAAGAGGACATTCAAACTGAAGCGGTCTCATATTTTACGAAGCTATTCACGGCAGAGGAGGTTCAGAGTCCCACAGACTTATTGCAATATATTCCACAGTTGATTAGTCTTGATATGAATGCTGCTCTTACACAAATACCTTCGCTCGAAGAAGTGAAAAAAGATGTCTGGTCACTTGATCCGAATAGTGCAGCTGGCCCTGATGGCTATAATGGCTTCTTTTTTCGACATTGATGGGAGATCATATGTCATGATGTCCACAAAGCAGTACAAGAGTATTTTCTGGGCATCCGTATACCACAAGCGATGGGCAGTACACTAATCATCCTAATACCAAAGACACATGTTCCAACTACATTTGCAGACTATCGCCCCATATCACTGTCAAATTTTATGTCAAAAATTGGAACACGCATATTGACAACTAGGCTTGCTAACGTCTTACCTGACATAATATCTACGGAGCAGGCGGGGTTTATGAAAGGTAGGGATATCACGGAACATGTTCTTACTGCGCAGGAGCTAACACATGTGCTGGATAAAAAAGTACGAGGCCACAACATTATGATTAAGCTGGATATGATGAAAGCGTTTGATAGAGTGAATTGGACATTCCTTCGGGCTTTACTAAAGCGAATGGGATTCTCGGTACAATTTCTAAAGCTCATATTTAATCATCTAGAAAGCACAGCACTATCCATTTTAATCAATGGTGCACCATGCGGTTTCTTCAAGCCAACGCGAGGAGTTAAGCAGGGCGACTCCCTTTCCCCAATCCTCTTTATACTGGTTTCAGAAGCCTTCTCTAGAGGACTAAACTCATTGGTTGTCAATGGTACTATCAAGCCATATGTAGTGGGAAGAGTCAGTCCAGTAGTTACTCATCTAGCTTTTGCAGACGATCTATTGGTGTTTCTCAATGGCTTACCCGCTAATTTGAAGAGGTTTAAACAATTTTTGGATTTGTATCAGGAGATATCTGGACAAAGAGTCAATCTAAGCAAGAGCCGTTTTATTACATCTAAGCATGTTCAGCTAAATCAGCTTCGTGCTATGGAAGCACAGCTCCAAATAAATTCTGCTTCATTGCCAATGAAGTATTTGGGCGTGCTATTGATCAGAGGACGTCTTAGACCCATCCATTGTACAGATCTACTGGATAGTATTGATCGACGAATATTGGGTTGGCATAATCGCTTTCTATCTCATGCCGGAAGATTAACCTTGGTCAAATCTATTTTGAGCTCTATACCAACACATATAGTAGCTGCACATCAGCTACCAAAGAGTATTATACAAGCTATTTGACAGAGAATCTGCAATTTCATTTGGTCAAATCAAGGCAATACACCAAGATACCATTGGGTTAGCTGGAAAACACTATTTATGCCAAAGGCCGAAGGGGGCTTAGGTCTTCGTAGGTTGGAGGATTTATATCAAGCATATTCATGTAAGTTGTGGTGGTCATATCACAGCAAGGATAGTTTATGGACGAACTTTCTCTCTTCTAAGTATGGTCATCGACAGCATTATAACCCATGCATTACAGATACAGTGACATGGAAACGTATTTGTGCAGTCCATGAATTATGCTCCACATATGCAATAGGTCACACATTTGAGGACATGGACATTGGAAGCGCATGGTCAGTTCACAATAAAGTCTGCCTATGAATTGCTCAGGAGCTCTGGCCCAAAGTATCTGTCCCACAGGTTCATCTGGAACCGTTTACAACAGCCAAACAATCAAATCACACTATGGAAGCTCTATCATCATGCATTACCCATTGAAGATAATTTGCGTAGGTTCAGCACATCATGTCCCACATGTTGTCCGTTTTGTCATAACTCCTCTGCCACACAGTCGCATTTGTTTTTACAGTGCCCACATATCCAGCAGATATGGAAGTACTATGCATCACTGATTGATGGTCCCCAGCCAGGCAACATACATCTATTCCAGTATCTTATGTCATGGTGGACATCTACGAGTGAGAAATCCTTTCAAGGAGTGTTGAGACTCATTTTACCAGGAATTGTTATCTGGAAAATATGGAAAGCTTACTCTGCAATGACGTTTGGTGGAGAGCAATATAATTCTGTCCAACTAAAAGAAGGTATCAGACGTCATATCTATACTTGGAGCTGTGCACAGCATGGCAGGAAATTCGTCAGCAATGATCCAGACCTCATACTGCTTGGGCTGACTACTAGAATGCGTCTTCATAGGCCACAAATTGTAAGATGGCGTACGCCCCCCTCTGGAAGATTGAAGCTTAATGTAGATGCGGCACATGGTTCCATCACAGCATCAGGAGGTGCAATTCTGAGGGACACAGACGGCAATTTAAAGGAAGCAATTGTATTTTATCTTCCATTGTCTTCCCCATTCCAAGCGGAGTTACAAGCGGCTAGTATGGCGCTTTTGTACTTTTTGCAGCGTTATAGGCATTTGGATATGGAGCTAGATTCAAAAGGAGTGGTTGAGCATTTTCACTCTGTGCATGCTTCTCCTCTTCTTCGTAGCCTCCTCACCCATGGGGATGTTATGGTTTCGCATATACCACGGCAGGCAAATGAGGTGGCTCACTTGTTGGCTCAGTTTGGACAACTACATCACCAATATCATCATTTCAGCACATTGTCTACGCTGCCACCTATGGTTAGAGGGGCCCTCCTTACAGATGTATCAACTCCGCACATTAGAGTGTAGTATGGAGACTTCACAACAACCATTTCCGATTGCCTGCCTGTGTCATCCATGGACACAGGCAGTATGGGTAATCTCTATACTTTGGATTCATCTTCTTAATCATCATTATCAATTTATATTTGTCATGTCCGTATCCCACGATACGGGCAGTCCGGGTAATATCAATACACTGCAACATTTTATCATTTTTGACCTTTGAATTGCCAATATGATTAATAATGTGATTTCTTTTCATCTGACGCATATCGGCTGCGCACTGCATGGATACACTGAGTTATGGAACTGGCCACGCAATATTGCTGATGGGAGAAAACAAGTAAAGGTAAAATCCAAGCGCCATCTGACGGGTTACACCTATAGGATGATATTGGCATGTCCTCAAATGAAGAATACGCCATGTTTCAGAAAGGGATTATTTTCAGCACCAAGACCACAATGGCTTCCTACAATGCTTACCACATGCTTCTTTGTTCACAGCTACATTCAGGCTTCTTTGCTTCACAGATTTTCTTTTTCACCTTTTATGATCACTCCACGTATAAATATGCACGCTTTTTCCTTCGCCAAGGTTTTATCCACAAGGGTGGTTTTACTTGGTAAGGTTTTAATGTGACATATCATATATGACTGGAGACTACAAATATTAGAAGCATTATACTACTGTTTTGCATTTTAGGATGTATACATGTAATATTGTTTCCCTCCACCATAAGAGAGGATATTAATAAAATATCTGTTCAATAAAAAAAATACATATATATATATATATTTCTTTAGTATGCGAATTCGGAGCAAAATGGAATATGGGCTCTGGCGACTAGCGGCGATCCGGAGGCACTAGCCGCCGCCGTCGATATTCACACAAT
This sequence comes from Eustoma russellianum, assembly GCA_036186865.1. Taxonomy (NCBI): domain Eukaryota; kingdom Viridiplantae; phylum Streptophyta; class Magnoliopsida; order Gentianales; family Gentianaceae; genus Eustoma; species Eustoma russellianum. The sequence goes on from AP025061.1 coordinate 11,890,945, forward strand.
TATCCTCACCGCCTCCTGTCTCTCTCTGCTCGCCGTTGCTTTTCCTTCCACTTTCGTGCATCTGACTAGCGATCTCCGGTGCTTCCCCTCATCTTCATCATGTCGACAATGCCGATGCCGACTTTTGCGGCAATTGTATCCGGCGAGACTTCTTCGCATAAAATCACCATCTCGCCAAAAACCGTTTCGCGACACAAAGGTATTCCTATGATCTCATTCCTTGACTCTGAAATTGATGCCCTTGCTGCGCCATTCAGATATTCATTGGTTGGAACTTTTTGGTATGGTCGTCCTCCGTTGAAAGTTATACGTGACGTATTTGAAAAAATAGGATTCCATCATGATTTACGCATCACACTAATCGATCAAACCCACATCCTGTTGAATTTTCGCAATGAAGCAGACTATCTCTGATGCTTTTATCGGCTATCATGGCATATATCCGGATGTCATATGCGTATAACAAAATGGACTGTTGATTTTGATCCATCCGCTGATGTGCCCATTGTTCTGGTATGGGTTGCACTCCCAGGGTTGCCAATACACCTTCATTGTCGGGAAGCACTTTTCGAAATAGTACGGCCGATTGGTTCTCCTATCAAGTTGGATGTGGCGACAACAGACAGTCTTCGGCCATCAGTTGCTAGAGTATGTGTTGAGGTTGACGTCTCCCAAGAGCTGCCACAAAAAATTTATTTGCAAGCCAAGAATAAATTAATCCTGCAGTCAGTGGTTTACGAAGATTTGCCTTTGTTCTGTGCTTCTTGCCATCGGTTAGGGCATGCTTCGTCATTATGCCCCCCAAAAACTACTCCATCAGTGCCACCACCTCCACCGCCTCCGCCGCCTCGTCTGGTATCACAGAGATGGATGCCAGTTAAGAAGAAGCCACCGGTAGAACCATCCTACAATCCTTCTACTGTACCGCATCCTCAAGTTTCTCTGCCTGCAATGCCTGCCACTGATCCTCATCTTGATCCTATCACCGTTTGCGACGATATATGCGATGAGCCAGTGGATGTGTAAGAACACTGTGATTTGGGTCATTCATCGGACACTGAATTGCCTACTGGAGATAATATATTGAATATGTCACAAGTTCCTGAGGATGTGATACGACGAATGCAGATGATCCCACCATCACCTGAGGTGGAGGTTTTAATATCCCAGTTTGAAGAGCCAACGCCTGAAGCAGCATTTATACCGGTAGTACCTCGTCGAAAACGTCGCGCAAAGAAACATTTGCCTCCCTTACCGCCTTCTACCATCCTCACGCGTAGTGCCTCACGTATCTCTCAGGGAAGTGACCCTAATCTTTCTCAATGAATACCCTAATATGGAATATAAGAGGCATGCGTGCCTCCGTGCCTAGATTGCATCATTGGATACGTGATCATCGATTAAATTTGTTAGCTTTGATTAAACCGAAACATGCAGCTTCTAGTATTTCTCGTCTTGCTTTGGATCTTGGCTTTTTGCATCATTATTCTTCGACTTCATAACATATATGGTTTTTTTGGCGTGACTCAGAATTCAGTATGTTGACAACGCAGGATCAGGATCAAATTGTTCATTTTACACTACTGTATCGTCCGCTCCAGCTCACCTTTGTTTTATCGGTGGTCTATGCCAAGCACAGTCCACTTTTGCGTCGCCCAATGTGGCAATCTATATGTGATTTTTCTGCGACATCTACTTTACCATGGATGATTGGAGGAGATTTTAATACATTCCGTACTCTTGATGATCATGATGGACGCTCCAACACCTCACTCACTATATTACAAGATTTTAATGACTGCATTGAAACTTGTTCTCTCATGGCTCTGCCTTTTACTAGATCTCGATATACATGGGTTGATGGGAGAGGACTTGGACGAGTTCGTAGGAGATTGGATTGGTTATTCCTTAATTCATCCTTTCATGATGTGTTTAACGACATGAAGCTCCAACATTTACTGCGAGTTACATCGGATCATACTCCTTTATTGTTTATCTGTCGCATCAATCTGGTTGGGGCCGTAGATCTTTCCGTTTCCTAGACTCTTGGTTGTTACATCCAGAGTTTCACACTTATGTACAGAATGCCTGGACATCTTATCCCACCACAGGAGGTATGTATGGTTTCTACTCGAAGCTGTTTCGTCTAAAAAAAGACATTCAAAGGTGAAACAAAGATATTTTCAGTAATATATTCTCAAATGTTAAGCAAGCTGAGGAAAATCTCACTCAAGCTGAGTATAGTTGGGAGGCTACACCCAATGAAGCCACTTGTGAAGAATATCATCGAGCTAAAGCAGTATATCTCAATGCAACTAATTATGAGTTCCATTTCTGGAAGCAAAAAGCCTGTGTTCGGTGGCTAAAAGAAGGAGATGCCAACACGCATTATTTTCATTCGATAGTCAAAGGGCGAAGAACGCAATTGCGCATACAACAAATACGCGGCACTACTTGAGAACAATGTACTACACCTGCAGCAATTATGGCGGAGGCCGTTAATTTCTACACCTCTCTATTCGCTCGGGAGGAAGCGAATAATTTTGATGTAATTCTAAGACATATAACACGGCTCGTCTCGGGGACGGATAATGAATTGCTGATGGTTTCAATGGTAAGTTTTATCGCTCATGATGGACGACTATTCATGCGGATGTGGTAAATGCAGTACAGGAGTTTTTCCTTGGCATACCGCAGCCTACTGTAATTACTAGTGCTTTAATTACTTTGATCCCGAAGAAAACATCCCCTGCTACATTCAGTGATTTTTGCCCCATATGCCTCACTAATTTTCTAAGTAAAGTCTGTGCGCGGATCATTGCAACACGCTTGAATAAACTGCTTCCTAAATTAATATCTCCGAAACAGAGAGGATTCTTACCAGGCTGTGATACCTCCATGCAAGTTTTGCTGGCACGGGAGATTATACACATGCTAGATAAGGGAGGTTCTCAATTATGTTTAAAATTAGATATGATGAAGGCATTTGATAGAGTCAGCTGGGAATATCTAGATTTACTATTACAACGTTTCGGGTTTTTGGGTTTTTCATTCGCATTATTATCAATCATCTGCGAGCTACCACACTAGCAATCTTAATCAATGGTCGGCCATCTCCCACATTTCGGCCCTATCGTGGAGTTAAACAAGGTGACCCACTATCCCCCTTGCTCTTTATTCTAGCTTCTGAGGGTTTCAGTAGGGGCTTGAAGGCTTTGGTCGCTTCTTGCGCGTTACAGCCCTTCCGTCTAGGTAGGGTACCTTTTACTATTACACATTTGGCCTATGCAGATGATATCTTGGTGTTTTTACGTGGCACACAACGAAATTTACGAAGGTTACATGATTTTTTAACTCACTATGAAACAGCCTCGGGCCAGAAAGTAAATTTTCGAAAAAGCAGTTTTATTCCATCTACAAACGTATCACTGAGACAGCGACGTGCTTTTGAGGCTTTGCTTGGCATGCACAGTACTTGCTTGCCTTTTCGATATCTAGGCTCTTATTTGCACAAGGGCATCAGCCGTGCAAGGTATTGTGGTCCATTATTGCAGCATATTGATGATCGTCTACAGGGCTGGCACTCTCGGTTGTTATCTTCCGCAGGTCGCCTCGTTTTGCTTTGTTCAGTGCTATCATCTCTCCCATTACATATTCTTGCTGCTGGTGGATTGCCCAAGTAAGTTATAAGAATTATTGGTAGAAAAATGGCTACATTTTATTGGGGACGTCGTTATCAATGGGTTGCTTGGGCTTCTATAACCACACCTCGTGAGGAAGGGGGTTTGGGCCTTCGAGATCTCAGCACGTTGCAACAGGCCTATCACTGTCGTATATGGTGGTCCTATCAGCAGAACAACACTCTATGGAGTCAGTACATGCACATAAAATATGGTGGATGCCAAGATTATCTCCCTAGGTTGCTTGACTCACCAGTTTGGAAGCTTATTTGTAGAATTCATTCTATCTGCCATACTCAGACTGAAGGCCAGGGTTCATTACTCAGCTGGAAGCCTTCGTCCTCAGGGGAATTTACATTAGTTCGGCCTACGATATTTGTCGCAACACACATCCAACCCAACTCTCGGCTAATTTTATTTGGTACAAGCACCACTCGCCAGTCATTCAGCTATTCTTATGGCGGTTATTTCATTCTGCCTTGCCATTTGAGGACTACATTGGTAAGTATATTTCATCACGCCCAACACAATGTCCATTTTGTAAGCAAGCATCGGCTACGGTAGATCGCGTATTTATGCTCTGTGATGGCATTCGTCCGTTATGGAATTTCTTTGCAAATGAGTTACATTGTCCTCCACCATTATCGCTACGTCTTCGACAATTCTTACTATCTAAGTGGTACCGTTCTACGTTTGCGTCCCTCTTTGGTGTTTTAAAAATCATCGTCCCAGCAATTATTTTGTATAGCCTCTGGCGCGCATGCACCTCATTAGTATATGGGGAGCAGCCCACTTTTGTTATGACTTCTCTTCGGGCCTCAGTTCATTATGACATTGTCATATGGAGCAAAACAATAGACGGCACGAAACTAGCTACAACTTCGATGCCACAGCTTTCATGGTTTCCTAAGCTACATTCTCCGTGGCCTAAGTTAGTACGTTGGCACACACCGCCTTTAGGGCATTTGAAGTTAAATGTTGACGCAGCAGTTGGCAGGCATTATGCAGCAGGTGGGGCCATATTACGCGACCATGCTGGTTGCTGTGTGGGGGCAATTTATTTTTGCTTGCCACCAAGCACTCCTTTCACCGCAGAAATACAGGCTGCAGTCTTCGGATTATTGTTCTTTCTTCCACTGTATCTCTCAATCGTTCTAGAGACGGATTGTTTGCAGCTGATATCACGTCTCTCGCAGCCATGCCTGGTTCACGAAAATTACTATCTTCGCTTGCTACATACATTAACACACCTTCATCGACTGGACTTTCTGCATATTTACAGGGAAGCAAATATGGCTGCCTATTATCTAGCTCAACATGCAATGTTGAACCCTCGCATGCAATATTACACTTCTCACTCGCTACCTCCTTTAGTGCGCGCCTCCATTTCGCTAGGTCTCTCCACATCCCATTTGCGTGTTCATTAATCAAGTCTTCCAAACGGATTGGTACACATTTCATTCTTCTGCCTGTATCCTGCAGGATGCAGGCAGACTTGGTATGCTTTGTATTCCATTGGTGATACAGTTGTTATTGTGCTCCATTACCACTTTTAATGCTGTTTTATTACTCACATGTACATGGATTGGATGCTTCCTCTGGATGGCCTACATGTATGCTGCGGCTAAGACGACCTGGTCCCTCGCTCTTCATAGCTGATTTTGGCGATGACTCATGATTGCGGATTACTCGGCTATACACCCTGGTCGTTGTATGTGTTTTCCAACACAGGCAACACTGGTGCGTTTTCTATTAATATGCTATTTATTCATCATGCACCATTCCGTTTTATTGTTACATATGAATCTCTTAGCCTCACATTTATGTTTCTTTTGTTATGGTGGACTTTACTGCAAAAATTATTTACGAGGGCGACATCGCTTAGCTTCAAGTGGAAACAAGGCGAACTCTTGGATTTCTTTGCCTCCAACCGCGGTCCTTCATCAAACTCAAGTGCTCTTCCAAGCCAACGAGACAATATTGTTTTTTACTATACATGAATCACTTCCATGTATTTAAATTTCAATAGCTTCATTATCAATGATAGCCGTATTAATATGTACGCTTTTCTCTTCGCAAAGTTTTTATCCACAAGGGTGGTTTTTCTTGGCAAGGTTTTAATGCGGCATATCATATACGACTGGAGATATATAACTCTTAGCTTTTTATTTCACTATTCACATACGATGATGCTTGTAATATGGTTTTCCTCCGCCATAAGAGAGGTTTCTAATAAAATTTCCTTTCCATAATATATATATATATATATATATATATATATAAGAATCACCATCATCATATATGGTGCAGGGGTTCCGAGTTTTCCGGCGGCTTTAGCAGCAGCCGCCGCTGAATCGATCAGAAATAGTCCTTCTTGACTATAGGCCGAAATTCACAAAGCCGTGGAGCAATTGGATCTTGTCTTGTAATACATATAGTGCTCTCATGATACACTTACAACGATCATTGACCTAATCAACTTCAAACACAAGCATATAGTGTCACATGTTCACTAGTTCAACTCTAGGTACAAGAAGGATTCTATAATTGGGTTACAACAATACCCATATATATATATATATATATATATATATATATATATATATATATATCTATATATATATATCTATATATATATATATATATATATATTGTTGTATCCAACGAGGAATCACATTGTACTTGAAACTTGTCTAAGTGAATTTACAAAAAGTTACATCTTCAAGTACAATTTATTTAGTTTTACGATTACTTCTTCAATTAGATTCGTGTTAAGGAAAATATTGTATAATAATTCAAGCATGAAGCATGGACTATGTGAAGTGGCCAATTCACCCCTAAAGACCTAGGAGATTTCGGCCACAAGGATAAAAAGGGCCTTAGAAGGTTTCTTTCAAATTAAAAGAAGGCTAATCATAAGGGCCTTCTTAAAATAAGCCCAAAGAGCAATTAAACCATTTTAAGTGGTGGGACAATTTTCCCCCAACTCCCACAAAGATTCGGCCCTATGTGTCCAAGAAGGATCATAATTTTTCCTAATTATATTTTAGGAAGAGAAAAAGGGGAAATAATTAATTAAAAAGGGGGCAACTACCCACATAGCTTTCTATTAAAGAGAATTAAGCATGGTAAGGGCCATTTAAGGTCCTAACCGTCGGACCCCCCCCCCCC
>AP025061.1:11905185-11940716 GCA_036186865.1 Eustoma russellianum
GTACCATCATCTTCATTCAACACGGGTTTCAATTCAAAGTCATCATCATCATATTCTTTATCTTTATCAATCTCACCAAATTCATTAAACTTCACATGAATAGATTCTATGATTTGTCTAGTGAGAGTATCATAACATCTATATGCTTTTGAATTTATAGAATAGCCAAAAAAACACATTCAATTGATTTGGATTCAAATTTATCTAAATTATCTTTTGTATTTAAAACAAAACATTTGCATCCAAACAAACGAAAATAATCAATCTTAGGCATGCAATCATTCAATATCTCATAAGGCGTCTTGTTTATTTTCTTTCTAATAGATAAGCGATTTACTATGTAGCATGCACAATTTACGGCTTCCGCCCACAGAAATCTAGGCAATTTATTTTCGCATAACATAGTCCTAGCGATTTCTTGTAATGTTCGATTCTTGCTTTCTACTACTCTATTTAATTGTGGAGTTCTAGGTGGTGAAAACTCATGCTTGATTCTTTTTTCTTCGCAAAATGAAATCATATCTTTGTTTTTAAATTCACCGCCTCTATCGCTTCTTATCTTTTTCACATTGACACCGTATTGATTTTCAAGCTGTTTGATTAATTTCGCAATCTCAATGGCACTATCATCCTTATGTGCAAGAAATAATGTCCAAGTATAACGAGAAAAATCATCAACAATCACGCATGCATAGTGGCGCCCACCAAGGCTTGTAGTAAGACTAGGACCAAACAAATCAATGTGTAATAGTTCTGAGACTCTAGTGTTTATTTCATTCTTAGTCTTAAGTGACTCACATGTTTGTTTGCCTTTTATGCAAGATTCACACAACTAAAAGTTGTCTAAATCAAGTGTAGGCAATCCTCGTACTAGGTTCTTTCGTTGGAGTTTTTCTAGTGTGGAAATACCAATGTGTCCTAAACGTCTATGTCATAAGTTCACATTAGGTTCGTTTGACATAAAGCACTTAACTTTAGCATCTACCATATCATCCATAGAAAGCGTAAAGATGTTACCTTCTCGTTTTCCTTTTAAAACGGTTTCTCCATTTTTATTTATTATATTGCAATAAGGGTGAGTGAAACACACATCAAAGCCATTGTCAATAAATTGAGAAATGCTAAGAAGATTGTAAGATAAGTTGCTTACCAAATAGACGTTGGAGATTTGAAAAGTGCTTGGATTTCCTATCGTACCTTTTCCGATGATCTTGCCTTCGTTGTTGTCACCAAAGGTCACGGATCTGCCTTTTGTGACCTTCTTTAATTTTGTGAACAAGCTCGGATCACCCGTCATGTGCCTCGAGCAGCCACTGTCAAAGAACCACTTTATCAATGTGTCTTTTGATGTGTGGGCTCCCTGCAATGTGCAAGAATAATTTAGGTACCCTTTTAACTTTGGGTCCTTGCTAGTTAGTTAATCACCTCTTGGTAAAAGTACATTTCGGTACCCATACTTGGGTGATCCTTCTCGGTCTATCAAATGGCGAGAATGTAGATGATGGTGCAATGTAGTAAACATGTAGTGAATGCACTTTAGGCCTTTGGCCAAGGACTCCCTTATACTCATTGCATGTAGGACGTTTTTGATATGTCCTTGTGTTTGTGTGCATAGTGCGTGGATGAAATGAATGCTGTGTATGCATCACTCTTTTCTTTTCATATCTATATGGTACAAAATTGTATTTCGCATGATATGAAGAAGAAGTGGGGCGTGAGGAAGGGAGAGGTCTTTGCGTCATCTTAGACGCCGTTTGTGGCTTTGGGGTGTCTACTTTCTTAGACACAACAAACTTAGTTGGTTTGGTGGATACGTCATTAGTATCACGTATCCCAAACCCGTTTTATCACTATCATGCTTTTGTGATAAGATAATACGATGCAGCATGTTAGATCCCGTATCAAATTGTTTCATTATTTTCTGTAAGTCTATATTCCTTGATTTCAAACTTGAAATCTCGTATTTCATTTCGTTATTTTGAGTGGTTAATGATGAAATCTCTGTCTTTAATGCAGTAAAGATGCATGATGACTCTTTCTTTGAATCGTTTAATTGAGCGACAAGATTCTCGTTAGAAGATTCTAACGGTTTCTTATCTTCAATTAATCGCTTCTTTTCCTTAGCGAGAGTCTTAGTGAATTTATGCAATTCTAATTACTGACTAAAAAGATCATCATAAGAAGGCTCAGAGTCAGAATCAGAGTCAGATGATACCTCATTAGATGCTTTAGACACAAAGCATACTTGTGCAGTCTCTTCTTCGGTTTCAGTCTCGGAATCCGATGTATCACTCCAAGTGGAGGCCTTTAGAGCACGTTTCCTTTGCTTGGGTTCTGAGACGAGTCTATTCTTGTTCCGTTCCTTGTCAGGGTATTTATTTGTTTGCTTTTCTTTATTGGGGCAGTCATATGATAAATGTCCAAGTTTGCCACATTCATAACATTTAACATCTTTATCATTTGTCTTGTTCTTATTTCTTTTAGCCGTAGTGTCCTTATTTTTGTTTCTAAATGACCTTCTCATAAATTTTCTTGAACCTTTAGCCAATAGAATTAGGTCATCGTTATCCGATTCAGAATCACTATCATCTACGTGATCGGAAGAAGTAGAGACGTATTCATTTGATTTAAAAGCAATAGCTTTACCTTGTTTAGATGATTCTGATTTCCGTATGGTGAGTTTATTTTCATACACCTTAAGTGATCCAATTAACTCTTCCATCTTTATTGAGTTCGTTTCTTTGCTTTCTTCTATTGCGGTTACTTTAGGGTCCCACTCTGATGGAAGGCTTCGCAAGACTTTCTGTACTTTTTCCTGCATGGTAAAAGCTTTACCAAGAGACTCAAATGAATTGTAGATGTTAGTCAAACGAAGATCCATATCAACAATAGATTCATTAGGCAATAGTTTAAACGACTCAAGTGTGGACATAAGCATGTTTATCTTTGACTCTTTTACTTGACTCGTGCCTTCGTGTTTCATTTCGAGTATCCTCCACATTTCTTATGCACTAGAACAGTTTGAGACATAACTAGACTCACTCTAACTTAATCCATTTAAGAGCAATTGCATAGCCCTAGTATTCATGCTAAGTTTCTTTTTATCATCACTTGTATATTCTTGTCTAGGTTTAACGACATCTGGTGTGACTCCGTCTACGGTGGATAACTTAGATGGAACAAAAGGACCATCTTCTATAATCGACCAAAGATCAATATCTATTGCCATAAGAAAAAGCTTTATTCTTAGTTTCCATTGAATAAACGACTCACCGTCAAAAAGAGGAGGCCTTTGGCTCGACATACCTTCTTTTTCGGTTTTGAGATTTGTTGTTGCCATCTCACTGAATCATTGGATCCTTTGTAGTGAGTGTTCCTGCGCTCTGATACCACTTGTAGAATCTGCAAGGCACCACTAGAAGGGGGGTTGAATAGTTGGTGCGGAAAGTGTGGTTTTTAAAATTGTTTTGATCAAAAACTCAACTTCTGAAAACAGATTCTGTTTTCAGGACCAGTTTTAAAACGTTTTTAAAACTAGGTTGTAGGTCTTAAAAATTCAGAAATTTTGAGAGAACTTATCCTCAGATGTTATGAGTGTCTCCTAAAAACTTAATATTTAAACTCAACCTTTAACCCCTTCAAAAATCTTTGGTGGTCAGATTGTGCGAATCTGCCAGAAACAGTAGACTGTTTTGAAAAATTTATTCATATTTGTACTTAATTCCAATTTCTCTGAAATTTTAACCACTAACCCCTTATATGTTGTATTTAAATGGGTTGAAACATTTTTGAAAAATTCTTTCAGGAAGTTAGTCAAATACACTCAAAGTCTCAACCTTTGTAAGCCTGAAAATCAGACTACACTAGTCTCAGACCTTTGGATGTTTGATTGACTTATAATTATCCAAAAGGGTTGAAACTTGTTCCAAATTAACCCTAAGACGTGTTACTATGATTCTGGAAAGTTTCGTAATTTCTGAAAAATGTTTACTTATTTTACAAACGTAATCAAAAAGAGTAAGCAGTGCTGAAACAGAATATAAGTGCTGAAAGTAAATGACACCGAGAATTTTATATTGGTTCTGTTATAAACAACCTACTCCAGTCTTCGAGGAACACCTTCCTCGGTTCACACTAGTCACACAACACAAATACACCTTACGACAGCGTTGATGGAGTTACACACCAACTTCAACCCTTTACAAACCTTGTATGATGAATACAATACGCACGAACACCACCACCTTGCAAGATTGAAGATTGATCACACCTTGATCAATCTTTTACAAAGATATAGAATGTGTGGTGGTCTAAGATAAGCCTATTCAAGAATATGAATGTAAGTACAATAGGCTTTTAGAAAGAAGAAAGAAAGAAGTGTAGAGAGAAGAAGGCTTTAGGCGTTTTTGATCTTCAAGAGTATAATGCTTGTTCTTTTTTTTGTTTTGCTCTTCTTCATTTACTTTTTAAGCATCATAGCCGCCCCCATTGGTCCTTCCCCTCTTGAAAATTATCTTCTAAGTCCTTGGAAGAATGTGTAGCATCATTGTGACATGATCTTGCTTACTTGGCACCTTCTCATTGGATGATCATTTAACCTTTGCTTACTTGGCACTCATTGATTGGTCGAATGTTGTCATCATTTGATGACTTGGAAAATCTGAGAATTCCACTAAAAACATGTGCCAAAATAATCATAAAATAATTGCCATAACTCATTTGATTATCACCCAAATCAAGCAAGATAAAATTTCTCCAAACAAGGTAAAATTTCGGCCATAATGGGGACTTGTCATGCTGAAATTTCAGCATGTGATACATGGTGATATAATTCAAATTTCTTCAAAATTTTCATTGATTTTTCTTTTAAAACAAATCACCAATTAGTAGCAAATATTCTCATCATTTTTGGAAATGAAATTGGACACTAATGTGACCACAAAATCGGCCAAGGTGCATACACACACATGCTGAAATTTTTCAGCATGTGTGATATTCAAGATATCACACTTTATGACTTTATATCTTATGCAAATTACTTCCAATTATTCTTCCAATTGATCACATGTTTCAAGACACAAATTATATGCTCATTAATCATGAAAATCGGCCAGCTATAACTACACATGCTGAAATTTTCAGCATGTGTTTCAAATGAGATAAATTTTGAAACATTACCGTTTGTAGCTTCTTTCTTGAAATCACCAACATTGTATGATTGATTCTTGGCCAATCAATATGCCAACAAGGCTCCACATATGCTCCATCTCAGCTGTATAGGCGTGTACAACATGTATATGCATGCGCTGAATTTTATTTTTTGCAAACTTTGTAAAATAGTGCACATTTAATAATACACACATGTTATATTCAATCAGCCCTTAATTTAATTTTCTAGAACACTTTAAGATGTATGACATATGTAAAAAGTGTCTAGATACGTGTCGTATGATGTGCCAAAAATGTTCCATGTATTGTGTACGTAGAAAACCGGATTTTCGACGTTTATCGATTACCCGATTTTTCTCTAATTAAATTCCAACTTTTTGCACATGTTATATATATTATGTTACACATAATATACATAATATAAACTTTAATATTCAGCTTATAAGGATGATTAAAGTGGCGTCATTTACATGTGACAAAATTGAAATTGGAATCTCCACAATTTGGCCTTAATGTGGGGTGATTTGTGTGTGCCAACATGGAATGATTTTATGGCTGGAAATAGCATCATAGGCACAAAAATAATAATGATTTTTGAGGTGTAGGGGCTGGCTATCTATTTATGGCAAGTACGTGACACGTTGGCGAAGTGTGGCATTCGCCCGATATGACAACTTTCGGTTTAGAACCTTTTAATGTGTCGTATTTAATTTGTCATCACCATGACTTATATCATATGATATAAGACCTGAATATACTCATAAATATGAGTTAAGTATGATGGTGTGACGTTAACGTACGTACGTAAAATATATAACGTGTCAACAGTACGTTGGAATACATGTGTATATGCCTTTTTCAAAAAAATCTGAAAATATATATTTATATATGTATGTAGGCGTGTATATTAGATGAAGAGAGGAGGAGGAGACTTTCCTTTCTTAGTCTTGTTGCCTTTGTGCCTTGTCCAAATGTAGCTTCCTTTAATGAACTACTTAGTTTAATTAACTAAGTACTTCACTTAATGAACTAGTTAAGTTCATTAATGGTGGCACCTGAAAATAGTATAAACACAACAAATGTATGCCATTTGATGTAAGCTTTAAAGCTTCATGGCTCGTCAGTACGGCAATATTATATATGAACTATATAAGGTAAGTAATATGCAATATATCAAGCACATTTATCTTATGCACGTTTTTAAGCTCATTTAAATCATATATTTTGAAATCACTCAAACCCCCTTTTTCTCTACATATGTATCACAAGAAATCATGATGATGGGCCTAAAACATGAGGTTTTGAGGCCGTACAAACGGAACGATAATTCTGGAAATTTTTCCAGCCTAAAGAATAAGTTTGTACTTATATGTATGTAACGCATCATGTCACGAATTGTATGGTACATGTCATACATTGCATCATCGTCACTTACATGATTCATGAAATTGATTTCATGACAAAGAAAGATAAAAATGATTTTTTAAAGAAAAGATTTTGTTTTGAAAAGAACGCTTTCCTTCGGTACCGTATGTTTCTGGCCTGCAGGACCCACTCCAGATCCGGGGTTAATTGATCTGATGATTATGACCGTTCAGGCCCCGGGAGAATAGACCTGACTATGATTATGACCGTTCAGGCCCGGAGAGAATAGACCTGATTATGATTATGACCGTACAGGCCCGGAGAGAATAGACCTGATGATTATGATTGATGATGTGACCGTTTTCGAATCCGGAAATAATAGATTCGGAAAGAAGAATATGACCGCCTCAGATCCGGAGAGAATAGATCTGGACACTCTCTTGTTTTTATTGACGATGATATTTTGATAGAAAGAACGAAAGAACTTATCCTCATGTTTATCACGATGCATCACATGTGCATACTCATGCATGTTGCATTTAATGATTCATCAAACATTTGGTACATGTCACTTAGACTAAGATGTTATGACTTGGTAGCTCCTAAGTTATGATCTTTAATAAGTTATGAGCGGATTATTTACGGGTATTGGATGGAAGTTCAGGTATGTTTCTAAACCGAATTTTGGGGTTCGGTTCTTGTATGTACTTTCCATTTAATTCACGATTATTTATGGTTTACTTGCTGGTGACGTTGTCACTCACCCCTCATTTTTCCTCCCAGAACCCGTAGGAAATAGGGTCGAGTGGATCGAAGACGAACCTAGGGTTCGTTATCCGTAGAAGAGCGAGAGGAGGATGACTTAATGATTCCGGCTATGATGGAAGTGATTGATAAACTGTTATGAAATTATGTTGGAAACATCTACTTTTGGATTTCCGCGTGTTGTGAACATGATTGTAAGACTGATGATGGTTGCTTAGACGCTTTTATTTTTAAAAGTTTTTATTCGGCCTCGGTTTTGCTTACTGGTTGACGTGTAAGCATGAAAGTCCACATATTTTATTCTGGACTTTGATATGTTATGGATCGACGTTTGGTACTCTCCGTAGTGAAGTACGGCGACGCACCGTATCCTGCTAGGCCTGGGTGTAGGGCGCTACAGGTGGTATCAGAGCTGAGGCTCTAGATCCGGGCAGAATATGGAATTAAGTTATGATTTTAGCACACTAAGCTTGACCTTAGATCTAAGTCATGATCCTAGATGTGAGTTGACCTTAAACTAGGATGACTTAGGTTGGAAATTAGGGTTTCGATCTAATGATAAAACCCTAGTCGATGACATTTTATAGAATTTAATTCATAACGTATCTACTTGCATGCCACCCAGAAATTCCCTTGGGTTATGAATTAAATTCTGTCACTTATTATGATACTTCAACCTTGAATAAAACCCCGACACTGTATAATGCAGATGGCACGACCACGAGGCAGACCTGCCAGAGCCAGACCGGAGGTGCAGAAGCCTATTCCTCCACCTGCTCAGGTTCCTCCACCACCACCACCACCACAAGACCAAAATCCGCCCCCAGCACAGAATATTCCCCAACCCCAGGGGCCTCTACCACAAATGATCCCAGACATAAATGCTTTCCAGAATTTCTGCCATACTGTAACCCAAATCGGTCAAGTAATGCTAAAACAGAATGTCCCTCAGCCTCACGAACCGGTCAGGGATGCTCAATACTATTTCAAAAAACTGAAAAGAGCTAATCTTCCACCCTTTGAAGGAAATTCAGATTTAGATGCCGCTGAAAAGTGGCTGGATGAAGTTGAGAATTGCTTTGAGTTGATTCGAGCACCCGAGGAAGTAAAGACTCAGGCTGCCAGACCGTTCCTACTTGGAGAGGCCAACCAATGGTGGAAGGCCAACATGCAATCCCTACCAAGGCCGATTCCATGGGAGAGATTTCTCCAAGAATTCAACAAATTTTATATACCACCCTCCGTTAAGCTGCAGAAGAGACATGAGTTCAAGTCGTTAGTACAAGAACAAGGAATGACAGTCGCAGAATATGCTAACAGGTTCATAGCCCTGGGGAGATTCCAACCATCTACCATGAATGATGAAGAGACTAAAATGTTAAAGTTTGAAAGAGGGTTAAACCCTAGGATCAGGACCTGGTTGGTCAATGCAAACCCGACAAATTTTGGTGCACTATTGGACGCTTGCTACAGAATAGAGAGGGATATTATTCGCCGTGATGAGATAGGACAGAAAAGAGGGAGAGAAACATCAGGGAATGGAGGGTCCCGCAAAGCTGCAAAGCAAAACACGAGGGGCCCAGGACGCCAAGGAAAGAATCGATTCCAACACCATTCCCAAAAGAATCAGTCAAAGAATAAGGGCCAGCAGTCTGCTATTCCAAATTGTCCTCACTGCAATAAGCGCCACGTTGGGGAGTGCTACTTTCAGGCAGGAAAGTGCTTTGGGTGTGGCAAGGTGGGCCACATCCTCAAAGATTGTCTAGATAAGGGAACCACATGCTTTGGGTGTGGAAAGGTAGGACAAATGGTCAAAGATTGTTCGGAGAAAGGGGCCCCACAGCAGCAACAACCTAAGAACCAGCGGCGGCGTACTAATGCAAGAGTTTATGTTACGACAGACGCAGCTGCTGAAGAGGCCAATGATGTCGTGGCAGGTACATTCTAAAATTTATGCAATGCTTAAATTTCTACAAATATTGTTGCCTTAATGTGCTTAGTATTTTGCATGGTTCAGGAGCTATTTTAGTATGCTCAGTACCTGCCAATGTACTATTTGATAGTGGTTCTAGCCATTCTTTTATATCAAAAAAATCCGCAAAAAATATTGAGCACAACCCAACCTATAGTGATACACCCTATAGAGTTCAAGCAGCTTGGGATTAGGTGCTTATGTCTCACCACATTTACAGAAACTGCGCACTTGAGTTCGATGACCACCGGTTTGATGCTGACTTAATTCCCATACCCATGACGGATTTATATGTGATTCTTTGGATGCATTGGCTCTCCAAGAATTTTGCCAACATCGATTGTAATGAAAAACAGGTTACTTTTAAGAACCCCACACGTAAGGAAGTAACCTTTCAAGGAGGATCAAAGTTAAGGAAGTGCCCCAAGAACGTTTATGTAAATGCGATTCGTGCCGGTAAGGCGTTGAAGAAAGGACATGAAGGGTTTCTCGTTTACATAATAAATGTCGATCAAGCACCCTCCGACCTTTCTCAAGTCTCAGTGGTCCATGATTATCCAGATGTTTTTCCAGAAGAATTACTGAGTCTTCCTCCGGATCGAGAGATATCTTTTGAAATTAACCTAATTACGGGAGCAGAGCCAATATCGAAGGCTCCCTATCGAATGGCACCTGCGGAATTGGAAGAGTTAAAAGAACAGTTACGTGAATTGTTAGAAAAGAAACTTACTCACCCAAGTGTTTCGCCTTGTGGTGCCACCGTACTGTTTGTAAAGAAAAAGGACGGAAGTATGCAGTTATGTATAGATATCGAGAACTCAACAAGATTACTATAAAGAACAAGTACCCATTGCCTAGGATCGACGATCTGTTCGATCAGCTTCGGGTAAGCGATTCAAAGTTTTATTTCAATGATAAGTCTATTATAAACACTACCTAAACATATCGTGATGCAAGGGGCACGGATTTTCAGTAAGATTGATCTTCGCTCGGGATACTTCCAATTGAAGATCAAAGCTGAAGATGTTCCGAAAACTGCATTCAGAACCCGTTATGGACATTACAAATTTCTTGTAATGCCATTCGGACTGACCAACGCCCCCGCAGCGTTTAAGGATCTAATGAATCGAGTATTTCAAGAGCAACTGGACATGTTCGTGATGGTCTTCATTGACGATATCTTGATCTACTCATCTGATGAAGAAACCCACGTGACCCATTTAAGGACCGTCCTCGACATCCTACGCGGAAAACAACTGTATGCTAAATTTATTAAATGTGAATTCTGGCTACGCAGTGTAGCATTTCTGGGACACGTAATATCTGAGTATGGTATATCCGTAGATCCCAAGAAAATCGAGGCAATCACAGAGTGGCCTTGGCCAACCAACGTTACAGAAGTACGGAGTTTTCTTGGTCTCGCTGGCTACTATCGTAAGTTTGTTGAGGGATTTTCTTGAATTGCTATGCCTTTTACCTGTTTGACACAGAAAAAACAAAGTTCGAATGGACCTCAGATTGTGAAAAGAGTTTTACTGAATTAAAGGAGAAGTTAACTTCTGCCCTAGTTCTGGCACAACCTATTCCAGGTGAAAATTTTGTGGTGTATAGTGACGCCTCTAAGAATGGACTTGGATGCGTACTAATGCAGAAAGATCGAGTGATTGCATATGCATCTAGACAGCTAAAGCCATTTGAACAAAATTACCTGGTACACGATCTTGAATTAGCAGCCGTAGTCTTTGCCCTAAAAATATGGAGACATTATTTGTAATGTCAGAGGTGCGAAATTTTCACAGATCACAAGAGCCTTAAGTACCTCTTCACCCAAAAAGAATTAAACATGCGCCAATGCAGATGGCTAGAATTAATGAAGGATTACGACCTTTTTATTCAGTATCATCCGGGAAAAGTCAATAAAGTTGCCAACGCTCTGAGTAGAAAGACAAGCCATCCGCGTCAACCACCTCTGCAGCGTGATATGGAAGAATTTGATCTTGAGGAGGTTGAGTCCATTGAGGGCATGCTCGCAAAGTTGGTATTGATTCCTTCGTTGATAGACAAGATTAAGGATGGTCAAGAAAAGGATGAAACTTTGAAGAAAATAAAGGACAGGTTGAGAACAAAACCCTCTGAGGATTTTAAGATCAGAAATGATAATAGCTTGTGGTTTCGAGAAAGACTGTGCGTATCCAATGACGATGATATAAGGAACGAAATTCTTCGTGAAGCCTATAATACACGTTTGTCTATCCATCCTGGAGCTAACAAGATGCACCAAGACTTAAAACAAATATTCTGGTGGCATGGCATGAAAAGACTAATTGCGGAGTTCGTAGAAAAATGCCATGTTTGCCAGAAAGTGAAAGCAGAACATCAAAGACCCGCCGGATTACTACAACCTCTTGAAGTCCCCGAATGGAAGTGGGATCATATTACTATGGATTTCGTGACTGACTTACCCAAGACAAAGAATGGACATGATACCATTTGGGTGGTCGTTGATCGTCTAACAAAATCTGCTCTTTTCATGGCTATGACGATCAAGGCTCCTATGGAGAAGTTGGCTACGATGTATGTTGAGCAAATTGTGAGCCTTCATGGAGTACCCATAAGCATTGTATGTGACCGCAACCCTTGTTTTACATCCCGGTTTTGGACAGCTTTTCAAAAAGCGATGGGCACTGAGATACGAATGAGCTCTGCATTTCACCATGGTAAGGGCCATTTAAGGTCCTAACCGCCGGACCCTCCCCCTATTATGGTTAACCAAGGAGAATTTTAAATCTTACCATGGTTGCTTTATATTAACCACAAGGTTAAAGTACTTCAAGTTAGCCTAAAAGTAACTATGATTGGATAAAGTAACCCAAGTTAGTCATAAAGTAACGTTGATTAGATAAAGTAACTAAAGTTAATTAACCTAACCATGCGATGGTAACCCCCTTATTCCCTCTCTTGCTTCCAATGGCTACCCCTTAGCCTAAGTGAAGAAAATTTTCTCCAAGAAAACCCTAGAACTCTCTCTTACTCTCAACCCTAAAGAACTCACAAAGAGTAAGAAACTTTTCCTCTCTTCTCTCCAAAGCACACGGCAAGAAGGGAACCAAGAAGATTCAAGAGTCCTCCAATGCAAACCTTGTCTAAGTGAGTGCACCCTAAACTCCTTAAGAGTGTTTTACGTTTTACATGGTGAAGCTCACAAGACACCCTTGTTTCTTGTTGGAACCGTGACCTTCAAGGAGTCACTAGGAGAAGAATTTTGAAGAACTAAGGAAGATTGACCTTTGGTTGGTTAGGACCATCTCCACCTCCAAGAATCACTTTGGTAAGACCATCTAAGCCTCCATTTAGCTCTATCTTGTATTTGAGATAAAAGCTAATGTTTGTTCATTTCCTCCTTCAAAACCGTGGGGTATATGTAGTGAAGAGGAGGAAGACTTCACTCATTTCATACTCATTTCAAACCAAGGAAAGGTGTAAGCTTGAAGAAGGCAAGTACACTATAAATTTTCATGACTTGTGTGTGAAAGTATGTGCTTGAATGTCTAGATGTTACTAAGTTTCAATCTTAGATGTGAAATGATAAGTTTGAAGCATGAAACTTTCGGCTTCTAAGATAAGTGGCTTGCATGTAGGAGATTTTCTTCAAAGGTCGATTCTTTGCTCTTTTTAAGTATGAATATGATGTTAATCTAAGATGAATGTGGCAAAGTTTTCTTCTTTGACATGTAAGAGGGACGGTTGGATGCAAATAGGGGATAAATGTGGTTCTCGAGATAGATTGTAACTTGTGGGATAAAATATGTGTACAAGATGTGTGCTTTATAGCTTATGTGTAATATGTTCATTATGGAAATATGATTTAAGCCCTTGAATGTGTATAAAAAGGGCTGTCTTGGGGGTATGGTACGTATATATTAATTATACCAATAATAGATTTTATTATGAACAAAAGGTGCAAGATCAAGGTGTGATGTGTAACATTCAAACTGTTTTTGAAGTGGTTTGTTGATGACCTTTAGCATGTCTTAGAACCTGTAAAGTTTATGCTAAAAGGTGTATTTGGTGACTAGTAAGTTATTTATGAAGAATAACACAAGTTGGAATACTTTTAGTAAAGAAAGGTGACAAAAATGGAAAATACTAGAACAGGGCAGAATAGTGTGACTTTTTGTGTGACCTAAAAATGGATCTTAGAAGTATGCAATTAACCAAATATTTGGTATGACATTAGCACTATGTATGTAGTAAATATGAGAGTTGAAATTTTGGTAAAATAAGTTGTGGTTTGTCCTTAATGGAATTTTTAGTAACACTGGTCAAGCTGAAATTCACTGGACTGGACATAATTTAAGTGGTGTATTGATTGACCCGAAAATAGACCTTAGAAATATACACATGGGCTGATTTTTGGTAGGATGCTAGACTTATGTGTTTACTAAGTCTATGAGTTGGAATTTTAGAAAAAGGACTTACGGTTTGGTCATAATAAATTTCGAAGTAAAACTGGCCACTCCAGAAATCAGCATGTACCCGTTTGGAAAAGTGAATAAAAGACCCCTTTAAAGTTATTATGTTACTCCGGAAATTTTATGGCAATGACTTAGGACATAGATGAGCACGTCCATATAAATTAATCAGTCTGGAATAATTATTTGAAGGGGTAAGTACCGGAGTAAAGCGAACGCTACTAAACTGGAAAACTGGGCCGAAATTATGGAACTAATTGGAGGCTTCGTTCTTGTGATTTAGACCTATTTAATCGGCTTGGGCTTATGCACAATATATATTGGCATGTTTACAGTGTTTTTCCAGGTTTGGCCCAAATTAAACAAAATTTATTGGGCTCACAAGAAAGATGAAAGAAGGGTACTGCACAGCTGAATTCAGCAGTACCCTGTTTGGTAATTTAATTGTTTAAGGGTCTTACATATCTCGTAACGCTATGGAAATCTTGTGGCAAGTAGAAAAGACACCCTTATGCATATGTATGACAAGAAATCATGATAATGGGCCTAAAACATGAGGTTTTGAGGCCGTACAAACGGAACAATAATTCTAGAAATTTTTCCAGCCTAAAGAATAAGTTTGTACTTGTATGTAACGCATCACGTCACGAATTGTATGGTACATGTCATACATTGCATCATCGTCACTTACATGATTCATGAAACTGATTTCATGACAAAGAAAGATGA
Organism: Eustoma russellianum; assembly: GCA_036186865.1. NCBI lineage: Eukaryota > Viridiplantae > Streptophyta > Magnoliopsida > Gentianales > Gentianaceae > Eustoma > Eustoma russellianum. Next base: position 11,919,658 of record AP025061.1, read on the forward strand.
AAAAGCATTTTTAAAGAAAAGATTTCGTTTCGAAAAGAACGCTTTCCTTCGGTACCGTATGTTTCTGGCCAGCAGGACCCGCTCCAGATTCGGGGTTAATTGATCAGATGATTATGACCGTTCCGGCCCAGAGAGAATAGACCTGACTATGATTATGACCGTTCAGGCCCAGAGAGAACAGACCTGATTATGATTATGACCGTACATGCCCGGAGAGAATAGACCTGATGATTATGATTGATGATGTGACCGTTTTCGAATCCAGAAATAATAGATTCGGAAAGAAGAATATGACCGCCTCAGATCCGGAGAGAATAGATCTGAACACTCTCTTGTTTTTATTGACGATGATGTTTTGAAAGAAAGAACGAAAGAACTTATCCTCATGTTTATCACGATGCATCACATGTGCATACTCATGCATGTTGCATTTAATGATTCATCGAACATTTGGTACATGTCACTTAGACTAAGATGTTATGACTTGGTAGCTCCTAAGTTATGATCTTTAATAAGTTATGATCTTTAATAAGTTATGAGCGGATTACTTACGGGCATTGGATGGAAGGTCAGGTATGTTTCTAAACTAAATTTTGAGGTTCGGTTCTTGTATGTACTTTCCATTTAATTCACGATTATTTATGGTTTACTTGTTGGTGACGTTGTCACTCACCTCTTATTTTTCCTCCCAGAACCCGCAGGAAATAGGCTCGAGTGGATCGAAGACGAACCTAGGGTTCCTTATCCGTAGAAGAGCGAGAGGAGGATGACTTAAGGATTCTGGCTATGATGGAAGTGATTGATAAACTGTTATGAAATTATATTGGAAACATCTACTTTTGGAATTCCGCGTGTTGTGAACATGATTGTAAGACTGATGATGGTTGCTTAGACGCTTTTATTTTTAAAAGTTTTTATTCTGCCTCGGTTTTGGTTACTGGTTGACGTGTAAGCATGAAAGTCCACATATTTTATTCTGGACTTTGATATGTTATGGATGGACGCCTGGTACTCTCCGTAGTGAAGTATGGCAGGCGCACTGTATCCGGCTAGGCCGGGGTGCGGGGCGCTACATATATATTCCCATATGTATATATATACACATATACCCGTATGTATATATATATATAACTGTATATATATATTTCCAAAAAAATCATTTTATTATCATATACATACATAGGCTGCGTATATACAAAATATGTGTATCCATATACCATAACACAAAGCCATATATTTTACATATTCTTGTTGTTACATCTTTGAACATAACCATAGATGATCTAACTTAGTATGAACATAAACATATAGATCTTTGAAAATCCATAAAGGATCTAGGAAGAGTACTTGCCTTTACCACTTTTCTTACACTTTAAAGTGGTGTTTCTTCACTCGTTTTGAAAGAAGAACACTTTTTTATTCCTTCTTGAAGCCATAGTTTGGAAGGAGAAAATAGTAGTGTTAGTGTGCAACTTATGGATCTAAAGAAAACAAAAGAAACTTAACTCAGCCTCATAAAATTCTTACTTTGTTCTCCTTTGATTCTTGGTTCAATCACCTCCTTGGTTAACTTCTTAAATGGTAGAGGGTTGGAAACTATTCTTGGATGTATATAGAAGAGGTGGAGAGAAGAAGACTTCTTCCTTTTTTTGTGGAGGTCATTGCAATGGAAAAATAAAAAGAGAAGTTTTGGTGTTGGGGTTGTCTTGGAGAGAGGAGTTGTGGAGGAAATGTAAGAAGCCTTGGAGTATGAAGTGAAAAGAAAACAAAGGGTATTCCACCCTTATGCACTAACAGCTAAACATAGGAGAGGAACGAGAAGGAAAATCTTTTGTGAAGTAATAATGGAGTAGGTTGGCTTTATGTGGTGTAAGGAATGATGTGTGGAGTGAGATGTGTAAGAAGGTGGAGTGTATGGTAGGAAAAGAGTAGAAAAATTTCCTCCCCTTGTGAAAATCTCGGCTGAAAGATGTGGGTAGGAGAGAGAAGAAGGCTTTCGGGTTTGAAATGGTGAAAAGTTGGGAGTATTAGGGTATAGTATAATTATGGAGTGGGAAGAGTGTGTAAGAGGTGAAGAAGAGTTTGGGGGTTTCCTTCGTGTGTGGGGCTGTCTAATTAGGAAATAGGAGAAAGAGGATTTTGTTGTATTTGTAGGATAGGATAAAGTGGAAGAAAAAGTGATGAAAGTGTGTATCGAAATTATCGTATTGGGTCTTTTTATTTAGTTTAATTTATATTTACCGACTTAGGTTGCTACCGACTAATTTATTTAAATCGTATTGTATGACAGAAATGTTCGTTATCTAGTCCCGTCAAGTCTCTCTATATCCGATAACTTATCGTTCGGTTATTTTTCGGAGCGTTTCTAACCCCGATATATATAATGTCGATGTCTTTATTAATCCTGAATAAAATTTAAATTTCATCGTAATTTTATCGACATCACATTCGCGTTCTATTTTTCATTATATTATTTCACTTTCTACTGACCCGGAAATGTGGGTTGTGACACTCTGACTCTATTATGCTTTATATTCCTACACTCCTTACTAAAGATAATAATGCTGATTTGATGGCTATGCCATAGTTGACTGAGGTTAAGCAGCTTGTGTGAAATTTCATTCGCACTAGTGTGGCAGGTCCGGATGGCTTCCCGGGATCTTTCTATCGTTATTTTTGTCCCGTCATATATTCTGATGTTCATAAGGTGGTACATGAAATTCTTTCTGGGTATACGCGTTCCAGCTGTGATGGCATCTGTACTTATTACATTAGTACCTAAGGTGACAAATCCTCAAACTTTTGTAGGTTTTCGCCCTATCTGCTTAATTGATTTTTTTATCTGAAGTGGTCACACGCTTGATTGCGTCTCAGTTATCGGTTATTCTCCCCAGTATCATCTCTCCTAAGCAAGCTAGTTTCATGAAAGGTAGGGGCATTACAGAGCAGATTCTTTTAGCCCAAGAAATGGTTCATGTCATTGATCGCCCGACACATAGTAGACATGTCCTTATTAAGTTGGACATGACCAAAGCTTTTGATAGGATATGCTGGACATATCTCAGTAAACTTATGCGTAAGATGGGTTTTCATCCTCATTTTGTACGATTCATCGTTAATAATCTTTCGGCCACCGAGTGTTCGGTATTAATTAATTGTAAGCCGGTGGGATATTTTTCTATGAACCATCGAGTCAAGCAGGGAGATCCTCTATCTCCGTTATTGTTTATCTTGGCTTCTGAAGGCTTTTCCTGTGGACTTAACACACTCATGGATGCGGGTGCTATCCATGGATTTAGGACAGGTCGTGTGCCTTGTGTCTCACATTCGGGGTTTGCTAAGATTTGGTCATATTCCTGAACGGATCCATGCGTAATTCGGAGTGTTTTCTTCTATTTTTGGAGACCTACCAGCATGCATCAGGTCAGTTAGTAAATTATCATAAAAGTCAGGTGGTGGTGGGCGCAGGCGTCTCTGGCATGCAAGCATGCCAGATTTTAAGTATGCGTTTGGCTACTTTGCCAATTAAATATCTCGGTTCTTTCTTGTATAAGGGAATTAATCGGGCCAGCTATTGTGCTTCCTTGCTTAGTCATTTTGATGCTAGGTTAAATATGTGGTCTTCCAAGTTACTCTCTATGGCAGGATGTATTACTCTTATTCGGCATATTCTTTGTTCCATGCCATCCCATATCATTGCGAGTTCAAGACTGCCGAAGACTATTGTCAATGAACTGAATCGTAAGATGACGGATTTTTTGTGGAATGGTGTTGTACCTCGCCTAAAGTAGTATGGCATCTAGGGTTGGGGTGAAGCAAGGCAAGAGAATGATACCTCGAAAGGAGGATATCTTAGGCTTTACCTATGATTATTTAAGGTTAAAAAGGAATTAGCATACCCCCAAAGCGTAAAACGTGAAGCAAGTGAGCCGTTGGAAATTTACGTAGGAATACTAAATTGTGTGACATGAGAGTTGAGAACAATTAGAAGAAGTATTTTTTTAGATAGGCAACTTCAAATGAGGAGTTGGACTATGTGACACGCTCGTATACATATGGTATGGGCATACATTTGGATACACATATATGCCACATGAGGGACTATCATATGATAAGGGGTCTAATGGATTATGGTCCATAGAAAATATACGTAAGGGGGCAGCCCATAGTAATACACAAACACGTGTATATATATAATATATCAAGAAAAGGAAATGGGAGCATGGGTAAGATTCAATTGAATTACATACACCCACATATGTTTTCGGCCATGGGGTTTTAAGGTGTAACTAATGGGATAGGGTTCGTTATACACACTCCAAAAGATGGGCCTAATTAAGCCTTTAATAAATAAAGAACTCCCTTCATCCATCCCCAATATGGCCGCCGGGTACCATTTTGAATTAAGACCAAAGGAACTTTAGCCATTAATTATAGAAATTCTTAAGGTCTAGCAGATTTAACTTGGCGCAGAATAGGTTACATGACACGCTTGTATAAGCGCTGGACGTACATGGAATATGTGTACATGTATAGTATAAAGTGAAAGCTTCCATGTAATAAATGGCTTAATGGATTACAATACAATGAAAGTTTACTTACAGAACCGTATATGGAAAAACACACGAATCTATGTATGCGAGTAATCTTCCTTGATACTTCATGGATTTCAAAGATCTAGGTGTATGTTTATATCAAAGTGAATCATCCATGGTTACATCAACAAGATATGTAAAATAGATAGATTTGTGTATAATATATGTGTATATACATATTGGTGTATATATATTATAGATCTAGGTATATATATGACAATAAAATGATTTTCGGGAGAAGTATGTTATACATATATATACCTATATGGTTATATATATATATATATACATACACATCCATTTAGTATTTTCGACTATAATGTGTACTTCTTTTAAGGTTTAAGACTTATCTTAAAGGAAATACAAATATATATATATATATATATATATGTGTGTGTATGTGTGTGTGTGTATGTATATATATGTATATATATATATATACGGATATATATAGCTATACACATATGGGTAAGAATCATGGGAAAAAAACAAATGTGGGATATATATGTATCGGCCATATGTACAAAAGGGCAGCCTAATGAATTTATGTTTATGAAAAGTACACTTAAAAGATTGAGATATATATATATACATACATATACATATATGCATTATTAAGGAAAATGTATATATGGAGTATATATGCATATTTCGGCCATAAGGCATTAGGAGGTAAGTTATTGCATTCAAAATTATTAAGGAACCTTAAATGAACAATGTAGTTGGGGTGTATGAGGGTTTTCATTTAAAGAGTGTCTTTCCCCCTCCCCATGAGGGAGCCGCCGGTTACCTATCCAAGAAGAGTTAATCTCTTTCCTTTTAACAAGAAGCCTACATAATCTAACACCTTTTGAGTAGTCTTCATCCAAGGAACAACTTCAAAGTATTCCCTCCTTCCTCTCCAAAAACAACCGGGCAGGGCATTGAACAAGAAAGTCCAAGAACCACTCCAACCTCAAGGTTTATCTAGGTAAGACAACCCTCCATAATCTTTAGTAAATTACATTTTAAGGGGATAAAGCTCACATGGCATCACCCTCTTTGACAAAACCATGAACTTCACGGTTCTAGGCAAAGGTTTCAAGACACCAAACAAGAGTGGATTTTTCCTCAACCCGTTCAAGATGCAAATGGTAAGATCATCTAACCCTCAACCTAGTGGTATTATGAAACTAAAGAAGTAGCTAACAAATACCCATACACCGTATGTAATAGGAAAAGATGGGAGGGAGTGCTTCTTATACCAACAAGTTCAAGCAAGATTCAAGGACTATGAAGGCAATTACACTATACTTTTTGTGGCTTGAATGTGAAAGTGCTTGCATGAATGTCTAGAAAACTTTAAGATTCAATCTTAGATGTGAAATGCTAAGTCATGATGCATGAAACTTTCGGCCTAGGGGTTAAGTGGCGTGTATGTGTAAGTTGTTGCTTAAAGGTGGATTCTTTATTGGTTTTAAGCACTATTATGTGATAATCCAAGATGAACATGCTAAAGATCCCTTCTTTTCCATGGATAGGGCATACGGTGGAAGGGGTTAAAAGAAATAGGGGTAGTTTTTTGCATGAAGTGATGAGATATGGGTTAAGATGTGAACAAGATTTATGCTTTTGTATGTTAAGCTTAGTACGATCATTATGAATATGTTATTTGGTCTTCCATGTACATAAACGGGCTGGGGTGCATGTGCACCAAACTTGGCTAAGGGTTGTTTAAGTGGGAATATGGTGAGTATGGCCAAGAAGTGATGTATGTGACACACAAGCTGTTTTGTAATAATTTGTGTGTGATGCTTGTAGCTTGATTGAATCTGTAAATTTCCCATGAAAAGGGTAAGTTTGAAGTTTAATAAGGTGTTTATGACAAACAATGAAATCTATGGCCATTTAGGAAGGAAGTGACAAGCTATGAATTTTACTGGAGCAGGGCAGATTTTAGGCTGTTTGTGAGACCCGAAAAGAGACTTTAGGGACCTTCAATTTAGTTACTTTTTGGTGTGATACTAGCCTTACGTGTATATTAGATATGAGAGTTGGAATTTTGTTAAAAGGAGTTACGGATTATTTTTAGTGAAATGTTTACTAAAACTGGTCATGCTGGAAATTTTACTGGGTTAGACAGATTTTATATGACATAATGATTAACCAGAAAAGGGACCTTATGAATATGAAATTGGGCTAAATTTTGGTATGATACTATCCCTAGGTGTTTACTAAGATGGAGAGCTGGAATTTCTGAAAAAGGATTTACGGTGTGGTCACGCTAAAATTTGTAGTAAAATCGGTCAATCCAGAAATCAGCATGTAACAGTTTTAGGAAAAAGAATAAATGATACCTCTAACAATATTATAAAGCCGCGAAATTTATTTACCAACTACTTAAAACATAGGTGAACCCTTCTAGATAATCCCCTTATTTTAGAATGACAAATTGAAGGGTAAAATACCATAAGTAAGTGGGCGTCGCTAATCTGAGATTTTGGACAGAATTGAGGAACTTATTATAAGGCCTTATTCGAATGGACTTAGGCTAGCTATACGACTTGGGCTTACCCTCACCAATTAATGGAATGTTTATAATAAGTTTCCAAGCTGGCCCAAATTAAAAGAGGCTTAATGGGCTTACATGAAAGACTAAAGAAAGGGGCGCTGAATTGCCGAAATTCAGCAGTCTTGTTTTGTGATTAATTAAACTAAGTGTCTTACGCATTTTGTATCATCACGAGAATTTTATTATGAACAAATAGGGCATTTTTATGCATACGCATGACAAGCATTCTTGTTAGTGGGCCTAACCATATGGGATTGAGGCCGCATATATGGATTGATGATGCTGAAATTTTCAGCATAAAGAATGAGTTGTACGAATGTGTATATGTAACGCATTATGTCATGGTTTGCATAATACTTGCCATGCATTGCATCATCATCATTTACATGATTTATGGCATTGGTTTTATGCAAAAAAAAGATGAAAAGCGTTTTTAAAGAAAATATTCTGTTTTAAAGGAATGTTTCCCACCGGTACCGTGTGTGTATGTTCCTGGCCAGTAAGGACCTGCCCAGATCCAGGGTTAACTGATCTGATGATATGGACCGTTCAGGCTCGGAGAGAATAGGCCTGATATGGACCTTTCGGGCCTGGAGAGAATAGACCCGATAAGTGATGACGTTACCGTTTTGAATCCGGGAATAATAGATTCAAAGAGGAGACGTGACCGCCTCAGATCTGGGAAGATAGATCTGAACACTCTGTTGTTTTCTTGACGATGATGTTTTGAAAGGAAAGTAAAAAAGATCATATTCTCATTTTTATCATGATGCATCACACGTTCATATGTATGCATGTCACGTTTATTGAGTCATCGCGTAGTGACACATGATACTTAGACTAAGTTGTATAACTTGGTAGATCCTAAGTATGACCTCACTTAGTAATGATCCTTGATATGTTACGAATTTATGCAAGTTACGGTCTTTTATTGTTATATTCTTTATTAAGTAACGATCTTACTTAAGTTATGATTTTGACGCATTAAGTGTTGATCACTATCGGGTATTGGATGGAGGACAGGTATGTTTCTAAACCGAAATTATTATAGTATACTTACTGTTGACTTTGTCACTCACCCCTTATTTTTCCTCCCAGAGACTGCAGGGAACAAGGTAGAATGGATTGAGGACGAACCTAGGGTCCCCAATCCGTGAGTGCAGCGAAGGATGGACGGATTAGGAAACATGACTTGCCGGTTGTGATTGATGACTGATCATGCGTTTGTGATGGGAAACATCTATTTTTGAGAGTTTTGGTACATTTGACTTGGGTGTAAAACTAAGAATGATCTCGTGGATGTTTTTAATTTGAAGTTTTTAATTCTGCCACGGTTTTGCTTACTTATTGACGTGTAAGCGCAAAAGTCCATGCATTATATCATGGACATGACATGTTATGGATGGATATCTGGTACTCTCATTAGTGAAGTACGGTGGGTGCACCGACTCTGGGTGGGCCGGGGTGCGGGGCGCTACAAATGGTCAGCATCATTGGCTTTCCTGGGATCGCTTTTGTCGTCCAGTCGACGTGGGGGGATTAGGTATACGAGGCCTATCAGTTATTTAGCAGGCATATGACTATCCGTTTTGGTGGCCTTTTCATCATTCTACTTTGTGGTGGTCTCAGTATTGTTGGCATAAATATGGGCAGACATCTTCCATTTATGCTCACATTTATGATTCAGCAGCTTGGAAGTGCATGAGCCGAATTCTTGCTTATATGTCGTAGTGGGTTGAGATTACACCCGATGGTATGGCTTGGCTTCCTGATGCCAATGGCCAATTTTCACTAAAGTCCGCATATCTCACTATTTCATTCTCTGACTTCTCTTTTTCTTTCTCCCGTTATGTATGGTGGAAGGGCTCTCCTCCAGGAGTACGTGTTTTTCGTTGGCGCTTATGGTCGCACTCGCTCCCGATGATTGATAGTCTACGTGCCTGGACCTCTGTTCTACCGTCTCAATGTGTTTTTTTGTCGACAGGCTTCCAATGCTCAAGACCATGTCTTCTTGCAATGCCCGGCTATTATACCTCTTTGGCAGGGAATGTCCATTATTTTTCTTGGGCCAATGCCACGCCAGTCTTCCATATATATTCATTTGGCGCGTTGGTGGCGTGGTTTGTCTGCTACTACTATGCACGGACAGCTACGGGTCATTGTTCTTATGTTGGTGGTCTAGTCTATCTGGAAAGAATATACTTTGGTACGTTTTGGAGATAAGGCTTTTTCCTATAGCCGATGATTTGAGATTGTTTGTGGTAGCGATTATACTTGGTGTGCAGCCTCGGCAGGTAAAAAATTTTCTCGTTCCATTCCACACTTGGTAGCTGGTTCTTTTCTCCGATTCTTCGGCCTCGTCACCTTCGTGTGGTCCGATGCGAGCTTCCCCCTATGGGTAAGCTAAAATTGAATGTAGATGCCGCAGTTAGACGGGCTACTACGGCAGGTGGTGCGATTTTGCGTGATGATCATGGCTCCTTTGTCTAAGCTATATGCTTTCCATTGCCTTTAGTGCCCCCATTGCGAGCTGAATTATTGACATTCATATATGCATTAATTTACTGTGCAATGCAGTATACTCAGTTGGTCATTGAAACGGATTGTCGGCTGCTCCTTTCCTGTGTTACCCAGCATCATTTGTATGCAGACACATTTTATGCGGAAATCCATAGACCAGTTAGGTTCTTATCACTAAATCACTAGACTCTACAATATTGTCCCTACGAAGCCAACACCGCAACTCATGGATTGTCACATCATGGCTTCCATTTGGCAGGGGTGATGACATTCTCGTCTCTATATAGTCTCCCACCAGAGGTGAGTGGGGCGCTTTCTTTGGATGCTCGAGTGCCTACTTTGCGGCTATGATGCGATTTGTCTCCCATTGGGTTGGCCAGCCTTCATTGTTGTTGCCTGTGTCACTTGTTAATACAAGCAACCTTGGTATATTTTACTATATACTTGCTCTCATGTTCACACATCTTTCTGTTGATACGTTGTATGTATTTTAAATCCAATTGGATAACTACGCATCTTTTTTCATGAGCTGGAGGTTCTTTTCTGCGGCTTTTACTACACTGCTTCCATATATTCTCTTTGGCATGTTGACTGTTGCGTTGCCTATGTTTTATGTAAAACATAGGCAATAGGGGTATGTGCTTCATTCTTGTTATCTTTGCATTTTTTCCTCCCATCTGATGCAGTTTAAACCATCTACTGTTTTCTGGCGCGCGTGGGAGCGAGTGGATTTCTATGGAACGGAGCTGGAGACATCTTGGGAGTATCTTCATTGGCGGCACGACATCTCAACAGCAATTTATAATTTATATTTCACATTCCTTTATTCGATGGATGATGCATATTTCATAGCTTCTATACTTTTGTGCATTCCATGTAGAATTTCGTTTTATTGCATGTTTATTGTCATTTCTTGCATATTTGAATACCATTAATGCAAAGTAGTTCAAAGCATAATAAAATAAAGCTGCTTAAAGGCCGAAAGATATAGATATGTAGTCCGCTAAGGGCCAGGGGTAATATATGTCCAAATGGGATATGATATGCCTCACTAAAACCTTGGCAAGCAAAACCACCCTTGTGGATAAAATCTTACACAAGGAAAAAAAGTACATATTTACCCCATTCGGGACTGGTAGAATACATCGAATGAAAATCCCATAAACTGGAAGGTTGTGCCGTTGGTGTGCCTCTCGTAAGCCACTAGTAATATCCACCGTAGTCCATGCAAAACAAAACATAAGTATAGGAAACATCAGTAGTTGCCAGCAAGATCGATTGGAGTGTATAAGAGACAAAAAAACAAAATCATACCTAATCTGCCTGCATCCATGAGAATGCAGATAGCGTATTTATAGGATTGCCAATCCATATAGAGGGTGTCACGGCAGGTATGTATATATATTTACTCCATCTCTATCCCAATGGTTATAACATATCCTATATTCCTGATTTATATAAAATTCCATTAAATACCTATGCATATTTTATTCCAACCCATGGATATCCAAATCATCATTAAATTTCATAATCTCCTTGTTATATATTTGCACCCATCCAAAAATTGTCTCTTTTTCTTTGTGATCAATATTTAACAAATATATATCCATTGTTGAGAAAAAGAGTTTGAATGATTTATAAATGCATGATTTAAATAGTACGAGTCTACGAAATGCATGACAAAATTATTACTTGACACGCGTTTGTGATATACATGCCTCATACAGTTTATATATATTGTTGCCGTACTAACAAGCGTGAAGCATTAAAGCTTACATCATATTGCAAACATTTGTTGTCTTTGAAACTATTTTCAGGTGCCACATTATGAACTAAACTAATTCATTAAGTGAAGTACTTAAGTTAATGAACTAACTAGTTCATCATATTTGGACAAAGCTTGAATGGCAAAAAATTCGGAAAAAGGAAAAGTCTCCTGCCCGTTTGGATATACACGCCTGGATACATATATATTATATATATATTCAGATTTGTTTTTAAAAGGCACAATACACATATATCTCGATGTACTGCCAACACGTTACATATATTACAACGTACGTCAACGTCATACCACTATATGCACCTCATATTTATGAGTATATTCCGGTTTTTATATCATATGATATAAGTTCATGGTGATGACAAAATTATAACGGCATGTTACAAGGTTATAAACGAAAATTGTCGTATCGGGTGACTACCGAAACTTCGCCAACGTGTCACGTACTTACCATATAAATGGACAAGACATATAACTTTAAAAGTAGCCAAATATTTCGTGGCTCACATGTTCAAATCAGTCATGAAATTATGTCATGTTGGCCACACACAAATCACCCACAATTTAGGCCAAATTGTGGAGATTTCAAATTCAAAGTTTTAAAGCACATGGGCGTCCTATTTAAAGTCAGCCATTAGAACTGATTATCTAATTTATTTTATGTATATTATGTGTAACATAATATATATAACATGTGCAAAAAGTTTTGAATTTAATCAGAGAAAAATCGCGTAATTCGACGAAGTCGGAAAGCAGTTTTTCTACGAACATACACATGGAACGTTTTTGGCATGACTTTGTAACATGTATCTAGACACTTTTTACACATTCAAGACATGTTAAAGTATTCTAGAAAATTCAAATTAGAGCTGATTGGAATTTACCATATATGTGTAAATATTGTGCATTATTTTTGACAAAGTTTACTAAAGTGAAATTTCAACACATGCACATTCAGCCCACACGCCATTTGCAGTCTTGATGTAGCCTATGTAAGAGCTTATTGGGCATTTTAATGGTGGAAAATAAGCCACGCATGATGGGTGACTTTGAAGAGGGCAACACACAAGGAAAGATTTCAAAATGCAGACAATATGATGTAAATTTTCAGCACATGTGAATAGTGGCCGAAATTTACTATGTTTTTGTCCTTAATTTGCATTGCGAAATTGAAGGGATTGAATGGTGATTGTTTTGGTAAAATTTTGACTACTATTTGGCACATGTTTTATGAGTTTATTTCAGATTTTACAGCTCATTAAAATGATGACAGTTGGACCAATCATCAAGTGCTAAGTAAGCAAGGCCAAGTCATTCCTCCAATCGTAATATGCCAAGTGAGCAAGATGGTGTCATTTCTACACAAGGCAATCTTCCAAGGGCATCAAAGTGAATTCTCAAGAAAGGAAGAAGGCTCTAGATGGGGCGGCCACACATGGTTTAAAAAATAAGAGAATAGTGCAAACAGGCCTAGAACACAACTCTCATTCTTTCAAGATCAAGAAGCTCTACTACTTTCTTCTTCTCTTTTTCTTTCTTTCTTCTTCTTCTCTCAAGCCTATGGTTCATATATTCAAAATATGTATAGGCCTTGATTATACCACCTACACTCATACATTGTTGTAAAAGGTTGATCAAGGTTGATCAACCTTCATTCGATTGATGGTGGTGTTCGTGATCCATTTGTTTGGTTTGTTTTGGTTGTAATTGGTTGTAAAAGGGTGGAGTTGGTGTATAACTCCAATAACCCTTATGCTAAGGTGTTTTTGGTGTTTAGTGATAGCTGATGAAGGTGTCCTTGAAGACTAAAGTAGGTTGATTTAACTGAACCAGTATAAAATCCTTGGTGTTCTTACTTTACTACACTTTACTTTCAGTTTTCAGTTTCTGCGTGGATTTTGTTGCAATCGTAAAAATAGTAAAAGATTTTCAAAAATTACAAAACTTTGCAGAAACATAACCACATATCCTAGCTTTCATTTGGCGCAAGTTTCAACTCATTTGGTTAAGTATAAGTCAGTTAAACTTGATTAGTTATGAGACTAGTGCAATGATTTTCAGATTTACAAAGGTTGAGAACATCAACGTGGTTGACATATTTTCCAAAGAAATTTTCAAAAATTGTTTCAACCCATTGAAATACATATATTGAGGGTCTTGTCATTAAATTTTTAGATCATTTGGAGTTACAAATTAATCAAAATAAATTTTTCAAGTCCGAGTGTAGATTCACGCAGTCTGACCAACGACGTATTTTCAAGGAGTTAGGAGTGGTATTTTAATTTGAAATTTTTAGGAGATAGAATATCTGAGAGTAGATTCTCACTGAATTTCATAATCTTTGGAGGTCTCTAACTAGGTCGTTTAATTATTTCAAATCAGGATCTAAAAACATGAACTGTATTCAGAAGTGGGGTTTTTGGGCCAAACGTTTTCAAAAACAAGATTTTCCGCACTCACTATTCAACTCCCCTTCTAGTGGTGCTATACTGGTCCTGCAAGTGGTATTAGAGCACAGAAACACTCACGACTAGAAGATATAACAATCTTTGTGAGATAGCATCCACTAGTCAGAAAACCGAACAAGAAGGTTTGTCAAGCCAAAGGCCTCCACCTTTTGATAATAAGGTAAACTTTGATTCTGATTCGGATTCTGAACTATCTTATAATGATTTGTATGTTGAATATCTTGAGTTACATAATTTTTCTAGGACTCTTGCAAAAGAAAAGAAATAGTTAATTGAAGACAAGAAATTGTTAGAATCTTCTAACACGAATCTTGTATCTCAATTAAACGATTCAAAGAAGAGTCGTCTTGCATAATAAATTCATTAAAGTCTGAAATTCAATCTTTGACAACGGAGAATAATGAAATGAAAGCTGAGATCTCAGATTTGAGATCAAGAAACGAAGATCTAGAAAAGACGATAAAACAATTCGATTCGGGTACGAGCATGCTAGATCGTCTTATTTCTTCCCAAAAGCATGAAAATGATAAAACCAGATTAGGGTATGTGGAAGATAATAAAGTACAAAATAAGTCTACCAACTTTATTTTATCTAAGAAACCGCATGCAGTCAAGACTGCTACGCAGCCTAAGAAGATGTCTAGTGCACAACTCATTGTATCTTATCGTACTCCTTCTTTTTTATCACATACAAAGTATAATCATGTACCACATAGATATGAAAGGAAACCATTGATGCATATGAGAAATTCATATCAGACTAATGCATCTAGATCACAAAATATTTATGAAAACCGAAATGCATATCAAAATCAAAAACCAAAATGCATATCAAAATCAAAAATCCTATCGTGTGCATGATAGCATTCTCGGCCAAAGGCCAAACAGATTTGCACCGAACATCTATTACATTGCTTCTTCAGCTCTCTTCTTACCTTTTGGAGGACCTAGGTAGGTCACTCAAGTTTGGGTACCAAAAGGTACATTTGCAAAGGGTTGAATACATAACCCTTAAGAACGCACTTGAAATGCATGATTTTTGTTATATACTATAAACTGCTATGTCTTACTTACATGTACTTTTGATATTATTTACAAAATAAAGGGGGAGATAGATGCATGATTTAAGGGGAGAGAGCATGATTGTATAATTTAAGGGGGAGACAACAATGATCTAAAATTCAAAATTCAAAATCCAAATTTGAGCATATTTAGAGGGGGAGTGATCATATTTAAATCATGAACCAATGTTATTTTGTAAATCATCAAAGCGGGAGAATTGAGAAAAAGTGTTTGAATGATTTACAAATGCATGATTTAAATAGTACGAGTCTACGAAATGCATCACAAAATTATTACTTGACACGCTTTTGTGATATACATACCTTATATGGTTTATATATATTGTTGTCGTACTAACAACTCTAACGATAGCTTTTGCTGTCATTGGGATATACTGGGTCCGGATGATGACGATGATGATAATGATGTTGCCGTACTAACAAGCCATTAAGCATCAAAGCTTACATCATATGGCAAACATTTATTGTCTTTGAACTATTTTCAGGTGCCACAGTTAATGAACTAAACTAGTTCATTAAGTGAAGTACTTAAGTTAATGAACTAACTAGTTCATTAAATAGAGACATACTTGGACAAAGCTTGATGGCAACAAATTTGGAAAAGGAAAGTATCCTCCCCATTTGGATATACACGCCTACATACATATATATTATATATATATTCAGATTTTTTTAAAAAGCACAATACACTATATTCCGACGTACTACCGACACGTTACATATATTACAAACATACGTCAACGTCACACCACTATATGCACCTCATATTTATGAGTATATTCAGGTCTTATATCATATGATATAATTCATGGTGAGGACAAAATTATAACGACACATTACAAGGTTATAAACCGAAAATTGTCAATCGGGTGACTAATGAAACTTCGCCAACGTGTCATGTACTTGCCATGTAAAGATGGCCAGACCATATACTTTAAAAATAGCAAACAATTTCGTGTCTCACATGTTCAAATCCGCCATGAAATCATTCCATGTTGGCACACACAAATCATCCACAATTTAGGCCAAATTGTGGAGATTTCAAATTCGAAGGTTTAAGGCACATGGGGCGTCTATTTAAGTCAGCCATTAGAGCTGAATATCAAATTTATTTTATGTATATTATGTGTGGCATAATATATATAACATGTGCAAAAAATTTGAATTTAATCGGAGAAAAATCGCGTAATTGACGAAAGTCGAAAATTCGGTTTTCTACAAACATAACAAATGGAACGTTTTTGGCATGACTTGTAACATGTATCTAGACACTTTTTACACATTCAAGACATGTTAAAGTGTTCTAGAAAATTCAACTTAGGGCTGATTGGAATTTACCATATATTTGTTGATATTGTGCATTATTTGACAAAGCTTACTAAAGTGAAATTTCAGCATCTACACATTCAGCTCACACGTCATTTGCAGCCTTGATGAAGCCTATGTGGAGTTTAGTTGGCATTTTAATTGGTGGAAAATAAGCCACACATGATGGGTGACTTTGAAGAGGGCAACACACAAGGAAAGATTTCAAAATGCAACACATGCTGAAAAGTTTCAGCACATGTGAATAGTGGCTGAAATTTTACTATGTTTTTGTCCTTAATTTGCATTGCGAAATTGAAGGGATTGAATGGTGATTGTTTGATTACATTTTGACTACTATTTGGCACATGTTTTATGAGTTTATTTCAGATTTTACAGCTCATTAAAATGATGACAAGTTGTACCAATCATCAAGTGCTAAGTAAGCAAGGCCAAGTCATTCCTCCAATCGTAATATGCCAAGTGAGCAAGATGGTGTCATTTCTACACAAGGCAATCTTCCAAGGGCATCAAAGTGAATTCTCAAGAAAGGAAGAAGGCTCTAAGGGGGCGGCCACACATGGTTAAAAATAAGAGAATAGTGCAAACAAGGCCTAGAACACAACTCTCATTCTTTCAAGATCAAGAAGCTCTACTACTTTCTTCTTCTCTTTTTCTTTCTTTCTTCTTCTTCTCTCAAGCCTATTGTTCATATATTCAAAATATTGTATAGGCCTTGATTATACCACCTACACTCATACATTGTTGTAAAAGGTTGATCAAGGTATGATCAAACCTTCATTCGATTGATGGTGGTGTTCGTGATCCATTTGTTTGGTTGTTTTGGTTGTATTAGTTGTAAAAGGGTGGAGTTGGTGTATAACTCCAATAACCCTTGTGCTAAGGTGTTTTTGGTGTTTAGTGATAGCTGAGGAAGGTGTCCTTGAAGACTAAAGTAGGTTGATTTAACCGAACCAGTATAAAATCCTTGGTGTTCTTACTTTACTACACTTTACTTTCAGTTTTTAGTTTCTGTGTTGATTTCGTTGCAATCATAAAAATAGTAAACGATTTTTAAAAATTACAAAACTCTGCAGAAGCATATCCACATATCCTAGCTTTCATTTAGCGCAAGTTTCAACTCATTTGGTTAAGTATAAGTCAGTCAAACTTTATTAGTTCTGAGACTAGTGCAATATGATTTTCAGATTTGCAAAGGTTGAGAACATCAACGTGGTTGACATATTTTCCAAATGAATTTTCAAAAACTATTTCAACTCATTGAAATACATATATTGAGGGTCTTATCATTAAATGTTCATATTATTTGGAGCTACAAATCAATCGGAATAAATTTTTCAATTCGGAGTGCAGATTCACGCAGTCTGACCAAAAGTGTATTTTCAAGGGGTTAGGAGCGGTATTTTAACCTGAAATTTTTAGGAGATACTCAGCACACCTGAGAGTAGATTCTCATCAAATTTCATAATTTTTGGAGGTCTCTAACTAGGTCGTTTAATTATTTCAAGTCAGGATCTGAAAACAGGAATTGTTTTCAGAAGTGGGGTTTTTGGGCCAAACGTTTTTAAAAACTAGATTTTCCGCACTTTTTATTCAACCCCTCATCTAGTGGTGCTATACAGGTCCTACATCCATATTTTTATTACACGACCAATTTGGGGTTCATTTTATAAAATACCCAATTTACCCTTGAAAACCACCTTATGGCCGAATGTAGTATCTTCCTTAGCACCTATTATTCTTTTGATTCAACATATATTATGACTTACTATATTTGCTGAAAAACACCTATTATGGCCAAAATGTTCCTCTTTAGAACACTAATGACATTAATCCCTCCTAAATTACCAAGTGTTGGAAATCAAGTGGTTTTAAACCTATCTCCTAAAATTCTTCTAACCACTTCATGTCACACTCTACTAAAGATACATAATATCAAAACTAGAATTTGTTCAATTAAAGGGGTTGGAGGAGGAGGTGATGACCGAGAGTTAGGGAGGGTGTGAGGACGACACCAAGTCATCATTTAAGTGCAAGAATCTTGTCTTTAAACCTTAACCGAATATATGTATCATCTTCATACTTCTTCATGCATTAATCTTGTCTAAACTTCCTAGTTGGCCACACACATATGGATTTTCATGCTTCATTTTTCATGCAAGACTTCATTTTTCTTCTTTCGGATGGTCTTTTCCACTTTATTTAACCATGTGTATATCTTCTCTTGGTCATGATCATTTCTTCATTTGAAGCCTACAAAAACACCCTTAGTTAGCACTTCGATATACACATATAGTTTTCCATATGAACATAACTTGAGTGAACTCATATCTATCTTTTATCATAGTCAACATATATAAAAGTCCCATTACTTGTTTTCCGTAGAAACTTAGCCTTGAACATACTTATGAATGATCCATTTTTATTATAGGAATCTACATAGTGATTTTGGAAAATACATGATGAATCTAAGAGATGTATTTGCCTACTTCACTTTCTTCAATTGTATACTTGAAGATGTCATATTGATGAATGATCTACAAGCTCTTTTCTTGGTCCTACCTTGAAGATTCTTCCTTCTCCTTTCCTACAGTAACCCACAATTTTTTGAGCCAAAGAAGAGAGTTGATGAACAATTTTAAAAAATATTAGATACAAGTATATAAACTCATCTTTAAGTCGATTCTTACCTTGATTTCTCTTGCTCCTTGACTCTCCCTAACTCACGGTTTCCAAGTCTAAAATAGGAAGGATGTCTTAGCCTTTATCTTGGAGTAGTAATGTATGATGAAGAGAGAAAACTTTTCTCTTCTTCCTCCCTTATTGAATTATCAGTTTTTTTGGGGGAAAAAAGGGACTTGAGGAGTTCGTTTTCTCTTTGTTGAAAGAAAGATGCAGACTATAGGTTGAAGATGAAATTGGTGAAGTGTTGGAACGATGAAGAAGAGGGGAAACCCTTTTTCTAATGCAAAGTGACTAGCCAAAGGACGGAACAAGAGAAAGGAGGGAAATGTTTTGAGTGGAGTGGTTGGGAGAGGGTGAAGTATGGAAGACTTGTTTCATGGCAACTAGGTTAACTTGTAAGGCTTCCTCCAACCCTCGTCATTAGGCCACATGGCCGAAATTTTTGCCTTCTTTTTCTTTTTTCTTTTCCCCCAAAATATCTTCTATGTCCGAATTTATTTTCCTTCTATTTAAGTAGTGTAAAATACTTGAGACATGTATTTTTCTTTTTCTTTTATTTATTCTAGTATTTAAGTCGTTACATGCTAGTCTTATTTTAAATTTTATCATGTAGTTATAAATGTTCACTATCTAATAGTCGCATACTGGTATCTCAAGTAATCTATCCTTCGATTTTAATTTAACGTTGCTAAGTACGATATCATAAAAAGTTTTGACGTAACGAAATTTTCGGGACGTAACAACCTACAAATGGTGGTTGTAAGTATTTCATAATGTTCATTGATAATTTCACTCGGAAAAGCTTGAGTATATGTTTTTAGAAACAAATCTAACGCATGTGATACATTCAAAAGTTTCAAAATATACATTGAAAACAAAATGGTTTTGTGATCAAAAATTTGAGAACATACAGAGGAACTAAGTACACTGCCTGTGATGAGTATATGGAGACGAGGCCGTTGCTTGTGCTGTCTATGTCTTGAACAGATATTCTTCGAGGAGTGCTACAGAAGGAAAAACTTCTTACAAAGTATGGACATGTCAGAAACCAAATATTGGATATTTAAAAGTATTTGATCGTATTTCATGCTCATGTTTTTGATTTCTCAAGGAAGAAAAGATGTCATCAAATGTTTTTCTTCGATATTCTCATGAAGTAAAAGGCTATAAATTTTAAGCTCATGTTACCAGAAAAGTTGTCATCAGTTGAAATATTATTTTTGAAGAGATGGATGCTTGGTGGATCAAATAAGATTTTCGCACATGGAAAATTGAAAGTCTTCAATTACATTACCGGAAAAGACTTTTGGTAGCAAAATGTAACTTTTAATATACACATGTGTATTAGAGTTCAACAAATGTGGACGTAATTGTTATAATATTGAAGTTTGCTTCATACTTTCACATTGTTTTCTTTAGTTAAATTATTAGTATCTATTGATTTCTGACACTAGGATTTGAGCATTTGGTCATAAATAACCCTTTGTTTCATTTGATTTGTAAGTTTTACACAAAGAATAAACTTGGAGTTTATTGACATGTCGCTTCTTTAAATTCTTTTGTGTATTTTGTTATCCTAATTTCTTTCAGTTAAATTTATGATCGGGTCATATGAGAATAGAACCGAAGTATTCGAATAAGGAAGCGATGGGGAGTGGAAAAATCGTAAATCGGAAGCGAAATGGACACCTTGTGTTACAACCCGGAAATTCGTCATGTAGTAACGACTTCCAATACCGTAAATATAATTTCGTATGTGTATGATTCATAAAACTAGACTGGTATACCAAATACACTAGCAAAAAAAAATATCACAAACGTTTGAGTCTATACAATAAAAACCCAATTAAATTAGTTGGTAACAACTTCAACTATTAGGATAAATTAAATCAAAAAGAAATACATGACACAATAATTTTATACTACATTAAATAAAAAAAAACAATTATATACATACAAAGTAAAAGAAAAGGAAAGAAAAAGAAAAAGAAAAGTGAAGACAACTTGTCTTACACTTAGATTAAAATAATAGCATGCTCAAGAATCTTA
>AP025061.1:11958130-12010300 GCA_036186865.1 Eustoma russellianum
CTATGGAAGGAAATGTCGATCTCCATTATATTGGGATGAAGTTGGCGAAAGAACTATTATGGGTCCGGAACTGGTGGAGCAGACTTTGGAAAAGATCAAGGTAATACGTGATAGATTGAAAGCTGCTCAAGACCGTAGCAAAAGCTGGGCAGATACAAAAAGACGACCGATTGAATTTGAAGTAGGCGAGAAAGTATATTTGCGGGTTTCACCAACCAAGGGCGTGATTAGATTTGGGATTAAAGGAAAACTGAGCCCTAGATTTATCGGCCCTTATGAGATACTAGAGAAAGTTGGAGCGGTTGCATATCGGTTGGCCTTACCTCCTACATTATCCCAGGTACATAATGTGTTTCACGTATCTCAGTTACGGCGATATGTACACGATCCAGATCATATACTGGAACAGCAACCCGTAACTATTAAAGATAACGTTACGTATGAACAAGTTCCCATACGGATTGTAGACCGTAAGAACAGGTGCTGAGGAAACGGACAATTCCCTTCGTGAAAGTACAATGGAGTAATCATACGGAACGAGAAGCGACTTGGGAGCCGGAACAGCAAATGCAGAAGCAATATCCACAGCTTTTCGTATGAGGTACGTAAGTTTCGAGGACGAAACCTTTTATAAGGGGGGGAGAATGTTACAACCCGGAAATTCGTCATGTAGTAATGACTTCCAATACCGTAAATATAATTTCGTAGGTGTATGATTCATAAAACTAGACTGGTATACCAAATACACTAGCAAAAAAAATATCACAAACGTTTGAGTCTATACAATAAAAACCCAATTAAATTAGTTGGTAACAACTTCAACTATTAGGATAAATTAAATCAAAAGAAATACATGACACAACAATTTTATACTACATTAAATAAAAGAAAAACAATTATATACATACAAAGTAAAGAAAAGGAAAGAAAAAGAAAAAGAAAAGTGAAGACAACTTGTCTTACACTTAGATTAAAATAATAGCATGCTCAAGAATCTTACCTTAACCCATCCTTTCAACCCATACTTGCCAAAAGTTTGTCTCCCACCCAATTCCCTTCCATGCTTGGCCGGCCACCCCCCTTAGAAAAGTAGGATATTATTTATTCTTTAACCTCTCACATAATTGCATCTTCAACCAACCAATTTCATACTATCTCCAAGGAAAAAACTCAAGAACACTCCAACACCCCCTTCTTTTCCTATAGTGGCCGAAGTTTTGTCTTCACAAGGAGAAGATTTTCTTCTCCTTTCTTCACACCAACATCACTCAAATCAAGTACCATAAACACTCCATCAACTAAGAAAGATTCAAGAAGGTTGTAGCATCTAGAATCAAAGGAAACCAAGGTAAGAACTTTATAAAGTTTAAGTTTGATTCTTCCATATAATTAGTTTCATAAATTGCTCACTAACCCTCCTTTTAAACGCTAAAAAACCGTGTATACCTAGGAAGGAAGGAAGAAGAACTCTCTCCCAAACCAAGTGAAGGAACCATCTTCTAAGTGTAAGAAAGGTGAACCAAGGCAAGTACTCTTCCTAGATCCTTCATGGCTTTCAAAATTTAATACTTATGTTCATATCAAAAATGGGATCATCATGTAGTATGTTCAAGTTTTGTTCTAAGAATAAGGAAAAATCTATGATTGTAAGTGATATAAATATATAAATATATGTAATTATACCTATAAGAGGCTATATGTATATAAATATATATACGGTGAGTTTATATATATACATACATAGGTGCATACATACGGTAATATACATATATATACAAATAGATATAAACTTTGAACAAATGATATGAAATAAAGAACCTTAAGAAAGGTATACAAAGAATACAACTTTTGTTGTTTTAATATGTTTCTTTTATGATGATCATCATGTTTGTATGTTTATGTATTTTAGTGTTCATATGTTTCAAGATCATGTCTTTAACATGTTTATGTATGCATCATAAGCATGGTTTATATACATGGTCTAAATGGTTTGTTTGATGATCATCATCTTCATATATACACCACATATACACGGCCAAGTGGCCTATTTGAGTATTCATTGAGTTTCATCATTCCATCCACAAGATGTGCAATAGATGATGAATATGGCTCAAGAAGTACACTTGTATGTTTTCCATCATGTTTATGTTTATATATGTTTTCTAGTTGTTATAATCTAAGATTAAGGAAAAGGATAAAAAGCAATATATATATACATACAACTTACAACATGTACATAAAAGGAAGAAAAATGAAATATAAATAGGTATAATACTAGGCCGAACCTTTCGGCCTATAGTATAAAAATGAAGAAATGAATTGTGACATGTTAAAGAAGTATACATGGATATAGTTCTACATATATATACACGGTTTAAGTCGTTAAGAATATAAATCACCTTATATATGTACATACTATTTCGTATATATTATATATACACATAAGGTATATATTCGGCCTCAAGGCCACTTGAGAATCAAAAATGTTCCTTAAGTTATATACTATGGAGCCTTATATGTAAAATGTGTGGTAATGAATAAAGTATGGTATATGTTGAGGTACTTGTAAGTGAGAAGTAGAAGAAATTAGGAATTTAAGGTTGATTCCCTTAAGTGTTGGAATATGAGGTGTATTTGGAAATACAAATTAAGAAAGTAGTGTTGGATGAAAAATGAGAAAATGGGCTGTTTTGGGTTGCTATGGCCGAATGGCCACTTGATGGTCAAAGTGGGATTTTCTTTAAGTTATGACATGTAGGATGAAAATAAGTAAACGAGGATGTTATACGATGTAGCCTACCATAATATTTCATATGAACAAGTCTCATGTTGCACGAAAATAAAGTTTGAAAGTTGTCTTGTGCATATCATGTTTTAAAAGTTCATATGCATATGAATAATAAACACGAGACGATCGATTTCATTGACACACGATATGTTATGTTATGTTCATGATTATGACTATGTTATGTTCGCCGGCGTGACATCGGTACCGGGGTGGTAGATGTCAGGGCATATGATTACGTATATGGCCGAGTGTAACACCGGGTCTGGGACACGGGATCTCCGTCATAGCGCGTCACCGTTAGTACATGTACATATGTTTATGATGTTTATGTCGTACATGTACTATATGGAGAATCGATCGGTAAGTCGTGTGTTATTATTCTTATGAAAAGTGCTATAGCCAATGATGAAAATGTTATGTCTTCATGTTATGAAAATGTCATGTTATGCAAGTTATGAAAATCATGTCAAGTTATGAAATGTCATGTTTATGAAAAGTCATGTTTACGAAAAGCCATTTTATGAAAAGTCATGTTTTATGCATCATGTCATGATCATGTCCCTTAGTTAGTGATTAGTATATTTGTACAATCATGATGCCATAAGATGACTAAGGAAGATTATGCACGTAGAAGTGATGATCGTAAGCCATGATCTTAGTATAAGATGGATTAGTGCTCAAGTACGGAAAGTAGGCTAAGGATATGCTGAGGAAGAATGACACGACCCATAAGGTATGATGCAAAAGCTTATGTTCTATTTTATTCATATATATAATGCTATCATTATAAATGGAGATGTAATTATGTATATTGTTACTTTATTACTACTTGTCTCTCCATGTATGAACCACATGAAGTATCTATAAAGAATACTTGCTGAGCGATTAAAAGATGGTGGTATCGCTCATACTTGCTTCTTAACATTTCAGAGAACAGGGTCCCTGATGCCGTGTTCATTGAGGAGGAACCCCAGATAGAGTATCCGTGAGCGAAGATGTAGGCTGAAGCTATGTACCTGTTGTGTGAGCTTTATTTTATTGTGATGTAATAAAATTATCGTGAGAAGCTGTATTTGTGGTTGTGTGGATTTGAATGGTTTGTAATAATATTATGCATGTCGTGAGCTTATTTTAAGATGCTTCCGCTATATCGATTACAATTCATGTTGACATGCACATGTACGGTATCGACGCCTTGTACTCTATGGAGTAGAGTATGGCGGGTGCACTGAACCAGAACTCTGGTTCGGGCGGGGCGCTACACCTTGCCAGCGTGAATCAATTGGAGACGATAGCAGCTGGTGGAGCTCTGGTGAGAAAGGTTCCATCGAGAAGCTGGAAATGGCTGGGATTGGGGTAGGGGAGGGGACGGATAGAGAAGGAAGGAAAGGGGTAAAAAAATTAAAAATCCCATTTTTTTCAGTTTTATATAAAAAAGTAAAAGGATATCTTGTCTCTCCAATCTTTATTTCATGGGAATGGTGGAAATATATCAATTTTAAACACAAGAGAGTCAAAATGTTACCAAAAAAAAAAGTCAAAGCGTTCCTCTGGTTTGAGCTGTAAAAGGGACGTGGTGTACTTTGCCCTAAAAAATTTTAATTTTGTATAATGTAAGCTTGAGCTGTTATGTTTTGTCATCAAATTTTCTCGAACTTTCATTTTGGTTTTTGTCATATATATATATATATATATATTATATATATATATATATATATATATATATATATATATGTATATGTATATATATATATATTTTTTAAAGGAAATTTTATTAATAAAGTTGAGTCTCCGTTATGGTGGAGAATACCTTTTTACATCAGTGGATATCATACGTAAACCAAAAATATAAAGCTGATAGAATGCCGCAATCTCCAGTCAATATGATATGCCGCCATTAAAACCTTGCCAAGTAAAACCACCCTTGTGGATAAAACCTTTGCGAAGGAAAAAGCGTACATATTTATTTGATTGGAAGTATTGCATGTTTGTACATTCAGAAATTTGTATAACGTCCCTATGACCGAAAGGATGTACTTGAGGATGGGGCTCAACCGTCTTGATGCGTGGTTGTAGTAGCCTTTGAGAAGAGCAGTCTTGGTGATCCAATAACAGGGGTTGCAGCTAGGTGTGCATGCCAGTGATAGTGAGATAATCCGCTTCAATATAGATGTCCCTCGACATAACAAAGATAATGATGCATTAGTCACAGCACAAATTCTAAATGGCAGCAGCAAAATATTACTTCCAAAGCGTACCGGTGTTGCCCGTAGTCCATAGACTACGGGCAACAGATAGAAACAAATGCAGCAGACATATGTTATGAGAGATAGATTGTATACCCGCGTTGCCTGCATACAGTAGAGGCAGGCAACCAATATTCGTATCCAGTTGTGTATATTACGTTCGAAGCGCATGGATGCGGCCATCTGTGCGATAAAATGCAGTGCCAACTGGGGCAACTGGGAGCAGAAGTGAACAAACAAGTGATTGGCTGCAATCGAGCATGTAGGACAAAGATAATGTGCCACCATATTGATCTCCCTAGGGATATGATGTAGTGTACTGCACGTGAGCTGTAGGAGTTGTAGAAGCCTGTTGTATTCCGGAAGTGCAGGAGATTGTGTTGTCCGATAACTGTGTTAATTGCTGACAGTCCGTCTCAATAATAATGTTACGAGTAGCAAGCCAAAATATAATAGGCTAAAAACAATCGCTTGTAGCTCTGCTCTGAGGGGGGACACAATGGGTAGGCGAAATGAGATGCCTGCTACCATCTTGCCATTGGTATCACGAAGTATTGCACCTGCCGCAGCATGTGAGTGGCCAGCCGAAGCATCTACATTTAATTTTAATTTCCCAGTTGGAGGACATGCCAACTTCAATGGTATTATTCGTTTGGTCGAAGACGAGGAGAGAAACCATTGCTAATCAAAGAGGGTATGCATTGTGCTATTGCCGTGCCAGATCGTGAGGCAGCCCAATCAAAACAAGATTGTTTAGTTAAGTGTAAGATGTGTGTAACTGGCAGATCAGATTCACCAAATAGATGATTTGTATAGACTCTCCAAATTGCGCAGCAAAGCATGATTGGGCCAACAACTTTAAAGTTACCTTTTAAGGATGTAGCTGAAGAGAGAAGCCACCATTGAAGAAGGTATTGACGTATGTTCTCTGTTTGTGGCATCGGGCCATCAAGTAACACAGAAAGCTGTGACCAAATAGGTTGAACACCGCGGACAAAGTAGAAAGACATGTTGAGATAGAAGCTGAGGCATTTTTGCAGAATGGGCAGATTGTTGGACATACGCAAGAAAAGGCCTTTACATTGTCTTCCATGGGTAGTGCCGAATGAAGCAGTTTCCAGATAAACAGACTTATAGTTATTTGAACTCCTTTCCACCAAATGAACTTATGAGAGAATAGATGAGCATGATGTGGCCTAACATCTTCATACGCATATTTGAGTGAGAATTGACCAGTTGGGCTTGACCGCCGAAATGGAGAGGGGTGGCCTGTCGTGAGTTGCATGCAAAGAGTGTGTGTAGAACATATTCTTTTCCAACCATGGGAGTCGTATATACGGGCCAAGTAATCCGTTCTATGACCATACCGTGCCCGCATATAGTTTGCCCACAGTGAGTCACTTGAATGATAATTCCACCAAAGCTTGCAATCATAAGCTTGTTGTATTTGTATTAAGTTTCTGATTCCCCAACCCCCTTCAGTCTCGGGATAGCATAGTTTTCCAAGAGTGGCCCATTGATGCTGTCCGCCCCATAGAAAAAGCGAGATTTTCCTGTTGAGCTCATGGATGATACTCTTGGGGAGGCGAGATGCAGCGAAATATGTAGAGGGATAGATGTTAAGACCGATTTAAGTAATATAAGACGACTGCCAGGTGACAAGAGACGGCTAGCCCAGCCCGTGAGTTTGGAGTCAAAATGTTGCAATAGTGAGATACAGTAAGAAGCGCGGTTGACTCCACGATAAAGATAGGATCCCAGGTATTTGATTGGGAGAGAGGATGGCTGCATTGCCAACACTTGGATGACATTATTTTGCTGCCCAATGCGTGATATATGAACTTAATACAAACTGGCTTTTCGTTAAATTGACAAGTTGTCCCGAAGCACGTTGATACTCTTGAAGGAAGGTTTGAAATCGTGCCAAGTTGAGGGTTGAGGCATTGAGAAAAACTAACAAATCATCCGCGTAGGCTAAATGAGATACTGGCACAACTCTGCCAGACGCAAAACCTTTAAGTTGCTGAGAGTGGAATAATCTGTTCAACCCACGAGTAAAACCTTCTGAGCATATGATGAATAGTAGTGGTGACAGAGGATCACCTTGCTTGACTCCACGTGATGGTGAAAAGAAACCATGTGTTGTACCATTAACTGAAATGGAGAGCTTGGATAATCGCATGTTGTTAAGTATGATACGCAGAAGACGAGAATCAAACCCAAACTTTAGCATAATGGCTTCGAGGTACGACCAGTTAACACGGTCAAAAGCTTTGGCCATATCTAGCTTGATCATTACCTGGCCATGGCGGACTTTTCTGTCAAGTATGTGCACCATCTCATTGGCCATGTTGACATGCTCACTTATGTCATGGCCTTTCAAGAATCCAATCTGTTCCGAAGAAATGATTTGAGGAAGTAACACATTTAGGCGAGTTGCTAATATGCGCGTGGTTACCTTGCTAATAAAGTTGGATAGACAAATAGGTCAAAAATCCGCATATGTAAGTGGGTGAGTTTTTTTAGGGATCAATGTGATAATGGATGATAGCATGGCTCTTGGCGGAGGCACTCCAAGAAAGAACTCTTGCACAGCAAGAGTGACATCAAGATGTAGTATGTCCCAACATGTGCGGAAGAAGTGGCCATTGTAACCATCCGGACCTTCTGCACTGGTTGGACTTAAGTTCCATACTGCCTCCTTAATTTCAGTCGCAGTTGGCATTTGCAACAACATGCAATTATCCTCAGATGTCACAAGTGAGGGGATGTGATTGATGAAATCAGAAATCCCAGCAACTTCTTCATGCTCAAATAGTTTCTGATAATATAAGACTGCTTCAGCTCCTAGTGCTGCATTGTCCTGCAAAAGAACGCCTTCAGAATTATGAAGATTGGCAATATGTTGCCGTCTATGCTTGTCCTTAACAATAGCATGAAAGTATGCAGTATTGGCCTCTCCTTCAGAGACCCACCGTATTCTAGACTTTTGTGCCCAATAAGAGGTTTGGGCATGAGTGGCCTGCAATAGTTTGGCCTGAGCCAATGATAGGGATGTACGATTGGCAGGCGAAGGATCCATATCAAATTGAGTTTCAAGCCTTCGATAAGCAGCCTCAGCTTCCACAACATTGTTGAAGATGTTGCCATAGACATT
Organism: Eustoma russellianum; assembly: GCA_036186865.1. Taxonomy (NCBI): domain Eukaryota; kingdom Viridiplantae; phylum Streptophyta; class Magnoliopsida; order Gentianales; family Gentianaceae; genus Eustoma; species Eustoma russellianum. Next base: position 11,966,322 of record AP025061.1, read on the forward strand.
TTTATTCCAAAGTTGAAGATCTTTTTTCAATCTATTAAGCTTCATGTATAGTCCACGCATGCCACCGATCATAGGGTATTGAGCCCATTGCTGCTGAACATATGATTTAAAGTCTGAGTGACTTGCCCACGCATTAATGTAACGAAAAGGAACACGGACCCTTTCTGCTGTAGTTGTACATTTAAGTAGCATAGGGGAGTGATCAGATGTGGCTCGAGATAGATGCTGGACCGAGATATTGGCAAATATTGTAGTGAATGCTACGGTACACAAATGCCTGTCTAGTCTGCGTCGAACTCTATCTTGTCCAGTTCCACGCGACCAAGTAAATGGTGATCCAACAAAAGGTAGATCTTGTAACCCACAGACATCTACACATTGACTGAAATCCTGCAAATGGCGAATGGGGGGGGGAGGAGCGACCATCATGCTCATCAAGAGAAAGATATGTGTTAAAATCCCCACTTGTAATCCATGGTAATGTGTTATGCTGAGAAAAAAGAATCAGAGCCTCCCATAATTCCCTCCTTGCAGCAATTGTGTGTTTACCATAAACAGCTGACCATGCAAAGGACTGTTGCGAGGGGATGTGAACAAAAGACAAATGCGATTTTTGGACTCCATGTTGCACATCTACAAATCTCAGAAGAGAAGCATTCCAAAAAATCCAGATATTACCTTGACAGGTCTCCAAAGCATTGGAGAAACCTAATTTTAACCGGTAAAAGATGAGCTTTGATGAGCGTTGTTTTGGTTCAATAAGAATCAGAAGATCAACTTTTGACTGATGGAGCAATGTAATGAGACGCTGTAATGAGGTTCGTATCCCTCGTATATTCCACGTGATCGCATTCATGGCAACACTGATTAGGTGGAAGGTCCCATACGAGAAGCACTTCTTGTTATAACTGTAGAAGGCGGCCTGGGTGGCAACTCGTGTTTACGACGACGCCGCCGTCTTGGTGCAACTGGCATAAATCCGTCATGTGACATATCCGTGATACTGTGGGGTGGAGCATCATCGCAAGAAGAACGTTGTCTTCGTACAGATAAACGGTTTTTGATCGCATCTAGTGACTCCCGCATTTGTTGTAGAAATCGTGCTCGTGAGGCATTGTCTGTGTACACTGTTTGAGGCATTTGATCAGCATCTGAGTCCGAAACTTGATAAACATCTGGTTCATCCGATGCAACATGTGCTGAATGGTTTGGCTCTTCAAATAGTCTGTGAATACTAAACCCTTCATCAATAGGATCTTGGTCCAGAGAGAGATCATTTCCTGCCTTTTGAGAAGGCAAGGTTGCGACCTCTGGTAATTCAACAGCAGTGTGTAGGGGTAATTGTTGCTGCGATGCATTGTTGGGTGTCAAAGCTTGCTGCTTCGAAGGTTGTGTGTCTGACTCTGTGGGTTTACGTAATAATGTAACAGAGACTGGGTCCAAGGTGGAGTCTTTCGTTCCCTTCTTTGGGGTCCAGCGTGGTTTAGGTTTTTGATACTTTGTCGGCGGCGGTAAATCCTGCGCATTCTGACCGCAGCTTGACGTTGCATGTCCTAATCTACGACAGTCCATACAAAAAGAAGGAAGATCTTCATAGATTATCTGCTGTTGATGGATCTTTTGTTTCCCTTCCAAAAAATTTTTTTTGGGTAGCTCCTTGGAGATGTCGGCTTCTACGCATATTCTCGCCACCGATGTTTGAAGACCATCAGCAAGTAGCGACGTCAAGTTTGATCGGATGGCCAACTATACGTGCTATCTCAAAAAGTGCTGCCTTTTGTTGGTAATGGATTGGCAAGCCTGGCAGTGCAATCCAAATCGGGACAATCGGAGCATCTGCGGACGGATCAAAGTCGATGGTCCATTTCGTCACTCGCATAGAACAGCCTGCAATAGTCCATGATCTCCGGTAGAAACAGCGGATGTAATCAGGTTCATGGAGAAAATTCATCAATATATGAGTTTGATCTAAAAGCGTAATCTTTATTTCAGATTTGAATCCAATGCGTTCAAAGACATCACGTATGATCTTCAATGGTGGCCGTCCAAACCAAAAGGTGCCGACAAGAGTAAACCGGAAAGGAGCGGCGAGAGAGTCAATTTCATCATCCGTAAAAGAGAGAAGTGGATGTCCTTTGTGTTTAGATATGGTCTTTGGGTTGATGGTTGCAGCGGAGGTTGCAGCAGCGGTTGCGGACACGACTGCAGCGAAGGTGCGATCGCCGGTTACGCCTGGAGAAGACGACGCCATCCTGCCTTTAATATTGTATGTTATGTATATATATATATGTGTGTATATATATATATATATGTATATATATATATATATGGAGTAGTGCGAAAAACCTTTAGGTCTAGCGATTAAGTAGCATTTATCTCATTTCCGGGTTTCGAGTTTGATTCCACTCTCTAATTTTTTTAATATGTGTGTGTGTGTGTGTGTGTGTGTGTATATTTTCAGCCGAATAATGTATATATTATTAATATGCCTCACTTATGGCGGAGGAATATCATAGTATAATGTGTCATCAGCAAACGAAAAAACCAATGCAAAGCAGTAAGTATTATCACACGCTAGTCGTATATGATATGCAGCATTAAAACCTTATCAAGTAAAACAACCCTTGTAGAAAAACCTTGGTGAAGCAAAAAGCGTACATATTTATACGATTTAATATATATGCGTGTGTGTGTGTGTGTGTGTGTGTGTGTATATATATATATGTATATGGAGTAGTATATCAATTAGGTCAGGTTGATGAGTGATGACCAATCATTTTTTCACTGTCAAGACGTAAAATCTAGTCAAATAAAGGTTCCGTTTATGTTGTATAGTCCAGCTTCAAAATTAAGCATGTAAAATTAAATTCAACTCTAATGTGTCATGTAAACAATACAGAAAAGCATAAGTACAAAATTTTTAATAGCAAAACTCAATCCTACAGATGTCAAACACAAAGACAATATGGAAATCTAGTAAACATTAGAGCAGCCCACAATATAGTATAACTATCCCTCTACTTTGATCATATAGAATATTAAGTAAACCTACACCATAATAATTGGCTAACCCACATAATAAGCAGCACATAAAACTATTCTACAGAATAATTGATCGACTTACACAAATGACAAGCCTTTACGATTTAAGATATTGTTATCATGTCTCCAGATAGACATATACATTAGAGGGACGAAATCTCCTCATATATCTCTTCCTTTCCACCTCCCAATCTAGCATCATCATCCCCTGTTGCCACATGACGTACGGTAGAAAAGAGGGGGAAGAATTTGGGGACAAGGAGATCACATTCCTACATTAGAATACACGTCATAATTGTAATTGTATACTTTCTCGTTATAGATATTACAAAATATTCAACGTGATATTCATATTTAAATGCGTTCTTTAATGTAAATGAATCGGTCTTTACAAATAGTGTAATTATGTTATGTAAAATTTATTTCCTCAATAAAGAAAATGTAACAAAACAAACTGAATTAAAACTTTATTAGAATACACGTTATAAATGTAATTGTTAAATTTAAATTTGGTTCTAAACGGCAGAACCCTCCCCCAGTTTCAAACCACTTTCTTAAACAGTTATTAGCAATGACCATTTGGAGGCAAATCCGCAATAAATCAGGGTATCGATCGCCCACATATTTCGCGCGACAGGGAGATCCGTATGCTCTTTGCTAATATGTAGTACTAGTCCTATTTTGTCCATTAGCTTTTCCAAAAAAGAAAAAGGTGTTTTTTTGCACACAGTTCACAATTTGTCAGCCAAAGGGACAGCTGAAAATAATAGCATAAAGATTTACAAAGATCTTTCAGTATCTTTGCTTTAGTCTTTTAGCCTCCCTAAAGTAGATGTCCCTTTACTGTTCAATAAATTCCATTTTCTCTCTCTGTATCTAATCCTCCATAGAAAAACCCCATTTGCATTTTTTATGCAAAGTCGGTGGATTCTTTATATTGCCACAACCAGTTTTGTTGGAAACAAAAGCATATAACTTCTGGACTTGGAAAAAAGGGGAGAAAGAAGTGAAGTAAAGAAAAAAAGAACAGAGCTTTGTTTGTTTTGGTTGTGGAAAGAGAAAATGGAGCAAATGGGTCGTGATTGTTACTTATCTTCCGCTCAAGAATTGCATGTTCTTGCTGTGGATGATAGCCTTATAGATAGGAAGGTCATTGAGAAGCTGCTCAAGATTTCTTGCTGTAAAGGTTGAATCTTTTTTTCTTTTATATGAATTTTCTTTAATGGGTTCTCATTTTATGTTGTACTAAATGTTTTGATTGAAAATGGGATTTTGCAGTGACAGCTGTTGAAAGTGGAAGAAGAGCTTTGCAGTATCTGGGGTTGGATGGAGATAAGAACTCAGCTGGGGTGGATGTAAGAATTCCTGCTTCTCCTGAAAATTTATGTTTATCTTGAATTGTAACTCTTTCTACTCTTAAGACAATATGCTTGTCTATTTTATCATGTAGTGATGATTTTTTTTCTTTTACATTACAGAGTTTGAAGGTGAATTTGATATTGACTGATTATTCTATGCCTGAAATGACTGGATATGAACTGCTAAAAAGGATCAAGGTATGTTAAATTCTGCTTTCTTTTTAACTTAATTTTTGTATGCCATTTTCAGTGAGAATGGTTACTGTAGACTTGTGGGAGTAGGAAAAGTAGTTTTCTGGAGTTTGAGGCTAATCCTGGCTGAAGGTAGGGGAATTAGTGATTGTTGTTCTCTTAAATTTGGATTCTGAAGTGCTAATTTTGGAGAATGGAAATTTGAGTTATCTTTCAGTATTATTGCCAAATCGTTATTAGAATAGCTACTTCAGAACTTCAGAAGTGGAATGTGGGTTTTGATTTCTTCCTTTTGCTCTTTCGGGTTTCATGTTGAACAGGGATCAACAGCTCTAAGGCAAATTCCTGTGGTCATAATGTCATCCGAGAATATTATGGGACGCATTGATAGGTTAGTTGCCTGTATGGTTTTGGCTCAGTGCTCTGGTCTCTTGCAAATTGAATACTGGCAGTAGAAACCTAAAACTTACCTGAGCATTTATGCTCTCTGATATCAGTAGGATGTTCTGTAAGTCATAGATTTACATATGCATCGGTGTGTTCCTTGTTTATGAGCTGGATATATCTTGGTTGTCGATATATTAAATACCTCTATTCTAGCCCTTATATAATCTGACAATGAAAATTGTCTAGCTGGTCTTCCTTATACAGGCTACATAAATGGCATAGTCGTGTTTAATATGATGCAAAGTTCGTTCCACGCTACTGCCTAGTTGAACAATTCTTGATATAGATACTTCATTATGTTAATTGGCCATAGGACGTGTCTTGAATCAACAGCACTTAAAATTCGATATAGGCATTTATATCTCAAGTCAACAGCGTTGAGGATTCGATATAGGCATTTATATCTCAAGTCAACAGCATTGAGGATTCGATATAGGCATTTATATCTCAAGTCTGTCAGAAAATTCTTTTTAGGACTGGAGCAACCCCCCCCCCCCCCACCCCACACGGGCAAAGTTCTTTTTTTATGAAGGTAATAAAGTTGCTAAGTGAGATTTTCTGAAAGTTGGCAAAGTGTTTGTCATGCAGTCCTTTTTTCTTGATGTCACAGGCTAGTCTTGTTCCTCGAATGTGTTACAATGCTAGTATTGCCTGTTTGTTTGAATAAAAAGACATTCATTTTTTCGGTAACTAGGTGTTTGGAAGAAGGGGCAGAGGAATTCCTTGTGAAGCCAGTGAAGCTGTCAGATGTGAACCGTATCAAAGATTGCATACTGAAAGGGGAAGGCGAGGGAAATGAAAAGAGAGAGTCGCGCAAAAGAAAACAAACTGACAATTCCTTTCCAGCTCAAGCATTACCATCCCTTACGCGAGATCTAGTCGCACCAAAACCGTCACCATTTCCTTTATTCCAGGAGTCTAGCAGGAAGTGTTCAAGGGTGGAAGTTATCATGGATAAGGCATAATTTGACAAAGGCTATACATACTTTACATCTGGTTAGCCTGATCGGATGCAGCAGTGTTGCAACTCTTCTGCAGCAATTTTATTCTCATCCTTCCAAGTGTACATGCCAACTGGAAGAAACACTAATCCACAACTCCATGAAACAAGACTATAGACTGTGATACTTGAGACAATCTTGAGTAGCAAATTGGTTGATTGAAGTTCTTTTTGCGTCAAGGTTTTTGCCTAAGGTACAACTTTCCAAATCTATGTAACAGATAAACGCGTTTGGAATTAGTTAGATCATATGAATGATCTTTTTGTTCTACAGTGTGTTGTTTATGGCCTTGTAATAGATTGAATAAAAGGAAAAGACAAGAAAGAGCATTTGTTGGTGGTGATAGCAAGGTCATTGAGATTTTTGGTATTAGATGGAATGATCTTCAAAAGCCCAATTTTGTAATAAATCTTTGGACTGGCTTCTCACAATTTTGCGTTTGGCTTTGGTTTTTTGCTTTATCTGTCAATTTGCATAGCGGAAGAGTTTTTTTTTTTTTAAAAAAAAATATCATCTTCAACCGTTTGGACGAAATCTATTCTATCCCACTAAATTTAGTACGGAGTCTCAAATTCATCTCTAACCATCATATAATAAATTCTACATTAAAAATAATATTTCAAATATATTCTTTGCCATTTCATTATTTCTCCTTGTGCTTTCAACTTTATTATATGATGGTAAAGCCTCATTGGCTGTGCTTTGTTATTTGAAGTATTAACACATTTAATGTGATTTTGTTTACATTTTAATAAAATGTAGAAATTTAATTAAGATGTAAATACATATCCAGATTGTCTAATTAAATTAATAATAAAATTAAAAAATAAGAAACAAACAAATTATTAAACTGGAAAAGGAAACAGAAATCAGAAAAACCCTCAACAAGCCGGATAGCGAAATTTGGTCTGCAATAAAAGAGTGCACAAGCAACCATTGGAGCGAAAGACGCTCTAAATTTGGTGTTTAGCGAAACCATTAAATGGTCTTAGAGCATTCTATTGGAAATGCTACTTTTGACAGGCTTAATCTGTACCCCCAAAAAAATAAGGCTAACTCCATCTCCAACCTAAAACCCAAAATTCTATCCAAAACCTCATTTTTTTTGGTTTGCTACATTGAATTCTGTTTCGACCCAAAACACCAAATTATGCACCAAATAAGAATATTCTTTAAAGATTCTTCCACTATTCTATATTCAATCCATTATTAATACATTTATACAAAGTCTTTAATTAATTTGTTGAATAATTTAATAATTTATTTATATTTCATAATTTAATAATTATTAATTTTATTTAAATAGTATATGTTATTTTTATGTTATGTAATATCTTTGCGTTTAAAATAAAGTTTAATATAAACATTATTAATTAAAGTATGTAACAAAAGAAAGTGCGTTTTGTGTAGCTTTTATTGTGCAAACAAACATATTAAAAACATGAAATTGTCAAACAACATATGAAATACTAGGAATTAAGTTCAAGACCCTTGGAATTAGTATATTTATTAATATTGGGTTTGAATATTAAAAAAATAATAAAAAATGTTGAATAGTGTTTTTGGGTGATGAATACTGAAACACAAAAATGGTGTGTGAATAGTGAAAAACCCAAAAATAGGAGGGATTTGAGTACCCATTGGAACAAGTTTTACCCAAAACTAGTATTTTTGGGGGGATTTGGATACCCATTGGAGATGCCCTAAACGAATACAATTTCTCTCCTTTTTCTTATTAGTCACTTCAAAAGTGGTTCTAAAATTGGGTTTTGGAATGAATGTTCTAATACAACACTTTGGGCTGAAATGCTATGTAATGAGGTGCTTTTAACTGAAATGATGTGTAAGGAGGTGTTAGTGCAGTTTGTTTGTTATTTATTGTTTATTAATTTAAATTATTACGTAAGAAACCTTTTGTTTTTGGGTAAGTTAAATTTTATATATATTTAAATGAAATTTACATGGCAGTACCATCAAGCAGAGTTTGATGCAAAATTGACAAGCTTAACAAGACGAGAAATTTCATACCTTATTGTATTATTTTAATAAAAAAACCCAAAATAGGACACGGATAGGAAAAATTCTCCAGACAATCAGGACACAACTGGCAGTGTCATTCAAGGATACTCTAATTGGTATTGTCAGCCTCGGCGAAGAAATCACCCTTGGACAATATACTAGTTGCGTCCAGCGGATAGGCTGTTTCCGGGGCCCGAAAATTTGTTTGGGGTTGCAAAATCGTCCAAGCCAAGATGACACTGACATGTGCCTCCCAAGCATGGAGGGCATTGCCAAGCGCATCCAAGGGCCTGGATGGCACTGATAGCCACGTCCAAGGCCATGGACGGCGTTGTCAAGCACGTACTAAGACGTTGTACCACAAAAATTTATTTATGAAATCTATTTAATCCCAATGACAGTTTAATAAATAAAGCAACTAGAAAATCTTTTTTGAGGTCTTCACATATTGAAAATGGTCTCAAAAATCCCAATTGGTTTTTATTATGGAGGTCAAACGGTGAATTTACGCAATAGAATTTCATATAATTGTGGCTCTACGAAAGTGATGAGGGTACCAAGTGATATCGTATTTAGAGAGTTTAAAGAGTGAGTTAAATCAAGACTAGACCTGGATGCAGATGTTGAAGAAATCAAGCTGGTCTACCCCTTCAAGTCTAATGCATATGGTTACATTTACATCTTGGCTGCCATTTGTGACGATGAAGATTTAGAAATTGCTCTAGAAATACCAACTTATTGTACAACTTGTTGAGAAAAAGGGTTTGAGTGATTCACAAAAATGCATAAGTTAAATAACGTTTGCTAAAGAAATGCATGGCACGTTTTATGACTTAACACGTTTTTGTGACAAACTTTCCTTATATATTTTATATATAATGTTGTCGTACTAATAAGCCATGAAGATTTAAAGCTTACATCAAAGGGCAAATATTTGTTGTGTTTGAACTATTTTCAGGTGCCACCATTAATGAACTAAACTAGTTCATTAAGTGAAGTACTTTATTAAATGAACTAAGTAGTTCATTAAATGGAGAAATATTTGGAGAAGGCATAAAGGCAACAAACATAGAAATGGAAAGTATCCTCTCTTCTTTAAATAACACGCCTTATATATATATATATATATATATATATATATATATATATATATATATATATATATATATATAATATATATATATATATATATTTATATTCAGATTTTTTTATAAAAAGGCACAATACACATATTTTCCGATGTACTACCGACATATTACATATATTACAAACGTACGTCAACGTCACACTTATCTCATATTTATGAGTATATTCAGGTCTTATATCATATAATATAAGTCATGGTGATGAAAAAATTATTACGACACGTTACAAGGTTGTAAACCAAAAATTGTCGTATCGGGTGACTACCGAAACTTCGCTAACGTGTCGCGTACTTGCCATATATAGATGGCCAGCCTCTACACTTCAAAAATGGCCACAAATTTCGTGGCTTACATGATAAACTCATCCATAAACTATTCCATGTTGGCACACACACAAATGACATCCAATTAAGACGAAATTGTGGAGATTCCAAATTCATATTTTGAGCACATGTAGGCGCCACTTTGATCAGCCATTAGAGCTGAATATTAAAGTTATTTTATGTATATTATGTGTGACATAATATATATAACATGTGAAAAAATTTGGAATTTAATCGGAGAAAAATCGTGTAATCGACAAAAGTCGAAAATTCGGTTTTCTACGAACACAACACATGAAACGTTTTTGGCATGGCATGTAACATGTATCTAGACACTTTTTACATATTCAACACATACTAAAGTGTTCTAAAACATTCAAATTAGGGCTGATTGGAATATACCATATGTGTATAATTATTGTGCACTATTTTACAAAGTTTACAAAAATAAATTCAACACATGTTCAAGCCTATATCACACGCCTTCAGCCTTGGTGAAGCTTATGTGGAGCTTAGTGGCATCTTGATTGGTGTAGAATGGACTACACAAGGTTAGTGACTTGATGGAGGGAGCTACACAAGGTAATATTTCAAACTATGTTTCAAATGTAACACATGCTGAAAATTCAGCATGTGAGACATCAAGGTGGCCGAATTTTGTCTCTTAATTGTGACTAATTTTCTTCTTAATATTCAAGGGATTAATGTGTAGTAATATGGCAACATTTTAAAGTCTTGAAAATGATTTAGCACATGCTGAAAATTTCAGCATGTGAGACAAATGAATGGCCGATTTTTTGGTCATAATGGAGACCAATTTTCTTCCCAAATTAGTTGGGATTAATTGTATGATATTTGGTAAGATGTTTACTACTATTTTGACACATGTTTTGAATGATATTCTCAGATTTTTACAGTCATCAAGTGATGACAAATCTCATCCAATCAAGAAGTGCTAAGTAAGCAAGGCCAAGACAATCATCCAATCAAGTTGTGCCAAGTAAACAAGTTACATCTATACAAGGCATTCTTTCAAGGACTTAAAAGAGAATTCTCAAGATGGGATGATGCCTTAAGGGGGGCGGTCAATTTCAAATAAAAAGAGAAGAAGAGCAAACAAACCGCAAGACAAGTCTTACAATTTTCAAAGTGCAAAAAGACTCTCTACTCTCTTCTCCTACATTTCTCTTTTCTCTTTCTCTCTCAAGCCTATTGTACTCATATTCAAACATATTGAATAGGCTTTTTTCATACCGCCATGCACGCCTTATTGTTGTAAAAGGTTGATCAAGGTGTGATCAAACCTTCATCCGCTCGATGGTGGTGTTCGTGATAGTTGTGATTGCTTGCATCGTTTGTAAAGGGTTGGAGTTGGTGTGTAACTCCAGCAACCCTTTGTGGTAAGGTGTTATTTTGTTTAGTGATAAACGGGGAAGGTGTCCTCGAAAACTAGAGTAAGTTAATTTAACCGAACCAGTATACAATTCCTTGTGCTCTTTACTTTTTTGCACAGTACTTTCAGTTTCCAGCACTTTACATCTATTTTGTTGCAATGTTAAAAATAGTAAACGAATTTCAAAAATTATAAAATTTTGCAGAAACATAGATACATCTCTTAAGTTTCATTTGGCGCAAGTTTCAACCCTTTCGGACAAGTATAAGTCATTCAAACGTTAATAGAACTGAGACTAGTGTAATCTGATTTTCAGACTTGTAAAAGGTTGAGAACTTGAACGTATTTGACGTACTTCCCAAAGGAATTTTTCAAAACTCTTTCAACCCATTTAAATACATATAGTAAGGGTGTTGTCATTAAATTTTCAGACCATTTCAAGTTACGGATTAATCGGAATAAATTTTTTAAATTAGACTACTGTTTCTGGCAGATTTGCGCAATCTGACCACAAACAAATTTTCAAAGGATTAGAGGTTGAATTTTGATCTGAAATTTTTAGGAGATACTCAGAACATCTTAGACTACAATATCTCCAAATTTTGGAATTTTTGAAGGCCTGTAACCTAGTTTTTCAAACGTTGCAAAACAAGACCTAAAAACAGAAACTGTTTCAGAAGTTGGGTTTTTGGGTCAAAACATTTTAAAAACCAAATTTTCTGCACCCACTATTCAACCCCTCCTTCTAGTGGTGCCTTACAAGTCCTACAAATGGTATCAGAGAGCATGCACACTCACAACAAGATGATCCAACGATCTAAGTGAGACGGGAACCACTAGCTTCAAAACCGAACAAGAAGGAATGTCAACTGTAAGGCCTCCTCTTTTCGATGGTGAGTCTTTTATTCAATAGAAACTTATAATGAAACTTTTCTTTATGACCATTGATATAAACCTATGGTCCATTATAGCAGATGGTCCTTTTACCCTTCGAAGTTATCTACTGTTGATGGTGTCACACTAGAGGTTGTAAAATTGGAACAAGAATACACTAGTGATGACAAAAAGAGATTGAAGTATGAAAGCTAGAGCCATGAAATTACTCTTAAACGGGCTAGGCAAAAGTGAATCTAGTTGCGTATCTAATTTCTCTAGTGCCCAAGAGATGTGGAGAACTCTTGAGATGAAACATGAAGGGACTAGCCAAGTAAAGGAGTCTAAGATTAATATGCTTATGTCCACACTTGAGTCCTTCAAATTATTGCCAAATGAGTCTATTGTTGATATGGATTTACAATTGACTAACATCTATAATTCTCTTGGGCCTCGTGGCAAAGCTTTCTCTACGCAGGAAAAGGTCCAAAAGGTATTAAGAAGTCTTCCATCCGAATGGGACCCTAAAGTTACAGCAATTGAGAAGAGTAAAGAATCGAAATCAATAAAAATGGAGGAACTAATCGGATCATTAAAGATATATGAAAACAAACTCACTTTAAGAAATTCCGAATCTAGTTCTAAACATGATAAGAGTATAGCGTTTAAATTTAATGAATACGTCTCTGCTTCTTATGATCGCGCAGAAGATAGTGACACAGATTCCGACGATGAATATTTAATCACGATGGCTAAAAGATTAAGAAAGATCTTGAGAAAATCAATTAAAAACAAACACAAGCCTACTCCATCTAAGAACCATAGAAATAAAAATAATGAAGAAATAAAGTGTTATGAGTGTAGGGAACTTGGACACTTGTCATATGATTGCCCTAACAAGGACAAACAAACGAACAAACACCTTCACAAGGATCGGAACAAAACTAGACTCGTCTCGGAACCTAAACAAAGGAGAAGAGCCTTCAAAGCCTCCACTTGGAGTGATTCATCCGACTCTGAGACTGACAATACAGAAGAACAAACGGCACAAGTATGCTTTACATCTAAGGCATCGGATGAGGTATCTTTTGACTATGATTCTGATTCTGAATCTTCTTATGATGATTTATTTAGTCAACATTTAGAGTTGCATAAGTTATCAAAGACTCTTGCAAAAGAAAAGAAAAGATTAATTGAAGACAAGAAGTTGTTAGAATCTTCTAACACGAACCTTGTTTCTCAATTAAACGATTCAAAAGAAGAGTCGTCTTGCATAATCAATGCATTAAAATCAGAGGTCACATCATTAACGAAACAAAAAATGAAATGAAATCCGAGATTTCAAATTTGAAATCAAGGAATACGGATTTAGAGAAAATGGTGAAACAATTTGACACGGGAACTAACATGCTAGATCGCATCATTTTATCACAAAAGCATGACAGTGATAAAAACGGATTAGGATACATTGACAAAAATGAAACATCAATTAAACCAACCAAATTCATTTTGTCTAAGAAAATAGAAACACTTAAGAAACATATGGCGCCTAAGAAGACGCCTAGGCCCCCTCTCCCTTCATCTCATCAAGCTTCTTCTTCTTATCATACAAGATAAAATTATGTGCCGTATAGATATGAGAAAAAACCATTAATGCATACACGACATTCATTCCATGCATCTAGATCACGCACTATGCACACAAACACAAGAACATATAAAAAACGACAACCATACAACATGCATAAAGGTATACTCGGCAATAGGCCAAATATATTCTCACCTCATGTCTACTATGTTGTTCCTTCATCTACATTCTCACCTTTTGGAAGACCCCAAATTTGGGTACCAAAAGAGACATTTGCAAAGGGTTGAGTAAATAATCCTTAAGAACGCACTTTTGATAGTATTGCACAATACACTTGAAATGCATGATTTTTGTTTTTATACTAATTGATATTTCTTTCTTACATGCATTTTTGATTTTATTTCAAAAATAAAGGGGGAGAGAGAGTGCATGATTTAAGGGAGAGCGAGAGTGATTGATTGCAAAAATTAAGGGGGAGAAAATTCAAAATTCAAAATCTGAAATTCGAAATTTAAATTTGTTCACGATTAGAGGGGGAGCAATTAAATTTAAATCATGTACTAAGATTATTTTGTAAATCATCAAAAGGGAAAGATTGTTGAGAAAAAGGGTTTGAGTGATTCACAAAAATGCATCATTTAAATTACGTGTGCTAAAGAAATGCATGACACATTTTATGTCTGAACACGTTTTTGTGACAAACTTGCCTTATATATTTTATGTATAATGTTTTCGTACTAACAAGCCATGAAGCTTTAAAGCTTACATCAAATGGCAAATATTTGTTGTGTTTGAACTATTTTCAGGTGCCACCATTAATGAACTAAACTAGTTCATTAAGTGAAGTACTTTATTAAATGAACTAAGTAGTTCATTAAATGGAGAAATATTTGGAGAAGGCATGAAGGCAACAAACATGGAAATGGAAAGTATCCCCTCCTCTTTAAATCACACGCCTTATATATATATATATATATATATATATATATATATATATATATATATATATTCAGATTTTTTTTATAAAAAGACACAATACACATATTTTCTGATGTACTACCGACATGTTACATATATTACAAACGTACGTCAACGTCACACCACTATACTTATCTCATATTTATGAGTATATTCAGGTCTTATATCATATGATATAAGTCATGGTGATGAAAAAAATATTATGACACGTTACAAGGTTGTAAACCAAAAATTGTCGTATCGGGTGACTACCAAAACTTCGCTAACGTGTCACGTACTTGCCATATATAGATGGCCAGCCCCTACACTTTAAAATGTTGAGAAATATGTTTGGATAATTTTCAAAGTCATGATTTTAAGTGATGAATACTTAAAAATGTCACACATGGTGTTATATGTGATTAAACGTTGAACAAGTTCACAAGGCAGATAAGTTTAAGACCTTTCTGTGAGACATCGATCTCTAAACCTAAGACACATCAATCGATCGATGTATATCGAACTCTCACTTCGATCGATCGATGTAGGTCAGAGACAAAACCTGAACCTTTATGTGAGACATCGATCTATGAAGCTGAGGCACTTCGATCGATCGATGTCTAGAGTTTTTAGAAATAATTTTCTAAAATGTGATAAAATGGTTGTTTTCATTTGTACATGATTTATACATGCTCATTATGTGCTTATTATGTGTTTTTGGTGAATATTATTGTCTTGAGACTAACGTGCCTTGGAAGTTTCTACAACTTACCAAAAAGGGCAAAATTGGTATTTTAAGTTTTGTAGGAACATCATATGGTGAAAAATATTTCAAGTGCATATTATTATCTTGGTTATCATGACAAAGGTGGTATTGTGATTATTTCTGACCATCGGGGTCATTTCTGGAGTTTTATCTCACTAGGGGCATTTTGGTCATTTTACCCCCGAAGACAGTCTCGGTATTTTCACTCGAGGAATCTCTTGAGCATATTATTATCTTCATTCTGGAGCTGTGTTATTATTATTTTGAAGATTATATGGTGATCTTATATCTTATTCTCTCAACCGATGATATTATTGACTATAGCTGGATATGTGACGATTTGAGATGTCACATTCTATTTTTTCTTGAAGACCCTCTTATATATGTTATAAGAGGATATTAATCATCATCTTTTAGAGATTACAAGGTGTCCTTGGTGCAAGATTCATCACAATATGTAAAGGAGAAGAAAGTATGAATTTTGGTGTTATATGTTGACATAATCTTGTCAACACTTATTCATTATTTTTTATTCACAAAATATGAGTTGGTATACATACATACAACATCAAAAACGTCCATAAACAGGTGGAGATGATGTTTTTCTCATTTTATGAGTTGGAGACAAGAAGACAAACCAAAAACAAGCTAGTTGGCAAAAGTTGTCAACTTGAAATTTCAAATTTGAAGTTAATGGAGACAAGGTTATTGGAGATGATTATGGAGGTGCTTTAATTCAAAATTCTCAGCCATCACATGGTCTAAAAGTTGGAGGGAATATGCCATCAATTCACTCTATAAATAGAAGGCAAGGTGAAGAAGAGAAGACACACACTTGAAAGCAAAAATTGAAGATTGTTGTCTTGCTATTCTCTTCTCATATTTTCGTTCATACTTTGTGTAGCTAAGGTGTTCCATTTCTAGTTGTTATCCAGCTACACTATACACACCTTCTTGTGTCTTATTTGTAAGATTGATTAGCCAAATCTATAAGGCTACATCAATAGGTGATAGAGGTGTT
The DNA here is from genome assembly GCA_036186865.1 of Eustoma russellianum. Classification (NCBI taxonomy): domain Eukaryota; kingdom Viridiplantae; phylum Streptophyta; class Magnoliopsida; order Gentianales; family Gentianaceae; genus Eustoma; species Eustoma russellianum. The sequence goes on from AP025061.1 coordinate 11,982,447, forward strand.
GCAACCAAGAGTTGCATAAAGGTGTTCATCCAAGTCTTGAATAGGGTTGGTGTTTAACCCAAGGATCAAGCTTGGTTCTTGCTGTAATTTGGTTCATACCATAGTGAAATCCAAGTAAAGGTGTTCCTTGGGACTGGAGTAGGTCACATTGACCGAACCAGGATAAATTCTTGGTGTTCTTGTCTTCTTTACATTTTTATATTTTCTGCCCGTTTTTCACTACAGATTTCACACAACTTTTCACGTTTTGAAAAAATAGGTAAACACTTTCAAAATTCGTGATTTTTGGTGGAGTTATACTTCAAACTGTTAGCTTTCATTTGCAACAAGAATCACTTGATTTGAGCAAGGGAAAGTTAGTCTTTCAGTCTTTGCAAGATAACTGCTCCAATCTGGCTGCAATCTGACCAGTTTTGAGAAAACTTAAATTCTGTATTTTTCAAGAGTTGGTTAAGGTCAGGGTCTTTTGGAAACTTCATCTACACATCCTAAGGAGTGTTTTGATATAAAGATCAACCTTTTTGGTTGAGTATTCAAAGAGAAACACGTTTTGCAAAATCAGCAACATTCTGTCCAATTCTGTCCAAATTGACTATCTGAATCTTTTTATTTATTTGTAGGGTCAAACGATCTTATTTTTGTATGATTTTTGGATAGAGTCTTGTTAACTCATTAAAGTTAAATTCTGGAAAGTTTCATAGTTTTTGGAGTTGTGTACAATTATTTGTGAATTTTTGAAAAATGGGTTCTGAATCTAAGGTGGTTTCAGATTCTGTTTTCAAAGGGGATTTTAACAAAGGGTTGTAGTGTAATTTCCGCTAACCACTATTCACCCCCCCTCTAGTGGTGTTTATTGCAGGTGAACGGTCCAACATTTGGTATCAGAGCCAGACCAACACCACTCAAAAGAAGCGAGATTCAACACCATACAAGGCCAAGAAACAACGATTCATTATATACTTCTTGTCTCAAATCCAAGGTACATACTATGGCTATTGTTTCTCACAAAGGTGAGTTGGAAGGTATGTCTACACAACGCCCTCCTCTTTTTGATGGCAATAATTTTGTTCATTGGAAACTAAGAATGAGGCTATTCTTAATGGCTATAGACATCGATTTATGGTCTATAGTTGAAGATGGGCCTTACATTCCAACGAAAGTTACACAAGTTAGTGAAGTAACTCAAGAGGTTGAAAAATGTAAAAGTGAATGGTCATCAGATGATAAAAAGAAAATGTCCATGAATGCTAAAGCTATGCAATTACTTTTGAATGGACTTACAACTTCTGAAGCAGGATATGTGTCAAATTGCACAAGCGCACACGACATGTGGAAATCACTTGTATTAAAGCATGAAGGTACTAGTGGTGTTAAAGAGTCAAAAATAAACATGCTTATGACTGAACTTGAATCTTTCAAAATGTTGCCAAACGAATCCATAACATCTATGGATTTGAGAATTACTAACATCTTCAATGCACTTGAAGCTTTAGGTAAATCTTTTACAAACAATGAGAAGGTTCAAAAGGTGTTGCGAAGTCTTCCTGCTGAATGGGATCCAAAGGTGACGGCAATAGAAGAAACAAAGTCAATTACTAAGATGGATGAATTAATAGGATCGCTCAAAGTATACGAGGTAAAATTGAATCAACGAAAATCTGAATTATCAAAGATGTCAAGTAAGTCTGTTGCTCTCAAATCATCTGAGTCATCTCATAGAAACAATGATGAAAGTAATAGTGATAGTGAATTAGATGATGATTTAATATTAATAGCTAGAAAACTTAGAAAGTTTTTCAAACGGCCTAATCGAAATAGACAACAGTCTTCTTCATCCTCTTCTCAACCAAAGAAAAATAATTTTAATAATAACAAGTGGAATAATAGAGAATTAAAATGCTATGAATGTGGTCAAAAAGGACACATTTCTTACGATTGTCCGGAAAAGAAAAATAATAATAAAAATAATAAGCAAGTCAAAGACAAGGAGCCTCAATGGTCCAAAACAAAGGAGCCAAATGTAAGAAAAGGCAAACGAGCAATGAAGGCAAGCACATGGAGCGACTCATCTGACTCAGAATCAGAAAATGAAGAAGCTCAAGTCCGCTTCGTATCCAGCGAGGTAATATCTTCTTCTGATATAGATTCTGATAACGAAATGTCATTTGATGAAATGTATGAAGAATTCTTAAAGATGCATGCTCACTGTAAAAGGCTATCTAAAGAGAAAAAGAAACTAACTGAAGAAAATGATAAGTTGAAGACGTCCAACTTGGAATTTTCTGATCAGTTAGAATCTTTTAAACAAGAGTCTACTAATACTCTTGACTCTCTTAAGATTAAAATTGAGTCACATAGGAAAAATGAAAATACATTGAAAACTGAAAATAATATATTAAAAACTAAGTTAGTTAATTGTGAAAAAGAAATAGCACAACTTACTACATCTAAAATAGATTTAGAAAAAATGTTGGAACAGTTTAAGTCTGGAACCAATATGTTAGATACTTTAATTTCGTCACAAAAATATGGAAATGATAAAAAGGGGTTAGGCTATATAGAAGAAAATGACAAGTTAGACAAAAAGACTAATTTTATATCATCTAAGTCTAAATTGCCATATAGTACAACTAAGTCAAATGTACATATTTTGCCTACTCCTTCCTCTACTCATTCTAAGGTAAAAATACAACATGCACCTCCAAAAGCATCAAGGCAAAACTTTTCATCTAGATCACATAAAAATTATGCATATATGTATAAAAATGTATCTAAGCAAAATCAAATGCATCCAACTTATTATAATACATATAAACCTAAATATAGGCAACATACATATCCTCCTTATAAGACTTATAGGAATTCACATACATCATATGATTATACATACATGGCGCCATTCAAGAAACAAAATCATATGTCTCATACTTATTATCATAATTGGCCAAAATATGATGCATATAAACCAAGATATAACATGTATGACAATGTAACGTCTTTTAAATGGAATCGTCAAATACATGTTAATCCTCTTTATTCAACTTATGAAAAAGCCAAATATGTACCCAAAAGGTACATCCAAGTTTGGATACCCAAAGGGTATATAAACAAGGATGGAACCTCTAACATTCAAGGACCCAAGTAAAGGGTACCTAAAACTTTGTCTCCATTGTAGGAAAATTGTAAAGAGTACAAGAAGGAGGCAAAGTCAAAGAATCTAAAAACCAAGTGGTTTTTAGATAGCGGGTGTTCAAGGCACATGACGGGCAACCCCAAACTATTCACTGAATTGGAACAAATCGATAATGGAGGAAAGGTGACATTCGGTGACAACAACCAAGGCAAGGTTATTGGAAAAGGAACAATTGGGGACCCTAACACATTTCAAATACGAAATGTGTTGTTAGTAAGCAATCTTTCTTACAATTTATTAAGTATTTCGCAACTTATAGATTCTGGTTATCATGTCTCTTTTCTTCCTAATTGTTGTGATATAATAAATGAAAAAGGAGAAATTGTACTAAAAGGAAATAGGGATGGTAACATTTACACACTATCACTAAATAACATATTAAATGCTAGGATTAAGTGTTTAGTATCACATGACTTAGATGTGAACTTATGGCATAGACGACTAGGCCATATAGGAGTTTCAACCATAGAAAGATTATATAAGAAGAATCTAATTAGAGGAATGCCTAAGTTAGACTTACATAATTTTCAATTATGTGAAACATGTATTAAAGGAAAACATATAAAAGAGACAATGAAATCAAAACATGAAGTGAGTACTAGTCATGTACTAGAACTGCTTCACTTAGACTTATTTGGTCCAAGTAGGACAAGAAGTCTATGTGGACACTACTATGTGTGTGTCATAGTAGATGATTACTCACGATACACATGGACATTGTTCTTATCACACAAAGATGATGCTCCATTGGTAATCGAAAATCTTATTAAGCAACTTGAAAATCTTTATGAAGAAAATGTTAAAAGAATTAGAAGTGATAGAGGTGGAGAATTTAAAAACAAAGATATAATTAAGTTTTGTGAATTACATGGAATAAAACATGAATTCTCACCACCAAGAACACCACAACTCAATGGAGTTGTTGAACGTAAAAATAGAACACTACAAGAAATAGCTAGAACTATGTTGTGTGAAAACAAAGTACCTAGATATTTGTGGGCTGAAGCTGTTAGTTGTGCATGTTATATAATAAATAGGCTTTCTATTAGAAAGAAATTAAATAAAACACCATATGAGTTATTGAATAATAGACAACCTAAGGTAGATTATCTTAGAGTATTTGGGTGTAAATGTTTTGTACTTAATACCAAAGATAATCTAGATAAATTTGAACAAAAGTCTATTGAATGCATATTTGTTGGATATTCAACTAACTCAAAGGCATATAGGTGTTATAATCATGCATCTAGAAAAATAATTGAATCTATACATGTGAAATTCAATGAGAATGCATATTTTGATGTAAGTGATAAAAAGAAACAAGAGAATAATGTTGAAAATATGTTTGATGATGATGATATATTACTTGAGCCTGTTCATGATCATCTAGAACCAACTTCCTCTGAACAAGATGTGTATGAACCTTTAGGTGAAATAAATCAAGAAATTTTACAATTGGAAGATAATCTATCTAACTTACAGGATGTTCCAATTGTATATGAAAATGTTCACACGAATGAAACATTTGAACTAGAAGAAGGTGAACCTAGTCAACTTAGGAATTGGTGGCTTATAGAAGATAAACATAAACACCCTAAAGAGCTAATCATTGGTGATCCAAGTGTTGGGGTTAGAACACGTAGAAACATAAGTCAACTTGAAGGACATAGCTTAATCTCAGAATTAGAACCTAAGAACGTAAAGGAAGCCTTAGGTGACATATCATGGATAGATGCTATGCATGAGGAATTAAATCAATTCACAAGGAACAACGTGTGGGACTTAGTACCTAAACCTGAAGACAAGTCTATCACAGGAACTAAATGGGTTTTCAGGAATAAAATGGATGAACAAGGAAATATTACAAGGAATAAGGCTAGACTAGTCGCACAAGGTTATAATCAACAAGAAGGAATAGATTATGAAGAAACCTTTGCACCCGTTGCACGACTAGAAGCAATTAGATTGTTACTTGCGATTGCAAGTATAAGCAAAATCAAGCTCTTCCAAATGGATGTCAAGAGTGCGTTCTTGAATGGATACATCCAAGAAGAAGTGTTTGTAAAACAACCTCCTGGATTCGAAGATCCGAAGAATCCGAACCATGTTTATAAGCTTAAGAAAGATCTATATGGTTTAAAACAAGCTCCAAGAGCTTGGTATGATAGATTTGCAAACTTTCTTATTGCAAATAATTATCAAAGGGGGACCATCGACAACACATTATTCCTAAGAAGAAAAGGTAATGATTTGTTAATAGTTCAAATATACGTAGATGATATAATCTTTGGTTCAACCAACCCTACTTTAGTAAAAGACTTCGAAGAATGTATGAAGTCAGAGTTTGAAATGTCAATGGTAGGAGAGTTGAATTATTTCTTAGGACTTCAAATCAAACAAACCCCTCAAGGAATTCACATTAGCCAACTTAAGTATGTCAATGATATGATTAAGAAGTTTGGCTTTGAAGAGTTGAAACCTACAACTACGCCTATGAGTGTTAGTACCAAACTTGATAAGGATGAAAATGGTAAACCTTTTGATGACACACTTTATAGGTCTATGATTGGCTCATTGTTATACTTAACTGCATCAAGACCTGATATTATGTTTAGTGTGTGTATGTGTGCTAGGTTTCAATCTTGTCCTAAGGTATCGCATTACAATGCAGTGAAAAAGATCTTTAGATATCTTAAGCATACACCTCACTTAGGACTGTGGTATGATAGAAACGCTAAGTTGGAATTACACGCATATAGTGATGCTGATTATGGTGGTTGCAAATTAGATAGAAAATCCACTAGCGGTACTTGTCAATTCATAGGAACCAGCTTGATTTCTTGGTTTTCTAAAAAGCAAGCTAGTGTAGCTCTTTCTACCACTGAAGCCGAGTATATCGCTTTGAGTTTATGTACTACCCAAATACTTTGGCTTAAACAGCAACTTAGTGATTTTGGCATTAAAATGAATAAGATTCCAATTTTCTGCGATAGCACAAGTGCAATCAATCTTTCACGGAATCCGGTGCTTCATTCTAAGGCCAAACACATTGAGGTGCGATATCACTTTCTTCGTGATCATGTTCAAAATGAGGATATAGTGATAAACCACATAAGAACTGATCATCAAATCGCTGACATCTTCACCAAACCCCTTAATCAAGCCACTTTTGAAAACTTACGAGCCAAATTAGGAATGATGACTTACGATACCATTGTATAGTTCTATCTTTTGCATGATTTGCAAAATAAAGGGGGAGATAGAATAAGAACATGGAACATGATTTTAGTTGATAAGTCATGTTTTAGTTGGTAAGTCATGATGAATCATATGCTAAGTTTTTTTTATTGGTATAAATTTTGGAGCATAGGTTAAGGGGGAGAGTATGAGTTGAGGGGGAGCAGCATACTATTTAAACGTTGAAAACATAGTTGAAAACATTTGGTTAAACTTTTGGTTAGACTTTTGGTTATAAGTTGTGACATTAAAATCATGTTAGGTTATTTTGAAAATCATTCAAAAGGGGGAGAATGTTGAGAAATATGTTTGGATAATTTTCAAAGTCATGATTGTAAGTGATGAATACTTAAAAATGTCACACATGGTGTTATATGTGATTAAACGTTGAACAAGTTCACAAGGCAGATAAGTTTAAGACCTTTCTGTGAGACATCGATCTCTAAACCTAAGACACATCAATCGATCGATGTATATCGAACTCTCACGTCGATCGATCGATGTAGGTCAGAGACAAAACCTGAACCTTTATGTGAGACATCGATCTATGAAGCTGAGGCACTTCGATCGATCGATGTCTAGAGTTTTTAGAAATAATTTTCTAAAATATGATAAAATGGTTGTTTTCATTTGTACATGATTTATACATGCTCATTATGTGCTTATTATGTGTTTTTGGTGATTATTATTGTCTTGAGACTAACGTGCCTTGGAAGTTTCTACAACTTACCAAAAAGGGCAAAATTGGTATTTTAAGTTTTGTAGGAACATCATATGGTGAAAAATATTTCAAGTTCATATTATTATCTTGGTTATCATGACAAAGGTGGTATTGTGATTATTTCTGACCATCGGGGTCATTTCTGGAGTTTTATCTCACTAGGGGCATTTTGGTCATTTTACCCCCGAAGACAGTCTCGGTATTTTCACTCGAGGAATCTCTTGAGCATATTATTATCTTCATTCTGGAGCTGTGTTATTATTATTTTGAAGATTATATGGTGATCTTATATCTTATTCTCTCAACCGATGATATTATTGACTATAGCTGGATATGTGACGATTTGAGATGTCACATTCTATTTTTTCTTGAAGACCCTCTTATATATGTTATAAGAGGATATTAATAATCATCTTTTAGAGATTACAAGGTGTCCTTGGTGCAAGATTCATCACAATATGTAAAGGAGAAGAAAGTATGAATTTTGGTGTTATATGTTGACATAATCTTGTCAACACTTATTCATTATTTTTTATTCACAAAATATGAGTTGGTATACATACATACAACATCAAAAACGTCCATAAACAGGTGGAGATGATGTTTTTCTCATTTTATGAGTTGGAGACAAGAAGACAAACCAAAAACAAGCTAGTTGGCAAAAGTTGTCAACTTGAAATTTCAAATTTGAAGTTAATGGAGACAAGGTTATTGGAGATGATTATGGAGGTGCTTTAATTCAAAATTCTCAGCCATCACATGGTCTAAAAGTTGGAGGGAATATGCCATCAATTCACTCTATAAATAGAAGGCAAGGTGAAGAAGAGAAGACACACACTTGAAAGCAAAAATTGAAGATTGTTGTCTTGCTATTCTCTTCTCATATTTTCGTTCATACTTTGTGTAGCTAAGGTGTTCCATTTCTAGTTGTTATCCAGCTACACTATACACACCTTCTTGTGTCTTATTTGTAAGATTGATTAGCCAAATCTATAAGGCTACATCAATAGGTGATAGAGGTGTTGCAACCAAGAGTTGCATAAAGGTGTTCATCCAAGTCTTGAATAGGGTTGGTGTTTAACCCAAGGATCAAGCTTGGTTCTTGCTGTAATTTGGTTCATATCATAGTGAAATCCAAGGAAAGGTGTTCCTTGGGACTGGAGTAGGTCACATTGACCGAACCAGGATAAATTCTTGGTGTTCTTGTCTTCTTTACATTTTTATATTTTCTGCCCGTTTTTCACTACAGATTTCACACAACTTTTCACGTTTTGAAAAAATAGGTAAACACTTTCAAAATTCGTGATTTTTGGTGGAGTTATACTTCAAACTGTTAGCTTTCATTTGCAACAAGAATCACTTGATTTGAGCAAGGGAAAGTTAGTCTTTCAGTCTTTGCAAGATAACTGCTCCAATCTGGCTGCAATCTGACCAGTTTTGAGAAAACTTAAATTCTGTATTTTTCAAGAGTTGGTTAAGGTCAGGGTCTTTTGGAAACTTCATCTACACATCCTAAGGAGTGTTTTGATATAAAGATCAACCTTTTTGGTTGAGTATTCAAAGAGAAACACGTTTTGCAAAATCAGCAACATTCTGTCCAATTCTGTCCAAATTGACCATCTGAATCTTTTTATTTATTTGTAGGGTCAAACGATCTTATTTTTGTATGATTTTTGGATAGAGTCTTGTTAACTCATTAAAGTTAAATTCTGGAAAGTTTCATAATTTTTGGAGTTGTGTACAATTATTTGTGAATTTTTGAAAAACGGGTTCTGAATCTAAGGTGGTTTCAGATTCTGTTTTCAAAGGGGATTTTAACAAAGGGTTGTAGTGTAATTTCCGCTAACCACTATTCACCCCCCTCTAGTGGTGTTTATTGCAGGTGAACGGTCCAACATAAAAATGGCCACAAATTTCGTGGATTACATTATAAACTCATCCATAAACCATTCCATATTGGCATACACACAAATGACCTCCAATTAAGGCGAAATTGTGGAGATTCCAAATTCATATTTTGAGCACATGTAGGCGCCACTTTGATCAGCCATTAGAGCTAAATATTAAAGTTATTTTATGTATATTATGTGTGACATAATATATATAACATGTGCAAAAATTTAGAATTTAATCGGAGAAAAATCGCGTAATCGACAAAAGTCGAAAATTCGGTTTTCTACGAACACAACACATAGAACGTTTTTGGCATGACATGTAACATGTATCTAGACACTTTTACATATTCAATACATACTAAAGTGTTCTAGAATATACAAATTAGAGCTGATTGGAATATACCATATGTGTACATTTATTGTGTACTATTTTACAAAGTTTACAAAAATAAATTCAGCACATGTTTAAGCCTATATCACACGCCTTCAGCCTTAGTGAAGTTTATGTGGAGCTTAGTGGCATCTTGATTGGTGTAGAATGGACTACACAAGGTTAGTGACTTGATGGAGGGAGCTACACAAGGTAATATTTCAATCTATGTTACAAATGTAACACATGCTGAAAATTCAGAATGTGAGACATCAAGGTGGCCGAATTTTGGCTCTTAATTGTGACTAATTTGCTTCTCAATATTCAAGGGTCTAATGCGTAGTATTATGGCAACATTTTAAAGTCTTGAAAATGATTTAGCACATGCTGAAAATTTCAGCATGTGAGACAAATGAATGGCCGATTTTTTTGTCATAATAGAGACCAATTTTCTTTCCAAATTAGTTGGATTAATTGTATGATATTTGGTAAGATGTTTACTACTATTTTGACACATGTTTTGAATGATATTCTCAGATTTTTACAGTCATCAAGTGATGACAAATCTCATCCAATCAAGGAGTGCCAAGTAAGCAAGGCCAAGACAATCATCCAATCAAGTTTTGCCAAGTAAGCAAGTTGATGTCACATCTATACAAGGCATTCTCCCAAGGACTTAAAAGAGAATTCTCAAGATGGGATGATGCTCTAAGGGGGGCTTCCAACCTCAAATAAAAAGAGAAGAAGAGCAAACAAAATGCAAGACAAGTCTTACAATTTTCAAAGTGTAAAAAGACTCTCTACTCTCTTCTTCTACATTTCTTTCTTCTCCTTCTCTCTCAAGCCTATTGTACTCATATTCAAACATATTGAATAGGCTTTGTTCATACCACCATGCATGCCTTATTGTTGTAAAATGTTGATCAAGGTGTGATCAAACCTTCATCCGTTCGGTGGTGGTGTTCGTGATAGTTGTGATTGCTTGCATCGTTTGTAAAGAGTTGGAGTTGGTGTGTAACTCCAGCAACCCTTTGTGGCAAGGTGTTATTTTGTTTAGTGATAACCAGGAAAGGTGTCCTCGAAGACTATAGTAGGTTGATTTAACCGAACCAGTATAAAATTCCTTGTGTTCTTTACTTTTCTGCACAGTACTTTCAGTTTCTAACACTTTGCATCTATTTTGTCGCAATGTTAAAAATAGTAAACGAATTCCAAAAATAGTAAAATTTTGCAGAAACATAGCCACATCTCTTAAGTTTCATTTGGCGCAAGTTTCAACCCTTTTGGATAAGTATAAATCATTCAAACGTTAATAGTTCTGAGACTGTTGCAATCTGATTTTCAGACTTGCAAAGGTTGAGAATTTGAACGTATTTGACATGCTTCCCAAAGGAATTTTTCAAAACCGTTTCAACACTTAAATGCATATAGTAAGGGTGTTGTCGTTAAATTTTTAGACCATTTGGAGTTACAGATTAATCGAAATAAATTTTTTAAATTAGAATACTGTTTCTGGCAGATTTGCGCAATCTGACCACAAACAATTTTTCAAAGGGTTAGAGGTTGAACATTGATCTGAAATTTTTAGGAGATACTCAGAACATTTGAGACTACAATCTCTCCAAATTTTAGAATTTGTAAAGGCATGTAACCTAGTTTTTCAAACGTTGCAAAATAGGACCTGAAAATAGAATCTGTTTTCAGAAGTTGGGTTTTTGGGTCAAAACATTTTAAAAACCAAATTTTCCGCACCCACTATTCAACCCCCTTCTAGTGGTGCCTTACAGGTCCTTGTTGGTGGTACCGTGGGTAGAAAAATTGTTGTTTGGTGCACAAATCCTATGGTTAGAAGCTACTCATCGCATGCAAATATGGAAGATCAAACAAATAAAGTAGTTTGAGAAATTGAGGATGACGACGATGTTAATGATGCAGAAGAAGAATTCGAAGACGATGAGGAGGACGATAAGGATGGAGAAGATTATTTGGAGGATCCGGTGGATCAGGAGTAAGAAGAAGAGGTGACTTGGCCATGTGTGCCTCACTTTGATAAAAACGTTGCGTCTTTAAAAGATTATAGATTGCCAGAAGACACTCTCATTCATGGTCACGACTGCCTTAAACATCGTCTTTGGAAAGAGAGTAAATCTGATCACATAGAAGAGACAATATTGTTCAAAACCAAAGAAGGCATGCAACATGTTGTGAAATTACGTTATGCTAATCATAGCAGGTCATTCAAGGTTGTGACAAGTAGGGAAGAATATTGGTATATTAGTTAGGAGGGACAAAATTGTCAGTGGCGCCTTAGAGCAAGTCTGAGGCAAACACATCAATATTGAGGGATCAGAATTTTTTGTGGGCGTCATAGTTGCACAAATGCTAACATAACATGGGATCACATGAATGTCAATTCGAGAATGGTGTGGAGGATGATTAGAGAATGCTTTAGCCAAAATATAGACTTTAGCACTCATGATGTTCATGAATCCATAAAAGGAAGCTTGAATGTAGACATCAAGTACAAAAAGGTGTGGATGGAAAAAATAGCCAACAAAAATGGTATGTGGTGATTGGCTCGAATCTTTCTGTGACTTGCCTCGCTACATGGATGCGATTGAGGTATCAAACGAAAAGTGGCATGATCCAGAGTAGAGTACTGCCGATCAAAAGGTTTTTGGTGCAGTTTTTAGGCACTCGGACCATCAATTTTAGGGTTGAAACGCTGTCCTCTTCCTACATCAGCAGATAGTATGCATTTATATACAAGGAGATTATGTCTACTGCTGTTGACTTATCCTCTACTTTGTCAAGTAGAGTTGTGTCTTTCTTGTTTGAGTTTGTATGTTTATTCCCCAAAGATGAGCTCACAGGTTTGCCACCCTTGCATGGAATTGATTCATCAAATTAACTTTATTCCTGCAGCAACATATCCCAATCATCCAACATATAGACCCAATCTTGTGGAAACTAATAAAATTCACATCAAGTTGGAGATGTGCACTGACTTTTATGTTATCAACAAGGCTACAGTAAAGTACATGTATCATATCCCTCGTCCTGATGATATGTTTGATGAATTGCATTGTGCCAAATACATTATTAAAATTGATTTAAAAAGTAGATACCATCATACTAGTACTAAAAAAGGACATGTGTGTAAAGATGCGTTTAAGATAAAATTTGGTTTGCATGAGTGGTTATTAATGCCTTTGGGCTTAAGTAATACACCAAGTACTTTCATCAAATTATTGCACCAAGTCTTGTGTGAATCCGCTAGGAGGTTTGTGGTTGTCTGTTTTGATGATTTCTTGGTCTGTTCTAAAGCATTGGAAGAGCATATTGAACATCTATGTGGTGCTTTAGAAACTTTGCGAAAGAAATCATTATATGCTAACTTTAAGAAGTGTATGCTAACTTTAAGAAGTGTGTTTTTTGGCCTGATAAGATTACCTTCTTGGGTTGTGTTGTGAGTCAAAAAGACATTGAAATAGAGCAAGAAAAAGATAAGTCTATCATTGAGTGACCGATTCCGAAGAATATTGTTGATGTTAGGAGTTTTCATAGACATGCTAGTTTCTATAAGTGTTTTGTGGAAGACTATTCTTGTATTATTGTACCTCTTAATGAAATTGTGATAAATAAAGTTGATTTTAAATGGGGAAAGACGCAACAAAGGGCATTAGATACTTTTAAGGAAAAAACATACTTATGCACCTATTCTTAAATTGTCTAGTTTTGATGATACATTTAAGATTAAATATGATGCATCAGAGATAGGTGTAGGGGCGATTTTGAATCAATCAAAAAGGATTGTTGCATATTTATAGTGAAAAACTAAAAGGAGCTCAACTGAGTTATTCCACTTATAATAAAGACCTATATGCATAGGCAAGAGCTTTATAAACTTGGCATTATTGCATGCAACCTAGGGAGTTTGTAATCCATGCTAATCATGAGTCCCTTAAGTATCTTAGTACGTTGAATAAAAGACATGCTAAATAAGTATAAATTATTGAGGAATTTTCTTAAGCTATTAAGTATAAGCAAGGAAAGGATAACATTGTTTTTGATGCCTTGTCTAAGATGTACTCCTTGATGATAACTTTGTCTTCTCATTTGCTTGATTTTGGTACTATAAAGGAGTTGTATTATTACGACCCGCACCCCTGGGCTAGTTGAAGAGAGAACAAAGGAAGTTACTGTTGAGAAATATGTTTGGATAATTTTTAAAGTCATGATTTTAAGTGGTGAATACTTAGACATGTCACATACGGTGTTATAAGTGATTAAAGGTTGAAAAAGCGAAGAAAAATGAAGTGGATCTATCAGGCAGAGACACATGGATCGATCCATGTACATCAGCCCCTCATGTGGATCGATTCATGTTGAACTGAGAAGAACCAAAACTTACTGTGAGACATCGATCTCTGAACCTGAGACACATCAATCGATCGATGTACATCGAACCCTCATTTCGATCGATCGATGTAGGTCAGAGACAAAACTTGAACCTTTCTGTGAGACATTGATCTCTCAAGCTGAGGCACTTCGATCGATCGATGTCTAGGGTTTTTAGAATTATTTTTCTGCAATGTGTTAAAATGGTTGTTTTCATTTGTATATTATTTATACATGTTTATTATGTGATTAATATGTCTTTTTGGTGTTTATAAATGTTTTGTGACTAACGTGCCTTGGAAGTTTCTACAACTTACCAAAAAGGGCAAAATTGGTATTTTTAGTTTTGTAGGAATATCACATGGTGAAAATATTTCAATGATGTATTCTCATTATATTTATCATTACAAAGGTGATATCATGAGTATTTATGACCATCTGGGTCATTTCTGGAGTTCTCATATACCAGAGGTATTTTGGTCATTTTACCCCTGAGGGTATTTTTGGTATTTTCACTCAAAGAATCTCTTGAGCATATTATTATCTTCATTCTGGAGCTGATTTATTATTAACTTGAAGATAATATGGTGATTCTTTATCTTATTCTCTCAAATGATGATATTATTGACTATAGCTGAATATGTGACGATTTGAGATGTCACATTCTATTTTTTCTTGAAGACCCTCTTATGTATGTTATAAGAGAACATTTATCATCATTATTCAGAGATATTAAAGGTGTCAAAGGTGTGGAAATATTCAAGACATATAAGAAGAAATATTGGGGATTTCGGTGTTACACGTTGACATAATCTTGTCAACTATTATCTATTGATTTCTTCTTCGAAAATCTGAGTTGATACAGATATATATATATATATATATATATATATGTTGAAAAACGTGTATATTCAGATGTATATGATGGTGTATTCATTTTGTGAGTTGGAGACAAGTGGACCAACTAAAAAGGAGCTAGTTGGCAAAATTGCCAACATGGAATTTTCAAATTTGTAGCCAACAGCTACTTGTTCTTTATGAATATTTTTCAGCAGATTTTTGAAGTCAAATGAAGACTTCACATGTCCTATTGTTGTGCTTGGAGTTGAGGATAATTTGGTGGTATTATCCTTTCTTATTTTATTAAGAAAAATCAAAGTTATATTTGGAAAAAGAAAAAGGTAGCCAACGGCTACTTAGTCATTTTTGGAGCTGAATTTTGTATTTGAATTCTTCAAATCACACATGCCTATTCTCAAGCAAGGAGTTGAGGTTATTTTGGTGCAATTATCTTCTCTTATTCTCTAGATTTTGCAATGGATAAATGAGACTATCCAAGGTGGAAAAATCGGCCAACAAGGTGTATCCAAGGTGGACCAATTGTTTTGTGTTATTTTGACAAGTGTACAAAGGCCAACCAATGATGATAAGACATTTGGACTTGATGATGAAGATGGTGACACATTGGAAGTCTTATCTCCAAGGCTCAAATCAAACTATAAATAGAGGCAATGGTGAAGAAGATGAAACACACTTGAAGCTCAGAATCATTTGTTGAATTGTCTAGCTATCATCTTCTTCTTGTTGTTGTTCTTGTTCCATTCTTTGTAACTAAGGTGTTCTTGTTGTTTTTGTTGAGCTACAAGCATCTTGAGCTTCATTTGTAAGATTGATTAGCCATTTTTATAAGGCTATATCAATAGGTCGTAGAGGTGTTGCAACTAAGTGTTGCTTAGAAGGTGATTATCTAAGTCTTGAGTAGGGTTGGTGTATAACCCAAGGATCAATCTTGGTTATTGTTGTAAGCTGATTCATTTGATAGTGAAATCCAAGGAAAGGTGTTCCTTGGGACTGGAGTAGGTCACATTGACCAAACCAGGATAAATCCTTGATGTTCTTGTCTTGTTTCTTCATTTCTGCTTTATGCCCGTCTTTACTGCAGATTTCACACAATTCTCACGTTTGAAAATTGTAGTCTTGTTTTATATGTGATATGTTATGCCTTAGGTTATGTTTTAGGATAAGTTTTGGATTCTTTGATATTGCTAATGATTTTGCTATGATTTTAGGATGAAGATGCAAGATGGATTTCAAGATATGAATAAGTACGAAATCAGCCCAAATAGGGGTTGTTTTGGGGTATAGGCCGAAAGCCCAAAGGAAAAGGGCAAAATGGGGATTTTATGACTTATTTGATATATTCAAGGCCATAAATTATGGAATTCGCTAAGCATAAGTTTAATACATCAAAGGAGACTAAACAAACACTTAACGAATAAATAAACCTATGAATAAAGTGTTTTGCATCACATTCTGTGTTTTTAAAGAAAACCGATGTTTTCAAGTTTATGAATCAAAAAATGTTACAATTGCATCAAGTATGATGTTTTGAAATAAAGACTATGTTTTTGATGTCACGTTATGAAAATCATGTTTTCGAAAGGAAGTTAAGACAATGTAAAAAACTTATCATGGAAACGGATAATTCCAAGTATGTTTTTCTATGTTATGATTACGTCGTGTACGACATGTTGGAGGCCGTCATGACACCAAGACTGGGATGGTTGGTGTCATGGGAATAAGTTATGTTTTGATATGTTCATGTTTATAAGTCGAGTGCAACACCTGGGTTGGACCTAAGGGATCTCGGACATTACGCCACCGTTAGTGATACGTACGTATGGCGTAATATCTTGGTTAGACCAAAGGAAACCATATTTGTACTTATGACTATTTGGGTGATTATTCTGTATGTCGTTGGTATTGTTCTTATGTGGAGATGGCCATCATATGTTATGTCATATTTTGCATATTAAAGAATGTTCATGTCATGCATTTTCAAGATCATGTATTATGAAGTTTATAACTTAAGAAGACTTTTAAATTCAAGATAAGAAAAGTGTTAACCTTACGGGTAGAAAATAAGATGATGATCATGCTAGGAGGGACAATTAAAGAAGGATGGAACCTTGACGACTAGAATAAGACATGAATTCATAAGCTAGGAATGAATATGTTCCGGCTGAACTTTTTTGGGAATAAGTAGAATAGATTTACGTTCCGTATGTGATGATATTATAAATGTCTTGTTTTATTTATTTGCTGCTGTACATACGATGTGTGTGATGTTAATTATTTTCCGTAGTTGAGACATGAAAAGGTATATATGTTCTTACTTATGTTTTTACTATCATGTCTCATCTTGCTTTATCCGGCATGGCAGATCGAAGGGTTGGATTTGCTAGGTGATTCATATATCACCTAACCATTGTTTATGTATACACTTTGTAGAGGACATGACTTTTGAGGTTGAGTACATCGAGGATGAGCCGAGGAGAGATGAGCAGTGAGCGAGCGATGTAGGCCTCAGGATGATGACCTTACTTTATGATTGATGATTTTATCATGGACTTCGAGTTTTTGTTGGACTGTGATGTACTCTATTTTGGATAATGTATCTGCTGAACCTTTTTATGTTTAAGATTTTATGCTTTTGCTATACCGATTTATGTCTTAGGTGAGATGTGCTTATGAATGGTATCGACGCCTTGTACTTCTCGTAGCATAGTACAGTGGGCAAATTGTTCTGCATACGTAGTCCGGACAGGGCGATACATGGATTTTAGGTCAAAATAATTTGCAAATGTAACTTTCTCTTTAAGGGTTTGGACTACGGGTCCAAATGCTTTGCAACTTTCTAACCATCGCAGTTCGGTTTAGATTGCATCTTTCTATTTGGACCAATGATTTCTGTGTCGACACTTTTTAATTAACATTGGTTCAAGATCCTGATTAATAATTTCACAAGCAACCTCTTAATCAAAACATGATCAATAATGATCATTTGTATGTCCTAATTCTCTCTTGTACTTTAGGTGCATAATTCAAAGAAATATTTTAAAAATTGTGTTCACTTGCTTCTTCGAGAGCAGCTTGTTTATTGATCTTTTGACTGATTAGTTCTTATTTTCATAGTGTCTTCAAGTTGTGAACATCTAATCTCTTGTTGAGTATTCTCTTCTGGAGTATTATTTGTACCATTCTCTTTCGAGGCTTTTATCTTTTACACCAACTGGGCGTCCATGTTTTGGACTCTTTTTGGTATACCATTATCATATCCTTCAGAGACATCAAGTCAAATCAGCATATACACTACCGTAATGCGGGATTTTGTTATCCTTTTACTTCTTGCTCGCATCGATTTGTTCGTGTGTTAAAGTGAGATAGTGAAGGAATGTTTCATGTAATTTCACGCCGTTCTTCAAGAAACGGTACTTTCTCTCCCCTAATGCCAGAGAACTAGCTCACCAAATCAATGCTGATGCATGTGTAATTATATGTCTCCAAGCTCATGTGGGTAAATTGGACCTTATAATCAAACGTCTAGCAATCAGTTGTAAACATTTAATAAATGATACTACTGGGCCATTTTAAGTGTGCACACTTGCAACTTAATGCTCAACACCAATCTCAAGACATACAATACTCATTGAATGCTTGGGATATAAATTCACATGTATTATCAATACTTAATAAATTTAATCAGGTAATCATATAATCTGAGCAAGAAGCTTGGCAAAAGCTACTAGTCTTTTTGAAAGCAAACTCACATGAATAAGCAACACACACAAAATCATGAGATAATGTAATCTTTTTGTTCATGAAAGAGTTTCCAGAACCTTCTGGTTCTTTAAAGAGTTATTAGAACATTCTGATTCTTTAAAGAGTACACATGTGAGTGTTGTACAATTGTACGTATCCTTGTTCTATCTGGGTGACCAAGTCGATTATGTCATAAATAACTTTGGATTATCAAACTTCTGGTTCATCACAATATTACATAGTTCAGTGTGTGATTTTGAAGAAATGCATGCATAATGTGTTACGAAGCATAAGTATCGACAGGAATGAAAAGATGTGTGTGCATGATCATTTTGGTAATATGTCCTTCATGATGTGTGTTGATATCTATAAATTGCTTAGTTTACGTGACTTATCTATTTTGATATTTACTGATAACCATGATAATTTCTAACCCGAGCGCCTTAATTTTGGTCATTGTTTTATATATCAATGACTCGTCGTATGTGGTCCCGTAAGGTGTACAGACGGTTTACTTGCTAGCATTGTTTTTCGCTAAGAATAGATACTTCATCTCTTTTCAGGCGAACCTGAGTATGAGTTCAGGCGAACCTGAGTATGATATGCGTGGAAGATGACGGCGAGTGAGCCTATTGGGATAATAGACATTGAAGAAAAAGGCTATGCTAGTTCTTTAGTTGATAGTTTTCTGTTGATTCTTGTACTGGAGGATATAGTAGTCATTTTCCCGAACATACTTCACTTCCACTGTAGTATATTTTTTTTATTCTGATGTTACATTTAAAGTTCTAAATTTTATGACATTTCCACAGATTTACCTTGCGTCATGGATGATGGGTGCTTGATTTGCTTTGGCGCTTCGTAATTCTCATAGTAGACTATGGCGGGTGTACTGGTACCAATGTCGGTATCGGACTGCGGCGCTACAAGTGGTATCAGAGACTAGGCGTCAAATCTATCTTGGAAACTTAGGTTCACGATCTCTTAGCAAATACAAAACTTTTTCCCCTTAAGTTTAACCTTAGGAATAAGCACTAAATGTTAGGGTTTAAGTATGATCTGTGTTAAGTGTGTGCGAGCGTGTATAGCAAGTAATTTTCGTACACTCTTTTAATTTCATACCCCACCCACCTTTATGCATTCGAGCTTTCAGTAATATTTTGTGTTTACTGATTGCTAATGAAAACGTTGACCTTTCAAAGAAAATGCATCCATGAAGAGATAACACTGGGAACTCTGGCAATGGACAGGAGAATCAGGCACCTTAAGTGGTACTACCCCAGGTGCTCACAGATGCACTAACTGTGATTGGCCAAGGTTACGCTCAGCAGCAACAACCTCCGCCTCCTCTGCCACCACATCATAACATTCGTTTCTTCTATGGAGAGATGAGGAGGATCAGGGTTTCTGAGTTTGAGGGATGCACTGATCTCGAGGAAGCACAACACTGGTTGGTTGAAGTAGAGAAATATTTCCGGCTGGTGCAAGTGCTAGAAGAATTAAAGTTGATGCGGCCACACCCCTTCAGAGTGGCAAGGTGGGTGAATGTGGGCCAGTTTGATATTGAAAATGACCCCGCTGATCTCTTGGACACAATTCTGTGATGCTTTCCTAACGTACCAGAGACTGCAATATTGGACAAGATCAGTGCATTCGACCGACTTGCGCAGGGTCGTATGAAGTGTCGGAATACGCCGATCGTTTTTATGCCTTGGGAAAGTTTGCTCCTGCGATTATGTCCGATAATCGCCTTAAGATGGCAAAGTTTGAAAGGGGTTTGGACTCAAGAATACAATCAGCAATAGTGACGCCGAGATGAAAAACCTACAAGGATATGTTGGACGTGTGTTTCTGTTGGAGAGTGACTTCCGCAGAATAGCGACAAGGGAGGCCGGTGCAGGATCCTCCAATAGGGGAAAGAGGCCAAGAGAGGAATTGAGAGTGGACGTTAGACCCAGACGTTGGGTCAAGATTTCAAAGAGAGACCCAGTGGGAAATTTTCAAAGACCCCCACTGCAGAACCCTAAGTTTTAGTGGACATCTGAATGCGAGAAAAGCTTCTCTGAACTTAAGAAGAGGTTAACCACATCCCCAATATTGGCTCAACCCTCCGGCACTGATGGGTTTGTGATCTATAGCGACGCATCGAAGAATGGTCTAGGTACGTAAACTGTAGCATAAGTTACGATTTTACATCCAAATCGTGTTTGGTCTAATACTTCACTTGTAGGTTGTGTTTTGATGCAACACGAACGAGTCATCGCGTATGCCTCAAGGAAGCTGAAGCCTTATGAACAAAACTACCTGACGCACGACATTTAACTCGCCGCAGTCGTGTTTGCTCTAAAGATCTGGAGGCACTATTTATATGGGGAGAAGTATGCGGTGTTCACCGATCACAAGAGCCTAAATTACTTGTTCTCTCAAAAGGAGTTAAACATGAGACATCGGAGATGGTTAGAACTACTAAAGGACTACAACTTGACCATTCACTATTACCTGGGTAAAGCTAATAGTGTGGCAGATGTTTTAAGCAGAAAATCTAACCATGCACGACAATCACCACTAAAAAGAGAAATGGAAGAGTTCGGTTTGGATTTGGTGGAGTCCACAGTGAATGTTGAGGCAGCTTTGACCATCACACCAAGTCTGGTCAATCGAGTAAAAGAGGCTCAGAAGAATGATGAAACTCTGGGTGAGATTGCGAAGAAACTGAATTATAGTCAGGTTGAAGGATTTCAGGCCAGAGAAGACGGAAGCTTATGGTTTAAAGGGAGACTATATGTCCCTGACGTGGATGAGCTCAGAAAAGAAATTTTGTGTGAGGCTCACAGCTCGAAGTTATCGATACATCTGGGTAGCGCCAAGATGTACAGAGATCTCAAACAATATTATTGGTGGTCCAGAATGAAAAGATATATTGCAGAGTTCATCGAGAGATGTCTAGTTTGTCAGCAAGTCAAAGCTGAACACCAATGTCCTGGCATATTACTGATGCCATTAGAGGTTCCGGAATGGAAATGGAAACATGTAACGATGGATTTGATAGCGGGTTTACCAAAGACGAGGAATGGATACAATATGATGTGGTTTGTTGTGGACCGGTTAACTAAGACTGCACACTTTCTACCTGTCTCGAGTGAAACATCCTTCGATAAGTTGGTGAATCTGTATAGGGACAATATTGTCAGCCTACATGGTGTTCCAGTGAGCATAGTGTCTGACCGAGACCCACGCTTTACCTCCAAATTCAAGGCAGCATTTCAGAGAGCCATATGCACAGAGTTGAGGATGAGTGCAGCTTATCATCCTCAAACTGATGGACAGTCTGAGCGGACTATTTAGACCCTCGAAGACATGCTAAGGGCCTGTGTCCTAGACTTCAAAGGAAGTTGGGACGAAATGGTAAAATTATTGGAATTCTCGTATAATAACAGTCACCACAGTGCAATTGACATGGCCCTCTTTGAAGCGTTGTATGGACGGAAGTGTAGGTCTCCTGTGTATTTGGACGATGTTAGAGTGAGGACCATCACCAGATCTGAACTGCTTGAGAGGACGTTAGAGAAGGTGAAAATTATTCGAGACAAACTCAAGACGGCTATGTACCGTAACAAAAGATGGACAGATTCCAAACAACGACCGTTGGATGGTGAAAAGGTTTATCTAAGAGTGTCACCCACGATGGGTATTATGAGGTTCGGAGTAAAGGGCAAGTTAAGTCCACGCTTTATTGGCCCTTATGAGATATTGGAGAAGGTAGGAACTTTGGTGTATAGGCTGGTGTTACCCCCAGTATTGGCATATGTCCATAACGTCTTCCACGTCTCACAGTTACAGATATATGTGACGGATCCGAGTCATGTGCTTGACGCACAACCATTGGAGCTAAATGGTAATGTTACTTATGAAGAGATACCGGTGAGAATCGTAGACCAAAAGGAACAAGTGCTCAGGAGACGAGTGATTCCGTATGTAAAGGTCCAATTAAGTAACCACACGGAATAGGAAGCTGCCTGGAAACTCGAAGAGTAGATGCACTAGAAGTATCCTCAATTCTTCACTTAAGGTACGTAAGTTTCAAGGATGAAACTTTTTGTAAGGGGGTGGAATGTCATACCCCGTGTTTTCCCGAGCCTAGTGTTAGATAATTAAAATAGATCCAAAATATATATTTGATAATTATATATGTTTATAAAGCTTAGTTAAATATATTTTAGGTGTGAAATATATTTAAAAATATGAAATTATGAAAATTAGGCCAAAAATAACAAAATTGCCCTCCCTTAATTAATTGTTGGGGGAGTTACACAATTAGCATAACTCCCCCTGAAGACCGTCGGTTATAAGGGAAAAGGAGAGGGAAAAATTGGCTGAGAGAAGGAGAGGAAGAAAGGAGAAAAGAGGAAGAAGGAAGAAGGAAGAAGTGATCGTGGCCAAACCTAGGTAATTTGTTCCGAAGTACAATCCAATCACCGTAAGATCCTTTAGATTCGAAGGCGAGTGACCTTTTTATACACTTTACATAATTTTGATTCTATAGGCCCTATTTTCCTAGAAAAGGAAAATTGGATCACACATCTGTAATTTTGTTCCGCTTATGTTTATTGCTCTATTATGTGTTTCTATGCTCGTTGATTAGTTAAAGTTGCAATCTTTTGGGCCAAATTCTGGAAATAATTTCTATTTACTTTATTTTGATAAGTATGCACAAAGATATTGTTTATGATGTGAGTTGTTCTTGGTGATCATCTAGCATGCTTGTTGCTGGTGCCGTAGATGAATTGAGTGAATTTGAGGAAGGATTCATGAGTGTAAAAGGGTTGGCGGCTGATTTCGGGATTGGTTAGGAGACTTTGTTGAATTGTTTGAAGGAGTGAATGGTGGGAAGTTTAGGATTCATGTTGCGGGGTGTGTTTAGTATTCAACATGATGTCATGAGCTTATACGTGTGATGGATTCACAATTTGGGATTGAATTTAGGTGTTCTATAGGCTTGGAATGAAGAGGATTGAAGCTTGGGTCGATATTGGGTGGAACATGGTTAAAAGTTAGAGAAACAAGGACTTGGATCGATCTAGGGAGGACATCGACTGATCCAAGTGGCTCTGGCAGGAGTTTCCAACCCTCTAGAAGACATTGATCGATCAACTGAGGGACTTCGATCGATCGATGTCTAGGAAAACTTAAAATCGATCGATCAGAGGACCATATCGATTGATCGATGTACCCAGGGGTGCAGAACTGAAACTCTCTAGACGACATCGATCGATCGGGATAAGGGACATCGATTGATTGATGTCCATGGGGCTGACATCGGCTGCTCAAACGGCCACATCGATCAATTGATGTGGCCATTTTTGCAAAAAAAATTAGGCTGAACCTTTAACAATGTTAGTGAATGAACGACAAGTGGTGTGAGGGACCTTTGTGTGACAATTAGGACTAATGTACGAGTTCAAAAGGTATCGTAGAGGTATGTTCGACGGATGATGAGATGGTTAACCCTAAGTGTAAAAGAATAAGGTCAAGTATGGACTCAAGGTGGTTATGTAATACGAGAGGTTGAGAAAGGGTACGAGTAAGCTATGATAAGGTACGTGTGAGGTTTGTGACCCGGAAGTAAATACGTAAAGTGTATGTGTAAATGTTTAGGGGATTGTTATGGTTGACATGAGCATTTTGCACCACACATGAACATTTTCCATCTGTCATGAGTTTTGCCTTGAGAAAAGACACGTGTGTGTAAAGAAAGACCAAAGTTGTTAAACGATAAGCTTGGGCTGCTAGTTGATGCTGGGTATAAAAGTCACGCCTGCAATGGCAGGGTATAAAAGCGTGACATGTAATCAACAGCAGGGTATAAAGTTCTATTATGGGGCCATGGACCTTTCATCATGGGGTATAAAGTTTCGTTTGTTGTGGGTTGATCACCTACAGAGTATAAAGTCTCTGCTACGTGAAGAATATGATAAGAAAAAATAAGAAAAGTTTGTGAAATGTCACACATGACATGTTTGTAAAAGATGGCATATGCATGGGTCTTTGTATAGTTTAGTGTGTGATTTTGAAGAAATGCATGCAGCATGTGTCATGAAGCATAAGTTTTGATATGAATGAAACGATATGTGTGCATGACTATTTGCGTAATATGTTCTTCATGATGTGTTTGATCTCTATCTTTGCCGAGTTTAAGTGACTTATATGTTTTGATGTTCACTGATGGCCATGATAATGGATAAACCGAGCACCTTATTTTGGGCATTGTTTTATATATCGGTGACTCGTCGTGTGTGGTCCTGTAAGGTGTATTGACGAGTTACTTGCTAGTGTTGTTTTTCGCCAAGACTAGATACTTCATCTCTTTTCAAGCAAACCCGAGTATGAGATGATATTCGTGGAAGACGACGGCGAGTGGACCCATTGGGATGGTAGACATTGAAGAAAAAGGTTGTGCTAGTTCTTTAGTTGATAGTTTTCTATTGATTCTTGTACTGGAGGATATATTAGTCATTTTCTCGAACATACCTCACTTCCGCTGTAGTACATTTTGTTATACTGATGTTACATTTAAAGTTCTAAATTTTATGATGTTTCTGCATATTTATCTTGCTCCATGGATGACGTGTTCTTGATCTGCTTTGACGCTTCATAGTTCTCATAGTAGACTACAGCGGGTGCACTTGTACCGATGTCGGTATCGGGCCGGGGCGCCACACTGGATCCCTTCGCCATCCATATTTGTCTCCATAAGATCATCCTCGATATCGAAATCATTGAAATTATTAGAATTCACATTACTGTCTGTGGTATCATAATGAACGAAATTAACTTGCTTTCTTTTGCCTTTATCCTTCATAGATGCTTGGTAGAGGTCAACCAGATGCTTTGAGGTATGGCAAGTACGTGTCCAATGCCCTTTTGCACCACAACGATAACAAACCTCCTCGTGGTTTTTAACCTGTGTACTTTCCTTTGTATTTTCATGTGGCTTTTTCTTATTTTTCCACTTCAGGTGGTATGTTACAAAATCTCTACCATGACCACGACCTCTACCATGACTGCGACCACGACCGCAACCACGACCACGACCACGATTATTGTTATGGTGACTTGCATTCACTTGGGGGAATGATGGTGGTCCAGTCTTTTGAGAGTTATGGTTTTTCATCAACAATTCATTATTTTGTTCAGCAACAAGAAGAAATGAAATATGTTGTGAGTATTTTTCAAATTTTAATTTCCTATATTGCTGCTGCAGGAGCATATTAGATGCATGGAAAGTTTTGAATGTTTTTTTCTAACATATCAGCATCAGTAACTTTGTCTCCACACAACCTTAATTGTGAGACTATGGAGAACATTGGAAAGTTATATTCGTTTATAGACTTATAATCTTGCAGCCTCAGGTGCGACTAGTCATATTTAGCCTTTGGGAGGATCACACTTCTATGATGGTCATACCTTTCTTCCAATTTTTTCCATAACTCATATGGATCTTTTACGCTAAGATATTAGGTTTTCAGCCCGTCATGGAGGTGATGGCGAATGAATATCATTGCCTTCGCCTTATCTTGTTCACTTGCCTGATTTCCTTCTTTGATAGTATGCCCAAGATTCATGGATGTCAAATGGATCTCAACATCAAGGACCCAAGCTATATTATTTCTTCAAGAACTGTCAATGGCAGTGAATTCTAGTTTTGTGATGTTTGCCATGTGTCTGAGTATAAATAAATCAAATATATATATCAGAAAATGATATATCCACTCAAACCTACAGGTTTGAGTTAAATGTTATATGCTTCAGACATAAGATGCTTTAGGTATAAATAGATCATAATGAAATCGTACTAATAAAATTTAATAAAAACAAACTGTATATATGACATCAAGAAAAGATGAAATCATAATGAAAATGTGAAGTAAACCGATCCGGTAACCCAGGAAAGATCACAATCATTTTTTTAGACAGTATTACCATTCCACGCAAAATCTCAGGCAGACGGTGGGGTCACAAACGGTCCCCTTAATTACCAACTTTCTAGACAGAAATTATGTGTACGGTGTATTTATCATACCTTCAGTATATCAATAATTCACCTTTTGCATTTGCCACAAATTTTCTCAATATATATGAAAACCTATTCAATATACTACGAAAACCAACATATATATTTTGTTATCAAGTTAAGTCAAAGTGTTTACAGGACATAACCTTTAGCTTAAACCATTTATTTCATGGCATAGAAACGGAAAAGGAAGCAACAAATTAAGATTGAATATTTCGATTATCATTCATTTAAGTTTGCACCGCAAACAAGTCTTCATTTGCTTGCTTAATATCTGTTACAATTTGTATCAAGAAAACTTCTTAAATTGATACAGGGACATGAATAAAGTATATATATACACTGCATAATGATCCTAATAGCAAGTCCAAGTTGTGATTAGCAACGAAAGAATCAAAAAAATATATGAAAAGGGATTTGAAATACGCATAGGAGAAGACCTGGGTACTAGGCACCTTTTTTAGAGGTAGGAAATAGAACCATCAGAAAAAAAAAATAAACAGGAAAAATAATAGATATTATACACGAGAGCCAATTCAAAGGACTCAGAAACTATATACATTCATGTATAATATACATTCCAAAATCAGAGGCCACTGGGGAAAAATTTACATCAAACGATTCAAGCTAGCAAACCACACAACTTACAACCAATGTTAAAAGAATGCTGCAAACCCATACATGCAAAAATAATTACAAAGAAAACCCTAAGGGCAAACACACTTGAACTAGGGATTATCTGAACAGAAAATTGGTGGAATTTAATCATTAGAGAAACTAATGGAAGGCAAGAAGGCTTCAACCATAAGATCGTGAAACAAAAGCTACCTTGAAAAACTAATGATAGGTCTCACTGCTTCACTAAAAAAAATTCCACGACAAAATCAAAGTTTGGTTTCTACATTAACCAATGCTTGTATCAACAGACTTCATGAAAGAATACTCCATTAGAAAAATTATAATCATAATACTCCATTAGAAAAATTATAATTTCATAGTCCTGGTAAATGACAAATATGATTGACCAATATTAACATAATTCAAATCAGACTGCTCCCTTACTCCAACAAAGTGAACGACGATATTACATAATATAAATCTTAGATGCAAGTTCATTGACCATATAACTAAAAATTTACAATATAAAGAACAAAAATATTTGTTAGAAAAAAATAGAAGACGAAACAGAGTTTCAGTCAGATAAAATAAAATCCAGATACAAAGCGACATATCAAACAAAACATGAATCTTACTGTTTCCGCTAAAAAAACTACAGAAAGAAAACAAAAATCAATTATCATCTTCTACACAACAATTCGAGCATAAAAGCATATTATAAAAGCCAAAAAAAAAAAAAAAAAAGA
>AP025061.1:12010310-12132268 GCA_036186865.1 Eustoma russellianum
AAAAAAAAAAAAAAAAAAAGAATAACGCTAATTCATCACCAACTTGGCACAGATCTAAGGTTGTCGCTCAGATTAATGATTCAGAACAATTTCCCAAAGCTGCAACGCATGTAAGCATAACTACAAGGATACATGACTAAATGGACAAAAACTATGCTCAGAAAACATCATCTAAACAACCGATTAAGAAAACAAGAAAAGCGATGAGCTCATAGGGAAGACTTGAAGAGTTTGGCCGAACCTCTCGCTCAGAGCTTTCCAAGTACTCTGAGATAAACTTTTGTGATGCAGTTGTTGTGAAAGTGTCGTTTATATGCAAATTTTCTATTAAAAAAAATTGGTGCAGTTATCGTGCTGATAACGTGTTATAAACTCAAACAATAATCTAAGAGAAATAAGAAGATAAAAGAGAGAGCGTTTGTGTCTTAAATGCGTGTCTTTCATATATGATATGAGGTCATATTTATAGGACTTGAGACTTGAGGATACATATGAACTTGGATAGCTCTTTAGATATCCCTTTAGATATCCACACTAATATAATGTCTATATCTTCAATGTAAATCAACATAACGTTTATCTTTTAGATTCTTATATATCCATAACAAAAGGAGCTAAATTTGAGGAATTAAAGCACCTTGTCGTTAAAGAAGTCAAGAAACAAAAAGTCTCAACTAAACATGTTAGCACCAATCTAATGGTTACAGGTCCATTAAGAAAAGGATTGACGTCTAAAGTTTTCTCTGAACGTGTTAAAAAATTGTGGGCATTATTATGTACCCTAATCTTATTATATAGTTGATTTATGTAATTGATACTTGAGCTCATTCACGAGTTGTTTCTGATGCTATCATATTTGATAAACCAGAATTAATCGTCTATTAGTCAACAACAGTCAACGGTACAATTCCTGCAGTTCAGCACCCAACCGTTGTTGTTCGGCCTTGACCGCACTTCAGCAGTGCCTCGTAGCATCCCTTGTTGTCGAAGAATATGTACAAGGGTTGCACTTTGGCAAAGCTTGGTTTTGCACTTCGGCGAAGGAGTCAAGCACAACATTATACTACGGAATCATCACGCAGAGGTGCAGTTCAAAAGAAGGGTACACGTCTGGCTATTCAGTCTGAACACGCCAAGGTCACATCAGCCGGTCTACTAGTCACATCAGCCGACCTACCAATCATATCAGTAGACCTACGGCGTCATATGTCTTCTACCCCAAGCAAATGTCTCATCCGCTATTAGAGGTAGAGGGCGGAAAAAACTAATAAAAGCAAGCCAATGCAGACCAGAAAAGGGATCGAAACCTTTTCATCATTGAAGAGCCAATATCTGTGAGAATTTTCTAACTCCACACACTAAATTATATTCTCAGTAAACGTCGTCAGCTGGATAAAATGAAATAGCTGAAATAGCTTCTTGAGAATCGTGCACAAGGAAGCAAAAATCAGAGGTCCCGGGGGGATGACCCCGGGTAAAACCCTCCGATGCTCAAGTCAGTTTGGGTCATTTCTCACTGAGAATATAATTTAGTGTGTGGAGTTAGAAAATTCTCACAGGTATTGGCTCTCCAATGATGAAAAGGTTTCGATCCCTTTTTTGGTCTGCATTGGCTTGCTTTTATTAGTTTTTCCTGCCCTTTACCTCTGATAGCGGATGAGACATTTGCTTGGGATAGAAGACCTATGACGCTGTAGGTCTGCTGATATGACTGGTAGGTCAGCTGATGTGACTAGTAGGCCGACTGATGTGACCTTGGTGTGTTCAGGTTGAATAGCCAGACATGTACCCTTCTTTTGAACTGCACCTCTGCCTGATGATTCCGTAGTATAATGCTGTGCTTGACTCCTTCGCCGAAGTGCAAAAACAAGCTTTGCCTAAGTGCAACCCTTGTACATATTCTTCAACAACAAGGGATGCTACGGGGCACTGCTGAAGTGCGGTGAATGCCGAACAGCAACGCTTGGGTCTTGAACTGCAGGAGTTGTACCGTTGACTGCTGTTGACTAACAGACGATTGATTCTGGTTTATCATTTGCCCCCAGATTTTGTGTGGCCTAGCTGACCTGTGAGGGTAGGCAAATCTATTCTAATGAGTGTGTGATGTGTCTCTATTAATTGAGCAGTTATCCTCTTAGCTGCGTCGTAATTCCCGCTTATTACTTCCTTATCCTCATAATTGAGCCGTTATCCGCCTTTTGATATCAGCGCCAATTTCAACGCATCATCAATCCTTTTTCGGCGGTTTCAATAATCGAGAAAGAGGGGGAAAGTTGAACCGTCACCCCTTTTTGAATTTCATCTGAAAAGTTACCACCTTTTCTTTCTCTTCTTATAAATAGGGACAATTGCCCTAATTCTTTCTTTTCTTCTTCTTCTATTTTGTGCGTTGCTATTCTCCTATCTTAATCTTCCTTTTCATCTTCTAAGCCTACACTCTCGTCACTGTGCTTTGTTCCAGTTCAGCCCTTCAATCTCTCTGTAAGCTTTTCTTCTTCCATTTTTCTTTCATGGCTTCCGTTATTCCGTCTTCTTCTTCCTCTTCTGATTCCCAACATAGATCAGCTCAATCCCTCCCAACTAATCTAGAGGGTGATCAGGAAGTTCAATCTTTCCACGAGAGGTCGGACTCCAGTAAGGACAACCGCCTTCTGAGGAGGTTGCGCCTTGCTGGTGAACCTTCTTCGATTGCCCAGGAATCCATGGTGCCCTCAAAGTCAATAGACAGAGGTGCATCATCTCCAATGGTGCAGAGCTTAGTGTGCATATTGAAGGCCACTGAACTATCCGAAGTATGTCAATATTACAATGTTGATAGGAGCACCTTCACCCCCATTCTTCCTTTGCCACACCAGACTGCTTATGATCCTCCAGCAGGGTATGAGGCAGTCTACGAAGAGTATTTTAAATCTGGTTTTAATCTTCCAATTACAGCTCCTTTGTTCCAAATCTTGTTTGTTTACAAACTTAGACTTCCTCAAATAATGCCTCATGGCCTTAAGGTTATCCTCAGTTATTTACTCTACATGAGAGCGGCTGAGAAAGCCTTTTCACTTGCTGTTTTTAAAGGAATGTTTGTATGCAAACAAAAAGATAGTTGGTACTATTTTAGCAGGAGGCATCCAAATAGTGAAAACCTCCATACCATAAACATTCCCTCTTTTACCAAAGATTGGATGAGGCGTTTCTTCTTTGTAAAGACTATAGGATTACCCGAAGGAACCCTTTGGAAATCCGGCAGCATAAATAACAGAAGGCCAAGCGAGCAATCTTGCAATGAAGCCTCCCAATTGTTGCACTTGCCCATGGCCGTGGATTGGAAAAAAGTGGACAGGTCGGTTGTGAAGGTTGCCGAACTGGAACACTTGTGGCCAGAACATAGATTTCGGCCCCTCATCCCCATTGTTTTAAAAATAGTTTAGGGTACGTAGCAACCTTTTGAACATCTCTGACTGGTTCTGATGTTTTGTGTCTATGTTTTGACTGATTCATGGAACTCTGCAGGAGTCATGGTGTCCGGGACCCTTGTAAGGCTAAAGAATTTGGTCCCCAAAAGAGGAAAAGGACTGAAGGACAACCTTCCTCTTCGGGGCAGGCCTCTACCAGAGCTTCTTCTGAGGTGCAGATGACTCCCGTTGATTTGGCCTCAGCCGAGACCGAAGTTCCAGGTAGAATTTTTACCTTGGTTTTGAACATACCTTGTTTCTATTTAATCACTTGGCCTTTTTTCTCTTTAGCTGGAACTCTTGATAATCCCATCCGGGCTGAAGCTCAAGTCCTTACGCCAGCTTCAGCTCAGTCAGACAATGGAAGTGTGAGAATTGATGCCCCCATCTTGATTCCTTCCTCTCCAGTTGCCGAAGAGGAAGTTATGCCTCAACTAAGGCGGGTTTCTTACGAGGTTGTTCCCTCCGCTGAGCTCTTAGGAGAAACTTTTGAGGTAAATGCGCCAGAGGAAGAGTCTTCCCTACAAAACCACCAAGGCATGAGGATGTTGGAGTTCTCTTTTGCTGACACTACTGCAAATCCTAGCGTAGCTAGGAAAGTAACTGAGATGTCAGTGTTACCCAGCGATTGGCAACTTTATGGCAGTCTATACTGGGACACTTCCATGAATTCATTTGCAACCAATATGTCCATGGTAAGATTTCCTGATATTCTCCATCTTTTTCTTATGTTTTTTCTAACCAACCTGATTTCTGCAGTACCGGGTTCAAGAATATAACATACTCAAATGGGCTGAAGAGTTGCGTGCCAAATTTGCCCAACTCTCTGAGATCAATGCCAACCTCAGAAATGCCTATGACGGGTTGGCAGAGGTGGCAAGACCCAGCAATTTGAGATTGAATCAGCTGGAAGCTCAAGTGAACAGTCTGAAGTCTGAGGTGGCCGTTCTCACTGAAGAAAATTCCAGACTTCAAGTAGGGAAACAAGATTCAGACATTAAGCTGGCCATTGCAAATTCCCAAGTGATTGAGCTGAACGAGATGGTAGCCAGTCCTGAATTGGTGTCATCCAGAACCCAGGCTGAGATGGAGTTTTACCAGAGAGAACTCAATACTTGCAAGCAAGAGCTATCCAATAGCAAAGCTGAATTGAACCAGCAATTGGAAGCAGAAAAGAAAAGCAAAGCTGATCTCCTCACTCAATTTGAACTTCAGGTTGAGAAGATTAAAAAAACTACCGTTGCTGAGTTCAGACAGTCTGAGTTCTTCACTGGTAACTTCTTGAAGATACAAGGTTCAGCGATAGCTGTTGGACAGACTTGGGCAATCGACACTTGCTCTGAAGTCTACCCAAACCTGGATAAAAATCATCCTCAAATTGCTGAACTCTACAACCCTGAGGCTAGAAGCTTACTTGAGAACCAACTAGAGCTTTCTAAGAATGGAGCCGATCTCAGGGGTGATGAAGATGATGAAGAGTAGAATAAGATCTTCCTTTCTTTTTGTAATTTTTGTAGTTGTAATAAATACACTCTTCAATGAAAATTTCACTTTCTTCAACTTTTGCTCTTTAGCTTGCTATCATTTTCCTGACTTTGTCTTTTGGTTACTTGCTCTATTTTTATAGTTTATGCAAGTATTTGTCTTCTGCTCTGCCAAAATCCCTTAAATTATCCTCCGCATCTACTTTTTGTCTTCGGCTCTGCCAAAGAGCTTTTTAGTCGCTTTTACGTTGGATTTTTCCACAGGTATTGAGCTTCAGCCTCAACCTTTGGCTTTGCCAAAAGTGTTACGCTGCTTGACTGAACTGCAGCTCTGCCATTCTTTAATAAATTTTAGATAAGCAAACCAGTTACTTGATGAATGAGTCACATGTTGGCTCTGTCACAAACATTATTGAATCGAATGCTGCTCAGCCATCTCAGTCCTGCTGAGGTATGATATAGGGAAACCTGTCCCAATATGTTGAGACCTGCTCAACCCATTCAGTCCTGCTGAAGTGGAATATAGGGAAACCTGTCTCAAATGTTGAGACCTGCTCAACCCACTCAAACCTGCTGAGGTGAAGATTTTGTTGGAAACTGTAGGATCTGTAAGGCACCACTAGAAGGGGGGCTGAATAGGTGGTGCGGAAAGTGTGGTTTTTAAAATTTGTTTAAAACTAAACAACTCAACTTCTGAAAACAGTTTCTGTTTTCAGGACCAGTTTTAAAACGTTTTTAAAACCAGCTTATAGGTCTCCAAAAATTCTGAAATTTTGAGAGAACTTAGCCTCAGATGTTATGAGGGTCCCCTAAAAATTTCAAATTAAAATGAAACCTTTAACCCCTTCAAAAACCGTTGGTGATCAGATTGTGCGAATCTGCCAGAAACGGTAGAAGGTTTTGAAAAATTTATTCCTATTTGTGTGTAAGTCCAAACACTCTGAAAATTTAACTACTAACTCCTTATATACTATATTTAAGTGGGTTGAAACAATTTTGCAAAATTCTTTTGGGAAGTAGGTCAATTACAATCAAAGTCTCAACCTTTGCAAGTCTGAAAATCAGACTGCACTAGTCTCAGAACGTTTGATGTTTGATCGACTTATACTTATCCAAAAGGGTTGAAACTTGTGCCAAAGTAACCCTAGAATGTGTGGCTATGTTTCTGGAAATTTTTGGGATTTTTAAAAGTCGTTTACTATTTTTACGAACGTGAACAAAAAGAGTAAACTATGCAGTAACTGAAAATAAATGCTGAAAGTAAATGGCACCAAGAATTTTATACTGGTTCGGTTATAAACAACCTACTCCAGTCTTCAAAGAACACCTTCCTTGGTTCACACTAGTCACACACACGCAATACACCTTACCACAGGGTTGATTTAGTTACACACCAACTCCAACCCTTTACAAACCTTGTACGTTGAATACAATATGCACGAACACCACCACCTCGCAAGAATGAAGATTGATCACACCTTGATCAATCTTTTACAAGGATATGGAACATGTGGTGGTCTATATCAAGCCTATTCAAGATTGAAAAATATGAATACAATAGGCTTTCATGAAGAAAGAAAGAAGGAGAATGTAGAAGAAGAAGAGCTATGCGTTTTTCACTTTTATTTTGCAATGCTTGTGCTTGTCTTGTCTTTGCTCATCTTCTTTCCTTTTAATGTTGTTGCAGCCGTCCATTATAGGTCCTCCCCCTCTTGAAAATTATCTTCTAAGTCCTTGGGAGAAAGTAAGACATCATTGTGACATGGTCTTGCTTACTTGGCATCTTCTTATTGGATGATCATTTAAGCTTTGCTTACTTGGCACTTCATGATTGGTTGGATGTTGTCATCATTGATGACTTGGAAAAATCTGAATATATCACTTAAACATGTGCCAATATCAATCACAAAATAATTTCCATAAAGCTCAATATTGTTACATAAATGTTGCAAGACAAAATTTCTCCCTTACTAAGCAAGAAATCGGCCATTAAGAGGTTTTACCATGCTGAATTTTCAGCATGTGTTACATGGTTGTACAATTCAAAATAAATTCCATTTTTCTTTGATTTTTTCTAATTAAAATGAATCACCAATTCATAGAAATTAACTTGATCAATTTGGAAATGAACTTTGGTCCCCCACATGGTCTCAATTTCGGCCATTATACATACTACACATGCCGAAAAATTTTCAGCATGTGTGATATAAAATATCACACTTTATGAATTTAAAAAAATATTCAAATTACTTCCATTTCTTCTCCCAATCAATCACATAATTCAAGATGATAAAATATGTCACACTAAAGTGAAAATTTCGGCCACCCAAGCTTACACATGCTGAAAGTTTTGTGAAAATTTCGGCCACCCAAGCTTACACATGCTGAAATTTTTAGCATGTGTTATAAGTGAGACAAAGTTTGAAATCTTACCATTTGTAGCTTCTCTCTTTAATTCACCAACATTGTATGATTGATTCTTGACCAATAAATATGCCAACAAGGCTCCAAATAAGCTCCATCTAAGCTGTAGGGGCGTTGCATAGAGTATGTCAATGTGCTGAAATTTATTTTTGCTAACTTTGTAAAATAATGCACATTTAATAATACACACATGTTATATTCCAATCAGTCCTTAATTTAATTTTCTAGAACACTTTAAGATGTATAACATATGTAAAAAGTGTCTAGATACGTGTCATATGATGTACCAAAAACGTTCCATGTGTTGTGTGCGTAGAAAACCGAATTTTTGATATTTATCGATTACCCGATTTTTCTCTAATTAAATTCCAACTTTTGCACAAGTTATATATATTATGTTACACATAATATATATATAATATATACTTTAAATCTCAGCACTTGGCTGGTCTAAAGTGGCGCCATTAACATGTGACAAAATAGAAATTGGAATCTCCACAATTTGGCTTTAATGTGGGATGATTTGTGTGTGCCAACATGGAATGATTTTATGGCTGAAATTAGCATCATAGCCACGAAATTTATAAGTATTTTTTAAGTGTAGGGGCTGGCCATCTATTTATGGCAAGTACGTGACACGTTGGCGAAGTTTCGGTATTCGCCTCATACGACAATTTTTTGGTTTAGAACCTTTTAACGTGTCGTATTTAATTTGTCATCACCATGTCTTATGTCATATGATATAAAACCTGAATATACTCATAAATATGAGTTAAGTATAGTGGTGTGATGTTAACATACGTATGTAAAATATATAACGTGTCGGTAGTACGTTGAAATACATGTGTATGTGTCTTTTTCAAAAAATCTGAAAATATATGTATTTTATATGTATATGGCGTGTATATATATTTAAGAGGGGAGGAGGAGAAAACTTTCCTTCCTTAACATTGTTGCCTTTGTGCCTTTTCCAAATGTGGTTTCCTTTAATGAACTACTTAGTTTAATAAAATAAGTACTTCACTTAATGTACTAGTTTAGTTCATTAATGGTGGCACCTGAAAATAGTGTAAACACAACAAATATTTGCCATATGATGTAAGCTTTAACGCTTCATGGCTCGTTAGTACGGCAACATAATATATGAACTATATAAGGCAAGTAATAAGCAATATATCATGCACATTTATCTTATGCTCGTTTTTGTGCACATTTAAATCATGTATTTGAAAATCACTCAAACCCTTTTTTCTCTACAATCTCCCCCTTTTGATGGTTTTCAAAATAACCTATACTCATGATTTAAATCCTATCGCTCCCCCTTCAATCATGCATAAAATCAAAACTTGAATTTTAAATTCCGAGTCGCTCCCCCTTAATTTATGCAATTAGTCTCTCTCTCTCCCTTAAATCATGATATCCTCCCCCTTTATTTTGAAAAGTAAATCAAAAGAGAATGTAAAGATGAAAAAAATCATGTATTTTAAATAATCTCAAACGTGCGTTCGTAAGGGTTATTTATTTAACCCTTTGAAAATGTCCCTTTTGGTACCCAAATTTGGGTGACCTTTCTAGGTCTTCCAAAAGGTGAGAAAGGTGATGAGAACTTAACATAATATATGTTAGGGACAAATGCATTTGGCCTTTGGCCAAGAATCCCATCATGCATGTAGTATGGTTTCGGTTTTTGATAAGCATTTCGGTTTGCACGCACGGGACGTGATCTAGATGCACTTTTGTGATATGAATGTCGCACATGCATCAGTGGCTTTCTATATGGCACATGATTACTCTTTGTATGATACGAAGAATAAGAGGCACGATGAGATGAGATGAGTGGTGTACTAGTCTTCTTCTTATATTTATACGGCACATAATTATACTTCGCATGATATGAAGAAGATGTATGACGAGATGAGGGGAGAGGGGGTCTTTGCGTCACTTTAGGCGCTACGTATACCGTTGATGTGTCTACTTTCTTAGACAAATCAAACCTGGATGGTTTAGATGATGCTTCGTTTGTCTTTATGTATCCTAATCCAGTTTTGTCACTATCATGCTTTTGTGATAAGATAATACGCTCTAGCATGTTAGATCCCGTATCAAACTGTTTCATCATTTTCTCTAAGTCTGTATTCCTTGATTTCAAATTTGAAATCTCGGATTTCATTTCAGTGGTGTCGGATGTCAATGATGCAATTTCAGACTTTAATGAATCTATAATGCATGACGACTCTTCTCTTGAATCGTTTAATTGAGACACAAGATCTTTGTTAGAAGATTCTAACAATTTCTTGTCTTCAATTAACCGTTTCTTTTGTTTTGCAAGAGTTCTAGCAAACTTATGTAGTTCAAGATATTCACCATATAAATCATCATAAGATAGTTCAGAATCCGAGCCAGAATCAGAATTTACCTCATTTTCAAATAGTGGAGCATTTGGCTTGACATATCTATTTCCTCGGTTTCGTGGCTAGTGGTTGCCATCTCACATAGATCGTTGGATCCTTTTGTTGTGAGTGTTCCTGCGCTCTGATACAACTTGTAGGATCTGCAAGGCACCACTAGAAGGGAGGGTTGAATAGGTGGTGCAGAAAGTGTGGTTTTTAAAATTTGTTTAAAACGAAACAACCCAACTTCTGAAAAAAGTTTCTGTTTTCAGGACCAGTTTTAAAACGTTTTTAAAACAAGGTTATAGGTCTCCAAAAATTCTGAAATTTTGAGAGAACTTAGCCTCAGATGTTATGAGGGTCCCCTAAAAATTTCAAATTAAAATTCAACCTTTAACCGCTTTCAAAAACCGTTGGTGATCAGATTGCGCGAATCTGCCAGAAACGGTAGACGGTTTTGAAAAATTTATTCCTATTTGTGTGTAAGTCCACACGTGCTGAAAATTTAACCAATAACTCCTTATATACTATATTTAAGTGGGTTGAAACATTTTTGCAAAATACTTTTGGGAAGTAGGTCAATTACAATCCAAGTCTCAACCTTTGCAAGTCTGAAAATCTGACTGCACTAGTCTCAGAACGTTTGATGGTTGATAGACTTATACTTATCCAAAAGAGTTGAAACTTGTGCCAAATTAACCCTAGAACGTGTGGCTATGTTTTTGGAAATTTTCATGATTTTTGAAAGTCGTTTACTATTTTTACAAACGTGAACAAAAAGAGTAAACTATGCAGTAACTGAAAATAAATTCTGAAAGTAAATGGCACCAAGAATTTTATACTGGTTCGGTTATAAACAACCTACTCCAGTCTTCAAGGAACACCTTCCTTGGTTCACACTAGTCACACACACGCAATACACCTTACCACAGGGTTGATTTAGTTACACACCAACTCCAACCCTTTATAAACCTTGTACGTTGAATAAAATATGCACGAACACCACCACCTCGCAAGAATGAAGATTGATCACACATTGATCAATCTTTTACAAGGATATGGAACATGTGGTGGTCTATATCAAGCCTATTCAAGATTGAAAAATATGAATACAATAGGCTTTCATGAAGAAAGAAAGAAGGAGAATGTAGAAGAAGAAGAGCTATGCGTTTTTCACTTTTATTTTGCAATGCTTGTGCTTGTCTTGTCTTTGCTCATCTTCTTTCCTTTTAATGTTGTTGCAGCCGTCCACTATAGGTCCTCCCCATCTTGAAAATTATCTTCTAAGTCCTTGGGAGAAAGTAAGACATCATTGTGACATGGTCTTGCTTACTTGGCATCTTCTTATTGGATGATCATTTAAGCTTTGCTTACTTGGCACTTCATGATTGGTTGGATGTTGTCATCATTGATGACTTGGAAAAATCTGAATATATCACTTAAACATGTGCTAATATCAATCACAAAATAATTTCCATAAAGCTCAAGATTGTTACATAAATGTTGCAAGACAAAATTTCTCCCTTACTAAGCAAGAAATCGGCCATTAAGAGGTTTTACCATGCTGAATTTTCAGCATGTGTTACATGGTTGTACAATTCAAAATAATTCCATTTTTCTTTGATTTTTTCTAATTAAAATGAATCACAAATTCATAGCAATTATCTTGATCAATTTGGAAATGAACTTTGGTCTCCCACATGGCCTCAATTTCGGCCATTATACATACTACACATGCTGAAAAATTTTCATCATGTGGGATATAAAATATCACACTTTATGAATTTAAAAAAATATTCAAATTACTTCCATTTCTTCTCCCAATCAATCACATAATTCAAGATGATAAAATATGTCACATTAAAGTGAAAATTTCGTCCACCCAAGCTTACACATGCTGAAATTTTTAGCATGTGTTATAAGTGAGACAAAGTTTGAAATCTTACCATTTGTAGCTTCTCTCTTTAATTCGCCAACATTGTATGCTTGATTCTTGACCAATCAATATGCCAACAAGGCTCCAAATAAGCTCCATCTCAGCTGTAGGGGCGTTGCATAGTGTATGTGCATGTGATGAAATTTATTTTTGCTAACTTTGTAAAATATTGCACATTTAATAATACACACATGTTATATTCCAATCAGCCCTTAATTTAATTTTCTAGAACACTTTAAGATGTATAACATATGTAAAAAGTTTCTAGATACGTGTCATATGATGTACCAAAAACGTTCCATGTGTTGTGTGCGTAGAAAACCGAATTTTCGATATTTATCGATTACCCGATTTTTCTCTAATTAAATTCAAAATTTTGAACATGTTATATATATTATTTTACACATAATATATATATAATATATACTTTAAATCTCAGCACTTGGCTGGTCTAAAGTGGCGCCATTAACATGTGACAAAATAGAAATTAGAATCTCCACAATTTGGCCTTGATGTGGGGTGATTTGTGTGTGCCAACATGGAATGATTTTATGGCTAAAATTAGCATCATAGCCATGAAATTTATAAGTATTTTTGAAGTGTAGGGGCTGGCCATCTATTTATGGCAAGTACGTGACACGTTGGCGAAGTTTCGGTATTCGCCCGATACGACAATTTTTTGGTTTAGAACCTTTTAACGTGTCGTATTTAATTTGTCATCACCATGTCTTATATCATATGATATAAAACCTGAATATACTCATAAATATGAGTTAAGTATAGTGGTGTGATGTTAACATACGTACGTAAAATATATAACGTGTCGGTAGTACGTTGGAATACATGTGTATGTGCCCTTTTCAAAAAAAATCTGAAAATATATGTATTTTATATGTATATGGCGTGTATATATATTTAAGAGGGGAGGAGGAGAAAACTTTCCTTCCTTAGCCTTGTTGCCTTTGTGCCTTTTCCAAATGTGGTTTCCTTTAATGAACTACTTAGTTTAATAAACTAAGTACTTCACTTAATGAACTAGTTTAGTTCATTAATGGTGGCACCTGAAAATAGTGTAAACACAACAAATGTTTGCCATATGATGTAAGCTTTAACGCTTCATGGCTCGTTAGTACGGCAACATAATATATGAACTATATAAGGCAAGTAATAAGCAATATATCATGCACATTTATCTTATGCTCGTTTTTGTGCAAATTTAAATCATGTATTTGAAAATCACTCAAACCCCTTTTTCTCTACAGAAACCTGTTCCAATATATTGAGTCCTGCTCAACCCACTCAGACCTGCTGAGGTGAAATATAGGGAAACCTTTCCCAATATGTTGAGACCTGCTCAACCTACTCAGAGTTGCTGAGGTAAAATATAGGGAAACCTGTCCCAATATGTTGAGACCTGCTCAACCTACTCAGACCTGCTGAGGTGAAATATAGGGAAACCTGTCCCAATATGTTGAGTCCTGCTCAACTCACTCAGTCCTGCTGAAGTGGATTATAGGGAAACCTGTCCCAAATGTTGAAACCTGCTCAATCGACTCAGACCTGCTGAGGTGAGGATTTTGTTGGAAACCTGTTCCAATATATTGAGACCTGCTCAACCCACTCAGTCTTGCTGAAGTGGATTATAGGGAAACCTGTCCCAATATGTTGAGACCTACTCAACCTACTCAGACCTGCTGAGGTGAAATATAGGGAAACCTGTCCCAATATGTTGAGACCTGCTCAACCTACTCAGACCCGTTGAGGTGAAATATAGGGAATCCTGTCCCAATATGTTGAGACCTGCTCAACCTACTAAGACCTGCTGAGGTGAAATATAGGAAAACCTGTCCCAATATGTTGAGTCCTGCTCAACCCACTCAGTCCTGCTGAAGTGGATTATAGGGAAACCTGTCCCAAATGTTGAGACCTGCTCAACCGACTCAGACCTGCTGAGGTGAGGATTTTGTTGGAAACCTGTTCCAATATATTGAGACCTGCTCAACACACTCAGTCTTGCTGAAGTGGATTATAGGCAAACCTGTCCCAATATGTTGAGACCTGCTCAACCTACTCAGACCTGCTGAGGTGAAATATAGGGAAACCTGTCCCAATATGTTGAGACCTTCTCAACCCATTCAGTCCTGCCGAGTTATGCCCCACTTGCACTACGGGTTATAAGGTGGATGCCAGGTAAGCATAAACTATTCCTCTTGTCTAGAGGAGTTTCTTCATTCACCATATGGTGAAGCCCAACAGAGCCGTGCGGGAATCTAACAAAAGATTGATCCTTTAATAATGCAAGGCCGAGCTGAAAAATTTCGGATGCACGCAAGAGGAAATAAATCCTAATTCATTTGAATCACGGACTCTTGCTGTCAAGTCAGTCTTGTTCGCCCAGGAACCCCCGGCTCCTTTTCATCAGAATCCGAATCCACATCCTTTGACAACCTGTACTGATGTCCAGGTTTGCAATTTTCATCCAGAGGGGGCCTACCAAAGTCCAGCCTGTTGTGCAACCTTGACCTCAGATTGTAAAACTGCTGTAGGTGACCAAGCTCGATCAGACGCCCAATTTCCTGTCCAAGCTGCCTACAGTCGGTGATCTCTTTTGTGGATCGGTCCAGCCAGGGGCAGAGGTTCCCTTGCTAGGGTCTTCTTCCTCATGTAGGAAAGAATATGGGCTTTTGAAGCCAGCAGAGAGTTCCTTTCTTTCCCTCGGCCTCCTAACCGAATCTTGACAGAGCACCTTTTCTGCAGCGGTGCTCTGCCTTTATTGTCAACTTATCTACCATGTTTGAATGGCAAAGATGCTTTTTGAGTGCGTTTTAAGCTCTGGTGGCTAGACCATTGTCCTGAACGCCCAGCCTTAGCCATAAATCCGGCCTGACGCCTATGGTGATAGTCAGGCCGA
Organism: Eustoma russellianum; assembly: GCA_036186865.1. Classification (NCBI taxonomy): domain Eukaryota; kingdom Viridiplantae; phylum Streptophyta; class Magnoliopsida; order Gentianales; family Gentianaceae; genus Eustoma; species Eustoma russellianum. The sequence continues at coordinate 12,024,902 of AP025061.1, forward strand.
GTTGGAGAGTACTCCAGGTGTTCCTGTGGGTGAGAGTTACTGGAGTGAGACCCACTGGACCTTGCTGCGGAAGCTTTCCCCTTCATTTCCCTCACTACAGCTTGGAACACACCCGGGTTTTGAGCCACATAGCGTATGTCTCGCATATGCTCTTCATATGTGAAGGTAATGGTAGGAGTTGAGGATTCTTCCGGCTCCGTAGACCACTGTTCTGTTTGTTGTTGAGAAGATCTCTGACTTCTCTTAGATGACATAGGTTGCTTGGACCCTTTTCCATCTTTTTTATCCATCTTTCTCTCAATAGCTGGGTTAGATCAAAATTAAGAAAGCCTTGAGTAACTGTTTTAAGGAACTGAGGGCCCTCCTTCTAGCGCCAAATGATGAAGCCGGATCTTCACCAAGGGTCAAAGATGACCTCAAATAAACGTCGTCAGCTGGATAAAAGGAAATAGCTGAAATAGATTCTTGAGAATCCTGCACAAAGAAGCAAAAAACAGAGGTCCTGAGGGGATGACCCCGGGTAAAACCCTCCGACGCTCAGGTCAGTTTGGGCCATTTCTGGCCATTTCTCAGAACCCGGGGTCAGAGGGTTTTACCCGGGGTCTATTTCAGCTATTTCCTTTTATCCAGCTGGCGATGTTTATTTGAGGTCATCTTTGACCCTTGGTGAAGATCCGACTTCATCACTATTGCTTATTGTTAGTATATACATTACTATATCATGAACTTTAATATGATTTTTGGATAGAGACAGTTATGTTTACGTATGATGGCATATCTTGTCATGGATTATGTTAAGTTTTGAACTGATATTGTGACAGGTGAAAGGACTTATGTTTATGAATGACATAAAACCACCATGATCCTTGGTATTTCGTTGCATGATAATGACTAATGATGTGACCGATTTCATAGAAAAGATTCCATTTTTAAATATGCTTATTATGTTCTATTAAGCCATGTTAATGTGACATGGGCCAAGTGGGAGAATATAAAATATTTATTAATTGTGACACATTTAAAATATTTGTATATGCTTTGATAATAAAGAATCTAGAATCGTGGTCGTTTTTAGAGACACAGTTTTATGTAATTAATATTGATGGACCATTAGATTAATGAGCGGTAATTACTATAATTATTCTTTAGTCTAATACCTAAATCTTATGCCCCCTCCCTCTGCTATATAAATAGTTATTCTCTCTATCAAGAATACTCATTAAGTATAATATTTAATATATCGAAACCAAGAGAGAAAAGTCTTTTCTTATTAGTCGAGTTCTTCATTAATGTATGTTGCTTGATGTTCAACCTATGGAATAGCCTAGGAAAGAATTCGGCAATGGATCCAGGTATTCTTTCTCATTTTATACCTACGTGAAAATTATAATATCATATAGAAATAAGTTCAGCCAAGCTGCTGAGCTGAACTGAGGCGGACCAACCTGAAAAGAATGAAGAGAAGTGGCAAAGTATGGCAGCCGAACTGAACTGGATGAGCCCGAGCTGGAGGAGGACTGGCCTGAACAAGGGAGGAAGTGGCGAAGTATGTTGGCCGAGCTGAACTAGACAAGGAAGCTGGACTAAAGAAGTGAAGACAAGATAAGACCGGAGTGAAATGAAGAAAACAAGCTGAGAAGAAAGAACTGAAAAGAAGCAAGAGCACTGAAGTAAGCCGAGGTACCGAGGTGAAGTACTAATAAGCTCAGCAACACTAAGACTGAGTTGTTACACTTAATCACTGTAAATATTGCAACTTAGAAGTTCTCTACTATGCATAGCTAAGCAGAACTAGTGACAAGCCGTTACCTTATACGTCAGAATTCACTGTACATAAACAGTAACCACAGAGTCAGCAGAAAAATAGATCTGTTAGGTATAAAATTTTTAGACCGTACACCTGCAATAAACACCAATAGAAGAGGGGTGAATAGTGATTAGCAGAAATTACACTACTACCCTTGATTAAAATCTCTTTTGAAAATAGAATCTGAGACTAGCTCAGATTCAGAACCCGTTATTGAAAAATTCAAAAATCCTTGTACACAACTCAAAAAATTATGAAAATTTTCAAAACATAATTTCACTGTATTGACAAGACTCTTTCCAAAAATCACATAAAAATAAGATCGTTTGGATCTTCAAACAAATAAAAAGATTCAGATGGTCAATCTGGACAGAATTAGAGAGAATGTTGCTGAAATTGGAAAACGTGTTTCTCTTAGAATACTTAACCAAAAAGGTTGATCTTTATGTCAAAACACTCCTTAGAATGTCTAGTTTATGTTTCCAAAAGGCCCTGACCTTAAACAATTCTTGGTTAAAATTCTATTTTTCTCAAAACTGGTCAGATTGCAACTAGATTGGAGCAGTTATCTTGCAATGACTAAAAGAGTAATTACCTTTGCTCAAATCAAGTGATTATTGTTGCAAATGAAAGCTAACAGTCTGAAGTATAACTCTACCAAAAATCACGAATTTTGAAAGTGTTTAGCTATTTTCTCAAAACGTGAGAAGTTGTTTGAAATCTGCAGTGAAAAACTGGCAGAAAACAGAAAAATGTAAAGAAGACAAGAACACTAAGAATTTATCATGGTTCGGTAAATGTGGCCTACTCCAGTCCCAAGGAACACCTTTCCTTGGATTTCACTATGGTATGAACCAAATTAAAACAAGAACCAAGCTTGACCCTTAGGTTAAACACCAACCCTATTCAAGACTTGGATGAACACCTCTATGCAACTTTTAGTTGCAACACCTCTATCACCTATTGATGTAGCCTTATAGATTTGGCTAATCAATCCTACAAATGAGAACAAGAGGCTTGTAGCTCTACAACAAATATGATGCGATTCAAGGAGCCCTAAACATACAAGCTTCACAAACAAGGGCCTTGAACATACAAACTCCACAAACAAGAAGTTTTTGCACAAATAGAAGAGTAAACTAAAGAGCTTCTTGTTCAAACATGTACAAGATGAGCCAAGGAATGTATATGCATGATTTTCAATGTTTATTGAGGCCATGATCTGATTGTCTAAGTGTTTCAATGCACATTATATGATGTAAGGGTTGGTGAGAGGACAAGATGGTCATTTCATGCGTTGTCGTTGTAATATCGAGTCTAGTTGTTTGCGTTGTCTTTGTTTTAGGTCTAGGATATTTTATAGAGTCATGTAATATGTGTTTAAAGTGCTAATTTACCGTTTTTGAGTGTTTTCTAAGGTGACAAGGCTAAATAAGGAAAGTGGCTTGAAGAGTCCCTATTTTTCAGGAAGGCAGTCAGACACCAGTCGGAAGGCAGTCGGACACTAGTTGGTATTTTGGATACCTAGGTCGGAGTAATGATCCAAATGGGTTCAAACCACTTGGAGGTTTCAGATAACTCAATTTGTGACGATTTTTATGCTTTATACTTTTTCTAATTCAGGCTACAAGATGGACCGAAATCAGGTGCAAATTGAGAGTCCAGAATGGAAAGTACTGAAGATCACTGGATGAATACCTAATTGTTGGAGACCCGTATCTCTATCAAGAAGAGTCCAAATTAGGTGATTCAAAAGTCCAAATTCAAGGGAATTTCATGAGCTACAACTTTTCTGAAGAGTGCAAACCTTAAATCGGCGTCTTGAAGCGGATATAAGCCAGTAACCGACCGGGTGTAATTCCAGTACGAAATTTTAGGGATTTGAGTTATGTAATTTTTCCTTGATTAGCTTTGACTTATCTTTATTGTAAATTTGATTTAGATTGATAGGTAGTAATCTAAGGACTTTGATTGATTAGTTAAATTTTAGGAATATCAAAATATAGCATTATATTAGGGTCAAGAAAATGGCAACAGTTTAGACAGTTTTCAGAATTTAGAATTTGAGGATTTCAAAGTTGCAACCGTGTGTTGCTTCTTGTGCTTTTCCTTTGGTTTTCACAAAGTAAAATCAAGGCTAGATCCAATCAAGGTTTGGGCAAACCTAGTTGGTGAATCACAATCCAAGGATACGAAATGACGTGTTGGATTGGGAGATTCGAATTGCTCAACGTAGACGTTGTTGATTTCTGTTGTCCAAGGAGGTGGTGTTTGCGCCATTGTCCCACGCAAGGGTGATCAAAGGTGTCTTTTGGAGTTGAAAGAAACGATCGTCATTTCCATACGATCCAAGATCGTATCAAAGTGGTATCAGAGCCAGGTTTCTTCTTTACAACTCACATATCCTTCATTCTTTTGTGTTTTCCGTGATGTTTTCATCCTCGCCCCAAACGTTCATTATTCCATCTCCGTTCCCTTTTGCATCCTCAATTCCATTTGTCATTTTATTATAAAAAAAAAGGCTGTGTTTCCTTTTTTTTAACTCATACAAAGACAAAAAAAATCAAAGTTCCTACCTTTCTTTTGCTTCAAGTCACGTTGGTTTCCTCCACTCCGGGCCTGCATAATTTCCATCAACTTGCTTAGATTCTTTTCTTTAGCCTTACTTGACCTTAACACGATAATCTTGCCAAAAAAAAAATCATATACCAAAAGAAAGTTTGGACTTTGCAGATATTTTTTCTATTAACCCTTCAAGATTGAATCTTTATGCGCACTTAACAATAGGGTCATTGTGTTAGAGTTTAAATTCAGCCATAACATATAAATCTAGTCCATTACTTGAAAGTGCTATCCTTGTCACATATAAGTCTTGTTGCTAACGAAGCTTTTAGTTGATTTTAAACTTGTGTGACTTGATTGCATTGTTGTGGTTTGCGTTGCAATTTTTCTTGTATCCAAGGGTAATCTTCCTTAACCACACAATTTTGTTAATCCCGCTGCTGATATTTGTATTTGCTAGAATACATATTTGAAGGTAATATTGATATACATGTCAAGCTACTGAAATTTGACTCCTTATCATTCCAGCACAAGTTATCTCTCATTTCTCCTTCACGATCTTTCCTAAACCCAAATTTTTCTAGGTCTGGACTGGTCCTCATCTTTTAAGTGCTATGCATATTTTGTAGCTGAGTTAGCAGGCTAATGATATGCAAGTGGTTTCATACTCCGTTACAGGTTCCTTATCATCTAGGATAAGTTGAAACAAATTTCAGTCCCCAATCTTGTAATTAAGTTTCGATTGTAAAGAGTTGATTGATGCTCAATTAAGAAAACCCACCCTGTTCGTTCTGTTCGTAAAGTAAAAAAAGAGAGATTCGGCAAAAAAAAGAGTGAAGCCGAGACAAAAAAACACAAGAGTGATACAAATTGTGTGAGAAGAGCATCATGTTTGTTGATATATTGTTGCCTATCAAGTCCACCATCATATTATACAAAACTGTGCCCTTATAACCCAAAAACACCACATCCTTCATTATCTTTACACTTGGATACTTGATTGTTGCACTTGAGTCAACAATTTGTAATCAACTTGCATAAGGCTAAGGTTAACTAAAGATTGCCCAGGGCAACCCTTAGTTTTCTTTGGCTCAGCCTTTGACATAATTTTTGGTCTCTTTTTCCTTGATTCTTAGAAGGTTAAGTGTGTTAAATTGTCTTGTTCTTGGCTTGATACCTTTGCTTATTAGTTGCTGAAATTTGGGTGACACATTGGAGAAAAAAGTGCAATTGATCATCGGATTGTGTTAGCCACTTCAGAAGCTTGCTTTGGTTGTATCTAGCTCAATATTGACCGAGGAAAAGCACAAACTTGAGTGACTACACAAGAGAGAGAAAGGAACATACATATTGATTTTGATTTCACTAACGTAACGATGTTTCTTTTGTCTTTGTGTTATTTTTTCATTTTTTTGTTTTCTTGATTAATTTTAGGTTACTCATGGATTCCATGGAGGATGACATTAGAGACCTCTATCGTGCAACAGTAGAAGGCTTACGTCAAGCTCATTTCACTTATGGAATTGCATATGATTCGCATGATATGAGTGATGATTCTAGCGTTCATATTGAGCATGATTCTTATGATGACGATGCTGAAACTTCAATTAATACACATGTTGTTCACGATATGTCAAATGAACATGACTTATATGATAAGATTCTTGAATTGCATGATCCTAAATTGTTTAAATCTGGTTTGTCTGATGTTGAAGTTGAACATGACCGTGTGAAGTTCTTAGAACGTAACTCTGACATTCGTAAGAAACTTATGGCACAAAAAGAGCGTAACTTTGAGATCCTTATAGAAGTAGAAGAACAAAAGGTACACAGATTTGACTAATTGCAAAGTCTTAGGAGACTTATTGATGTTCATCGTGTTCATATGCATGAGACTGACTTGCGTGATGAAAGTGATGAGCTTGAATCTAAAGTTGTTTGTGCTACACATGACTCACATGATTTGCTTGATTTACATACTGATTCACAAGATGATTTGAGTGACGTTTCAAGTGAGAATAATGATTTCTTAGGTCATAAACATGACAATGTTGAGAGGCATGAATGGGTTGTCCATAATAATCCTTTGTTTGAGTGCCTTGAAAGTGACATTCCATCCCAAGAAAATTCTAGTTTGCGTGCGTATGAATCTGAAATTCCACTTGACGTTACGTTGCACACTGATTTTGAAGATGATAATCTAAATGTTAGTGATGATTTGTGCTTTGTTGAGCATGATAGTTCAGATAACTCTATTTTGGAAGTTCTAAGGAGCGTACAAGGTATGTTGTTTATTCCTCATGTTTTACATACTTTCTCTTTCATGCATGATAAATCTTTTGTGAGGAGTTTTATACCTATCTTGTTAGTGCATCCTAAACATATTAGAAAGAGGTGCTTGTTGCTAAGTGTTCATGTAGATATGTGTTATAATGTGTTGTTGTCTACATGGTCCTTCCTTCAGTTAATTATTCATCCTAAGCATGTTAAACTCAAATTATGCATGTTCATTACACTTTATTCTCTTAGGTTTGTGTCTTGTATATATTATGAGTCATTTGTAGAGTATCTCTTTTATCCTTTTCTATGTTTAGATTCGAGGTCGAATCCTTTTGAGGAGGGAGGGAATGATACGATTCAAGGAGCCCTAAACATACAAGCTTCACAAATAAGGGCCTTGAACATACAAACTCCACAAACAAGAAGTTTTTGCACAAATAGAAGATGTAAACTAAAGAGCTTCTTGTTCAAACATGTACAAGATGAGCCAAGGAATGTATATGCATGATTTTTCAATGTTTATTGAGGCCATGATCTGATTGTCTAAGTGTTTCAATGCACATTATATGATGTAAGGGTTGGTGAGAGGGCAAGATAGTCATTTCATGCGTTGTCGTTGTAATATCGAGTCTAGTTGTTTGTGTTGTCTTTGTTTTAGGTCTAGGATATTTTATAGAGTCTTGTAATATGTGTTTAAAGTGCTAATTTACCGTTTTTGAGTGTTTTCTAAGGTGTCAAGGCTAAATAAGGAAAGTGGCTTGAAGAGTCCCTATTTTTCAGGAAGGCAGTCAGACACCAGTCGGAAGGCAGTCGGACACTAGTCGGTATTTTGGACACCTAGGTCGGAGTAATGATCCAAATGGGTTCAAACCACTTGGAGGTTTCAGATAAATCAATTTGTGACGATTTTCATGTTTTATACTTTTGCTAATTCGGGCTACAAGATGGACCGAAATCAGGTGCAAATAAAGAGTCCAGAATGGAAAGTACTGAAGATCACTGGATGGATACCTAATTGTTGGAGGCCCGTATCTCTGTCAAGAAGAGTCCAAATGAGGTGATTCAAAAGCCCAAATTTAAGGGAATTTCATGAGCTACAACTTTGCTGAAGAGTAAAAACCCTAATTCGGCGTCTAGAAGCAGCTATAAGCCAGTAACCGACAGGATGTAATTCCAGTACGAAATTTTAGGGATTTGAGTTATGTAATTTTTCCTTGATTAGCTTTGACTTATCTTTATTGTAAATTTGATTTAGATTGATAGGTAGTAATCTAAGGACTTTGAATGATTAGTTAAATTTTAGGAATATCAAAATATAGGATTATATTAGGGTCAAGAAAATGGCAACAGTTTAGACAATTTTTAGAATTTAGAATTTGAGAATTTCAAAGTTGCAACCGTGTGTTGCTTCTTGTGCTTTTCCTTTGGTTTTCACAAAGTAAAATCAAGGCTAGATCCAATCAAGGTTTGAGCAAACCTAGTTGGTGAATCACAATCCAAGGATACGGAACGACGTGTTGGATTGAGAGATTCGAATTGCTCAACGTACACGTTGTTGATTTCTCTTGTCCAAGAAGGTGGTGTTTGCGCCATTGTCCCACACAAGGGTGATCAAAGGTGTCTTTTGGAGTTGAAAGAAGCGATCGTCATTTCCATACGATCCAAGATCGTATCAAAATATCACAAGAAAACCTTGGCTACAAAGAATGAAACAAGAATGGAGAGAAGAAGATTGCAAGACAATTCAACTATTGCTTTTCAAGTGTGTGTTATTCCTTCTTCACCTTTGCCTCCTATTTATAGTGTGGAATGGCTTTTGAAGATAAGAACTCTTATGTGTCACCATCTTCATCATCAATGTTTAAGTGTCTTCACATCATTGGTTGGCCTTGTACACTTGGCAAAATAAAACAACACAATTGGTCCACCTTGGAAATCAATATGGCCGAACTTTCCACCTGAAAATATTAAATAAAAATGTGAAGATAATATAGTAGGATAAGAAGGTATAACTCTTCCACTATCCCCTCAACTTCTAGGAAAAATAATAGGCATGTGATGGTTGAACTTTTCAAACACAAATCAACTCCAAAACTAACGGCTACAATTTGAAATATCCAAGTTGGCAACTTTTGTCAACTAGCTTCTTTTTGGATGTCCACTTGTCACCAAATCATAAAATGAGTACACCATCATATCCACCTAAATATACATATTTTGAGGCTTCATGTATGTATATCAACTCAGATTTTTGAAGAAGAAATCAACAAATAATAGTTAACAAGATTATGTCAACATATAACACCAAAATCCCCACTTTTTCTCCTTGTATGTTGTGATCAAATTCACACATTTAACACCTTTAAATTCTCTTAAAAATGATGATTAATATCCTCTAATAACATATAGAAGAAGGTCTTCAATAAAAAAATAGAATGTGACATCACAACTCGTCACATATCCCGCTATTATCGATAATATCATCAATATTAGAAATAATAGAAAACCACCATATAATCTTCAAGATAATTATAGATAAACTTCAGAATGAAGATAATAATATGTTCAATAGATTCCTTGAGTGAAAATACCAAAACTGCCCTCAGGGGTAAAATGACAAAATGCCCCTGGTGAGAGAAAACTCCAGAAATGATGCGGATGGTCAAAAATAGATATAATGACACCTTTGTCATGATAAATAACATGAGAATAAGTCCTTTAAAATTTCAGCATATCATGTTCCTACAAAACTCAATACCAATTTTGCGCTTTTTGGTAAATTGTAGAAACTTCCAAGGCACATTAGTCACAAGTCATTTATAATCATCAAAAACACATAATATCGACATAATTAACATATATAAATCATGTACAAATAAAAACAACTACTTTATCACATTTTAAAAAAAAATTTCTAAAAACCCTAGACATCGATCGATCGAAGTGCCTCAACTTTAGAGATCGATGTCTCACAGTAAGTTTTAAAGTTTGTCTCTAGCCTACATCGATCGATCGAAGTGAGGGTTCGATGTATATCGATCGATCAATGTGTCTCAGGTTTAGAGATTGATGTCTCATAGTAAGGTCTTGGTTTTTCTCTGCCTTTCATGGATCGATCGATGTCAGGGATCGATGTACATCGATCAATCGAAGTGCAACAACCTGAGAGGTCGATGTCGTTTTTCTTCACTTTTTCAACTTTTAATCATTTATAACATCATATGCGACATTTTTAAGTATTCACCACTTAAAATCATGACCTTGAAAATTATCCAAACATATTTCTCAACAAAAAACCTGTATAAGTTGAGAAACACCATGTAAATCTTTCTTTAACTTGAATGAATTTATAATTTCTTCAATCTCAACAGTTCAACATCTTATCCTTTATAATTGTTGTAAGAAATTAAATGTTGTTTGCACATATTATCATCAATTATGCTTACAAGAAACTGTTTAAAAGAATAAAATCCTAATGCGCACGTATACACACATGCAGAAATACATATATACATACATATATACACACATACGTACCTACATTCTTACATACATACATTTTTTAAGCCAATATAAATTTTATTAAAAGAATGCCTCACTTTGGTGGAGGAATACTATAATACATCATAAAGAAGGTCATCATATGAAAAAAGAAAATGTAAAGAGCTAATGATACTCAATCTCGAATTATATATGATATGCCGCATTAAAATCTTGCCAAGTAAAACCACCTTTGTGGATAAAACCTTGGCAAAAGAAAAAGCATCATATTTATACAATCGGAATATTGATATAATACAAATCATAGTGTAATACTTTTGTGACGAAGAGAACCATCAACGTCGGTAACAGGACCCAGCCGATGTCGTACTGTAATACCGCGAAGACGTACATGCTGAATGCAATAATTCACACAAGAACCCAGTTGTCTTACAACTTTGTTGTTGAAGAATAGACAAACCGCTTGGAAGACGATCCCCCTCAGTGTGGAAATATGAATAATCTCGTATTGAATCCCCCAGATATATGACAAACAAAAGCAATGGTTAATCGTGTAGAATAGATAAAGAACAATAGCTATAAGACATAAACCATAAACATACCAAAGTTGCCTGTATTTAGATAAAATACAGGCAACAATGTACTGAGAATAGCTATACATCCGAGTGTTGTGTAAAAATCATAAAGAAGAGAAACATACCGCCGTTTCCCACGCCAGTTGTGATGCAGGCAACTACAACAAAATTGAGCAAGCCAAATGGGAGACATAGAACCTTATAACCGCAAGTTTGGGATAGTAAGATCAAGCTGTAAGGCCCCACGAACTTCACATCGTAGCTCAGAAAAAGATGTGTAAATGGTGACGCCTGTCGAATTGAATCCATGACATAATTAACTGTGAGCTGTTGTATTCACTTCACAAGGACAATATTGTACCAATAAAGAGTTTAAACAAAAAACTGAAATTGCTCAGTGTAGATCGGTGGAAAGCGAACCTGTAAACTAATCCGGGTTGTTGATATGAGATAACAGTAGATGACAATCTGTTTCGACGATGAGTCTATCATATTCCCTTGCATAGAAAAGTAAGGAAAATGTCAACGCCTTTAGCTCCGCCTGTAAAGGTGAGACTCAATATTGCTCCGACAGCCGCTTGTGATCGGCCGGGAGAAGCATCCACATTTAACTTAAACCTGCCTGATGGTGGTAACTCCCAACGTACTACCCTAAGACGACGATAACAATGTGAAGGTGAGAAATGCATGGCAGTCAAGTGAGGTATCGGCTGCGAGAATTTACAACCCTTTGTTGATGCACACCAAGTGTAAATGTGTGTGCGAACCTGCTCATATAACCATCTATGTGAAAATTGCTTAGTCTTTCCAAATCACCCAAGTAACCGTAGAAAGGACAATAGCCCTAAACTGTCTGAGAATGGAAGTAGAAGATGCAATCCACCACCAATGACTCAGATGTTTATAGATTAATGATTACCGTGGCATTGGCCCTTGAAAAAGAATGGATATTTTCTGCCAAAGAGATTTTATAGGAGGACACTGCAGGAAGATGTGATCTTGCGTATCGGAATGTTGCCTCTAAAAGGCACACTGCGAAGGGAATACCAACAACCAAGAACTTAAGTTGTCCACCACCGAAAGAGAACGCGTCCATAATCTCCATAGGAAGATACGACAACCCGAATGTGGTCCCAACCACCAGATATATCAATACTTATCAAACACTAACGCAGAAGAAGAGAACAGTTTGTATACAGATTTTAAAGTGAACTGACCAGATAATTCGGGGAGCCAATTATATTCATCATGAATGATTTTCACCCTCTGAATCATATACTCATGAATTCTACATATTCGCTTCCAAATTGCCGAATCATAAATGTGAGAATATACCTCCGTTCGACGTCCATATTTCGCACGACAATATTCAGCCCAAAGTGATGTGTATTGATGATATTTCCACCATAAAGAGCAATCACAAGATTTTTTGAGCGTTGCTAAATTGCGGATACCGAGTCCACCGCCCTCAATAGGCTGACAGACTTTTTCCCACGACCTCCAATGATGATGATCATTCCGCAGAAAATTAGCCATCTTGTGATGTAATGAATTTAAGACGCTTTTTGGCAATCTCGAACTAGCTATGATATGTGTTATGGCCCGCACCCTTCGGAACTTAATTAAATAAGAGAAGGGATTTTAAGAAATTAATAACCTATTAATTAGCAAATTAATATTGAATTAAACATAGGATTATGAATTAAAGAAAAAGGAATTAATTAAAATACAATTTAGGAATTTAAGTTTTGCCCTTTCTCCATAATAAAACTGACAGAACGTCAGTTTTCTCCCATTTTTAGAAAAGGCGTCGATTTCTTCTCCTCCTCTCCAGCCAGTCGACTCCTACAAACCCTAGGTGAAGAAGACCGCATTCAGGAATCAATCCAAATCCTTTCCTTTGTCCAATCCGAATATCAGTAATCAAAGGCAAGTAATTATCTTATAAGTTCCTACGATTTGTGAAGAAAAAGGGCCTATTTTTGTATCAAAATTGGATCACCATGCAGTATTCTATCCTCGTCTATCTTTTGTGAATTATGTGTAATTCTGTGTTATGGTTTCAATGTTTTGGCTATCATATGTTGAAGATCTAGTTGATGTCGATGATTATATGAATTCCTGCAAATGCCTACCCCTTGAATCCCTTTTTGCTGTGATTTCATTATGGTGTGGGGTTAGAGGGTGAAAGGTGGGATCTTTGGATTTGTAGGTTGAAATCTTTGAGTTCTAGGCATGAATCTTTGTTATGTATGTGCGTAGTGTTCAATTTGTAGTTTACACATTAGATCATAGAAGGGATTAGGCCTGGAATGATTGGGATGAAGTTTGAGAATGATTGGAGTTTTGGTTCTGCAGTTTCTGCAGAAATCGCAGAGTTTCTTTTCTGGAATCCTAGACATCGATCGATCGATGTCAGGGTATGATGTGACATCGATCGATCGATGTAGGAGGGTGGAGAGACTGATGTGAGACACAAAGTATTCTGATGGACTTCAATCGATCGATTTGAGGATATGAAGTCACATCGATCGATCGATGTAGGCTGAGGGAGAGACTGATGTGAGACAGAAAGTTTTTTGATGGACTTCGATCGATCGATGTCAGGGTATGATGTGACATCGATTGATCGATGTAGGGTATAATGTCAACCAGTTTTGTGGGAAGAATAGAAGAGAGAAAGGGAAGTTAGAGGACCAATTGGGTGACCTTAGAGACTTCTTAGGACGTGATTGAGGCTAGTGTAAGTCTTGGGAACATGACATTGGATGGTGAATCAATGGTGAGGACTTTGTGAGGTATTTGAATTGGACTTCAGTGAGAATGGTCTAGGGGGTTAAGAGTGAATGCTCGAGGCGTCGATAAGGTTCACATGGAGCGTGTGAGGATGTCCACTTCATTCATTGTATCCCTAGTCTTAATGTTTATATGAGGTAGACCTGAGCATGTAGTGATACGCTTGAATGTGTGAATGAGATGAGCCTCGAGTGATTGAATGATATGTTGAATGTGCATATTTTCATCATGGCACTTGTATTTGCATTATATTTTGATAAGAGCTGTGCTTTAGCACAGGGTATAAAGTTTTGTGAAATGAGCTGTGGTGTGTTACAGGGTATAAAGAAAAGCTGTAACCACTACAGGGTATAAAGTGAGCTGTAATGTGTCACAGGGTATAAAGACAAGCTGTGGAACATTACAGGGTATGAAGTTAAGCTATGATGTGTCACATGGTATAAAGATAAGCTGTGGCCCATCACAGGGTATAAAGTTATATGACCGGGCATTGTGACATACATTACACTGTTTTGGAAAGTATTGCATAAACATATGGAATTGTGTAGTATAGAGCATTCTTTGAAACGTCATGCATCATATGTTTCGTTCCGGTATGATTGATATGTAAGTGAATTGTTGTTTATTTGCTTGTTACTTGTTCTTTTCTTTAATTATGCAAGTAAATTTGAATTTTGGAATAATTAAGGACATGTGTCCCAATTTCCCCTTGATATTGATATTCACTCATGTCTTGCCATGTGATGATCCCCAATGTCTTATAAGCGGGTTACTTGCTAGCGATTTCGCTAAGGGTTCTACCTGTTGTTTTGCAGATGAACCCAAGTATGATATGATTTTCATTGAGGACGACGGCGAGTGGGCTGAGTGAAGTGCTTAGAGTTCATATGGGAATTGTTCTAGACTGTCTCTTATTATCTTAGCTTTCTTTCATTCATTTGAGGAATTAGATGGCTGCGCCCATGAACAGTTTTATTTACCTATGGTTTTGGGAATACAGATTTGATTGATTTAGATTTTAATTTATAAGTGTCTCTGCGTGTATGTGAGAGTTATGACATTTGGTAGTCCTCTCAGTAGGCTACGACGGGTGCACTGGTTCGGGTCTGCTGTCCGGGCCGAGGCGCTACAGGTGGTATTAGAGCCTAGGCTTTAGATCTACCTCGGAGACCTATGTTATGTCATATAGAGTCTTAAGCTATGATTTTGACCTTAAGTTGATCCATTGGTCTAAGTACTTGATCGTAGATATAAGATAAATTGGGTTGTGTGTGTGCGAGTGCGACATAACTTGATTAAAGACTAGACTATTTATTTTCCCTTAACGTATGCAAGCTCGGTTCGTGCCACACGTATGAGCTTTCAGTACTATCTTTTGAATTACTGAATGCTAATAAGCGTTGATCTTGCAGAAAGATGCCTCCTAGAAGAGAAAACCCTGGAAATGGTGGCAACGGAAACGAAAACCCACAACCACCGCATATGGTAATGCCCCAACTCTTATGGATGCTATAACGGTGATTGCGCAGGGAGTTGCGCAGCAGCAGCAGTAACCTCCTCCACCACCGCCTCAACACGGTATACGTTACTATATTGGGGAAATGCGAAAGATGCATGCCCCAACTTTTGAGGGTACCACAGACCCAGAAGTGGCAGAATTCTGGTTAGAGGAAGTAGAAAAGTGTTTCAGGCTAGTGCAAGTGCCTGAAGAAAACAAGGTGGATGTGGCCACACCCCTACTGACTGGTCGAGCCAATGCCTGGTGGAATGGCATCCTTCCAAAGATGACTCCCCCTATATTGTGGAGACAGTTCGTCGAGGCTTACAAAGATTACTACGTTCCTGAGACTGCCATTCTAGAGAAGATGAGGCAGTTCGATAAGCTGGAGCAATACTGGATGTCTATTTCTGATTACGCTGACAGTTTCCATGACTTGGGAAAATTCACACCCATGGTGTTGGAAAACAACAGAATGAAGATGCTAAAGTTCGAGCAAGGTCTGAACCCCCGCATTCGGTCAGCTGTAGCAGGGTCTAGCCTGAAAACCTTTGCTGAAATGTTAGATGATTGTTACCGCGTAGAGAGCGATATGCGCAGGTCCCAGCCTAGAGAGGTTCGTGACGACACTGGGAAGAGGCCAAGGGACGATAGGAGTGGAGAAAAACCCGGACGTTGGGTCAAAATTCCCCGGAGAGGTCAGGCAGGACCATTTCAGAGGGCACCACAGCAGAGCCAGCCTGATCGATAGGCGATCAGTGTGTGTCCCCATTGCCAAAAAAATCATGTGGGAGAGTGTTAGAAGAAGACGGGAGCATGCTTTAAGTGTGGTAAGACTGACCACAGATTCAAGGATTGTCCCGAGTGGAAGCAGAGACCACAAGGAGACGTCGGGCCATCGCAGCAACAAAGAGCTAGGCCTAAGACCAATGCCAGAGTCCATGTCATGACGGACGCCGAGGTGCAAGAGAACACCAATGTCGTGACAGGTATGACTTAAGTTAAATTTTAGTTGTTTAAGTTGGAATTTAAATTTGCTTTACGTGAGATTTTATGTGCTATATTCTTCGTTGATAGGTGCTATTCTTGTAAATAAAATGCCTGCGAACGTGTTGTTTGATAGTGGTGCAAGTCATTCGTTTATATCTAAGAAATTTGCCAAAGGACTTGATTGTTTACCCGAGTGGCTTAAGACCCCTTTCAGAGTGCAGGCAGCTGGTGATCAAGTACTGGTTTCACATCATCAGTATAAAGATTGGGAGTTGGAGTTGGATAAGAAAGTATTTCCCGCCACATTGGTTCCGATTGCAATGAGGATTTTGATGTGATATTGGGCATGGATTGGTTGACTAAGTATCATGGCAACATTGACTGCAGACTTAAACAAGTAACCATTAAGGATCCCGAGATGAATGAAGTAACGGTGCAAGGAAATGTCAAGCTGACAAAGGCCCCCAAGAAAATTTATTTGACGGCGGTTAAAGCTTTCAAGGCTTTGCAAAAGGGAGCAGAGGGATTCATGGTATATGCTATGGATGCTAAGCAAGAAATTCTCTCCATTGATCAGATCCCGGTGATCAACGAATTCAAAGACGTATTTCCAGACGATTTGCCTGGAGTACCCCCATCAAGAGAAGTAGAGTTTGAAATTAATTTGATCCAGGAGCTGAACCTATATCTAAGGCACCCTACAGGATGGCCCCAGCTAAACTTAAGGAGTTAAAGGGTCAACTACAGGAGTTGTTAGACAAGAAGTTAATCTGACCCAGTGTATCACCTTGGGTAGCTTTTGTCTTATTTGTTAAGAAGAAAGATGTCAGCTTAAGATTTTGCATTGATTATAGAGAGCTGAACAAGATAACTATCAAGAATAAATACCCACTCCCAAGGATTGAGGACTTATTTGATCAATTGAAGGGTGCCCGATTGTTCTCAAAGATCGACCTTCGTCAGGGGTACCATCAGTTGCTCGTGAAAGCAAGTGATATTCCTAAAACCTCTTTTCATACTCGATATGGGCATTATGAACTTTTGGTGATGCCTTTTGGATTGACTAATGCCCCAGCAGCTTTTATGGATTTAATGAACACCGTGTTTCGAGAGCAGCTAGATCGGTGTGTGGTGGTGTTCATTGATGATATTTTGGTATACTCCCCTGATGAACAGTCCCATGCAGAACATTTGAGAGTGGTGTTGGAGATCTTGAGATAGCAGAAGCTGTATGCCAAATTCAGCAAGTGTGAATTTTGGGTAAGGAGTGTGACTTTTCTTGGGCACGTGATTTCGGAGGATGGAATCACAGTGGATCCTAAGAAAGTGGAAGCCATCACTGAATGGCCGAGACCCACGAACATGACAGAAGTCTGAAGTTTCCTAGGCCTAGCAGGCTACTATAGGAAATTCGTTGAAGGATTTTCGACAATTGCAATTCCACTGAGCCAACTTACCCAGAAGAAAACTAAGTTTGAGTGGACTACAGAATGCGAGCAGAGCTTCTCCAAGCTCAAAAAGAGATTGACCACGGCCCCGGTGTTGGCACAACCCTCCGGCACCGATGGTTTCGTGGTCTATAGTGATGCATCCAAGAAAGGACTAGGTATGTATATAATTACAACTGTTGTGTTATATATATATACCGGACGTGAATCGACTTTCTGTTTGTAGGTTATGTCCTGATACAAAATGAGCGAGTTATTTCTTACGCTTCGAGACAGCTGAAGCCTTATGAATAGAATTACCCGATGCATGACTTGGATCTCGCAGTAGTAGTGTTCGCTCTTAAGATTTGCAGACACTGCTTATATGGAAAAAAGTGTACAGTGTTCACAGACCATAATAGTCTAAAATACTTATTCTAGCAGAAAGAGCTGAATATGAGACAAAGGAGATGGTTGGAACTACTTAAGGACTACGACTTAACCATCAACTATCACCCCGGTAAAGCCAACAGAGTGGTGGACGCGCTGAGCAGGAAGTCTAGCCACGCCAGACAGTCTCCTTTGGAACGAGAGATTGAGGAGTTCGGTCCCGATGTGGTGGATTCAATGGTGAATGTTCTTACGGCCTTATCTATAACCCCATATTTGGTAGACAGAATCAAAAAATCTCAGTATGACGATGCGGCACTGAAAGAAATCCGTGACAAACTAAACATGGGTCTCGTAAGAGATTTCCAATTGAGAGAAGATGGAAGTCTATGGTTTCAAAACCGGTTATGCGTACTAGATAAGGAAGAGCTTCGTAGAGAATTGTTGAGTTAAGCTCATAACTCGAGGTTGTCTATCCACCCCGGAAGCACAAAAATGTATAAAGACCTCAAAATGAATTATTGGTGGATAGGATAAAAAAAGTATTGCGGAATATGTCGAGAGATGTCTGGTATGCCAGCAAGTCAAAGCGGAGCATCAGCGACCTGGCGGCTTGATGATGCCACTGGAAATCCCAGAATGGAAGTGGAAACATGTGACTATGCACTTCGTGATGGGGTTGCCCAAAACCAGAAGTGGGAATGAGATGATTTGGGTGATTGTCGATCGTTTGACAAAGACAGTTCATTGCATAGCTATGCCGCATGGAACTTCCTATGAGAAATTGGCCCACATATATACGGATAACATCGTAAGTTTGCATAGAGTTCCCGTCAGTATTGTGTCGCACCGTGATCCTAGATTCACTTCAAAATTTTGGATGGCTTTCCAGAAAGCTATGGGCACGAAACTAAGGATGAGCACAACTTATCACCCTCAGACGGATGGACAGTCTGAGAGGACCATTCAAACTTTGGAGAACATGTTGAGAGCATGTGCGTTGGACTTTAAAGGGAACTGGGACAACATGTTGAAGCTAATGGAATTCTCATACAACAATAGTCACCACAGTGCGATTGGTATGGCACCATTTGAGGCTCTTTACGGACGAAAGTGCAGATCCCTGTTGTTGGGACGAAGTTAGGGAAAGGACGATTACTGCACCAGAGTTGATTGAGCAGACTATCGAGAAGGTGAAGATTATAAGAGAGAGACTAAAGGTGGTACAAGATCGCAGTAAAAGTTGGGCGGATTCTAAAAGACGGCCCTTGGAGTTTGAGGAAGGTGAAAAGGTTTACCTACGAGTTTCACCCACTAAGAGAGTTCCAAGATTCGGGATGAAAGGCAAGTTAAGCCCTCGGTATATTGGTCCATACAAGATACTTGGCAAGGTTGGAGAAAGAGCATACCGACTAGCATTGCCTCCGATTTTATCGCAAGTCCACAATGTGTTTCATGTTTCTCAACTGAGGAAATACGTGCTGGATCTGAATCATATTCTTGAGGCTCAACCGTTGGAAGTTAAGGATAAGGCCACGTATGAAGAGTACCCTGTGAAGATCGTAGATAGGAAAGATCAAGTTCTACGCAAACGTATGATTCCGTATGTCAAGATTAAATGGAGTAACCACACGTGGGAACTTGAGAAGCAAATGAAGGAGTTGTATCCACATCTCTTCCAATAAGGTACGTCAGTTTCGAGGACGAAACTTTTTGTAAGGGGGTGGAATGTTATGTCCCCCCTACGGAACTTAATTAAATAGGAGAAGGCATTTTAAGAAATTATTAACCTATTAATTAGCAAATTAATATTGAATTAAACAAGGATTAAGAATTAAAGAAAAAGGAATTAATTAAAATACAATTTAAGAATTCCAGTTTTGCCCTTTCCTATAATAAAACTGACAGAACATCAGTTTTCCTCCATTTTCATAAAAAGCGTCGATTTCTTCTCCTCGTCTCCAGCCAGTCGACTCCTGCAAACCCTAGATGAAGAAGACCGCCTTCAGGAATCAATCCAAATCCTTTCCATTGTCCAATCCGAATATCGGTAATCAAAGGCAAGTAATCATCTTATAAGTTCCTACGATTTGTGAAGAAAAAGGGCCTATTTTAGTATCAAAATTGGATCATCATGTAGTATTCTATCCTCGTCTATCTTTTGTGAATTATGTGTAATTCTGTGTTATGGTTTCAATGTTTTGGCCATCATATGTTGAAGATCTAGTTGATGTTGATGATTATATGAATTCCTGCAAATCCCTACCCCTTGAATCCCTTTTTGCTGTGATTTCATTGTGGTGTGGGGTTAGAGGGTGAAAGGTGGGATCTTTGGATTCGTAGGTTGAAATCTTTGAGTTATAGGCATGAATCTTTGTTATGTATATGCGTAGTGTTCAATTTGTAGTTTACACATTAGATCATAGAAGGGATTAGGCCTGGAATGATTGGGATGAAGTTTGAGAATGATTGGAGTTCTGGTTCTGCAGTTTCTGCAGAAATCGTAGAGTTTCTTTTCTGGAATCCTAGACATCGATCGATCGATGTCAGGGTATGATGTGACATCGATCGATCGATGTAGGAGGGTGGAGAGACTGATGTGAGACACAAAGTATTCTGATGGACTTCAATCGATCGATTTGAGGATATGAAGTCACATCGATCGATCGATGTAGGCTGAGGGAGAGGCTGATGTGAGACAGAAAGTTTTTTGATGGACTTCGATCGATCGATGTCAGGATATGATGTGACATCGATTGATCGATGTAGGGTATAATGTCAACCAGTTTTGTGGGAAGAATAGAAGAGAGAAAGGGAAGTTAGAGGACCAATTGGGTGACCTTAGAGACTTCTTAGGACGTGATTGAGGCTAGTGTAAGTCTTGGGAACGTGACCTTGGATGGTGAATCAACGGTGAGGACTTTGTGAGGTATTTGAATTGGACTTCAGTGAGAATGGTCTAGGGGGTTAAGAGTGAATGCTCGAGGCGTCGATAAGTTTCACATGGAGCGTGTGAGTATGTCTACTTAATTCATTGTATCCCTAGTCTAAATGTTTATATGAGGTAGACCTGAGCATGTAGTGATACGCTTGAATGTGTGAATGAGATGAGCCTCGAGTGATTGAATGATATGTTGATTGTGCATATTTTCATCATGGCACTTGCATTTGCTTTATGTTTTGATAAGAGCTGTGCTTTGGCACAGGGTGTAAAGTTTTGTGAAATGAGCTGTGGTGTGTTACAGAGTATAAAGAAAAGCTGTAACCACTACAGGGTATAAAGTGAGCTGTAATGTGTCACAGGGTATAAAGACAAGCTGTGGAACATTACAGGGTATGAAGTTAAGCTATAATGTGTCACATGGTATAAAGATAAGCTGTGGCCCATCACAGGGTATAAAGTTATATGACCGGGCATTGTGACATACATTACACTGTTTTGGAAAGTATTGCATAAACATATGGAATTGTGTAGTATAGAGCATTCTTTGAAACGTCATGCATCATATGTTTCGTTCCGGTATGATTGATATGTAAGCGAATTGTTGTTTATTTGCTTGTTACTTGTTCTTTTCTTTAATTATGCAAGTAAATTTGAATTTTGGAATAATTCAGGACATGTGTCCCGATTTCCCCTTGATATTGATATTCACTCATGTCTTGCCATGTGATGATCCCCTATGTCTAATAAGCGGGTTACTTGCTAGCGATTTCGCTTAGGGTTCTACCCGTTGTTTTGCAGATGAACCCAAGTATGATATGATTTTCATTGAGGACGACGGCGAGTGGGCTGAGTGGGGTGCTTAGAGTTCATATTGGAAATTGTTCTAGACTGTCTCTTATTATCTTAGCTTTCTTTCATTCATTTGAGGAATTAGATGGCTGCGCCCATGAACAGTTTTATTTACCTATGGTTTTGGGAATACAGATTTGATTGATTTAGATTTTAATTTATAAGTGTCTCTGCGCTTATTTCTCTTACGTCAGCGATGATGTGTATGTGAGAGTTATGACGTCTGGTAGTCCTCTCAGTAGGCTACGACGGGTGCACCGGTTCGGGTCCACTGTCCGGGCCGGGATGCTACAATATGTAAAGGCATAGAACATAATACGTGTCGAATAAGGATCAGCCGACCAGCCATAGAGAGTAGCTTTGTTGACCAAGCATTCAACTTTATGTCAAAATGATTAAGCAAAGAGATACAATAAGGTGCCCGATTTATGCTCTTATAAAGAAATGAGCCAAGATATTTGATGGGTAGAGATGTCACTCGCATGCCTAATGCGTGCGATACCCGCGAACTAGAAACTTCTGCTCCAATTACTACTTGATTTTTGTTGTAATTGACCAACAAACCTGATGCCTGCTGATATAATTCCAAAAACTACTGAAAACGGCATAAATTCCGTGCTGATCCATTCAGAAAGACAACCAAATCGTCTGCAAATGCCAGGTGCAAAATCTGAGACACCCTGCCCACTTGAAAACCTTGGATGTAGCCATTGCGCATACGAGCCTTTAGTCCGCGTGAAAAGCCTTCCGGTGCCAAGATAAACAATAAAGGAGATAAAGGATATCCTTGCTTTACACTGCGCCCTACTAGAAATTACCACACTGGCTTACCATTAAGTAACACCGAACACCGTGTGACTGAAAGATATTCATTAAGATTCAAACTAAGCGGGAATCAAATCCCATCCATCGCAAGAGTTTATCCAAGTAATCCCAGCAAACACGATCAAATGCCTTTGCCATATCAAGTTTAACAATAACATGTCCACCCACCGGTCTATCCAATATATGGACCATCTCTTGTGCGAGAAGAATCTGTTCGGTAATCCCCTGTCCTTTCATGAAACCTGCTTGTTTCGAAGAAATCAATCGTGGAAGGAGTGATGAGAATCTCGCAGCTAAGAGCTGAGTGATCACCTTGGATATATAATTTGTTAAACAGATTGGTCGATAATCAACAAAAGTCTAAGGATTTGGCACCTTTGGTAATAGAGTAATGAGGGTCAAGCAACTGCTGGAGGTGGAGAAATTTAAAGAAAAAAATTCTTGCACAGCTTTAAGCACATCCATATGAATTACTTGCCACAAGTTTCTGTAAAACGATCCCGGATATCCATCCGGTCCGGCCACACTAGTAGGGCTGAGATCCCAAACTGCTTAACGAACTTCCTGTAAAGAGGGAATAGACAGCAGGGCATGATTATCCTCATCTGTTAGCACCTGAGGAATATACTGCAAAATATCATCATGGTTGAATGAAGATCCCTGCGAAAATAAAGAGTGATAATATCGTATCGCCTCCCCTCCAATGTCTGATGTGTTGAGGCATTCCACTCCATCCTCGCGAAGGATACGACGAATACTCTGTCGACGTCTCCGATCCGTAACAGCCTGATGATAAAACTTGGTGTTAGCATCTCCCTCTTTTAACCGTTTGACGTTCGCTTTTTGCTTCCAAAATAGCAAAGCACGGGTTTGAGCACATCGTAATAAAACCATACTCCTAGAGTATTCAGCGGGGGTGGACTCTGAAGGAGCCGCATCGTATGCTCTCTCGCATCGCCTAGCCTCCGTTTCTACGGTAGTTACCGCGTCAAAGACACACACACACACACACACACACACACATATATATATATATATATATATCCACACATATACATATATATATATGTCAACTCAGTAATTTTTGTAATTTCTTCTATAAACACAACTCATTAAGGTTAAGGAGCACTAAGCAGATAACTAACTTGATTATTTAAAGGCTTTGAACATGTTGGACGTCTTGCCCGTGAGCTTTTCTTGTTTTGCAAGGCCTTCCTTTAGCTTAAGGCGCTATCATGGCTGACCATTTTCCTTTTCCACCAGGTGATAGGTAAGGTGGAATGGAATATCTTCCATTTTGCCAATCGGCTTAGGCAAGATAGGTTTAATATATCAATCTTGTTTGTTTCTCGTTTTCATTTTTCTTTTTTTTGGGGGGGGGGGTGAGGGGGGCTTGATTTCATTATCCTTCTTTTTATTGTGCTAATGAATTCAGTTTGTTTACGGTCCTTTTTTTTACCCCGAACCTTATAGTCTGTATTAAAATTTTCAATCCCTACTATAAAATTCAACACTATCCGAACTATATAAATATTGTGGTCTATTTACAAAAAGATGATTGAAACAAATCAAACATAACCTCAAATTTACACAAACTATGATTTTTCTCATTCTGCGTGTCAAACTTTTGCAGAGTATGATAAGTATATAAAAAATCAAAAGGACAAGTTTCCTGATAAATATTTTCTTCTCCTTTTCATTTTTCATTCTCTCTCATTCTTTCTTTTAAAGATAGTTATCTTTTAACCTTTTTTTATTTTAGTGAAGTACACCTGAGATTTCTTTTAGTTATTTTTTTTACTTTTATATATCTTTTTTTTAAACCAAAAGATAAACGTGATTTTCTATTTAAGTAATGATAGATTACCTTTTCATCGTCTACATTAGAAGAGGTGCTGGAGATAACTAACCAAAATCATAGGGAGACAAATTTTAATTTTAGCCAGGTCCAGTGTTAACTAAAAGAGAAAGTCAGATTAGCTCGGCCCGTATCTGGACATGGGCTCAGGTAGCGGATTAAGCTACGTACCTGATGGGTTCAGGTGACGGACTGAACTGATGGGCTCATTTTGCAGACTGGACTACAGGCCAGGCTACGGACTGCAGACTGCAGGCTGGATCTTGTAGCACCGGGTTGGATCTTATACGTCGGGGTGAAGTTTGTTTCAGTTCAAACTCTCCAGGTTGTTAAGATAGGCCAAGTTTAAAATTTTAAAAGTTGTTGGAACTTTAACCAGCCGAACTGACCTGAATTTGTTATGATCTGACGGCTCAGGTTGAACAATTATTTGATCTGACGGTTGAGGACAGACCTGGTGTAGTTATCTGATCCAATGGTTCAGGCCGAGCTTGTATATGATCCTACGACTGAGATTGAACTAACTGTAACCAACTGATTTCAGAATTTCCCTATAAATAGTGGCCAAGGAGACCTCTGTGGCCATCGAAAATTTTACTCAGAAATTCTTCTCATTCTTCTGCAATCTCCTTCTGCATTTTCGCACATTCTCCCAAACACTTCATTTCTGCATACCGAGAAGTTCAGGACATCTTAACAGGTTCGTAGAGTTCATACGGTACAGTGCCACTCGTCTAAATTGACCTCCGTTGTATCCTGGAGACGATTGCTCCATCCGATTGGGCACAGTATACCGGAGCAACACGTCTTAACGATAGAGTCCTGGACTCACCTCGGATCTCTGTTCAGTTGAGCCGTGAAGGTTATTGCCGAGCTGATCTCTGCTTTGTGCTGAGTCCAGCTGACCGGGGGATATCGCAGCACTATAGTTGTACAATGTTGCTGTGTTGAGCTTTGCTTTGTGCTCAACTCTACTGCTGGCTGAGAACATTCATTGTTCTGCAGCTTTCCCGTGCTAAGCTTTGCTCGGCTGAAGTGGCTGAGAGTATAACGGTTGGTTGTTGTGCTGAGGTGCTGAGGTCGACAGGCGGTGATCAGCCCAGAACGCAAATACAATTGTGTTGACTGGATTGATCTAATCTGTATGATCAGTCTGACTTTAGTTTAGCTCGGCTGGAAGGCTGATAGCACAGAACCACGATTTTGAAGTGCTATTTAGTTCAGGTTGGCAAGTCGGTTGACTGTTAAGAACTCAAACTCAGTTGCACTATCTGAACTGTCTTGACTTGGTAGTCGATCCAGCCTACCCTAAGCTCGGCAGGTCGGCCACTACAGTACAGAAGTCAATCTGACTTGAATCATTTCCAACAATATATATGTATATACATATGCATGTGAATATATATGCACACATATAGACATACATATATGTATATTTGTGTGTATATATATGTATGTATGGATGTATATGTGGATTTCCTCCCTCGTTTTTAATTCAGAAGTATTTGTCCAGATTATTCGACAATTTGAGTGTTTGGCGAAGATTGGCTGCAAGAAAACGCATTCAACTATTTAAGAATAAGATTTTTCTATTGATTTCAATGTATTTAGAACTAACATGCCAAACGGGGCATCAAAATTTGACCTCGAAAACAACACACGGTCCATAAGCTCTCCCATATGAAGCTGTGGGCAAGAGCTGCGACTTTCTTGATTGCAACTTCTCCATATGGCGTGGCCGGATGAGGATGACGAAAATCGAAGATTATTGTAATTCAGTTTATGGATTAAAAAAGATTTGTCTCATAATGAAAATTAATGTTATGCATATATGTTAAAACGTGAATTGTTACGCTTCGACAAATTTCATTACATCGATACACATTTAATATCGTACTTAGTTATGTATAAATTTTGCGTGTGTATTAAAACATGCGAAATATTGATATGCGACGAAATTCGTTAACGGACGTTGTGATTTCGTAATAAGTATTAAAACAACTAAAACAATACCAATATGTAACAACTTAAATATTAGGATAAATTAAATCAAAACAAAACACATGACACAAGAAATTAGGGTATTTAAATAAAAGAAAAAAGAAAGCAAGACATGACTAGATATTTTGGACAATAGGAAAAATTATAATATATATATATATATATATGTAGATCATTGCGCCATATATAGGGGGACGAAGGGAATGACTCTGGCGATCACCGGCAATCGCACGGCACCTGCCGCCGCCGCTTAATTCCGGCTTTACCATCGCTATTCTGTTCGGTTAATTCCGGCATCATCCTCTCTCGACATTATTTCACGATTCTAGCCGACCTACATCACCGCAGTATTCATTGGCGTTGAATTCCTGCGCTCCTCCGCCAACGCCGCTCATCATCAATGGAGTCTGCACCGTCGCCATCATTTACGGCGGTAGTTTCCGGAGAATCATCATCACAAAAAATCAATATTTTGCCAAAGACAGTTTCTCGATATAAAAGGTATCCCCTTAATCTCCTTCCTGGATTCAGAAATTGATGCACTTGCTGCACCATTCAAATACTCTTTGGTGGGAACATTCTGGTATGGTCGTCCTCCATTGAAAGTCATACGGGAAGTATTTGAAAAAATAGGTTTTCACCATGATCTCCATATCACACTAATCGATCCGACGCACATCTTGTTGAATTTTCAAAATGAGGCTGATTATTTGCGCTGCTTCTATCGTCGTTCATGGCACATCTCGGGTTGTCATATGCGGATAACGAAATGGACAGTATACTTTGATCCTATCACTGATGTTCCTATTGTCTTTGTTTGGATAGCTTTCCCTGGTCTCCCTATTCATCTTCATCGCAAGGAGGCGTTATTTGAAATAGTTCGGCCGATTGGATCCCCCCCTCAAACTTGACGTAGCCACAGCAGATGGACTGAGATCTTCAGTTGCTAGAGTGTGTGTTGAAGTTGATGTTTCTCAGGAATTGCCTCAAAAAACTTATTTGCAGGCTAAGAACAAATTCATCCTACAGTCTGTAGTATATGAAGATTTGCCTTTATTTTACACATCGTGTAGACGATTAGGCCATGCAGTGACCTCATGCCCCCCCCCCCGCAAAAAACAACAACAGTGCCGCCTCCGCCGCCACCCCCGCCACCTCGCACGCTGACACAGCTCTGGACACCAGTTAAAAAGAAAATGGCCGCACAACCTAGCCCATCATCGGTTGATCATCCCCAGGATGATACTGCGCCCCCAACTGAACAGGCTCCTCCACATATCCAAGACGGTGATTTAAATGAAGATCTAATTTGTGGGACTGCCAAGCCCCCGTTACAGGACATTTCGAATAATTGTGAACTGGGGCATTCTTCAGATAATGATCTGCCTACGGAGGAACATCATTTAGATATGCCAACCGTCCCGAAAGAGGTGGTCTGCCGCATGCAGCTGGTCCCTCCTTCCCCGGACACAGATATTCTGATATCGCGACTGGAGGAATCAACAGACTCCGCAGAATTTATTCCTGTATTCCCTCGTAGAAAGCATCGGGCAAAAAAAGATTTACCTCCGTTGCCGCCGTCTACTATCCTCACACGCAGTGCTTCTCATGCCATTCAGGGACGTGACACTACTCTTTCTCAATGAATGTTATGATATGGAATATAAGAGGCATGCATGCCTCTCTGCCCAGGATGCATCAGTTGATACGTGATCATCATTTAAACTTATTTGCTTTGATACAACCTAAACATTCATCTTCTAGTATTGTTCATTATGTTTTAGAATTTGGCTTTTCAAATCATTTTTCATCTCAGTCAGAACGCATTTGGTTCTTCTAGCGAGATTCAGACTTTCACTTGGTGTCAGTGCAAGATCATGACCAAGTGGTACATTTTACCCTATTGTTTCGGCCCCTGCAGTTCAACTTTGTATTATCTGTAGTCTATGGAAAGCACACGACCTCTCTACGCCGCTCATTATGGCATTCTTTATGTGCATTCTCGGAAACATCAACTTTGCATTGGATGGTAGGAGGAGACTTCAATACTTTTCGTTCTCTGCCTGATCATGAAGGCCGATCGCAGCCCTCTCTCTGTGCATTACAGGATTTTAATGACTGCATAGAATCATGTTGCTTGATGATGCTGCAGTTTCACAAGCCAAGATTCACTTGGACTGATGGCAGGGGCCTTGGAAGAGTCCGTCGGAGATTAGATTGATTATTTATCAACTCTGCTTTTCAGGACATGTTTGATGAATTACAGCTTACGGATCTTCCTCGCATTAAATTCTGATCACACACCCTTGTTGTTTTTATGTCGGTTATGCCTGTCTAAGGTCCGTCGTTCTTTCCATTTTCTAGACTCTTGGTTGCTTCATCTGGATTTCCATGCTTATATGCAGAATGCTTGGGCATCTTATCCTACAACTGGAGGCATGTATGGTTTTTACTCCAAGTTATTCCGACTGAAGAAAGACATACAGAGGTGGAACAAGGAAATCTTTGGTAACATATTCTCCAACGTCAAACAAGCAGAATCTAATCTCTCTCGTGCTGAAAGCATCTGGGACGCAAACCCAACTGATGTGAATCATGAGGAATATCACAGAGCAAAGGCTGAGTATCTTCAGGCCTCCTCATATGACCTGCACTTTTGGAAACAAAAAGCTCGTGTTCGATGGTCAAAAGAAGGTGATGCGAACACACGCTACTTTCATTCTATTATCAAAGGGAGACGGTTGCAATTACGTATCCAGCAAATACACACGAGTGTGGGCGTATCATGCACTACGCCTGATGCTATTATGGACGAACCTGTAGCTTTCTACACGTCTTTATTTGCTTGCGAGCCTACTCATAGTTATGATGCTATTCTTTGTCACATTCCATGTTTGATCTCTTTGGATGATAACTCCATACTTACGCAATTACCAATGGAGGCGGAGGTTAAAGAGGCGGTTTGGCACCTGGACCCTCGAAGTGCAGCAGACCCAGATGATTTCAATGGTAAGTTTTATTGATCCTGCTGGTCAATTATTCATACTGATGTGGTAAAAGCGGTGGAGGAATTTTTCCTTGGTATTCCTCAGCCTTCTCTGATGGCTAGTGCATTGATCACATTGATTCCCAAAAAGTCTTCCCCTGCTACCTTCAGTGATTTTCGCCCAATATGTCTCACCAATTTTTTGAGCAAAGTCTGTACAAGAATCATTACTAGTCGCCTGAATACATTGCTCCCCCGATTAATATCTCAAAAAAAGGCTTCCTGCCAGGTTCAGATATTTCCACCCAAGTACTTATGCCTCGAGAGATGATACATATGATGGATAAGGGTGATTCACAGCTATGTTTGAAGCTAGATATGATGAAAGCATTTGATAGAGTCAGTTGGGAATACTTGGAAATGTTACTACGCGCATTTGGTTTCTCTGACTTCTTCATTTGCATTATCCTAAATCACTTGCGTGCCACCACTTTAGCAGTTTTGATCAATGGCCAGCATTCACCTACATTTCAGCCATATAGAGGGGTGAAGCAGGGAGATCCTTTATCTCCATTACTGTTTATTCTTTCTTCTGAGGGTTTCAGCAGAGGGTTGAAAGCTTTAACAGCTTCTGGAGTATTGCAGCCTTTTCGATTAGGGCTAATTCCATTTACTATCACGCATTTGGCCTATGTAGATGATTTGTTGGTATTCTTACGAGGCACACAGCGAAACCTTCAGCACTTTCATACCTTCCTTACTCAATAGGAAACTGCTTCTGGTCAGAAGGTTAATTTCCAGAAAAGTAGTATTATTCCTTCTACAAATGTGTCTCCACAACAGCGACGCGTTTTTGAGGACATCATAAGCATGAGATGCTCCGCCTTACCCTTCTGATACCTTGGCTCTTATTTGCATAAGGGCATAACCCGTGCCAGATACTGTGTCTCTTTATTGCAGCATATTGATGACAGGCTTCAGGGATGGCACTCTCGATTACTTTCCTCTGCTGGTCGTCTAGTTTTGTTATGCTCTGTGATAACGGCGTTACCATTACATATCCTCGTGGCTGGAGGACTACCAAAATTGGTGATTAAAGTAATAAATCGAAATATGGCATCGTTTTATTGGGGGCGCAGGCATCACTGGGTATCATGGACTACTATTTGCACGCCTCGTAAGGAAGGAGGTTTGGGCCTCTGAGACCTTAGCATGTTACAGCGAGCTTATCACTGCCGTATTTGGTGGTCGTATCAGCAGCATTCTACGCTTTGGAGCAGGTATATGCATGCCAAATATAGTCACCGAGGAGATTATCTGCCTCGTTTACCAGATTCACCCATTTGGAAGATTATTTGCAGAATTCATTTTTTCTGCCTTTCTCAGACAGAAGGCCAAGGCGACCACCTCTCATGGCTTCACATGCCCACAGGAGAATTCTCTTTACGTAGCGCTTATGATAACTACCGCGCATCTAGCCCCTAGCTGTTTTCGGTGAAGTTTATTTGGTTTAAGCACCATTCACCAGTCATTCAGTTATTGTTATGGCGACTTTTCCATTCTGCGGTGCCTTTTGAGGATTATATTGGTAGGTATTCTACATCTCGCCCTATGCAATGTCCATTCTGTAAGAATGCTTCGGCCACAGTGGATCATGTTTTCTTATATTGTTCGCAAGTAAGTCCGCTATGGCATTATTTTGCTAGTGAGTTACACTGTCCTCACCCATCATCGTTGCATCTTCGTCAGTATCTTCTCTCTTGGAAGTATCGATCCTCTTTTTCATCTCTCATTGGGGTTTTTAAAATCGTTATTCCGGCGATTATTGTGTATAACATATGGTGCGGCTATGCCTCCTTAGTCTATGGGGAGCAAAGTAATCTTACAGTGACATCACTTTGGGCCTCTATACGATATGACATTACTATGTGGTGCAAAAAAATAGCGGGATCAAAACTAGCAGCTGGACCTAGGTGATATTTTTCTTGGCTGCTGTCATTGCAGCCACCGCGCCCTCATTTGATTCGTTGGCGTACTCCGCCTCCCGGTCAGTTAAAATTGAACATAGATGCTGCATTTGGCAGACATTATGCAGCAGGGAGTGCGATATTGCGTAATCATATGGGTTCATGTGTGGGAGCCATTTCATTCTGACTGCCTCCAAGTACTCCTATCAATGCAAAGATTCAGGCCGCTGTGTTTGGACTTTTCTATTTTCTTCCACTGTATCGCACAATTATACTGGAGTCAGATTGTGCTCAGATGATATCTCGTTTGTCACGCTCGCAACTTGTCCATGGGAACTATTATCTTTGGTTACTTCACATGTTAGTTCATCTTCATCGCCTTGACTTTCATCACATTTATCGAGAGGCAAATATGGCGACGCATTACCTGGCTCAACATGCCATGTTGAACCCTAGCACTCAATATTACACTTCTCATACTCTACCTCCATTAGTGCGTGCTTCTATCTCATTGGATCTCTCCTCCATCCAATTGCGCGTCCCTTGACATTTTAAAGTCTTCAACATGGATTGACATTTTTTACCTCATTCTGCCTGTATCCTAAGGGATCCAGGTAGGCCCGGTATGTCTTGTAATCTATTGGCCTGGTTTTTAATCTACTTCATAATCCTTGCTAACTTGGTCTTTTTATTTCCCTTGGCATGGATTGGTTTTAATACCATGGTGGCGTTAATGCTTACGGCAACACAACAATTCCATCATGCATGCAAGGCCTCCACGACTGCGGCTCTACTGGCGAGACATAACGGGTGTTCCTTCCTACTTAATGCAATATACGAGTCATTCATGTGGAAATCTACCAACTCAAACATAACAAGCTAGAACATCAAGGACCTACTACTTGGATGCAATAACATGACACCGTCGCCTTGGCTCCAGCTCAGCCAAGACGACTTGGGTATGCGTTTGACTTTTATGATTACTCTCACAAATTTTATTATTGCCATCGGTATAACTTCTTCCTTGCAATCTCACGAGGTACATGTCATAATGGATTCATCAAGATCAAGCAGCGGCCCTCTAAACGCGTTAAGTGATCCTCTGCCAACACGAACCAGTAGTGTTTTTTCTTCAACAGAAATCACATCTTTGTACTCATTCTTATATAGATTCGATATCAATGACAGCCGTACAAATATGTACGCTTTTTCCTTCGCCAAGGTTTTATCCACAAGGGTGGTTTTACTTGGCAAGGTTTTAATGCGTCATATCATATACGACTGGAGATATGTCATCATTAGCTCGTTATTTCAGTTATTCTCGTACTCAGATACTTGCAATATCGTTTTCCTCCGCCTTAAGTGAGGCTTATTAATAAAATTTTCTTTTGAAAAAAAAATAGATCTTTGCGCCTGGGGCAATGACGCAGCTAGTGAGGTAATAACCGAGACGCGTCAATGGTTGGTTGAAAACTATTTCCAAACCCCCTCCTTGGCCTGGTTCGCTGGGCCATGGAGAATTTCTGGAAGGGCTCCCTTCAGGGTAAAGCCCTACAAAAAGAAAAATATATATATATATATGTATACAGGCATTAAGGGCGGGTAAGTGTAGAAAAAAGGAAGAAAAAATTGTGGTTAGATTAATACTCCAACAAAATACCAAGTGTAAAAAATTGTGTATAAACCAAGTGATAAAATTTTGTTCGATTCTACACACTCCTACTTAAATTTTCGGCCATGGCATAAGACAAAGTGGAAGAAGATTTTCTTCCATAAGCCTTACACTCTCTTACACCTTCTTACATCCCTCTTACGCCATTCAACAAATCAAACCATCCCACTCTCCATCTTGGCTTACACCTTCTTATATCCCTCTTACGCCATTCAACAAATCAAACCATCCGACTCTCCATCTTGGCCGCCACCTAAGCAAAGGAAGAATAAAATATTTTGTCTTGCTTCAATCAATTATAAGATGTACCAAAAAGTATTCCAACCCCTTACACATCTTCTTACATGTCTTACTCTACTCAATCAAGCTAAACCACTCCCTCCTCCTCTTCATTTTGACTGCCCAACTACAAGACAAAAAGGAGAAGATTTTCGTTCTTTCTTTACCTCTTTCTTCACTACATTGTCTTACAAGGCAATTATTCACTATTCCATCTTCTCCCATCAATCTTCAAACTTCATAATTTCTTCCTCTCACTCCCATCACTCTCCAACCGTCCACTTCCCTATTAGAAGAGAGAAGACTCTCTTTTCTACTCATTCAACACTTAGCAAAATTCCATCGTCCTCAAACACTCTATTTCCTTTCTCAAGCAAGAAACAAGTCTTTCAAGCCCATTTCACTCCTCTTGTCCGAGCCCTCCCAAGCAAGAAACAAAGAAGAAATTTCTTCTCTTCATCTCATACACTCATCCAAAACATTAGCCATAACATCCTCCCTATTTTGGACTTAGAAACCGTGGTTTAGGGAGAGTCAAGGAGCAAGAGAAATCAAGGTACGAACATCATCTAAGATAAGTTATATTTCTTCCATTTATCCATTTCCATGGTTGCTCACTAACCCCTCTTATTTTTAGTCCAAAACCGTGGGTTACATAAGGGAGGTAGAGAAGGTTTTTCTTCAAGCCAACTAAAGGAATCTTCACCTCCATACTAAGGTTAAACGATAAAGACAAGTAATCTTCCTAGATCCTTCATGGATTTTCAAAGATCTAAGTGTTAGGAAATCTACGAGATCATTGTTATCAAAAACGCGCAACGGAAAAATCGATCTCTAATTTCCTACCAAGGATCTATTTTTTCGTTTAATTCGATGAAAGAAATTCAAATACTTACCTCTCTAGATTCGAAATCCGTAGACGAAAGAGGTGTGATTACACGATCACCCTCTATCGGTATCTACACAAATGCTTTCGCTGAAGTACTAGCTCTCTAAAATGCGCGGTTGGCGAACTTGTTTTTCTTCGAAAGCAAGTTTCGCTTTCTACTTTTCCTGTGTAATCTCTGTACGAGATAAAACAATATATATACATATTTATGAACCTCAAAACCCGATTCCAAATTAGATTGGTTAAGACCAATCAGAATCCATATCAAATATAGATTCTGTCAAGATTGGATAAGACCATTCAGAATCCATATCAAATATGGATTTTGTTGTTATTATCCGAGAATATATATAAGTATATTTTGAAAAACAAAACGAGAATAATAATAATAATAATAATAATAACAACAACAACAATAATAATAATATATTATCTAATATTAATATTATTAATATCAGCACATATGCATTCTTGTGTGTGACCCGATAGGACCATATTAATTGGCAGTCGGTTAAATCTCTATTAAACCAGCAAGTCGTAATTGATCTCTAGCAAGGCATTATGACTACCCAATTAATATGAGTATAGTCCAACTAGCATAATAATAATAAATGTGTTAATCCTTTTGTCATATGATATCTTGTTTGAACATAAGTCATGGTAAGCGTTATACTTATATTGTTCAAACATATGATTACTTGATCTCTAAGCAGACTGATAAAACAAATGATATTGATCACACTATCAATTCGTCTCAGCACGTCCATGAATTTCATAGTTTACTAATAGAGGGGCCCAAAAGATATCTCTTTCAAAAGAGAGGGACAAATTCTATCTTGATTGTTCAATATCCTCTATATAATTTCTATCATATTTAAACATGACCTTTATTATTATCCAGTTACAAATAATGTTTGATCATGTCAAAATATAATAGTCCTAATGTAGGAAACTATGACAATCTTAAGTCTAAGGATTAAAACATAACTATCATAAGATTTATTTATGACACTAATCCATGAAGTAATCTCATAATGGGTTTATCTAATACATTGTTCTTTAACAAGTATCTATAAAATTGATTTGCATCGTCATATACATAATCATCTCATTGTCAAATCAATACTCATACTGGTTATAAATTATTTTTTCTCTATAGCAATAATGAACCAGGGACATATATCATAATTGTGAAACATACTAACCAACAATAATGATAATAAAACCTCTTTATTAACAATAAATGTATAACATAAGCATCCAAATCATGGCCTAGGGCACATACACTAATAATCTCCCACTTGCACTAGGCCTACAAATATTTGAGACCCATAGATCTAGTGTGCTAATCATGCTTGACCCGTGAGAGAGGCTTAGTCAATGGATCCGCTATGTTATCGTTTGTGTCAACTTTGCATATCTTGACATATCCTCTATCGATGATGTCTTGAATTAGATGATAGCACCTAAGTATATGTTTAGATCTCTGATGGGACCTGAGCTCTTTTGCTTGTGCTATGGCACCATTGTTGTCGTAATAAATGTCCATAAGATTTGCAATATTAGGTACCACTCCTAGCTGATTAATGAACTTCTTCATCAAAACTGTTTCCTTAGCTGCATCTGATGCTGCGATGTACTCAGCCTCTGTTGTAGAATCAGCCATAGTGCTTTGTTTCAAACTTTTCCAGCTAAACAGCCCAACAATTCAATGTGAATACAAAACCTGACTGCGATCTAAAATCATCTATGCCGGTTTAGAGACTGGCATCTGTATAACCATTTACAACTAACTCGTCATCCAAACCTCCATAAACTAAGAGTACATCTTTAGTCCTTCTAAGGTACTTAAGAATATTCATGATAGCTCTCCAGTGACCTTCACCATGATCATCTTGATATCTACCTGGTGTGCTTAATGGATATGAGACATCTGGTCTAGTACATAAGATGGCATACGTAATCGATCCTATAGCAGAAGCATAAGAAATTTTGTTCATTCAAATCTCGCTCATCAGATGTGTGAGGACATTGATTCTTGCTAGGATGAATGCCATGAGACATAGGCAAGAACCCTTTCTTGGACTCTTGCATGTTGAACCTCTTCAACATCTTATCTATGTATGTACTTTGACTCAAACATGTTATCCTTCTAGATCTATCGCTATAGATCTTAATACCTAGGATATAAGTATCACCTAGGTCTTTCATTGAGAAAGAATTCTCTAACCAAGTCTTAACCTTTTTCAAGGTAGGGATATCATTTCCAATAAGCAATATGTCTCTACATATAAAACTAAAAATACTACTGCACTTCCACTAACCATCTTGCAAACACAAGGTTCATCTTCATTCTTGCTGAAACCAAAGTTCTTAACTGTTTCATAAAAAGAAGATTCCAACTTCGAGATGCATGCTTCAATCCATAAATGGATCTTTGAAGCTTGCAAACCTTCTTTGAATTCTCTGGATTTACAAAACCCTCAGGTTGTGTCAAATACACATTATCAAGTAAATTTCCATTAACGAAAGCAGTTTTTACATCCATTTGCCATATATCATAATCATAGTATGCTGCAATGGCAAAGAGAATCCTAATAGACTTAAGCATGCAACAGGTGAAAAGGTTTCATCATAGTCTATACCGTGACTTTGCTCGAAATCTTTAGCAACAAGCCTTGCTTGTCGGTTTGCACATTCCCATCCATGTCAGTTTTCTTCTTGAAAACCCATTTGCAACCAATAGTCTTAATACTCTCTGGGGGATCTATTAAAGACCAAACTCGGTTATCAAACATGGATTACATCTCAGAACTCATGGCTCCAAGCCATTTATCTGAATTTGGACCTGACACATCTTCTTGATAGGTAGTAGGCTCATCTTGATCTATAAGCATAACTTCACTATCATCATTCACAAGAAATCCATCTCTTTGGCCGACGATGTATTCTATCAGATCTACGTTGGAGTTGTGTTATGTTTTTAGGCTCCACGATTGTTTTTGGCTCTGAAATTGGTTCTAAAGATGGTTCAATGATATCTTGTGGAACTTGAATTTCCTCAAGTTGTACCATAATCCCATTAGTTCTCTTAGATAGAAACTCCTTTTCTAAAAAGATTCCATTTCGAGCAACAAACGCTTTGTTCTGTGAGGGAATATAGTAATAAAACCCTTTAGTTTCCTTAGGATACCCCCACAAAAATACATTTGATAGACTTTGGAGCTAGCTTATCTGACAATAATCTTTTCACATAAGTTTCACAACCCCAAATCTTAAGGAAAGACAAATTGGGTGTATTACCAGTCTATATCTCATATGGTGTCTTTTCAACCGCTTTAGATGGTACACGGTTCAAAATGAATGCAGCTATCTCCAATACATAACACCAAAAAGATAAATGAAGATCTACTTGACCCATTATAGATCAAATCATATCTAATAAAGTTCGATTTCTCCATTCAGAAACACCATTCCATTGTGGAGTTCCTAAAGGAGTCAACTATGAAATGATTCCACGATTTCTTAGATGTTCATCAAATTCTTGGCTCAAATATTCACCACCTTGATCTGATCGAAGTGTTTTAATTGTGTTATCAAGTTGATTTTGTACTTTATTTTGAAAAGTTCTAAACATTTCAAAAGACTCATGCTTATATTTCATTAAGTAGACACAGACATACCTACTGAAATCATCGGTAAAAGTTATGAAATGCTGAAATCCTCCCGTGGCACTAATGTTAAGTGGACCGCATACATCCGTATATGCCAAGCCTAATAAGTCAACAGCCCTTTCACTATGTCCAGTAAAAGAGGCCTTTGTCATATTTCCAAGCAAACAAGAGTCTTATTTTTCAAATGATTCAAAATAAAATGAATCTAATAATTCATCTTGATCGAGCTTAGACACGCGCTTCTTATTTATATGGATATAGTGACAATGCCACAAATATTCAAGGTTTAATTCATTTGGCTTAGTTCTCTTTGAAGATATGTTATAAATATCATTGTCGTTAGAACCATCAAGATTAAGGACATAAATGCCATTATAACTACTTGAAATACCATAGAGCAAGTCATTTTTATCAAAAATAGAACACTTCTTATTTTTAATTAAAAATGAATAACCTTCATCATCCAAAACAGATATTTAAATAAGATTACTACTCATAGTAGGAACATAAAAGCAAATGTTTAAAACTAACAAAAGGCCATTGGGCAAGACAAGTTCAAAAGTCCGTACAGCTCTAGCATCAACTCTTGCTCTATTGCCAACACGTAGGTCCACTTCGCGCTTCTTCAGCATCCTACTTCTTTTGATCCCCTGCATATTTGTACAAATATGGGATCCACATCCAGTATCTAATACCCAAGAAGAAGAAGCAGATAAATTGATTTCTATAACATAAATACATGAAGTTTTACTCGCACTACCCTTCAGCTTCTTCAACTTATCCACATAAATGTCATAGTTTCTTTTCCAATGCCCAAGCTTGTTGCAATGGAAACAAGTCCCTTCCTTAGGAACCTTTTCATGGCGTATGGGTTTGTTTTATCTTGCCCCTTTGACCCTTTTGCAAATTTTTTGTAACTTTTGCCTTACCCTTGCCTTTACCTTTCCTTTTCATTTGCATAATATTGACATTAAATACTTGTTTAGGCTTTTTTATATTCTCCTCAGTAGTTTTGAGCATACCATACAGTTCAAGGATGGACCTTCGCGTATTAGTCATATTGTAGTTCATGACGAACTGAGAGATACTGCTAGGTTAAAAGTTATGATCAATTCCATTGTGAGTTCTAAACTCAAGGGATATCCAAGTGTTGCAAAGTGATCTATATAGCCTTTCATCCTCAAAACATGAGCGCTAATAGATTCGCCTTCAGACATATTGTAGTCAAATAATGAAATGCAGTGTCAAATCTATCTTGCCTAACCTGTTGTTGGAATGCTTGTTTGAGATGGACACCTATCTCATAAGCCTCTAAGTGTTTTAGGTCTTTCTGAAGTCCTTGACACATATTTGCCAACATAAGACATCCTATGTCATTTGAATATTCCACATGCTTCTTATGCTTGTTCTTAACAGCATTAGGAGCATCAGTAGGAGGATCAACAGGAGGGGCTTCAGAGACAGCTTCATCGAGCACTTTGCACTTCTTTTCTTGCTTGAGAAAAATTTTTCAAGTTCCGAAACTAGTCAACAAAAGTAGTCTCACATTCTTTCAGTTTTTCCTTCTCAAGGATACATCGCAGTGATAAGGTGGAATTGTTATTATCAGCCATTTTTGATCTATAAAATATGCAAAGCCACATTTTAATTAATAACAAGGTTAAAATTTTTAAACTCCCACTAAGACACACCCCTCTAAAGAAACATTTTAGTGAGCTAAGATCCATACTTCACTTAATTCTAAACTCAGTTTTGGCATGACGCTTAAAATTAAGTTATTTAGGTAGGTAACTTCTTTACCAATTATATCTCATATAACTCTTAAAATTTATGGAATAATGACATCGTATATCATAGTATGTTAAATTCCATCCAATGCCTTAGGCCCAAAACTGTTTTGATAGCATAAATAAGTCTAACAAATTTTAAACATCACTATTAGTCATCCTATTTAGCCAGGAATGTTTAAAGCACATTGTTTTGGCAATACCTGCTTTAATACAATCATATTTTTAATAGGTGTTTAAGACATGGATGGCATTAAGACTTTAATTATTAATGAGGGTTCAACTTAGATCATGTCTTGCATTACATACATTGTATCCAAGCATTGCATACCAAATGATAATATGTAAACGTGACATAGCATGGTCAAACTAAATATGATCTTCATGAGAACAAATGAAGATCGTAAAGGCAACCCTATGTGAAAGACTATCTATTACAACATTTACGATAGTACATATCTTCTAATCTGGAGCTAGTGCTTCCATCTCCATAAAATCCGCTCGTCCTTGGTATGTCTCTCCATCACCATCTTGGTAGCTTGATTCTTCATTTATTATAATAATAAAGAAAACCTAACTACTTTCAAAATAAAATACAACATAGTAAACCACGCGCAAGCCGTATTTACCCAAAAATAGAAATATGAATAAATCAATCACATAGGTCATAAGACCATCTGTGCACCATGAAAAGACATCAAATAATTGTAAAATATTTACACAAACACATATATTGACATTCTTAATGTGACGATAACGAACTACAGGGCGTACGCATACGGTGGTCTGGCAAGCCGGTTAGCGAACGAGGTTTCGAAGGGGCAGCACCCCTCGAAGCCAAACAAAAAACATCAATCAAATTGATATTTCTCACTGGAAACCCTAAACAAAATCATCAATCGAATTGATATTTGTCATATGAAATGCTAAAACAGAATCATCAATTTTATTAACAATCTAACTGTTTTGAATATGCATAAACCCTTACAGAATCATTATTGTATGTTTATATATGATATAAACCAATTTTGTTTTAAACATCACATGATAAATGAATTCTGCATATAAAATAATCTCGGATTACATCATCTCATGAAAACGAATTAAAAACATAATTCTTCTCTCATCATATGAAATTCGCCTTAGGGTTTGTACATATATCATGCTATAGGAATTCAGTATATCACATATAATGACATCAGCATGGTATATTTGTCTTAAACAAAAACATCAAATGGCTCTGATACCATTGTTAGAAAATCTACGAGATCATTGCGATAAAAAACACACAATATAAAAATCAATCTCTGATTTCCTACCAAGGATCCACATTGTTCGTTTAATTCGATGAAAGAAATTCAAAAACTTACCTCTGTAGATTCAAAATCCACAGACAAAGGAGGCGTGATGACACGATCATCCTCTCTCGGTATCCATACGAATGCTTCCGCTGGAGTGCTAGTTCTCTAGAACGACGCGGCTGACGAACTCGTTTTTCTCCAAAAGCAAGTTCGGCTTTCTGTTTTTCCTGTGTAATCTCTGTACGAGATACAAAAATATTTATACATATATATAAACATTAAAATCTGATTCCAAATTAGATTGTTTAAGACCAATCAGAATTCATATCAGATATGGATTCTGTCAGGATTGGATAAGACTATTCAGAATCCATATCAAATATGGATTTTGTTGCTTTTATCCGATAATATATATATATATATATATATATATATATATAAGTATATTTTGAAAAGCAAAATAATAATAATAATAATAATAATAATAATAATAATAATAATAATGATAATAATAATAATTAATATCTAATATTAATATTATTAATGTCAGCCTATACGTAATCTTGTGTGTGACCCGATAGGCCTATATTAATTGGCAATCGGTTAAGTCTCTATTAAACCAGCAAGTCATAATTGGCCACTAGCAAGGCGTTATGACTACCCAATTAATACGAGTACAATCCAATTAGTCTAATAATAGTAGATGTATTAATCCTTTTTTCACGCGATATCTTGTTTGAACATAAGTCAGGGTAAGCGTCACACTTATATTGTTCAAACGTATGATTACTCGATCTCCAAGCACACTGATAAAACAAATGATATAGATCACACTATCAATTCATCTGAGCAAAGCCATGCATTTCACTGTTTCACAAATCGAGGGGCCCAAAAGATATCTCTCTCAAAAGAGATGGGCAAATCCTATCTTGATTGTTCAATATACTGTACATAATTTTTATCATATTCAATCATGACCTTTATTATTATCCAGTAACGAATAATGCTTGATTATGTCAAAATATAATAGTCTTTATATTAGAAACTATAACAATCTCAAGTCTAAGGATTAAAACATACCTATCATAAGATTTATTTATGACGCTAATCCATGCAGTAATCTCATAATGGGTCTATCCAATACATTTTTCTTTAACAAGTATCTATGAAATTGATTTGTATCATCATACACATAATCATCTCATGATTACCAAATCAATACTCATACTGGTTATAAATTATTTTAACTCTATAACAATAATGAATCAGGAACATATATCATAATTATGTAACATACTAACCAACAATAATGATAATAAAACCTATTTATTAATAATAAATGTATAACATAAACATCCAAATCATGGCCTAGGGCACATACACTAACAATAAGTATATATGTTCATATAAAAGTTGGATCATTCGTGATGTATGTTCAATATTTTAATATCAAGAATATATAAAAGCTATAAAGTGTGATATATATTATATATACATTCTACCATGATGGTTAAAAAGGGACTTATATCTATAAATGAAATGAAATGAACACTCTTATGTGATGTATGTAAAAGTTAAAGAAAG
Organism: Eustoma russellianum; assembly: GCA_036186865.1. Classification (NCBI taxonomy): domain Eukaryota; kingdom Viridiplantae; phylum Streptophyta; class Magnoliopsida; order Gentianales; family Gentianaceae; genus Eustoma; species Eustoma russellianum. The sequence goes on from AP025061.1 coordinate 12,067,344, forward strand.
AAATGAAGTTATATGATATTGTTAGGAAAAGATCATTAAGAAGACATTTTTATGCATGTTTTCATATGTTTTCCATGAATATCATCAGTTATGTGTTTGTTTATGATTTTGGCTTTCATGAACTTTTGCGTCCTTGATTTAGCATGTTATGAGACAATCATATTCATGTCTAAGATGCTAGTTCACAAAAGATGTTTCTTGATGATCTCCATGTTTACTTATTATGTATAATACAAAGCCAAGTAGGGTATTTTTATCCTACTTACTTTATTTTCATGGTTTCCGTCAATTTGTATGTTTATGTATTTTATGATGATATTACAAGACTTTAGGTTTGTGGAAACTAATATGCATATAGTTAGGAGAAATGTTTAAACCAAGATATAAGTAAAAAAGGTGAAAAAGAAAAGGATTTATGTGACATATACATACATACATGTATTCGGCCGAAAGGCCTAGAAATGAGAAAAAATAAACTTTATGACATGTTATAAGCATACATATGTATGTCATGTAAAGATTTCACCATAAGGCTAAAATATAGAATAAAGAAGTATGAAGTAGAATATATATATATATATATATATATATATATATATATATATATATATAATATGAGATAGATGATGCTTCCGTTTCTCTCTGGCGAAAGTGTACCCCGGCGGCGCTAGCCGCCGCCGCTGCCGGATCCCTCCTTTCGATTAATCTATTCAACAAGTCCCGCTTCCCCATTGCAATATCAAATCCCTGCCTTTGCTTTCGAAGTTTCTTTTTTTCTGCTTGCATCGCGGATCATGACAACCGCACCGACCTTTGCTGCGGTTGTCGCCGGCGCAGGCCAATCCGGCAATATCGACATTGTGCCGAAAACTGTTTCCAGATACAAAGGACTCCCGTTGATCTCTTTTCTTGACGCTGAGATTGATGCATTGGCTGAACCCTACAAGTATTCTTTGGTTGGCACTTTTTGGTATGGCAGGCCACCTCTAAAGATTATACGTGAGGTTTTTGAGAAAATTGGCTTTCATCAAGATTTACGCATCACATTAATTGATCAATCGCATATCCTTTTGAATTTCCGCAATGAAGCGGATTATTTGCGCTGCTTCTATCGTCGTTCATGGCATATTTCTGGATGTCATATGAGGATTACAAAGTGGACAGTAGATTTTGATCCAAGCACTGATGTTCCTATTGTTCCAGTCTGGGTTGCGCTACCGTCTCTACCGATCCACCTGCACCATCGTGCAACCTTATTTGAAGTCGTTCGGCCGATTGTTACACCTTTGAAATTGGATGTCGCCACTTCGGATGGCTTGCGCCCATCAGTGGCTCGAGTCTGTGTTGAGGTTGATGTCTCACAGGAATTGCCCCAGAAAATTTATCTGCAGGCAAAGGGAAGATTGATCTTACAATCTATAGTTTACGAGGATCTGCCTTTATTCTGCACATCCTGCCGTAGATTGGGTCATGCAGCAGCTGCATGTCCACCTAAGGAAAATGGTACGACCCCCCCACCGCCGCCTCCTCCTCCGCCACATCCTCCACCAAAGCCGGATCACCCACCGCGGCAACGTTGGACCCCAATCAAGAAGCGAGTGACGGAACCGATTTTGTCTCAACCCGAGGTCACTGCTGAACCATCTGCCTGTGCTGATCCCTGCCCGCCTATGACGGAACCACAACAGGATATGGCTCAAACCATGCACCCAGCTATTGAAGATGTTCCTACATCAGAAACCATACACCCAGCTGTTGAAGATGTTCCACCATCGGATCCAACCCACCTTCGCGCTGTCGCTGCCCACTCTGAAGAGGAATTTTGTGATGCTGCGGATCAGCAACTACCCATGGAGCCGATCCACTTAGAAACAGGTCATTCGTCCGACACGGATTTGCCCATTGAGGATTCTGTTGAGGATATTTCTAATGTTCCAGAGGACGTTGCCCGTCGAATGCAGCGTATGCCGCCCTCTCCGGATGAGGAGGTTTTGATATCCCGTTTGACAGATAATGAGACTGCGACGGAGTTCATCCCCGTAGTGCCAAGACGCAAGCGCAGAGCTCGTAAAGATTTGCCACCTCTTTCACCTTCCACGATCTTAACACGTAGCGCTTCTCACATCGTCCAGGGAAGTACCTCTCTTTCTCAATGAATACCCTAGTTTAGAACATCCGGGGCATGCATGCCTCGTTGCCTAGATTAAAACAACTGATTTTGGAGCATCGTTTGCATTTGCTAGCTTTACTAGAGCCCAAACATACTCCTTTAAGCATACGTAGATTTATGTTGCAGCTTGGTTTTACACATTCTTATGCTTCACAGTCGCATCATATTTGGTTTTTTTTGGCGTGATGCTGAGTTTCGTTTACTTGCTACTCAGGATCAGGATCAGGTGGTGCATTTTACCCTACAGTCCATTTCTCTACAATGGATGTTTGTATTTTCGGTGGTATACGCCAAACATACACCTATACAGCAACGTCCACTTTGGCAGTCGTTATGTGACTTTGCTGTTTCGTGTCATTTGCCTTGGATGGTTGGTGATGATTTTAATACTTTTCGAGCATTAGAGGATCATAGCGGAAGGTCTGTTCCATCTTTTGCAGCATTACAAGACTTTAATGACTATATCGAACAGTGCTCTCTCATGGCGCCGCCGCACCAAAGCTCTAGATTTACTTGGGCAGATGGGAGAGGTCTTGGCCGTATAAGACGCAGATTAGATTGGCTTTTTATCAATTCTGCTTTCCAGGATAGTTTTGCGGAGCTGCAGTTATCACATCTGCCGAGGGTTGCCTCTGATCATATGCCATTGCTAATTTTGTGTCGGCGCAGTGTGGCTAATAGCAAACGCACATTCCGGTTTTTGGACGCCTGGTTACATCATTCAGATTTTCATGCTTATATGCAGCAGGCATGGTTATCATATCCAACGACTGGCGGTATGTATGGTTTCTATAAAAAATTATTCTCATTCAAAAAGGATATTCAACAGTGGAATAAAGACATCTTTGGCAATATTTTCAACAACCTAAAACATGCGGAGATTCAACTAAATTATGCCGAGGCAGCCTTGGATGCCCAGCCAACTAAAGGAAACAGGGCCGAAGATCATAGATCCAAGGCCGAGTATCTAAGAGCGTCCACCTCTGAATTACTTTTCTGGAAGCAAAAAGCAAGACTTAAATGGCTTAGTGAGGGTGATGCAAATACAAAGTTCTTCCATTCTATCGTTAAAGGGAAGCGGACACACTTGCGTATTCAAAACATACGCAATGCGGAGGGCCATCTATTAACAGAGCCGTGTGACATCATGGCATCAGCGGTCACTTTCTATACTGAGTTGATTGCGCCGGCATCAACGCAGAATCATTCTGCTATACTTTCGCACATCCCACGGCTGCTAACAGATGAAGACAATATTAACCCAAATTTTATTGGCAAGAGAAATGGTGCATATGTTGGATAGTGGTTCTTCACATCTATGTCTGAAATTAGACATGATGAAAGATTTCCATCGGGTCAGTTGGGATTATCTGGAACGTCTTTTGTTACAATTCGATTTTTCAGGATTTTTTACTCGGCTTATCCTCAATCATCTTCGTGCCACTACGTTATCAGTTTTGATCAATGGTGAGCCTTCACCAACATTTCTTCCACAGCGAGGGGTCAAGCAGGGGGACCCTTTATCCCCTTTGCTTTTCATTCTGGCATTAGAGGGTTTCAGCAGAGGATTATCATCGTTAGTGGCCGCGAGCCACATTCAGCCATTTAGGCTTGGCCGTATTCCATTTGCCATATCTCATTTAGCTTATGCAGATGATCTCCTTATTTTCCTACAAGGCACACAGCGTAATAACGCCATTTTAAAAGGTTCTTAACGGAATATGAAACTGCTTCTGGTCAAAAGGTAAATTTTCAAAAGAGTAGTCTCATTCCATCGGCTCGCCTCTCCACACGACGAGTTCAAAGCTTGACTGAAATACTCGGGATGCGACTTTCAGCATTACCATTTAGATACTTGGGTTCCTATCTTCACAAGGGTATTAATCGCTCTCGGTTTTGCACTACTCTGTTACAGCATTTCGATGACTGTTTACATGGTTGGCATTCCCGTCTTCTCTCTTCCGTGGGTCGTTTAGTCTTATTGCGCTCTGTACTTTCGGCGCTTCCCCTTCATGTCATGGCTGCAGGAGGATTGACAAAGTCTGTCGTTAAAATGATTCGCAGAAAAATGGCCACTTTTTATTGGGGGGGATCGACACCACTGGGTTGCATGGTCCAAAATTACTTTGCCAGTTGAAGAAGGCGGCTTGGGGCTAAGGGATCTCAATGCATTACAGCAGGCATATCAATGCCGAATATGGTGGTTATATCATAAACAAGACACTTTATGGAGTCGTTATATGCATGCAAAATATGGACGGAGGGGAGATTTTCACCCACGTCTACCAGATTCGCCAGTTTGGAAGCTTATTTGTCGCATTAATAATGTATGTCTTTCGCACGCCGCAGGCGCTAATACACATCTCACATGGCAACCCTCGCCCTCGGGAGAATTCACTCTAAAATCTGCTTACGATGTCTGTCGACCATCTAGACCAACATTGCTCTCATCTAAGTTCATTTGGTTTAAGCACCATTCACCATCCATCAAGTTATTGTTGTGGCGATTGTTCCATGCTGCCCTACCATTTGAAGATTATATTCGTAGTTATTCTGCAGCCCGTCCTACGCAATGCCCCTTTTGCAAGCAGCACTCAGCAACGGTTGATCATGTTTTCTTGTATTGTTCGCCAATTCGGCTATTATGGACGTTCTTTGCGGCAGAGTTGCAAGGCGTTTCTCTCACTTCTTTACCTCTACGCCAATATTAATTGTCTTGGTGGTATCGATCTTCTTCTGCTTCGATATATGGGGTTCTTAAAATTGTTGTCCCTGGAATCTTAGTACATAACATATGGCGTTGCTATGCTAGTTTAGTGTATGGGGACCAGACATGCTTTTCTATATCGGCACTCCGGGCTGCAATCTATTTTGATATAGACATGTGGGTTCATACACTCCATGGTTCCAAGCTAGCCGCAGGTCCTACCCCTCCGATATCGTGGATTCCAAAGGTTCCATCTCCGCATCTCCAAGTGATCAAATGGCTCACTCCTCCATCAAGACGATTTAAACTTAATGTGGATGCAACTGTTGGACGCCACTAGGCTGCAGGCGGAGTCATACTGTGTGACTCTAATGGCGCTTGTGTGCGTGCCGTAGCATTCCGCCTGCCTCCATGTACGCCACTGCTGCTTGAAATTCAGGCAGCTCTATTTGGATTGCTATATTTTCTTCCTTTATATAGGACGCTTGTCATATAGACAGACTGTGCTCACATGCTGCAGCGTTTACGTCAGCGACAGCCAATCTTTAGCAACTTTCATCTCAGACTCCTACACATGTTGGTTATTCAAAATCACTTGGACATTAATCATGTATATCGTGAGGCCAATATGCCAGCACATTACCTTGCTCATCATGCAATGACGTCGCCGTTCACTTCCTACTTTTCCTCCTCCAGTCTGCCTCCTATGGTTCGTGCTGCAGTCAATTTGGACCTCACGTCAGCTCTTTGCGTATGTGGTAATCACTAACTCTTCCAAATGGATTGGCGCACTTTATTATCCTCTGCCTGTGCTCATGTGAGTGCAGGCAGACATGGGATTACACTTTGCGAGGGCTTGAGGATTATCATTGTATATGGCGGGTGCCACTCTACCCACGTCTTCCACATGGATTGGCGTCTATATGCTGTCGCTGCCTGTGCTCTTGTCAGTGCAGACAGCTTTGGTGAGATTAACATCTTGTCGTTACATTTTTTTAGTATGTATTTGTTGTGCATGATTGATGTACTTTTCGGTAATACTGCTGCATGGGCGTTTTTGCGTCTTCAACATTTCATGGTCGCTGCTCTCCTGAGTTTCCATATGCATTGGCTCATCTTTCGCTCCCCTGCCTGTGCCTCGGATGGTACAGGCAGACCGGGTATGTATTACATTCACTGGGTTGGTTTCTTTTTCTTATGCACCCAATACATGTTTCACGCATGCTTTTGTTTGCATGCTGCATGGACGGACGCAATGGATGCTTGTTTCCACGAGGATGCTGTATGTACTCACAAAGGCAATTGGAAGCTTCTATGGCAACTTCAAAATCTTCATCAAACGGTACAACTCAGGATGACGTATACAATCTCATGTAGTAAGCTTTACCACGCAATGGAGGTGCTTCTCACTTGGACGACAACACATACCATATCATTGTATTCAATATTTTACACATTTGATATCAATGACAGTCGTATAAATATGTATGCTTTTTCCTTCGCCAAGGTTTTATCCACAAGGGTGGTTTTACTTGGCAAGGTTTTAATGCGGCATATCATATACGACTGGAGATATATCATCCTTCGCTTTTTAATTCAATTATTTGCATATTCTGACACTTGTAATATGGTTTTCCTCCGCCAAAAGTGAGGCCTTATCATAATAAAATTTCTCTTTTCAAAAAAAAAATTATATATATATATATATATATATATATATTCTTGAATAAAAATTTATATTTGCTTTAAAATATATATATATATATATATTTATTTATATTCGACCAAAGGGCCATTTTTGCATATACATACACACACATACAACCTATATAAATAATTTGATATGGAATAAATAAAATGGTACTTGTTTATGGTTATAAATATGCATAAAATAAAGTATGATAAAGAATATGATCATTTTATGTATATTCTTGTGAAATTGAGAGTATATGGAAATGGATATTAAATTAGGGTTTTTAGCCAATTTAACTAAGTGTAAGATGTATACATTAAGGAAATGTAGACATATAAAATAATAGAAAAAGTGGGCTGTTTTGGGGTGTTTTGGCCGAGAGTTAGGATAAGAAAAAAGGGTGTATTTTCATGAGTTAAGGCATGGGCTATGTACATATATCCTGGGTTTTGTGACTTGATGATATGAGAAAGTTTTAGAGTATAAGTATTGTAGAATAGCCATGTAGCCAAATGCATCCATGTTCATCACATGAAATGTTTTAAAAAGTTCACCATTGCACATCGAATCATATCATATATTTGGATATCGTGTGACATGTTTATCGTATGTATATGATTACTCGTAGTCCGTCATAATACCATGTCCGATGTGGTTGATATTATGGGCATATAGTATGTTATCGACGATTGAAGGCTAGCCTGATATCGGAACCCAAAGGGTTTTATGTCATGGGCATATAGTATGGTTTTTTATATGTGCAAGTGTAACGCCTTGTCAAAGACAAAGGATCTCCGGCATATCGAGTCACCGTTAGTTTATGTACATTATGATGTAACACCATGTGGACTCATCGGGATTCATATTTTGTACATGTGACTATATGGGAGATTATTCCGTTGCTATGATGATATCATTCGCATGCAAAGTAAAATGTTATAGCCATCATATGAACATGCCATGTTTATGAAAAGTTATGTTTTGGACATGTTTACAGAAAATGGATATGGATATCATGTTTTATCGTTCATCGTTATGAAATTTTTATGGCATCATTTTATGACATCACATCGTAAGAATACGCATTTATATGACCCGTATAGGCACTTGATACATTTAGATGATAAGATAAGCATGATGATGATCTTAGACCTTAATTGAGACTTTTAAGTATATACATATATAGAAATGGCGTTTTTAGAGACTTATAGCATAGAATGTTTACTTTGATGATATATTTTTTTATTGAAAAAGATTTTATTAGCATAAGTCCTCACTTATGGCGGAGGAATACCTTATTACATAGCGGATGCATATGGCGAAAGTGGAAAGTGGATGATTATCAACCTCCAAATCATATATGATATGCCGCATTAAAACCTTGCCAAGTAAAACCACCCTTGTGGATAAAACCTTGGCGAAGGGAAAAGCGTACATATTTATATAATTGGAGTAGTGATATGCGTTACAATATAATATGAAAGAAAATACAATCCGAGTGAAACAAAAAGAATGTGGTGAAAATCCAAGCCATGAAATATCCAGCTTGTGGTGCACAGTCCTCATCGCTGTGGATACGTCGTTGGCGTCGTCGTGGGCGAGCATGAAATGTGACTCCGTCCATGCACAGGAGAAATAAAATGTGAAGTTAAGCAGACATATTCTGCATAATAAAAGGAAGATGACCAAGATAATCATACCGAGTCTGCCTGCACCCACAAGGGTACATGCAGAAGAAAAGAAAGCATGTTAATCCATATGGAAGACCGAAACAGCTCAAGGAACACGCAAATTTGCCGATGAGAGATCCAAAGTGACGGTTCCACGAACTAATGATGGTAGATCGTGGCGTGAATAATATTGAGTATGAGGAACCAGCATTGCATGCTGAGCAAGGTAGTGGGCAGCCATGTTTGCCTCTCTATAAACATGAGTAGATTCCAATCGATGAAGGTGAAGCAGCGACTGCAATAACCTCAGATGGTAGTTTCCAAAAACGGTCTGTGGTTGTCTCAAGCGAGAAATCATTTGATCACAGTCTGATTCTAAAATAATGGAACGATAAAGTGGGAGGAAATATAGCAAACCAAACACCACCGCTTGTATCTCTGCAGTAAGAGGTGTACATGGAGGTAAGCGAAAAGAGATCGCCCCCACACAGGTACCCGAATGATCATGCAGAATAGCCCCCCTGCTGCATAATGTCTGCCAACTGCCGCATCAATATTTAACTTTAATATACCAGAAGGAGGGGTACGCCAACGAATCACTTGTGGACGTGGAGACCGGATAGTGGGAATCCATGAAAGATGTGGTGTTGTTCCCACCACAAGTTTAGAGCCATGTATTGTTTTAATCCACATCGCAATGTCATAATGGATGGAAGCCCGAATGGAGGACGGAGCAAATGAGGTTGACTCACCATATATTAGTGATGCATAGGTGCGCCATATATTAGACACCACAATAGCCGGAACAACTATTTTTAGAATCCCAAATAGAGTTGAAGATGTAGATCGATACCACCAAGATAATAGATATTGCCGAAGTTGCAATGAAATGGGGGACAAACCATGTAACTCCGAGGCAAAGAAATTCCAGATGGGCCGAATGTTGTTGCAGTATTGGAAAACATGATCCACCGTGGCCGAAGCATGCTTACAGAAAGGACATTGTGTGGGACGAGCAGTAGAGTACTTACCGATATAGTCCTCAAATGGCATAGCGGAATGGAAAACTCGCCATAGTAACAACTTACTGGCGGGTGAATGGTGTTTGAACCAAATGAATTGTGCAGAGAGCAATGTTGGCTATGGGGCACGGCAAATGTCATAGGCAGATCGCAATGAAAATTCCCCCGATGTTGTGGGTGTCCAGGTGAGATGAGAACCATCACCAATAGTATGAGCAAGGCAGGTAGTATGAATGCGGCAGATAAGTCGCCAAACCGGCGAATCCGGTAAACGAGGCCGATAATCCCCTCTGTTGCCGTATTTAATATGCATATACTTACTCCAAAGTGTATCATGTTGTTGATATGACCACCAAATTCAACAGTGGTATGCCTTTTGTAACACGCTAAGATCCCGAAGCCCCAAGCCCCCTTCTTCAGTAGGTGCAATAATAGTAGACCAAGCCACCCAATGATGCCGATGTCCCCAGTAAAATGACGCCATTTTCCTTTCGATGATTTTGATGATGGACTTGGACAAACCTCCTACTGCAAGAACATGAAGAGGAAGTGCCGAAACCACGAAGCGATGTAAGACAAGGCGACCTGTAGAAGAAAGTAGCCAGGAGTGCCATCCATGCAGGCGGTCATCAATATGCTGTAGCAGGGAAGTACAATATCTAGAGAGATTGATACCCTTATGTAGATAGGATCCAAGGTATCGAAATGGTAAATCAGTACACCGCATGCCTAACATGGTCTGAAAAGATCGCCGTTGATGTGTTGAAGTGTTGGCAGAGGGAATGAAACTGCTCTTCTGAAAATTGACCTTCTGACCAGAAGCAGTTTCATACAAAGTTAAGAATGTATGAAATCTTCTTAAATTCCGTTGTGTACCTCGCAAGAACACCAGCAGGTCATCCGCGTATGCCAAGTGTGTGATAGCAAGTGGAACCCGTCCTAGTCGAAAAGGTTGTAGCGCCCCAGAGTCGACCAATGATTTTAAGCCTCTGCTAAAATCCTCAGAAGAGAGAATAAAGAGCAAAGGGGACAACAGGTCACCTTGCTTGACACCTCTATATGGCTGAAAAGATACCGACGGTTTGCCATTAATCAAAACTGATAATGTTGTGGCACGTAAGTGATTAAGGATTATCAGAATGAAGAAATTCAAGAAGCCAAACTGTCGTAATAACAATTCCAGATACTCCCAGCTTACTCTATCAAAGGCCTTAATCATGTCTAATTTCAAACATAATTGAGAACCACCCTTATCGAACATGTGAACCATCTCACGTGCCATTAAAACTTGTGTGGAAATATCATGCCCTGGTAAGAAACATGTCTGTTCCAGAGATATCAATTTGGGAAGCAGCTTACTCAAACGCGTGGCGATGATCCGCTTACAAACTTTACTCAGAAAGTTTGTAAGACAGATAGGGCATAAATCACTAAAGGTTTGAGGAGATTGTGTCTTTGGTATCAAGGTGATCAACGCACTAGCCATAACTGAGGGCTGTGGAACGCCAGGAAAAAATTCCTGCACTGCTTTAACAACATCCGAATGAATAACTGGCCAACACGATCGGTAAAACTTACCATGAAATCCATCTGGCCCTGCTGTACTCTGGGGGTCTAAGTGCCACACTGCCTCCTTTACCTCTATCTCCAATGGTAGTTGTGTGAGCATGGTATTGTCGGCCTCTGATACCAGACAAGGGATGTGCAAAAGAACGGCTGCATGATTATTTGTTGCCTCCCTAGCAAATAAAGCGGTGTAGAAAGAAACCGCTTTGGCCATAATTTTAGTGAGCGACGTACGCTGCTCACCATTGGAAGTGCGAATTTGTTGTATGCGTAATTGTGACCGTCGCTCTTTGACAATAGAGTGAAAATATCGTGTGTTAGCATCTCCTTCCTTGATCCATTTTACTCTTGCTTTTTGCTTCCAGAAATGCAACTCATATGTAGATGCACGAAGATATTCAGCTTTTGCACGATGATATGCCTTGCGCGTTGCGTCATTAGGGTCAGCATCCCAAATAGCCTTAACACTATTGAGAGTAGATTCGGCTTGCATAAGGTTTGTAAAGATATTACCGAAGATTTCTTTATTCCACCGTTGAATGTCCCGCTTCAGAGAAAATAATTTTGAATAGAAGCCATACATGCCTCCAGTAGTAGGATACGATGACCAAGCATTCTGCATATAGGACTGAAAATCTGAATGAAGTAACCATGTGTCAAAGAATCGAAAGGAGCGATGGCCTCCAGATGTGCTCAACCGACACACAAATAATAAGGGCGTGTGATCCGACGAAACTCTCGGGAGGTGCGTTAGTTGTATGTTTTCAAACACATCTTGAAAAGAAGATGTGATAAATAACCAATCCAATCTGCGACGAACACGGCCTAGACCCCTGCCATCAACCCAAGTAAATCGGAGTCCTTGATACTGCGGAGCCATAAGAGAACAAGACTCAATACAGTCATTAAAGTCCTGTAATACCGCGAGAGGAGGATGCGACCGACCACTATGATCATCAAGGGTTTGAAAAGTATTGAAATCTCCTCCAATCACCCAGGGTAACGTGGATGCCCTAGAGAAATCACATAAAGATTGCCAGAGAGCACGACGCAAAGAGGATGTGTGCTTTGCATATACGACCGACAAAATGAATGTTAGTTGAAGCGGAAGATATAGTAAAGTGAAATGAACTACATGATCTTGATCCTACGTAGCAAGAAAATGAAACTCTGAATCACGCCAGAAAAACCAAATACGTTCCGACTGAGAAGAATAACAACTTGAAAAACCAAGACTCAAACCAAATCTGTTAATACATGATGGAGTATGCTTTGGTTCAATAAGCGCAAGTAAATGTAAACGACATTCACGAATCAAATGATGCAACCTAGGTACAGAGGCACGCATGCTTCTGATATTCCATATTAATGTATTCATTGAGAAAGAGTGGAATCACTTCCCTGCAAGATACGCAAAGCACTACGCGTCAATATAGTAGATGGCAGCAAAGGGGGTAGATCTTTCCTTGAATGACGTTTTCGACGAGGAACAACGGGTATGAAATTGGTATCCTCAACAGGTTCCTGCAATCTCGATATCAAGACCTCCTCATCTGGCGATAGAGGGATTAAATGCATGCGCCGCACTACTTCATCTGGAACATTAGACAAGTCACCAGTTGGAACATCAGCAGGTAGTTCAGTATCCGAAGAGTGGCCCAAGTCACAGTGAACGGATTCATTCGGCAGTGGAGGTTCCGCAGCATCACAAAAGACGTCCGCATGCAAGTCATTTTCTGGGTCCTATAGAATGATAGTAGCAGAAGGCGGAAGAGTATCAGCTGAAGGCTCTTGTGCTGGCACCTCAGGTGACGGAATATCTGTTGGTGGATCAGCCATTGGTTTTTTCGTTATTGGTGTCCACCGCTGAGCTTTTGGATGAGGTGGAGGAGGCGGCGGTGGGGGTGGTACAGAGGACGCAACTTTCGTGGGACATGAGCCTAGAGCATATCCTAAACGGCGGCCTGAGGTACAAAACAGTGGAAGATCCTCATAAATCACTGGTTGCAGGATAAATCTATTCTTTGCCTGCAAATAAATTTTCTGCGGTAGTTCTTGAGAAACATCGACCTCAACACAGATTCGAGCAACTGATGGCCGGAGCCCATCTGCTGTAACAACATCTAGTTTGAGGGGCGATCCGATTAGACGGACAATCTCAAACAATGTTTAACGACGATGCAAATGAATAGGGAGTCCAAGGAATGCAATCCATATCAGGACAATCGGGACATCAGCGGTGGGATCAAAATCAATAATCCATTTTGTGATTCTCATATAACAGCCAGAAATATGCCAGGATCGCCGGTAAAAACAACGTAAATAGTCTGCTTCATTATGAAAATTCAACAGAATATGTGTTTGATCGATAAGTGTGATCCGCAGATCATGATGAAAGCCTATCTTCTCAAAAACTTGATGTATAATTTTCAATGGAGGGCGGCCATACCAGAAAGTACCTACCAGTGAATATTTGAATGGAGCAGCAAGGGCATCAATCTCAGAATCCAGAAATGATATCAAAGGGATGCCTTTATATCGCGAAACTGTATTCGGCGAAATGGAGATGTCGCATGAGGACTCTGTCTTCGTGCTGTCCTGGTGATCCCTGGAGCCGTGTCCGTTGCTGTTGCCACCGGCTGAGACCTTCATATACATATTACAATCTGCATTCGACCACGACTTCTTTTGCTTCTTCCATTTTTTGTTTTTATCTTGTTCTACTCGCGATTGCAACTATGACCGAGAAAACGATCACACCATCGCAGTCGGCTGAAAAGCCGCCGTCTTTTGCATCTCTATTCAAGCTTCATCCAGTCCTTCTATTGTAAATAAATCAATCCTGAGATATAAGGGTAGTACTATGATCACATTCTCGGATGAAGAAGTTGCGATATTGGCTAAACCATACAGGTTTTCATTGGTAGGATCGTTTTGGTGTGGCAGGCCTCCATTGGCTACAATTCGTGCCACCAACAACTGCATTGGCTTCAGCGGCACGGTACGTATTGGATCCTAGACTCAAACTATGTTTTGCTACACTTTACTTAGGAACAGGACTATTTGAGATGCTTTGCACGTCAAAATTGGATAATCGCAGGAAAATACATGAGAATCACTAAGTGGATCCCCGATTATGATCCTAAGGTTGACGTTCCGATTGTTCCAGTTTGGATATCTCTTCCGGGTCTTCCTGTCCATTTTTATCAGAAAGAGGCATTATTTCAGATTGGCAGGATGATCGGTACACCGATGAAATTGGATAATGCCACATCCGAGAGATTACGGCCTCTGTGGCAAGACTGTGTGTTGAACTTGATGTTTCTCAAGATTTGCATGTTTATATTCAGGTTTCTAATCGATGCATTTCACAAACGGTGATTTATGAAGATTTACCCATGTATTGTACTCTTCGTTCTAGACTTGGGCATAATTCAGATGCTTGTGGCGTCGATGGATAAGTGGCGGTTCAACCTACAGTTAGGACGTAGGCAGCCAAGCCTCCCATTCAGAAGAAAACTATTCCTCAATGCTGGACTCTTAAGAAATTTCATCCGGAAGATAACATTGAGGCAATGGCTACTGAGGCTGGCACACACATCCTGCGGCTGAGGTATCCGCTTCGTTTGATCGCGTCAGGATATTATCTCCTACTTGCTTACGAATCATCCAGTTTCGGATACACAGGATATCTCTAGATTGAAAGGAATTGATGATATTATCTTAAAAGATTGGCCTGCTAATCCTCATTTTTTATCTATTTTGGATGATGACAGCGATGACCACCAATGTTCATTGCCAGATATTTCCAGTGAGGATGGGTTTTGGAAATATGTTTCAGATATTGTGCAATAAGTAGTCATTGATGAGAAGCATAAGGAACTACAAACACTTTCACCGGCTCAGCCTTCATCTCAAATACTGCCATGCCAGGAGCATCATTTTCAAGTGCCTCATAGGCTGCTGCGCCGTCGTATTAGAGATATGGATCCTTTATCTCCTCCCCTTACATGATCGCGTGCGGCTCTCTCTAACACTTTTGATATACTGTCTAATCAATGAAGATGCTGATTTGGAATGTCCGAGGTATTTGTACTTCGTTACCTAGATTACTCTCCTTAAATCGTCGATATCATATACATATTTTAGTTGCTATTGAGCCTAAGGTGCGGCCGACGGAGTTAGTTTCATATCGCCTTCAACTTAGGTTTTTCTAACGTGCTGTCAGTTAATTGTGATAGTATTTGGATTTTTTGGAAGCACTCATTTTTGCAGCTAGACAGTCAACGTACGGGGCACAGAATCATTCTTTGAGATTTCGTTGGTTGGCCACTGGGGATTCTTTTTGGTGCAGATTGGTTTATGCTTTACACTCAATTTTAGCCCGTCGACCATTATGGCTTGATCTTGTTTCTTTCTACTCTGATTTAGATTTGCCTTGGATCCTTGGCAGGGATTTTAATACGTTTTTATTGCTTGATGAGAACAAGGAAGGATCCACTCCAGCTTTGCAAACCTTGCAAGATTTTAATGATTTTGGTTCAGCTTGCTCTTTACAATCTATTAATTTTCATGGTTTGCCATTTACATGGTGTGATGGCAGGGGGCCAGGCCGAGTCTACCATCGGCTGGATCGCTATCTTTGTTCGTCCGATTTCTTTGATTTATTTGAGACTGTTCAATATCAGCATTTGGATTGTGCTACGTCAGATATTCTCCCATGTTTCTTGACCGTTCATTAACAACATTAGCTATGTCAGTAGCATTTATATACCTGGATGCTTAGACAACGCATCCGGACTTTGAAAATTATGTGACTCATCATTGGCAATCCTTTCCCACTATTGGTGGCATATAGGGTTTCTACTCTAAATTGCAGTGGTTAAAGTGATGCCTCATTCAATGGAACAAAGATGTATTCGGGAATATCTTTGTTGCTGTCGTTAATGCTGAGGAGGAAGTCACGCGATGTGAAAGGCTATATGATTCTTCTCCATCGGATGATAAAAGGTCAGCATATCATTTATCCATGGCTAATCTGCGTTTAGCACAGTCCCTTGCTTTAATGTTTTGGAAACAAAAGGCAAACATAAAATGGATGCGTGAAGGAGATGCGAATACACGGTTTTTTCATCAAACCATGAAAGAAAGGAGGTGCCGTCAGTGTATTCGAAGGATCACACGAGATGATGGGGTTGAGTTGGATAGTCAGCAGGATATTGAGTCTGAGGCCATTTGTTATTATCAGAATTTATTTACTGGAGAACACACAGGTAATCGTGATGACATTTTACAGTACATTCCACAGTTGATTTCTGATGAGGATAATAGTCATCTCTTAATTCTGCCAACTTTAGAGGAGGTTAAAAAGGCAATATAGGATTTAAGTCCAACAAGGGCGGCGGGTCAAGATGGCTTTTTAGGCTCTTTCTATAGACATTTCTGGAAGGTAATTTCCGTTGATGTTCATAAAGCGGTACATGAGTTTTTTATCGGGGTTCGGCCTCCAGCTCAGATGGCTGCAGCACTCATTACATTGATTCCTAAAGTGCTTAGTCCAGTATCTTTTTCTGAGTTTCGCTCTATTCGTCTGACTAATTTTCTTGCCAAGATAATCACGCAATTATTGGCTACATGGTTTTCATCATTGCTGCCAAAATTGATGTCTCCTGAGCAAGCTGGGTTTATGAAAGGGCGTGATATTACAGAGCAGATCCTCTTGGTGCAGGAAATGGTACACATTTTGGATATGCCAACCCGGGGAGGACATGTCATTATTAAGTTGGATATAGCAAAGGCGTTTGATAGGGTGAGTTTGACTTACTTAAGTAATCTTTTGTCTAAAATGGGATTTCATTCACGGTTAGTGTGAATTCTTATTAATAATTTGTCGGCCACTCGTTGCTCAATATTAATCAACGGAAAACCAGCTGGATTTTTCCCGATATCATGTGGTGTCAAGCAAGGCGATCCTCTTTCCCCACTTTTATTTATACTGGCATCAGAAGACTTCTCTAGATGACTTAATGCGCTTATGGGAGATGGTACAATCTGTGGATTTCAAGCAGGGAGGGTTCCAAGAGTTTCACATTTGGGTTTTGTAGATGATCTAGTCATCTTTTTGAATGAGAGTATTCGTAATCTGCAGCATTTATGCCGTTTCCTGGAAACATACTAGCGTGCTTTGGGACAATTAGTGAATCTTCACATGAGTCAGGTAGTGGTTGGTGACGAAGTATCTGGTAGAAGATTTTCGCACACTCTGGGTATGCGTCATACTACTCTTCCTATAAAATATTTGTGTTCGTATTTGTATAAAGGGATAAATCGTGCTACTTACTGTATGTCATTGATTGCTCATTTCGATGCTATGTTGAAGTCTTCGTCTTTGAAATTGCTTTTAATGGTCGGTCGTGTTGTCTTATTGAAGCATGTGTTGTATTCTATGCCATTACATATTATTGCAAGATCCAGGTTGCCAAAAAGTGTCCTCAGCACTCTCAGCACGAAAATGTCTAATTTCTTATGGAATGATCGATATCATTGGCAATCTTGGGATATTGTATGTCGACCAAAAGAGTTTGGAGGCTTGGATATTCATTATTTATCCATATTACAGCAAGCATATGATTTTCGTTTGTATTGGAATTATCATCATTCCGTGTCCTTATGGGCTGATTTTTATCGGATTAAATATGGCTGTCGGTCATCATTATACGCTCATATCTATGACTCACCTACTTGGAAACGTATCTGCCAAATTGATTCCTTTATGGCATAGCACGTGCAGGTTACTCTGGATGACTTATCTTGGACCACAGATAATGTAGGACAGTTTTCACTCAAGTTGGTATACATGGCTTTATCGGCCACATCACCATATCCTTACTCGACATACATTTGGTGGCCAACTATGCCTCTGGGAGGAAGGTTATCTCTTTGGAAGTTGTGGAGGTGGTCTCTTCCCATCGCTGACAATCTCCATAGTTGGCAGACCATTTTTCCTACACCGTGTGTTTTTTGCAGATAGGATTCCGATCATCTAGATCGTATTTTTCTTCATTGTATGGCTATAAAGCCGCTTTGGCAGGAAATATCTATCATTTTTTCGGGCCTAATGCCACCCCAAACTTCAATTTCGGCATACTTGATGCACTGGTGGAGGGTGTCATCTTCACATACAATGCTAGGACAGTTGCGAGTTGTGGTGCCACCACTAGTGGTCTAGGTTATTAGGAAAGAGTCTATGCAAATTCGGTTCGGTGATGATAGTTTTTCATTTAGAAGATTGTTTGAGCATGTTCGTGATCATATATACACTTGGTGTGGCGCTACACAGGGCCGGAAATTCTCTCAGCATACACCGCATTTGGCCGCACATTTCTTTTCTCCGACCATTCGAAGGCGTTCGCCCAGAATTGTGCGGTGGGAGAATCCTCCCATGGGCAAGCTAAAGTTGAATGTTGATGCAACAGTAAAACAATCTTTAGCTGTAGTAGGAGCAATCTTGCGCAATCATCATGGGACATTCATTGCTGCTATTTGTTTCTGTTTGCCAGCAGTGATTCCTTTGAGAGCAGAACTCATGGCTCTTTAATTTTCTCTCATAGTCTACTCTCGGGATTATGATAAACTGATTATTGAAACGGACTGTAGTGTTCTTCTGCAGCACATATCAGCTCCAGCTAGATTTACGAGTGCATATGCCTCCGATGTGAAGTGTACACTTCTGTTTTTGAGATTAAATGCTGCCACTCTTCAACATTGCCCTCGTGAAGCAAACACTGTAGCACATGCATTAGCGCCACATCGGTTACATTCGGTAGGCGTTACATTCTATTCGACATTTGTTGAATTGCCATGTGAAGTTCGAGGAGCACTCACTTTGGATACTTCGGTACCCAACTTAAGATTTTGATCATGATGTCTCCCAATGGGTTGGTGTGATATGGAAATGGTTGCCTATGTCTACTTCTGGCATAGGCAACATTGATATGTTTTCTTTCCACTGATTTACTTTTTCACTCTTTCTTTTACGTGCATTTTATGTATGTATCCTCTTTTGTTTTCCATGCCTTTGCTGAAGAACATGACGATCATACATGCCCTAAGCTTCGATACCCAAGCGCGCTGGATTTCCATTGGTGGTTGCTTGTGTTCATGTTGAATACAGGCAACGCCGGTATGTATAGAGATTGCACTACTACTTTTTCATTCACTTCAGGTTATATTTTATTTATCCCTCCGCTCTTGTGTTTCTCATGGCACATACAGGAGCAACGCTGGTTTTTACGTGCGACACGACGGCGAACGTTTACCTTGATATGCTTGGATAAAATCCTCATTAGACAGCGCCATACTGGACCGAGAAGCAAATCGTTGGAGTATGCACAAGGCACGTCGTTTAGTATACATAAAGATCATCGTAATCTATTTAGTTTCTCAAACTATATTTTCTTGTTAGCTGGTATTTTGCGTTTTATGTATATCTTTACGATTCTGTTCTATTTAGTTTGGGAGAGTCTCCCACCTTAGCTTAGTATTACTATTGTAACCACGCTATTCCTCCGCCATAAGTGAGGGATTGATATATAAATAAAACACACGGACGGTACCACCCGTCTTTCATCAATATATATATATATATATATATATATATATATATATATATTATATAAAGCAATTTTATTGAAAATCTCTCTTATGGTGGAGGGAAACCATATTACATCAAAATCCAAAAGCAAGCGTCATCATAGGTGAAAAAGCGAACGAAGGAAAATAAGGATGCTCAACCTCCAGTCATATACGATACGCCGCATTAAAACCTGTAGGATCTGCAAGGCACCACTAGAGGGGGGGGGGGTTGAATAGATGGTGCGGAAAGTGTGGTTTTTAAAGTTTCTTTAAACTTGAACAATTCAAGTTCTGAAAACAGATTCTGTTTTCAGGACCAGTTTTAAAACGTTTTTAAAACTAGGTTAGAGGTCTCCAAAAATTTTGAAATTTTGAGAGAACTTAGCCTCAGATGTTATGAGGGTCCCCTAAAAATTTCAAATTAAAATTCAACCTTTAACCCCTTCAAAAACCGTTGGTACTCAGATTGCTCGAATCTGCCAGAAACGGTAGATGGTTTTGAAAAATTTATTCCTATTTGTGTGAACGTCCAAATGCTCTGAAAATTTGACCAATAACTCCTTATACACTATATTTAAATGGGTTGAAACAGTTTTGCAAAATTCTTTTGGGAAGTAGGTCAACTATGATCAAAGTCTCAACCTTTGCAAGTCTAAGAATCAGACTGCACTAGTCTCAGAACGTTTGATGTTTGATTGACTTATACTTATCCAAAAGGGTTGAAACTTGTGCCAAATTAACCCTAGAACGTGTGAGTATATTTCTGGAAATTTTCGTGATTTTTGAAATTCGTTAACTATTTTTACGAATGCGAAGAAGAAGGATAATCAGTGCAGTAACTGAAAAGTAAATGCAGAAAGTAAATGGCACCAAGAATTTTATACTGGTTCGGTTATAAACAACCTACTCCAGTCTTCAAGGAACACCTTCCTTGGTTCACACTAATCACACACACACAACACACCTTACCACAGGGTTGATAGAGTTACACCTAACTCCAACCCTTTACAAACCTTGTATTGTAAGTACAATTCGCACGAACACCACCACCTTGCAAGAATGAAGATTGATCACACCTTGATCAATCTTTTACAAAGATGTATAATGAGTGGTGGTTTATCTCAAGCCTATTCAAGATTGAAAGATATGAAAACAATAGGCTGTACAAGAAGAGAGAAAGAAAGAAGATGTAGGAGAAGAAGAGCTAGGCTTTTTGATCTCTTTGAATTGCAATGCTTGTTATTGTTTTGTTTGCTCTCTTCTTTCCTTATAATGGTGCAGGCCGTCCCCATTGGTGTGTCTCCCCCTCTTGAAAATTATCTTTTAAGTCCTTGAGAGAGTGGCATCTTCTTATTGGATGATCATTTAGTCTTCGCTTACTTGGCACCTTCTCATTGGATGAATGTTGTCATCATTGATGACTTGGAAAAATCTGAGAATTTCACTTAAACATGTGCCAAAAATCATCACAAAATAACTTCCATAAATCATAAGATATTCACATAAATTGCAAGACAAAAAATCCTTCTCAAACAAGTGCAAAAAATCGGCCAACTAGTAGTCTTGCCATGCTGAAAATTCAGCATGTGCATCATTCCTTTTCTTTCAAAATAATACCCAATTTACCTTGATTTTTTCTTTAAAAATTGAATCACCTAGTTATGGTAAGTATTGATATCACATAAGAAATGAACATGGACACCATTTAGCTCCCAAATTCGGCCACACAAGTTGTACACATGCTGAAAAATTTTCAGCATGTGTGATATATAAAATATCACTATTTATTAATTTAATTTATATTCAAATCATTTCCATTTCTTCTTCCAATCAATCACATAATAAAAGATGATGGAATATCTCACTTTGAAGACAAGATTTCGGCCAGCAACATTTTAGCATGCTGAAATTTTCAGCATGTGATATAAGAGAGATATTTTGAATTCTTACCATTTGTAGCTTCTCTCTTCAATTCACCAACATTGTATGATTGATCCTTGACCAATCAATATGCCAACAAGGCTCCAAATAAGCTCCATCTCAGCTGGTGTAGACGTTGGAATGTGTATGTGCATGTGCTGAAATTTATTTTTGCTATCTTTGTAAAATAATGCACATTTAATAATACACACATGTTATATTCCAATCAGCCCTTAATTTAATTTTTTAGAACACTTTAAGATGTATATCATATGTAAAAAGTGTCTAGATACGTGTCACATGATGTACCAAAAACGTTCCATGTGTTATGTGCGTAGAAAACCGAATTTTCGATATTTATCGATTACCCGATTTTTCTCTAATTTAAATTCCAACTTTTTCACATGTTATATATATATTATGTTATACATAATATATATAATATATACTTTAAATCTCAGCACTTAGCTGGTCTAGAGTGGTACCATTAGCATGTGACAAAATTAAACTTGGAACCTTTACATTTTAGCCTTAATGTGGGGTGATTTGTGTGTGCCAACATGGCATGATTTTATGGCTGATTATTTAGTAAAGTGCACGAAATTTACATCACATTTTGATGTATAGGGGCTGGCCATTTATTTATGGCAAGTACGTGACACGTTGGCGAAGTTTCGGTATTCGCCCGATACGACAAATTTCAGTTTACAACCTTTTATCGTGTCGTATTTAATTTGTCATCACCATATCTTATATCATATGATATAAGACCTGAATATACTCATAAATATGAGTTAAGTATAGTGGTGTGACGTTAACGTACGTACGTAAAATATATAACGTGTCGGTAGTACGTTGGAATACATGTGTATGTGCCTTTTAAAAAAATCTGAAAATAGGTGTAATATATGTATATAGCCGTGTGTATTAAAGATGGGGAGGAGGAGAAAACTTTCCTTCCTTAGCTTTGTTGCCTTTGTGCCTTTTCCAAATATGACTTCCTTTAATGAACTACTTAGTTTATTAAACTAAGTATTTCACTTAATGAACTAGTTTAGTTCATTAATGGTGGCACCTGAAAATAGTGTAAACACAACAAATGTTTGCCATATGATGTAAGCTTTAATGCTTCATGGCTCGTTAGTACGACAACATAATATATAAGCTAAATAAGGCAAGTAATGGCAAGATATCATGCATACATGTACACGTTTATATATATGCTTGTATACGTTTATATATATATGCATTCAAGTTACTTATTTTGAAATAACTCAAACCCCCTTATCTCTACAATCTCCCCCTTTTGATGATTTTCAAAATAATTTATGCACATGATTTAAATGCTATCTCTCCCCTTGAAACATGCACAAATTTGAAATTTGAATTTCGAATTTCAAATCCGGCTCCCCCTTGATTTGTGCAATTAATATCAATTAGTGTCTCTCTCCCCCTTAAATCATGCTTTTCTCTCCCCCTTTATTTTGGAAAGTAAATCAAAAGATTCCTGTCAAAAAGGAAAGTAAATCAAATCATGTCAAATCAAATCATATCAACGGGAATCATGCCTAATTTAGAACGAAGAGATTTATACGTGGCTTGATTTTTGGCTTTTGTAAAGATATCTGCTACTTGTGCTTCTATGCGTACGTGATCTATGACAATATCACCATTGTTTACGTGATCACGAAGAAAGTGATAGCGTACTTCTATGTGCTTAGCCTTAGAATGTAACACGAGATTCTTAGACAAATTTATGGCCAAAATCATCACAAAATAATTTCCACAAAGCATAAGATTATCACATAAATTGCAAGACACAAATTCCTTCCATACAGAGGCATAAAATGGGCCATAATGTGATGTTACCATGCTGATTTTTCAGCATGTGTTGCATGGTTGTATAATTCAAAATATTACCATTTTTCTTTGATTTTTCTTTTTAAAATAAATCACCAATTGATGGTAATTATTCCTATCATATGAGAAATGAATTTGGACATCTTTATGCTCAATAATTCGGCCACCACATGTCTCCCACATGCTGAAAAATTTCAGCATGTGTGATATGTAGAATATCACACTTTATTTAATTTAAATAATATTCAAATTACTTCCATTTCTTCTTCCAATCAATCACACAATAAAAGATGATAAAATATACCATTTAATGTGCAAAAATTCGGCGAGCAATGTTTAGCATGCTGAAATTTTCAGCATGTGATATAAGAGAGACAAACTTTGAATTCTTACCATTTGTAGCTTCTCTCTTTAATTCACCAACATTGTATGATTGATCCTTGACCAATCAATATGCCAACAAGGCTCCAAATAAGCTCCATCTCAGCTGTAGGGCCGTTTCAATGACTATGTACATGTGCTGAAATTTATTTTTGCTAACTTTGTAAAATAGTGCACATTTAATAATACACACATGTTATATTCCAATCAGCCCTTAATTTAATTTTCTAGAACACTTTAAGATGTATATCATATGTAAAAAGTGTTGGACCTATATACCACCACTAGAAGGGGGGGTTGAATAGTGAGTGCGGAAAAAATTGGTTTATAAAAATTTTAAGGACCAATTACTCACTTCTGAAAACAGAGACTGCTTTCAGGACCCGTTTTTAAACACTTGGTTGACTGGGTTGTAGACCTCCAAAAATAGTGAAATTTTGACACAATGTACTCTCAGGTGTTATGAAGGTGTCATAAAAATATCAGATTAAAACTCAAAGGTTAAGTCACTCAAATGTGGTACGTGATCTGACTGTGTCAGTTTGGACAGAACCTGTACCTTAAAATGAAAAACTTATTCCTATTTGGTGACAACTCCAAATGACCTGAAACTTTTATGAGATGACCCTTAGGATGTTTAGTATATGCAGTTAAAATAGTTTTGAAAAATTCCTTTGGGAAGTATGTCAACCAAGTTGATGTTCTCAACCGCTGCCAATCTGAAAAACAGATTTGCACTAGTCTCAGAACTATGAACGTTTGGATGACTTATACTTATCCAAATTTGATAAAATCAGTGGGAAATGAACCCTAAGACACAAGGCTATGTTTATGAAATTGTTTATGATTTTTGAAAATTATTTGCTATTTTTACCGAGATCATAAAATTGATGCAAAAACAGAAACTGAGAGTAAAAATGCTGAAAGTAAGAACACCAAGAATTTTATACTGGTTCGGCCAACGTGACCTACTCCAGTCTTCAAGGACACCTTCCTTGGTTTTCACTAGTCACCAAAGTCACCTTAGAATAAGGTTAGATAGAGTTATACACCAACCCCTTCAATCCAAACCCTTTTACAATGTTCTACACAAAGAACAACACCAAAGAATCACCAATCAGCACCACCTCACCAAATGAAGGTTTGATCACACCTTGATCAACCTTGTACACCAATGAATCTTATTTGGGTGATGTGTATGAAGCCTATACTGAATATGACATGTAAGTATGATAGGCTTTGGGTATATACAAGAGATGAATATGGAAAATAAAGTGAAGTCTTGCAAACACTAAACAAAATTTTGCACTTGTTGTTCTTGTATTGTGTTGATCA
Organism: Eustoma russellianum; assembly: GCA_036186865.1. Classification (NCBI taxonomy): domain Eukaryota; kingdom Viridiplantae; phylum Streptophyta; class Magnoliopsida; order Gentianales; family Gentianaceae; genus Eustoma; species Eustoma russellianum. The sequence continues at coordinate 12,092,302 of AP025061.1, forward strand.
TCTCTGGCCCTTTTTATAGTCATTTGGGGCGCCTAGAAGGTTGAGAGGAGCCTCCCAAATCTGATTTGAATTGTCTTGTAATGCCTTTGAATAAATTTGAATGCTTTAGGTCATTAATTCCCCCCAAAAACTTCAGCCACCAATCTGAAATTTCAAATTCAAAAACAGAATTTTCAGCTTTGTTTGGTCTTGTCTTTGACTCCTTAATTTGTGTATCTTTGTCTTCTATCATTGCTTTGTCTTTCTTCATCAATTATATTATATTATGAACTTCTCCAAGGCTCCCAACATGCTGTCCCAACTGCCCCATCTGGTCAGCCAATGTGCTGAATTCAAATCTGAATTTTGCATGGTAACAATGTAGAATTCTTCATGAACATGGTAAATTTCTTTTACCATTTTACCTTGCCTTCTAGAACCTTTCAAGATATGTCCTTGGCTGTGTAATTCATGTATAATACATGAATAAATACATGTGGCATCATGTAGCAAATAAACATTCCATGTACGATGATGTAGTAACTTCAAATTTCAACTTCCGTTGATTGCTCGGTTTTTCTCCGTTTTGTCTCAAACCTCTTCAACATATAAAATGTGTAATGTAACATGCAATATACATATAAATATGTATAATCTCAGCTCCAATGTGTATAAGATGTTCGGCCAAGAGGTATATCAATTTTGAGTTTGATTTTCAGAGAAATAAGGAAGATGTTGGAGAATTGATATATGTATTTGTTTTGTGACTTTGGTATTGATCTCTCCATGTAGTGCACGAAATTTTTGAGTTTTGGAAATGTATATTGGCTGGCCATCTTTGTATGATAAGTATATGATGTGTCGGAGATGGCTCGGTAGTCATATGATATGATACATTTCGGTTTTTGTACTTTTGTCATGTCGATGTAATTTTGGAAGTTTGATGACATGAAGTATATGACTTGAGAATATCATGGATGTGTATATGATGTATATATGACTCTCTTGTCGTTGACATATGTTGATGACATGTTGACGAAATGTCAAGATCGAATAATGTAGCTTGTCGTCTGAGATAGAATATATGTCGTATGTATATCCATGAGATATATGTATATGCCGTGAGACTCCAAGAAATATATATGCCATGAGTATCCATAAGATATATGTTTAGAGTGTATATCCAAGAGATATATATGACGTGTGTCGAGATATCCAAGAAATATATATATACCATATCCAAGAGTTGTATGTATGCCGTGTATATCACCTGAGAATAAATACAACAATGTTTGCCATATGATTTAAGCCTTAACGCTTCATGGCTTGTTAGTACAACAGTGATAGATATAGGCATATGCATTTTGAAATCTCATAACATTTAGATCATGTAATCATGTAACATATAAATCATGCACTTGTAAATCATTCAAACCATGATTTCTCAACAATCTCCCCCTTTTGATGATTTGCAAAATAACCTTTATTCATGATTTAGATGTGGCATAATCACTCCCTCTACAATTATGCATTCATAACATGTTTTTCAAAATGTAAATACTCCCCCTTAAATCAATCTCTCCCTTTATATCATACATTTGAATTAGCAATTTCTCACTCTCTCTTTGACCTTAAAATCATGCTTTTTCTCCCCCTGAAATCATGCAAGCAATCATGCATTTTTCTCCCCCTTGATTTTGTAAATCACATCAAAAGATACATTTGGAGCAAAACGATAATTTATAGCATATCAATACAAATCATGCCTAATTTAGATCGTAAATTTTCATATGTGGCTTGATTAAGGGCTTTTGTAAAGATATCAGCTATTTGTTCTTCAGTACGAACGTGATCTATTATAATATTACCATTACTTACATGATCACGAAGAAAATGATATCTTACATCTATGTGTTTTGCCTTAGAGTGTAAAACAGGGTTCTTAGATAAGTTGATAGCACTTGTACTGTCACAATATATGGGAATTTTATTTACAGTTATTCCAAAGTCTGAAATTTGTTGTTTTAGCCATAATAACTGTGTACAACAAAGACTTAACGCCATGTATTCTGCCTCTGTAGTGGATAATGCTACACTATCTTGTTTCTTTGAACACCATGATATTAGTGAGTTTCCAATAAATTGACATGTACCACTTGTACTTTTTCTATCTATCTTACACCCTCCATAATCAGCATCAGTATAAGCATGTAGATTGAATTCAGAGTTTTTATTATACCAAATACCTAATGTGGGAGTTTGCTTAATGTACCGAAATATTCGTTTTACAGCATTATAATGTGAGACTTTCGGGTTACTTTGAAAACGAGCACACATACACACACTAAACATGATATCAGGTCTACTTGCAGTAAGATAAAGCAAAGAGCCAATCATAGATCTATATAATCCGTTGTCAAAGTCTTTTCCAGTTTCATCTTTATCAAGCTTAGTTGCTATACTCATGGGGGTTGTAGATGGCTTTAAATTCTCGAAGCTAAACTTTTTAATCATGTCATTCACATATTTTGCTTGACATATGTGTATTCCTTTATTAGTTTGTTTAATTTGCAAGCCAAGGAAATAATTTAGTTCGCCTACCATTGACATTTCAAATTCGGATTTCATACAATTTTCAAATTCTTCAACTAATTTATCACAAGTAGATCCAAAGATAATATCATCAACATAAATTTGAAGAATAAGTAAATCTGATTTTTCATGTTTTAAGAATAGTGTACTGTCGATGGTTCCTCTTTTAAATCCATTTTCTAAGAGGAAAGTGGCAAAACGATCGTACCAAGCTCTAGGAGCTTGTTTTAAGCCATATAGCGCTTTCTTTAACTTGTATACATGATTAGGGTATATCATATCCTCAAAGTCAGGTGGTTGTTTTACGTAGACTTCTTCTTGTATAAAACCATTTAAGAATGCATTTTTTACGTCCATTTGGTAAAGTTTAAAATTCTTTATGCAAGCAATAGCAAGTAGTAATCGTATAGCTTCTAATCGTGCTACAGGTGCAAATGTTTCATCATAGTCTATGCCTTCTTCTTGATTATATCCTTGAGCTACAAGCCTAGCTTTGTTTCTAACCACTTTACCATTCTCATTCATTTTGTTTCTAAATACCCATTTCGTACCTATTATTGTTTTATCTTGTGGTTTTGGTACTAAATCCCAAACATCATTTCTTGTAAATTGATTAAGTTCATCATGCATAGCATCAATCCAAGAAGAATCATTTAAAGCATCAAACACATTCTTGGGTTCTATTTCCGAAATCATAGCATGGAATTGATTTATTTCATTTTGATTTATTCTTCTACGTGGTCGTACACCTTGTGATATATCACCTATGATAAGTTCATGTGGATGATTCTTATGAAATCTTGTTTGATTATTTTCTAAGTTCTCATGTATTTCTAAGTGATCATGCGTTTCTAGTGTGTTGTGTTCATCATGTACTATATTTTCTTCTATATCATCAATCACAGATTCGAGTTCAAAATCACCATCATAATCTTTAGTTGTTTCATGTTCACCGAATTCATTGAATTTCACATGAATAGATTCTAAGATTTGCCTAGTGATAGGATCATAACATCTATATGCCTTAGAATTTACAGAATATCCAACAAAGATGCATTCAATGGATTTAGACTCAAATTTATCTAGATTATGTTTTGTGTTGAGTACAAAGCATTTACATCCAAACACATGAAAATAGTCAATCTTGGGCATTCGATCATTTAAAATCTCATAAGGAGTTTTGTTTATTTTCTTTCTAATTGATAAACGGTTGACTATATAGCATGCACAATTTACAGCTTCTGCCCACAAGAATTTAGGTAGTTTATTTTCACATAACATTGTTCTTGCAATTTCTTGTAGTGTCCTATTCTTTCTTTCTACTACGCCGTTTGATTGAGGTGTTCTAGGTGGTGAAAATTCATGTTTAATACCCTTTTCTTCACAAAATGCAATCATATCTTTATTTTTAAATTCACCGCCTCTATCGCTTCTAATTTTCTTCACATTTATGCCATATTCATTTTCAAGTTGTTTTATTAATTTGGCAATCTCAACTGCACTATCATCTTTATTTGCAAGAAATAAAGTCCATGTATAGCGAGAAAAATCATCAATTATGACACATGCATAGTGTCTCCCTCCAAGGCTTTTAGTACGACTAGGACCAAACAAATCAATGTGTAATAGTTCTAAGATAGTAAATGTGCTGATCTCATTCTTAGACTTAAGTGATTCACGTGTTTGTTTGCCTCTAATACAAGATTCACATAACTTAAAGTTATCCGTATCAAGTTTAGGCAATCCTCGTACTAGATTCTTTCGTTGAAGTTTTTCAAGAGTTGATATGCCTAATATGTCCTAACCGTCTATGCCATAAGTTTACATTTGGTTCATTTGTCATAAAACATTTTACTCTAGCATCTAGCATATCATCTATGGATAGTGTAAAAATATTTCCTTCTCTTTTTCCTTTTAGTACGGTTTCTCCATTTTTATTAACAATATTGCAATATGGATGAGAGAAACACACATCATAACCATTATCAATAAATTGTGAAATGCTAAGTAAGTTGTATGATAGATTACTTACTAGGAACACGTTGGAGATTTGAAGAGTACTTGGATTTCCGATTGTTCCTTTTCCAATAATTCGACCTTCATTGTTATCTCCAAAGGTTACGGATCCTCTTTTTCAACTTTCTTTAATTTGGAAAATAGAGTTGGATCACCCGTCATATGTCTTGAACACCCACTATCAAGAAACCACTTATTTCCTATATCTTTTGCCTACCTACAAAACATAACACTAACTTAGGTACCCTTTAATTTTGGGTCCTTACGGGTTAGTAATTTAGACCTTTGTAAGAATACCTTTTGGTATCCAAACTTGGGTAACCTTTCTTGGTCTTCCAAAAGATGATAAGATATAGTACATGTTGTTTTCATCTCTATTTTGCCTATAGTGGCCGAATGTGCCAATGTGAGTTGATTTGTGATAAGTGTTTTGGTTTGTTGGCAATGTGTGTGATCTAGATGCGTTTGTACGATATGAATGTTGCATATGCTTTGATGACTTCCTTTGATATCTATATGGAACATGCTTGTATTTTTCATGTGATGAACTATAGGTAGTGCGATGAGATGCCATTAATGTCTTGCTAGTTTGTATTGTTACCTTCTTTGTCTTCTCAATTGTTTTGAAGACATGTTGTTTGAGTGATGATGCAACAAAGTTTGTAGATTTACTTTGTACATGAGTATCTTTACTATACCCTAATCCGGTTTTGTCATTGTCATGCTTTTGAGAAGAGATAAGATGATCTAGCATGCAAGTTCCTTTATCAAATTTCTTAACAGTATTCTCTAATTCTATGTTTCTTGATCTCAAGTCTACGATCTCGGATTTCATTTCAACATTTTCGGATGTTAAAGAAATAATTTCAGACCTCAATGCACTAATTATACTTGACGACTCTTCTTTTGAATCGTTTAATTGAGACACAAGATTTGTGTTAGAGGATTCTAACAATTTCTTGTCTTCAACTAAGCGTTTCTTTTCTTTAGCAAGAGCTTTTGAAAATTTATGTAATTCAAGATATTCACTAAACAAATCATCATATGAAGCTTCATTATCAGAATCGGAATCGGAATTTACCTCATTTGACGCCTTTGATGCAAAGCAAACTTGAGCCGTTTCATCCTCAGCTTCTTCATTTTCTGAGTCAGATGAATCACTCCATGTAGAAGCTTTGAAGGCCCTTCTTGTATTCCTTTGTTTCGGTTCTGAGACGAGTCTAGTATGTGTCCGTTCCTTGTCATGGTTTTTGTTCATTGTTTTGTCCTTGTTTGGACAGTTATAGGAAATATGTCTAGATTTTCCACACTCATAACATTTCATGTCTTTATCATTGTTCTTATTTCTGTTTGACTTAGATGAAGTGGATTTATGTTTGTTTCTAATGACTTCTTCATAAATTTTCTTAATCCTTTAGCCAATAGAATTAGATTTTCATCATCCGAATCCGTGTCACTATCATTTACGCAATTAGAAGAAGTAGAGACGTATTCATTTGAATTGAAAGCTATTGTCTTACTTTGTTTGGAAGTTGATTCGGATTTCCTCATAGTAAGTTTGTTTTCATATACCTTCAATGATCCAATCAATTCCTCCATTTTTATTGACTTGGTTCTCTTTGCTTTCTTCTATTGCGGTAACTTTCGGATCCCTTTCGGATGGAAGGCTTCTCAATACCTTTTGTACCTTTTCCTGTGAAGTGAAAGCTTTGCCAAGAGACTCAAGAGAATTGTAAATGTTAGTTAATCTCAAATCCATATCAACAATGGATTCATTTGGCAACAATTTGAAGGATTCAAGAGTAGACATAAGCATATTGATTTTGGACTCTTTTACTTGACTTGTTCCTTCATGCTTCATTTCTAAACTCTTCCACATATCTTGTGCATTAGAACAATTAGATACATAACTAGATTCACTTTTGCTCAAACCATTTAGAAGAAGTTGCATAGCTTTAGCATTCATACTTAGCTTCTTCTTATCATCACTTGTATACTCTAGTTTAGACTTTGTAACTTCTATATCAACACCATCAACCGCGGTTATCTTAGATGGAACAAAAGGACCATCTTCTATTATAGACCACAAATCAATATCAATAGCCATAAGAAACAATTTCATACGAAGTTTCCAATGATTAAAAGACTCACCATCAAAGAGTGGAGGCCTTTGGCTAGACATACCTTCTTGCTCGGTTTTGTGACTAGTTGATGCCATCTCACAAAGATTGTTATATCTTCTTGTTGTGAGTGTACCTTGCTCTGATACCAATTGTTGGACCTGTATAGCACCACTAGAAGGGGGGTTGAATAGTGAGTGCGGAAAAAATTGGTTTATAAAAATTTTAAGGACCAATTACTCACTTCTGAAAACAGAGACTGCTTTCAGGACCCGTTTTTAAACACTTGGTTGACTGGGTTGTAGACCTCCAAAAATAGTGAAATTTGGACACAATGTACTCTCAGGTGTTATGAAGGATGTCATAAAAATTCAGATTAAAACTCAAAGGTTAAGTCACTCAAATGTGGTACGTGATCTGACTGTGTCAGTTTGGACAGAACCTGTACCTTAAAATGAAAAACTTATTCCTATTTGGTGACAACTCCAAATGACCTGAAACTTTTATGAGATGACCCTTAGGATGTTTAGTATACTCAGTTAAAACAGTTTTGAAAAATTCCTTTGGGAAGTATGTCAACCAAGTTGATGTTCTCAACCTCTGCCAATCTGAAAAACAGATTTGCACTAGTCTCAGAACTATGAACGTTTGGATGACTTATACTTATCCAAATTTGATAAAATCAGTGGGAAATGAACCCTAAGACACAAGGCTATGTTTCTGCAAATTTTTATGATTTTTGAAAATTATTTGCTATTTTTACCGAGATCATAAAGATGATGCAAAAACAGAAACTGAGAGTAAAAATGCTGAAAGTAAGAACACCAAGAATTTTATACTGGTTCGGCCAACGTGACCTACTCCAGTCTTCAAGGACACCTTCCTTGGTTTTCACTAGTCACCAAAGTCACCTTAGAATAAGGGTAGATAGAGTTATACACCAACTCCTTCAATCCAAACCCTTTTACAATGTTCTACACAAAGAACAACACCAAAGAATCACCAATCAGCACCACCTCACCAAATGAAGGTTTGATCACACCTTGATCAACCTTGTACACCAATGAATCTTATTTGGGTGATGTGTATGAAGCCTATACTGAATATGACATGTAAGTATGATAGGCTTTGGGTATATACAAGAGATGAATATGGAAAATGAAGTGAAGTCTTGCAAACACTAAACAAATTTTGCACTTGTTGTTCTTGTATTGTGTTGATCATCTCTTGCCCTTTTTATAGTCATTTGGGGCGCCTAGAAGGTTGAGAGGAGCCTCCTAAATCTGATTTGAATTGTCTTGTAATGCCTTTGAATAAATTTGAATGCTTTAGGTCATTAATTCCCCCCAAAACTTCAGCCACCAATCTGAAATTTCAAATTCAAAAACAGAATTTTCAGCTTTGTTTGGTCTTGTCTTTGACTCCTTAATTTGTGTATCTTTGTATTCTATCATTGCTTGGTCTTTCTTCATCAATTATATTATATTATGAACTTCTCCAAGGCTCCCAACATGCTGTCCCAGCTGCCCCATCTGGTCAGCCAATGTGCTGAATTCAAATCTGAATTTTGCATGGTAACAATGTAGAATTCTTCATGAACATGGTAAATTTCTTTTACCATTTTACCTTGCCTTCTAGAACCTTTCAAGATATGTCTTTGTCTGTGTAATTCATGTATAATACATGAATAAATACATGTGGCATCATGTAGCAAATAAACGTTCCATGTACGATGATGTAGTAACTTCAAATTTCAACTTCCGTTGATTGCTCGGTTTTTCTCCGTTTTGTCTCAAACCTCTTCAACATATAAAATGTGTAATGTAACATGCAATATACATATAAATATGTATAATCTCAGCTCAAATGTGTATAAGATGTTCGGCCAAGAGGTATATCAATTTTGAGTTTGATTTTCAGAGAAATAAGGAAGATGATTGGAGAATTGATATATGTATTTATTTTGTGACTTTGGTATTGATCTCTCCATGTAGTGCACGAAATTTTTGAGTGTTGGAAATGTATATTGGCTGGCCATCTTTGTATGATAAGTATATGATGTGTCGGAGATGGCTCGGTAGTCATATGATATGATACATTTCGGGTTTTGCACTTTTGTCATGTCGATGTAATTTTGGAAGTTTGATGACATGAAGTACATGACTTGAGAATATCATGGATGTGTATATGATGTATATATGACTCTCTTGTCGTTGACATATGTTGATGACATGTTGACGAAATGTCGAGATCGAATAATGTAGCTTGTCGTCTGAGATAGAATATATGTCGTATGTATATCCATGAGATATATGTATATGCCGTGAGACTCCAAGAAATATATATGCCATGAGTATCCATAAGATATATATTTAGAGTGTATATCCAAGAGATATATATGACGTGTGTCGAGATATCCACGAAATATATATATACCATATCCAAGAGTTGTATGTATGCCGTGTATATCACCTGAGAATGAATACAACAATGTTTGCCATATGATTTAAGCCTTAACGCTTCATGGCTTGTTAGTACAACAGTGATAGATATAGGCATATGCATTTTGAAATCTCATAGCATTTAGATCATGTAATCATGTAACATATAAATCATGCACTTGTAAATCATTCAAACCATGATTTCTCAACAAAAAGTGTCTAGATACGTGTCACATGATGTACCAAAAACGTTCCATGTGTTGTGTGCGTAGAAAACCGAATTTTCGATATTCATCGATTACCCGATTTTTCTCTAATTTAAATTCTAACTTTTGCACATGTTATATATATTATGTTATACATAATATATATAATATATACTTTAAATCTCAGCACTTGGCTGGTCTAAAGTGGTACCATTAACATGTGACAAAATTAAACTTGGAATCTTCACATTTTGGCCTTAATGTGGGGTGATTTGTGTGTGCCAACATGGAAAGTATTTTTGGCTGAATATTTCATGTAACCCACGACATGTTTGATGATTTTTGAAGTATAGGGGCTGACCATTTATTTATGGCAAGTACGTGACACGTTGGCGAAGTTTCGGTATTCGTCCGATACGACAATTTTCGGTTTAGAACCTTTTATCGTGTCGTACTTAAATTTTTCATCACCATATCTTATATCATATGATATAAAACCTCAATATACTCATGAATATGAGTTAAGTATAGTGGTGTGACGTTAACGTACGTACGTAAAATATATAACGTGTCGGTAGTACGTTGGAATACATGTGTATGTGCCTTTTTCAAGAAATCTAAAAATATATGTAATATATATGTATATGGCGTGTCACACTAAAGAGTGGAGGAGGAGAAAACTTTGTTTCTTTAGCTTTGTTGCCTTTGTGCCTTTTCCAAATGTGGCTTCCTTTAATGAACTACTTAGTTTAATAAACTAAGTACTTCACTTAATGAACTAGTTTAGTTCATTAATAGTGGCACCTGAAAATAGTATAAACAAAACAAATGTTTGCCATATGATGTAAGCTTTAACGCTTCATGGCTCGTTAGTACGGCAACATAATATATAAGCTAAATAAGGCAAGTAATAGCAAATTATCATGCATACATGTAAACGTTTGTATATATATCATGCATTTAAGTCACTTATTTTGAAATCACTCAAACCCCCTTTTCTCTACAATCTCCCCCTTTTGATGATTTTCAAAATAACTTATGCACATGATTTAAATACTAACGTTCCCCCTTCAAACATGCACAAATTTGAAATTTGAATTTCAAATTTCAAATCCGTCTCCCCCTTGATTTGTGCAATTAGTATCAATTAGTCTCTCTCTCCCCCTTAAATCATGCTTCTCTCTCCCCCTTTATTTTGGAAAGTAAATCAAAAGATTCATGTCAATAAGGAAAGAAAATCAAATCACGTCAAATCAAATCATATCAACGGGAATCATTCCTAACTTACAATGAAGAGATTCATACGTGGCTTGATTTAAGGCTTTTGTAAAGATATCTGCTACTTGTGCTTCTGTGCGTACGTGATCTATGACAATATCACCATTGTTTACGTGATCACGAAGAAAGTGATAGCGTACTTCTATATGCTTAGCCTTAGAATGTAACACGGGGTTCTTAGACAAATTTATGGCACTCATACTATCACAATATATAGGAATTTTATTTACGGTAATTCCAAAGTCCGAAAGTTGTTGTTTTATCCACAACAACTGTGTGCAACAAAGGCTAAGTGCCATGTACTCAGCCTCAGTAGTGGACAAAGCAACACTTGCTTGCTTTTTGGAAAACCATGAAATGAGTGAATTTCCTATAAATTGGCAAGTTCCACTCGTGCTTTTTCTATCTATTTTGCATCCACCATAATCTGCATCAGTGTAAGCATGTAAGTTAAATGTAGAATCCTTATCGTACCAAATTCCTAAGGTGGGCGTGTGCTTAATATAGCGGAATATTCTTTTTACCGCATTATAGTGAGACACCTTAGGTTGACTCTGAAATCGTGTGCACATGCATACACTAAACATGATATCAGGCCTACTAGCAGTTAAATATAGCAAAGAGCCTATCATAGATCGATATAAGCCATTATCAACGTCTTTACCATGTTTGTCTTTGTCTAATTTAGTAGTGACACTCATAGGGGTGGGGGATGGTTTCAAATTTTCAAAGTTAAACTTTTTAATCATGTCATTTACATATTTTGCTTGACTTATGTGAATCCCTTTACTCGTTTGCTTAATATGCAAGCCAAGAAAATAATTTAGTTCACCAACCATAGATATTTCAAATTCAGATTTCATGCAATTTTCAAAATCTTCAACAAGTCTGTGTGAGGTAGAACCGAAAATAATGTCATCAACATAGATTCGGATAATAAGTAAATCCGATTTATCTTGTTTCAAAAATAGTGTACTATCTATTTTACCTCGTTTAAAATCATTTTCTAAAAGGAAAGTAGCAAAACGATCATACCATGCTCTCGGTGCGTGCTTTAGGCCGTATAGTGCCTTCTTTAGTTTGTACATGTGATCGGGGTGTTTCAAATCTTCAAAACCGGGTGGTTGCTTCACGTATACTTCTTCTTGTATAAATCCGTTTAGGAATGCACTTTTTACGTCCATTTGATATAATCTGAAATCTTTCATACACGCAATAGCAAGTAATAGTCGTATAGCTTCTAAACGTGCTACGGGTGCAAATGTTTCATCGTTGTCGATTCCTTCTTCTTGATTATATCCTTGTGCTACAAGTCTCGCTTTATTTCTAACAACCTTTCCTTCTTCATTCATTTTGTTCCTAAACACCCACTTTGTGCCTATTATAGTCTTGTCTTATGGTCGTGGCACTAAATCCCATACATCGTTTCTAACAAATTGATTAAGTTCATCATGCATGGCATCAATCCAGGAAGAATCACTCAAAGCATCATGCACATTTTTAGGCTCAATTTCAGAAATCATAGCATGAAATTCATTTATTTTGTTCGAAGTAATTCTTCTACGTGGTCGCACACCGTGAGTGAGGTCGCCTATGATGAGATCATGTGGGTGATCTCTATGCCATCTTGGTTGATTATTTTCTATGTTATCATGCATTTCTATGTGATCATACATTTCTAGTGTGTCATTCATATCATGCATATCAAAAGAACCATCATCTTCATTCAACACGGGTTTCAATTCAAAGTCATCGTCATATTCCTTGTCTTTATCAATCTCACCAAATTCATTGAATTTCACATGAATAGATTCCATGATTTGTCTAGTGAGAGGATTATAACATCTATATGCCTTTGAATTTATAGAATATCCAACAAAAATGCACTCAATTGATTTGGATTCAAATTTATCTAAATTATCTTTTGTATTTAAAACAAAACATTTTCATCCAAACACACGAAAATAGTCAATCTTAGGCATGCGATCATTCAAAATCTCATAAGGCGTGTTGTTTATTTTCTTTCTTATAGATAGGCGATTTACAATATAGCATGCACAATTTACGGCTTCCGTCCATAGAAATCTAGGCAATTTATTTTTGCATAGCATAGTCCTAGCGATTTCTTGTAGTGTATGATTCTTTCTTTCTACTACTCCATTTAATTGTGGAGTTCTAGGTGGCGAAAACTCATGCTTAATTCCCTTTTTTTCCGCAAAACGAAATCATCTCTTTGTTTTTAAACTCACCGCCTCTATCGCTTCTTATCTTTTTCACATGTACACTGTATTGATTTTCAAGTTGTTTAATTAATTTTGCAATCTCAATGGCGCTATCATCCTTATGTGCAAGAAATAATGTCCAAGTATAACGGGAAAAATCGTCAACAGTCACACATGCATAGTGGCGCCCACCAAGGCTAGTAGTGCGACTAGGACCAAACAAATCAATATGTAATAGTTCTAAGACTCTAGTCGTGCTTATTTCATTTTTAGGCTTAGGTGACTCACGTGTTTGTTTGCCTTTTATGCAAGATTCACACAACTGAAAGTTGTCTAAATCAAGCTTGGGCAATTCTCATACTAGGTTCTTTCGTTGAAGTTTATCTAGTGCGGAGATACCAATATGTCCTAAACGTCTATGCCACAAATTCATATTGGGTTCATTTGTCATAAAGCACTTAACTCTAGCGTCTACCACATCATCCATAGAAAGCATAAAAACATTACCTTCTCGTTTTCCTTTTAAAACAGTTTCTCCATTTTTATTTATTATATTGCAATAAGGGTGGGTGAAACACACATTAAAACCATTGTCAACAAATTGAGAAATGCTAAGAAGATTGTAAGATAAGTTTCTTACCAAAAAGATGTTGGAGATTTGGAGAGTACTTGGATCTCCAATCGTACCTTTTCTGATGATCTTGCCTTCGTTGTTGTCTCCAAAGGTCACGGATCCGCCTTTTGTGACCTTCTTTAATTTGGTGAACAAGCTCGAGTCACCTGTCATGTGCCTCGAGCATCCACTGTCAAGGAACCACTTAATAGTTGTATCTTTCGATGTGTGGGCTCCCTGCAATATGTAAAGATGATTTAGGTACCCTTTTAATTTTGGGTCCTTTCGAGTTAGTTAATCACCTCTTGGTAAAAGTACCTTTCGGTACCCATACTTGGGTGATCCTTCTCGGTCTATCAAATGGCAAGAATGTAGATGAAGGTGCGATATAGTAGACATGTGGTGCATGCACTTTGGGCCTTTGCCCAAGGACTCCTTTATACTCTTTGAATGAAGGACGTTTTTGATATGTCCTTGTGTGTGTGTGCGTAGTGCGTGGATGATATGAATTTCGTGTATGCATTATTCTTTTCTTTTCGTATCTATATGGTACAAAGTTATATTTCACATGATATGAAGAAGAAGTGGGGCGTGTTGAGGAGAGGGACGGCTTTTGCGTCATCTTAGACGCCACTTGAGGCTTATGGGTGTCTACTTTCATAGACACCACAAACTTAGTTGGTTTGGTTGATACTTCATTTATATCAACGTATCCCAAACCCGTTTTGTCGCTGTCATGCTTTTGTGATAATATAATGCGATGTAGCATGTTGGACCCCGTATCAAACTATTTCATCATTTTCTCTTAATCGGTATTCCTTGATTTCAAACTTGAAATCTCGGATTTCATTTCATTATTTTGAGTGGTCAATGATGAAATCTCTGTCTTTAATGCAGTAATGACACATGATGACTGTTTCTTTGAATCGCTTAATTGAGCGACAAGATTCTCGTTAGAAGATTCTAACAGTTTCTTGTCTTCAATTAATCGCTTCTTTTCCTTAGCGAGAGTCTTAGTGAATTTATGCAATTCTAAATACTGAATAAAAAGATCATCATAAGAAGGTTCAGAGTCAGAGTCAGAATCAGATGATACCTCATTAGATGCTTTGGATGCAAAGCATACTTGAGCAGTCTCCTCTTCGGTCTCAGTTTCAGAATCCGATGAATCACTCCAGGTGGAGGCCTTTAGAGCACGTTTCCTTTGTTTGGGTTCTAAGACGAGTCTATTTTTGTTCCGCTCCTTGTCAGGGTATTTATTTGTTTGCTTTTCTTTATTGGGGCAGTCATATGATAAGTGTCCGAGTTTGCCACATTCATAACATTTAACGTCTTTATCATTTGACTTGTTTTTATTTCTCTTGTTGTAGTACCCTTAAATCTTCCATCTTATGGTGAGTTTATTCTCATAGACTTTAAGTGATCCGATTAAATCTTCCATCTTTATTGACTTAGTTTCCTTGCTTTCTTCTATAGCGGTCACTTTAGGATCCCATTCGGATGGAAGACTTCGTAGGACTTTTTGTACCTTTTCCTGCGTGGTAAAAGCTTTACCAAGAGACTCAAGAGAGTTGTAAATGTTAGTCAAACGAAGATCCATATCAACAATAGACTCATTAGGCAATAATTTAAACGACTCAAGTGTGGACATAAGCATGTTTATTTTTGACTCTTTTACTTGACTCGTGCCTTCGTGTTTCATTTCTAGTATCCTCCACATTTCTTGTGCACTCGAATAGTTTGACACATAACTAGACTCACTTTTACTTAATCCGTTTAGAAGCAACTGCATAGCTCTAGCATTCATACTAAGTTTCTTTTTATCATCACTCGTATATTCTTGTCTAGTTTTAACAACTTCTAATGTGACTCCGTCTACGGTGGATACCTTAGATGGGACATAAGGACCATCTTCAATGATTGACCAAAGATCTATATCTATAGCCGTAAGAAAAAGCTTCATTCTAAGTTTCCACTGAATAAACGACTCACAGTCAAAAAATGGAGGCATTTGGCTCGACATACCTTCTTTCTCGGTTTTGAGATTTGTGGTTGCCATCTCACTGAATCGTTGGATTCTTTGAAGTGAGTGAACCTGCGCTCTGATACAACTTGAAGGATCCGCAAGTCACCACTAGAAGGGGGGGGGGTTGAATAGATGGTGCGGAAAGTGTGATTTTTAAAATTTGTTTAAACCTAAACAATTCAACTTCTGAAAACAGATTCTGTTTTCAGGACCAGTTTTACAACATTTTTAAAACTAGGTTAGAGGTCTCCAAAAATTATGAAATTTTGAGAGAACTTAGCCTCAGATGTAATGAGAGTCCGCTAAAAATTTCAAATTACAATTCAACCTGTAAGCCCTTCAAAAACCGTTGGCAATCAAATTGTGCGAATCTGCTAGAAACGGTAGACGGTTTTGCAAACTTTATTCCTATTTGTGTGTATGTCCAAATGCTCTAAAAATTTGACCACTAACTCCTTATACACTATATTCAATTGGGTTAAAACAGTTTTGCAAAATTCTTTTGGGAAGTAGGTCAACTACAATCAAAGTCTCAACCTTTGCAAGTCTGAAAATCAGACTGCACTAGTCTCAGAACTTTTGATGTTTGATCGACTTATACTTATCCAAAAGGGTTGCAACTTGTGCCAAATTAACCCTAGAACGTGTGGATATATTTATGGAAATTTTTGTGATTTTTGAAAATCGTTTACTATTTTTCCGAATGCGAACAAGAAGCGTAAACTGTGCAGTAACTGAAAAGTAAATGCTGAAAGTAAATTGCACCAAGAATTTTATACTAGTTCGGTTATAAACAACCTACTCCAGTCTTCAAGGAACACCTTCCTTGGTTCACACTAATCACACACACAACACACCTTACCACAGGGTTGATAGAGTTACACCTAACTCCAACCCTTTACAAACCTTGTACGGTGAATACAATTTGCACGAACACCACCACCTTGCAAGAATGAAGATTGATCACACCTTGATCAATCTTTTACAAAGATATGGAATATGTGGTGGTCTATATCAAGCCTATTCAAGATTGAAAGATATGAATACAATAGGCTTACAAGAAGAGAGAAAGAAAGAGAATGTAGAAGAAGAAGAGATAGGCTTTTGATCACTTTAATTTTGCAATGCTTGTGCTTGTCTAGTTTTTGCTCATCTTCTTTCCTTTTAACTTGGTGCAGCCGTCCCCCTATAGGTGCCTCCCCCTCTTGAAAATTATCTTCTAAGTCCTTGGGAGGATGTAAGACATCATTGTGACATGGCCTTGCTTACTTGGCATCTTCTTATTGGATGATCATTTAAGCTTCGCTTACTTGGCACTTCATGATTGGTTGAATGTTGTCATCATTGATGACTTGGAAAAATATGAGAATAACACTTAAACATGTGCCAAAATCATCATAAAATAATTTCCATAAAGCATAAGATTATCACATAAATTGCAAGACACAAATTCCTTCCATACAAAGGCATAAAATCGGCCATAATGTGATGTTACCATGCTGATTTTTCAGCATGTGTTGCGTGGTTGTATAATTCAAAATATTACCATTTTTCTTTGATTTTTCTTTTTAAAATAAATCACCAATTGATGATAATTATTCCTATCACATGAGAAATGAATTTGGACATCTTTATGCTCAATAATTCGGCCACCACATGTCTCCCACATGCTGAAAAATTTCAGCATGTGTGATATGTAGAATATCACATTTTATTTAATTTAAATAATATTCAAATTACTTCCATTTCTTCTTCCAATCAATCACACAATAAAAGATCATAAAATATACCATTTAATGTGCAAAAATTCGACCAGCAATGTTTAGCATGCTGAAATTTTCAGCATGTGATATAAGAGAGACAAACTTTGAATTCTCACCATTTGTAGCTTCTCTCTTTAATTCACCAACATTGTATGATTGATCCTTGACCAATCAATATGCCAACAAGGCTCCAAATAAGCTCCATCTCAGCTGTAGGGCCGTTTCAATGAGTATGTACATGTGCTGAAATTTATTTTTGCTAACTTTGTAAAATAGTGCACATTTAATAATACACACATGTTATATTCCAATTAGCCCTTAATTTAATTTTCTAGAACACTTTAAGATGTATATCATATGTAAAAAGTGTCTAGATACATGTCACATGATGTACCAAAAACGTTCCATGTGTTGTGTGCGTAGAAAACCGAATTTTCGATATTTATCGATTACCCGATTTTTCTCTAATTTAAATTCCAACTTTTGCACATGTTATATATATTATGTTATACATAATATATATAATATATACTTTAAATCTCAGCACTTGGCTGGTCTAAAGTGGTACCATTAACATGTGACAAAATTAAACTTGGAATCTTCACATTTTGGCCTTAATGTGGGGTGATTTGTGTGTGCCAACATGGAAAGTATTTTTGGCTGAATATTTCATGTAACCCACGACATTTTTGATGATTTTTGAAGTATAGGGGCTGGCCATTTATTTATGGCAAGTACGTAACACGTTGGCGAAGTTTCGGTATTCGCCCGATACGACAATTTTCGGTTTAGAACCTTTTATCGTGTCGTATTTAAATTTGTCATCACCATATCTTATATCATATGATATAAGACCTGAATATACTCATAAATATGAGTTAAGTATAGTGGTGTGACGTTAACGTACGTACGTAAAATATATAACGTGTGGGTAGTACGTTGGAATACATGTGTATGTGCCTTTTTCAAAAAATCTGAAAATATATGTAATATATATGTATATGGCGTGTCACATTAAAGAGGGGATGAGGAGAAAACTTTCCTTCTTTAGCTTTGTTGCCTTTGTGCCTTTTCCAAATGTGGCTTCCTTTAATGAACTACTTAGTTTAATAAACTAAGTACTTCACTTAATGAACTAGTTTAGTTCATTAATAGTAGCACCTGAAAATAGTATAAACACAACAAATGTTTGCCATATGATGTAAGCTTTAACGCTTCATGGCTCGTTAGTACGGCAACATAATATATAAGCTAAATAAGGCAAGTAATAGTAAATTATCATGCATACATGTACACGTTTGTATATATATCATGCATTTAAGTCAATTATTTTGAAATCACTCAAACCCCCTTTTCTCTACAAGGTTTATACAGATCATAAAAGTTTGAAGTACCTTTTCACCCCAAAAGAGTTAAACATAAGACTGTGGAGATGACTCGAATTGATAAAGGTATATGACCTGGCCATTTATTATCATATGGGTAAGTCGAACAAGGTAGCGGATGCATTGAGTAGGAAATCAAGCTATGCCCGAGAGACGGCTCTTGAGAGGGAGATAGCCGAGTTTGGATTGGATGTGGTTGAGTCGACTGCAAATATTCTGGCTACGTTGGTGATCACTCCTACTTTGATTGACAGAATAAAGGGGCATAGAGGAATGATATCGAGTTGATGGAGATCGTTGAGCAGTTGAAAGAAAAGCCGGTAAAAGATTTTCAGCTTCATGAAGATGGCAGCCTTTGGTTCAGTGGAAGATTGTGTGTACCGGATATTGATGAATTAAGAGGAAAAACAAGATTGAGGCACACAGTCGCAATTATCTATTCATCCGATAGCCAAGAAGATGTATCAGGATCTTAAAAGTAATTAGTGGTGGAATGGCATAAAACGTCAGATTCCGAAGTTTGTGGAGAGATTTCATGTTTGCCAATAAGTTAAAACAAAACATCATCAACCTGCGGTCTATTGCAGCCATTGGAAATTCTGGAATGGAAGTGGGAAACATTCACTATGGATTTTGTTACAGAATTTCCTAACACTCGCAGCGGTTATGATCAATTTGAGTAATCATCGATAGACTCAGTAAGTCAGCACATTTCTTACCCATGTCGATTCAAGCATCTATGGAGAAGCTAGTAAGTATGTAAATGGATGATATCGTGAGCTTGCATGGGACACTAGACAATATCATATGTGATAGAGATTCGTAATTTACTCCACGATTCTAGAGGGCTTATCAGCATGCTTGGGTACCGAGATCAAAATGAGTACTGCATTTCATCTGCAGATCGATAGGCAATCAGAACATACCATACAAACATTGGAGGATATGTTACGTGCTTGCGCTTTGGATTTCAAGGGTAGCTGGGATAAATCAGTGAAGTTGATTGAGTTCTCGTACAATAACAGTTGCCACAATTCTATTGGCATGTTACCATTCGAGGCACTGTATGGACGTAATTGTCGATATCAATTATATTATGATGAAGTTGGAGAGAGCTCTATTATGGGCCCGAAGTTGGTGGAGCAGACCTTGAAAAAGATCAAAGTGATACGCGATAGATTGAAGGCAGGCCAAGATTGCAGCAAAAGTTGAACCGTTGCAAAGAGACGGTCGATAGAGTTTGATGTGGGGGAGAAGGTATATTTGAGGGTTTCACCTAGGAAAGGCGTAATGAGATTCGGGATTAAGGGAAAGCTAAGCCCTCGATTTATTAGCCCATATGATATCTTGGAGAGAGTCGAAGCAGTTGCTTATCGGTTGGCCCTACCTCCTACACGATCATAAGTACATGACGTGTTTCACGTTCACACTTGCGGCATTATGTACATGATCCGAGCCACATATTGGAGCAGCAGCTGGTGATGATTCGAGAAGATGACACCTACTAAGAGGTTCCGGTCCAGATTATAGATCGCAAAGAGAAGATTTTGAAGAAGCAATCAATTATGTTCGTTAAGGTACAATGGAGTAATCATACCGGACAAGAAGCAACATGGGAGCCTGAGTAGCAGATGATGAAGCAATATCCTTGACTCTTCGTTAAAAGGTACATAAGTTTCGAGGACGAAACGTTTTATAAGGGGGAGAATGTTACGCCCCAAAAAATCCGTTACATCGGTACGTATTTAATGTCGTACTTAGCTACGTATAAATTTTGCACGTGTATTAAAACATACAAAATATATTCATTAATGAACGTTACGATTTCATAATAAGAACGTAAACAATTCAAACAACACCAATATGTAACAACTTAAATATGAGGATAAATTAAATCAAAACAAAACACATGACACAAGATATTAGGGTATTTAAATAAAAAGAAAAAGAAAGCACGACATGACTAGATATTTTGGACAATAGATAAAAATTATATAATATACATCTATATATGGACATTAAGGGCGGGAAAGAGTAGGAAAAAGGAACAAGAAATTGTGGTTCGATTAATACCCCAACAAAATACCAAGTGTAGAAAATTTTGTATAAATCAAGTGATAAAAGTTTGTCCTATTCTGCCCACTTCCACTCAAATTTTCGGCCATGGAATAAGACAAAGGGGAAGAAGATTTTCTTCCACAAGAAACACATCATTCCATTCACCAAAAAGCCTTACACTCTCTCACTCCTTCTTAGATCCCTCTTACACCATTCAACAAACCAAACTAACCCTCGAAATCTCCATCTTGGCCGCCACCTAAGCAAAGGAAGAAGACAATATTTTGTCTTGCTTCAAACAATTATAAGATATAACAAATATATTCCAACCTCATACACATCTTGTTACATGTCTTACACTACTCACTCAAGTTAAACCAGTTCCTGCCTCTCTTCATTTTGACCGCTCAATTACAAGACAAAAAAGAGAAGAATTTTCTTCTTTCTTTCACTCGTTCTTCACTCCATTGTCTTACAAGACAATTATCCATTCCATCTTTTCCCATCAATCTTTCAGCTTCATGATTTCTTCCTCTCACTCCCATCATTCTCCAACTGTCCCGTTCCCTATTAGAAGAGAGAAGATCCTCTTTTCTTCTCATTTCAGAACATAGCAAAATTTCTTCTTCCTCAAACACTCTTTCCTTTCCCAAGAAAGAAACATGTCTTCCAAGCCCATTTGACTCCTCTTGGCCAAGCCCTCCCAAGCAAGAAACAAAGAAGAAATTTCCACTTTATCTCATACACTCATCCAAAACATTAGCTACTACATCCTCCCTATTTTGGACTTAGAAACTGTGGGTTAGGGGGAGTCAAGGAGCAAGAGAAATCAAGGTAAGAACATCATCTAAGATAAGTTATATTTCTTCTATTTATCCACTTCCACGGTCGCTCACTAACCCTCTTATTTTTAGTCCAAAACAGTGGGTTACATAAGGAAGGTAGAGAAGGTTTTTCTTCAAGCCAAGTGAATGAATCTTCACCTCCATACTAAGGTTAAGTGATAAAGGCAAGTACTTTTCCTAGATCCTTCATGGATTTTCAAATATCTAAGTATATATGTTCATTTAAAGTTGTATCATTCATGATGTATGTTCGATGTTTTAATACCAAGAATATATAAAAGCTATGTTTCTAAGTGATGTATAAAGTGTGATATATATTATATATACATTCAGCCATGATGGATAAAAAGGTACTTAAATCTATAAATGAAATGAAATTAACACTCCTATATGATGTATGTAAATGTTAAAGAAAGAAAATGAAGCTATATGGCATGTTAGGAATGTTGGAAGAAATTTTGGAAATGGGTTTGTCTAAAGTTGGTGAGCAACATATTTTAAGCTTAATTATGATTAGTGTATGTTAATCAAAAACAAAAACTAATTAGTCTTAAATTATCTACGTAATGAGTAGATGATTTTAGGCTTTTAAATCACTCAATTTCGATACCGGGTGAATGAGAAATTAATGCTCAAAGTAGGAGTAAAATTTGGTTGCAAATTAGAAAATTGGTGATGTGGCTTCATGAGAAGAAGACATATCAACTTTTTGCAAATATACCACGTTGGAAAATTGAAGAAAAAATGCCACCAAATATAGTGCTAGGAGAGGCACTTTAGATGTGCCCTAAAGGCAAGAGAATTTTTGACGTGAGGAAAGATGCAGATGCCTGCCACACATGCACGTGTGCCGCCGCCACTGCCTACCTGTCCGGCCGGCTCAGCTCGGGCTCAGGCTCGGGCTCGTGGCTCAACCGTCTAGGCTCGTGGCTTGTGGCTCGTGGAGGTAGTGCTCTGCCTGTGAAAGACTCTGAAATTTTCTTCTCTTCTCCTGCTGCATACAAGCATTTTGCATAAACTATTGCTGCATATTGCATACATTGCTGCTGCATTTCATCAATCCGACAAGTCAGAACATTTATCAGGCTCGTGGAGTTCTTACGTAGTAGTGCCACTCGTTGGAACTGTTAGCCATTGTATCCTGGGAGATGTGTGCAATTTCCGGTTGGGCACAGTATACCGGAGCAATTCGCCTTAAGGACAAAGTCCTGGACTTGCCTCGGTTAGTGTGTTGAGTTCTTCCCTGTGATGAGCTCGTTTGTGTTGAGCTCTTCTCTATGTTGAGCTCATTTCTGTGTTGAGCTTATCTGTGTTGAGCTCATCTCTGTGCTGAGCTCATCTTTGTGCTGGACTCTTCCCTGTGCTGGGCTCTTCTCTGTCCTGAGCTCATCTGTGTGCCGAGCTCTTCCTGTGGTGAGCTCAGCTCTTCTTCCTACGTTGAGCTCAGCTCTTCTTGCGTTGAGCTCTGCTCATCGAGTGTTGAGCTCAGCTCTTCCTATGTTCAGCTCAGCTCTTTTAGTGTTGAGCTCAGCTCTTCTTTTGTTCAGCTCAGCTCTTCCTGTGCTGACCTCAACTCATCCCTGTGCTAAGCTCTGCTCATCTCTGTAATGAGCTCTGCTAATCCTTGTGTTGTACAGAATGTCAGTTTCATTATCTAATAAATCAGAGCTTCGTATATGAGACAACAAGGAAAAGGTCACTAAGAAGATATTTTTATGCATTTGTTCATACAGTTTTCCATGAATATCATCACTTATGTGTTTGTTTGTATTTTGGCTTTCATGAAATTTTCGGTCTTTGATTTAGCATGTTATGAGGCAAGCATATTCATGTCTAAGATGCTAGTTCACAAAAGATGTTTCTTGATGATCTCCATATTTACATATGTATGTATAATACACGGCCAAATAGGGTATTTTTATCCTACTTACTTTATTTTCATGGTTTCCATCATTTTGTTTGTTTATGTATTTTATGATGATATTGCAAGACTTTAGGTTGATGGAAACTAATATGCATATAGTTAGGAGAAATATTTAAACCAAGATATAAGTAAAAGAGGTGAAAAAGAAAAGGATTTATGTGACATATATATACAACATGTATTCAGCCGTAAGGCCAACAAATGAGAAAGAATAAACTTTATGACATGTTATAAATAGAAATATGTATGTCATATAAAGATTTCACCATAAGACTAAAATATATATATACACACACATGATCATTTTATGTATGTCATATGATCATTTATGTATATTCTTATGAAATATGAGAGTATATGGAAATGGTATTAAATTAGGGTTTTGGCCAATTTAACTAAGTGTAAGATGTATACTTTAAGGAAATATGGTCAGATGAAATAATAGAAAAAGTGGGCTGTTTTGGGTGTCTTGGCCGAGAGTTAGGATTGGAAAAAGAGAGTGTATTTTCATGAGTTAAGGCATGGACTATGTACATATATTTTGGGGTTTTATGACTTGATGATATGAGAAAGTTTTAGATTATAAATATCGTACAATAGCCAAGTAGCCAAAGGCATCCATGTTCATCTCATGAAATGTTTTAAAAAAATTCACTTGCATATCGAATCATATCATATAGTTGGATATCTCATGACATGTTTATCGTATGTATATGATTATTCGAAGGCCGTCATAGTATCGTGTCCGATGTGGTTGGTATTATGGGTATATAGTATGTTATCGATGATTGACGGCCGACATGATATCGGAACCCAAGGGGGTTGATGTCATAGGCATATAGTATGGTTCTTTATAGGCCCGAGCATAACATCTTGTCAAGTACAAAGGATCTCCGGCATATCGAGTCACCGTTAGTTTATGTACACTATGATGTAACACCATGTGGACTCATCGAGATTCATATATTGTACATGTGACTCTGTGGGGGATTATTCTGTTACTATGACGATATCATTATCATGCAAGGTAAAGTGCTATAGCCGTCATATGAAAATTCCATGTTTATGAAAATTTATGTTTTGGACATATTAATGGAGAATGAATATGGATATCAAGTTTTATCTTTCATCGTTATGGAATTTTTATGGCATTGTTTTATGACATCGTATCGAAAGAATATCGCATTTGCATGACTCGTATAGGGACTTGATACATTTAGATGATAAGATTAAGCATGATGATTATCTTAGACCATGATTGAGACTTTAAGTATCGACAAAATACAGAAATGGCATTTTTAGAGACTTGTAGTATAGAATGTTTACTTTGATGATGATATTTTTTTTGGCGGAATAAAATATTAATTAATAAGTCACATTTGTGGCGGAGGAACACCATAAAATACAAAAGAAGTTAATGGGTACAAAACAGAATACATCGAGTGCCATAGAACCTATTCTGCCCGCATAATAAATAAGCATTCAACCTTACATGATATGCCACATTAAAACCTTGCTAAGGAAAACCACCTTTGTGGATAAAACCTTGTCGAAGGAAAAAACGTGCATATTTGTAAGGGTGAAATGCTGAAGACAGGAAAACAGAGGCATAAGTAAGAAACGCAGCAAGAGCTTGAAGAAGAGGATGTCACCAAATTGAGGACACCAGCAGCGACGTAATAACCGCGCGGAGGACGGCGGTGAGTAGGCGACTGGCTTCGTAACTAGGTGCAGCAGTTGAATGATATAGTTAAACCGAATGCAAAGGACCTCGGTTGATGAATGTGTGACACATCATGAACTCCCATATAGCAGCAATGAATGACCAATGCAAGAAAAGGAAGTATGGAGACGAGTAAGTGCAACAAACTAAGATAAAAAGTAAATGTGGCCAAGAAGTGCAGGAGAAGTACCCATGTGTCGTTGAAGGACCCATGCAATAACTCTTAACTATTGCTGTAGAATATGTATGATGCCCCTATGTCCGTAAGTATGAGGTAGAAAGATTCGTGAGGAGAGAAGCTCTAACAATAGTCGGTAGATCATCATAGCGTGAAAATGTCTGGAATGTTATGCACTTTATTTATTTATATTTGTTAGATGTGATTTATTTACACTTACGTTATACACTTTATTGATTAAAGTTGGAGACGTGAAATGTTATGTTCTTTATTAACGTATTGTTATTTTATTACCCGTCTCCCATGCATGATCCGCATGACGTATCTAGATGGATTACTTGCTGGACGATTACTTTTATCGCTCATACTTGACTTATCACATTGAAGAGAACAAGGTTCCTGAGACCTTGTTCATAGAGGACGAACCCCGGCTAGAGCACTCGTAAGCGAAGGAGTATGCTGGAGTAATTTATTAGATATGTTAGGTATTTTGATCATGATGTACTTAGACTATTTTGAGACATTGTACATTATGATTTGAAATGCACTTATGACGATTTGTAATTGATATGCATGTCCTATGTTTATCTCTATGTCACTTCTACTATCTCCATTTACGATTCATGTCGACATGCACACGTATAGTATCAATGCCTTGTGCTTCTCGTAGTAGAGTATGGCGGGTGCACCATGCTAAAACCCTAGTTCTTGACGGGGCGTTACATGAATAGTGGGTTTAAATACGTATGATGTGTTAAGTTAAAACTATGATGTGACTTTGATGAGGCTCAAGGAGCCATATTCAAACATATTCCACAAACAAGAAATGTATACAGAAATAGAAAGCATGAACTTAAGTGTTTCTTGCTTAGGCATGTGCAAGACAAGACAAGAAGTGAGAGCAATGTCATAGTGTGATTGTCCATTGTGTTTTAATGTCATAACAAATTATCCACTGTGTTTTAATGTCATAACAATAAGATAAGAGTTGGTGGGAGAGCAGGATGGTCATTTCATTTATGCTCGTCATAGTCCTCGAGTCTAGTCATTTGTTTTGACTTTGTTTAGTTTCTATGGTAGCATATAGAGAGTTTTATTATGTGTTAGATGTACTAAAGCCGCTGTTTGAGTGTCTTTGCAGGAGACAAAACCAAATAAGAAAAGTGACATGGAAAAGCCCTACTTTTTTAGGAGGACAACCAATACACCTGTTTGGTATTTTAGACGTACATATCGGAGGACGGGTCCAAATAGGTTCCAACTACTTGGAGGGTATTAGCAGACTCTATTTGGGACGACTTTCATGCTTCGCACTTTCCTAATTCGAGCTACAAGATGGTCCAAAATCAGCTTGAAGATTGGAGTCCAAGTATAGAAAGTACTGAAGGCCCACTGGATTCGTACCCAGTCTTTAGAAAACAATATCTCTATGGAGAAGAGTCCCAATGAGATGATTCAAGAGCCCCAATTCAATGGAATTGCATGATCTACAATTTTGATGAAGAGTCCAAAGCCTAATTTGGCATGTAGAAGTGTGTAAAAGTTTGAAACCGACAGGGTGTATTCCAGTACGAAAATTTTAGGGATTTGATTTCAAACTCTTTTATTGATTAGTCTTGATTTATTTTCCTAGTTAAACTTAATTTAGATTGATAGGAGATATGATGATTATCTTGATTGATTTATTATATTTTAGAATTAGCAAAATAATGCCAATAAAAAGGCAGAAACTTGGCACATGTAAAATAGTTTTCTTATTCTCAGAATTTATAAAATTTTCAACAGCTTGTGCCTTTTTTCCTCTTGGGAGTTTGTGTGTTTTCTTTGGTTCCACAATACAAAAATCGAAGATAGATCCAATTCAAGGTTTGAGAAACCCTTGTTGGTGGCTACATCTAAGGAAAATGAACGACTTGGTGGATTGGACGGCTGAATTTCTCAGCACCCAAAGTTTTCAGTGCCATTAAGGAGAAAAGTGATGCCTTGCTCCATTGTTCAGCCTTAACAGACGTTTGAGGGCTTGGGAGAATTCAAAGAAGGGTCATTTACACATATATCAGAGCAAAGGTTCTTCTTTTTAAATCACATATCCTTCTTTTCTTTTCGTTTGTTCTTTGTCAACGGCACTACCATCTCACGGTTCACTTTCTTTCTACCCTTTGTCTTCTTTTTTTCTTTATTCTCCTCCATATCTTACCACTTCATATCTGAACATATAAAAAAGTGTTCTTTCTTGAGAAACAAGTGCAAAACCGAGGCCTTTGCATCAAAGGTTGCATCTTTGCCTTGCTCCTATCATTCTTGCATCGAATGATCAATCTTGCACACTTAAGGATTTTGTGCTATTTAGGATAAAAGTGTCAGCTTTTACATAAAATTTGACCATATCCAAATAGCTTCCTTTTGTCACACGTAAATCTTGTTGCTAACGAAGCTTTTATTTGATCTTACACTTGTGTAATATTGGGTTGCATTGTTTGCTTGGTTTTTATTGCAATTTTCTTGTATCAAAGGCTGACCTTACCCCACACCATACTCGGGCTGATCTATCATATTCAAAGGCATCATCTTCAAGCCACAAAAGGCCTAACCTTGGAGACAAAAAAACCTGTTGGCCGATTGCACCAAAACAGCCCTAAGGAACCATTCTCTTTGCCTTGACTCACAAGAAAATCCAACAAAACCCTAAATCAAGTACACACAGCTGAGATACATCATTTCCTCTTTTTACAAAGGACAAAAAGAATTTCCAAAGACAGAAGCTGTGGCTGAAGAGGGGCGAAAAGCTGGTACAATTGTGTGATAAAAGCAATAAGTTGGTGATATATATTGTAGTTCATATCAAGTCCATCATATACCACACAAAACCGAGACATCTCATATCGCAGCCCACCCTACTAATTCATTGTTTTATTCTTGGATACTTATAGTTGTAATAAAAATCAACAACTTGTAATTGATTCGCATAAGGTTAGGCTAACTAAAGATTGCCCAGTGCAACCCCTTAGATTTCTGTTGGCTCAGCCTTTGACATAAGTTTTGGTCTTTTTTGTTGAATCTTAGTGGTTTGGTGTGAAACTGGTCTTATTTTGTGCCTTGAAATTGTGTGCATTCGGAAGTGCTGAATTTGTTTGGCTTTTGCGATCAAGAAAGGGTGTTTGCATTGTGAAATTTGTGTTCACCACTTGGATTACTTGCTTTGTATGTATCTAGCTCAATATTGGCCAGGGATTTCACAATTGTAACGGTTAAAGTGAGGTTAAACATCCCCAAAAAACTCTTTGCGTTTTATCACTAACGTAACCAAATCTCTTTTAACTTTAGGTTCGTTTTCCTCTTCTTGTTCTTCTTTATTTGATCTCAGGTGAAAACATGACTTCAACCAAATGCAGTAGCTGAGGAGGGAAGGGTGAAGTTCTCTTCAAAAAGTGGCAGGAAAAAGTGTAGGACACTTTACCGAACCAATATAAAAGTCTTGGTGTTCTTACTTTCAGCACTCTTAGCTCTTAGTTTCTATTTTTTGCAACGGTTTCAACGCCATTAAAAAAATAGAAAAATGACTTTCAAAAATCATCAAATTTTTCATAGACATAGATAAGGGTCTTATGTTCTATTTAAGACAAATTTCATCGAATTTGGATAGGTATAAGTCATCTAAAACGTTCAACGTTCTAAGACTAGTGCAAATCTGATTTTAAATTGACGAAGTTTGAGAACATAATGTGGTTGATATACTTCCGAAAGGAAATTTGAAACCTATTTCAATCGATTAATGTAGACATAGTAAGGACGTTTCATAAAATTTCAGGATCATTAGAGTTGTCATTGAATATGAATTAATTTTCATTCTAAGGGAAAATTTTTTCACAGATTGACACAGTCCAATTAAAAAACGTTTGTTCATGTGATAAAACCAAATTTAAATAATGCAATATAAAGTAGACAAGAGAAGAGAAGATAGAAGATGTTCTATTGATTTTCAAAATGTGTTCAAATCATACAACATCATGTCCTATTTATAGGACATTGGAGATACATAAATTAAATGCTGGTAGTGCCCTTTGTGGTTCGCAACATATTGAACATATACAAGGTCAACTTGGGTGGACATTCGCAATGTTATCTCCTATATAACACTCCCCCTTGGATGCCCAAATTTATAGAATATGCCTCATTAAAACCTTTCCAAGAAGACACAGTGGGATAAAACTTGGACGAAGGAAAAAGAGTACACATTCATATAATTGGTTTGTGTGATACACTGCCTCGTTAAAACCTTACCAAGAAAAACCCAGTGGGATAAAAACTTGAACGAAGGAAAAAGAGTATAGTGTGTATGTGACAATCACACTCCCTCTGATTCTGGCATGAGGTCTTTAAGTTGACGCATTCCAATGTTGTAGACCATCTTTTTAAACGTAGCCCTTGGCAGTGCTTTGGTGAATAAGTCAGTAAAATTCTTGCTAGATTGTATCTGCTGGATATCAATTTCACAATTTTTCTCAAGATAATGAGTGTAGAAAAATTTTGGTGATATATGCTTTGTTCTATCTCCTTTGATGTAGCCATTCTTAATTTGAGCAATACATGCAGCATTATCTTCAAATAAGGTTGTCGGAGTCTTCCTTAGTGAAGATAATCCACGTGGCTCTTGGATATATTGAATCATCGATCTCAACCATATGCATTCACGACTTGCTTCATGTAATGCCAGAATCTCAAAATTGTTGTAATAGGTAGATGTTAATGTCTGCTTCACTGATCTCCACGAAAATGGCTGCACTTCCACACGTAAATACATATCCATTCTGTGATCTTCCCTTATGAGGGTCAAATAGATAACCAGCATCAGCATAACCCACTAATTGTGGCTCAGAATTCTTTGAGTAAAATAAACCCATATCTGGTGTTCCTTGAAGATATCATAAAATATGTTTGACACTATTCCAATGTCTTCGTGTTGGTGTAGATCGATACCTTGCCAATAAATTTACTGAAAATGCTATATCTGGTCTTGAACAATTGGCAAGATACATAAGAGCACCAATAGCACTAAGATATAGTACCTCTGGACCTAATAATTCTTCATTTTCTTCCGGTGGTCGAAATGGATCTTTCTTTACATCTAACGATCGGACCACCATAGGACTACTTAATGGATGAGCTTTATCCATATAAAATCGTTTCAAGGTCTTCTCTGTTTATGAAGATTGATGGAGAAATATTCTATCAGGCAAATGTTCGATCTGCAGGCCGAGACGAAATTTGGTCCTTCCAAGATCTTTCATCTCGAATTCTTTCATAAGATAATTTACGGTTTTAGTGAGCTCTTCAGGAGTTCCCACAAGATTTAAATCATCAACATATATCGCAATTATAGAGAATCCACTATCAGATCTTTTGATAAATACGCAAGGACAAATTGGATTATTCATATATCCTTCTTTAACCAGGTACTCACTAAGGCAATTATACAACATTCTGCCAGATTGTTTAATCTATATAAGGATCTTTGTAATTTGATTGAGTATAATCCGTGCGTCCTTTGATTATATGATTCAGGCAATTTAAATTCTTTTGGGATTTTTATATAAATATCATTGTCTAATGATCCATATAAGTATGTGGTAACCACATCCATTTACCGCATATCAAGGCTTTTAGTGACTGCTAGGTTAATTAGATATTGTAATGTTATGACATCAATGGCCGGAGAATATCTTTCGTCATAATCAAGCCCAGGTCTTTGTGAAAAACCTTGCACAACAATACGTGCTTTGTATTTCACAACCTCATTTTTCTCGTTGACTTTTTGTACAAAAACGATTTATGTCGAATAGATTTTATCCCTTCAGAGGTTTGGACTATACGTCCAAATATTTTGCAACTTTCCAACAATTTTAGTTCTGCTTGGATTGCATCTTTCCGTTTTGGCCAATCAATTCTGTGTCGGCATTTTTCAATGGATCTCAGTTCAGGATCCTCATTCAGAGTTTCACATGCAATCGCATAAGCAAAATATGATCAATAGCAACCTTTTGTCTATCCTATTTTTCTGTACTTACATAATTCAAATAGATCTCTTCAAAATTTTGTTCACTTGATTCTTTAAGACCAACTTGTTTATGAATTTTAGACTGATCTGTTTCGATTTCTATAGCGCTTTCAAGTTGTGAACTTCTTTTCTCTTGTAGAGTATGCTCTTCTGGAGCATTAACTTGTACTCTTCTTTTTCGAGGGTTTTTACGTTTTGCACCAGCTGGGCGCCCATGTTTTAGACTTGCTTTTGGTATACCATCATTATGCCTTTCAGAGATATCAAGTCGAATAGGCAATTCATTGCCAGAACTTAGGATTTTATTACCTTTTTACTATCAGTAAATGCATCAGGCAACTGATTTGCAATATTTTGTAAATGAATTATCCTTCTTACTTCTTGCTTGCATTGATTTGTTCGTGGGTCAAGATGAGAAAGTGAAGGAACGTTCCATGTAATTTCACACCGTTCTTCAGGAAACGGTACCTTCTCTCCCCCTAACTGCGGGAAAACTTTCTCATCAAAAGGACAATCGGCATATCGTGCCTTAAATAAATCACCCATCAGGAGCTCAAGATATCTCACTATAGATGATGAGGCTCAAGAGCCTCCTCGTGATAATCTTGCACAAGGACCCTCCAACGAGACACATAGGGGTCCCTTTACAAGAAGCCAAGCGAGACGACTAGGTTTTGACACTGGGGCTTTCTTGACAAGGCATGTGCAAGAGATTCCAACACATGGTGGGCAGCATTGGGTGTTCATCATTGAGGCCGTGACTTGATTATCCTTGAGTCTATTGATGTAAGGGTTGGTGGGAGGGCAGGATGGTCATTTCATGCGTTGTCGTTGTAATATCGAGTCTAGTTGTTTGTGTTGTCCTTATTTTAGGTCTAGGCTATTTTATAGAGTCTTTTAATATGTGTTTATAGTACTAAATATCGTTTTTGAGTGTTTTCTAAGGTGACAAGGCTAAACAAGGAAAGTGGCTTGGAGAGTCCCTATTTTTCAGGAAGGCAGCCAGACACCAGTCGGTATTTTGGACTCCTAGGTCGGAGTACTGATCCAAATGGGTTTAAACTACTTGGAGGTTTCAGATAACTCAATTTGTGACGAGTTTCATGCTTTACACTTTGTCTAATTCGGGCTAAAAGGTGGACCGAAACCAGGTGCAAGTTGGGAGTCCAGAATAGAAAGTACTGAAGTTCACTTGATGGATACCTAGTTTTTAGAAGCCCGTATCTCTGTCAAGAAGAGTCCAAATGAGGTGATTCAAAAGCACAAATTCAAGCTAATTTCATGAGCTACAACTTTGCTGAAGAGTGCAAACCCTAATTCGGCGTCTAGAAACGGGTATAAGTCAACAACCGATAGGATGTATTCCAGGACTAGATTTTAGAGATTTGGATTTTGAAATCTTCCTTGATTAGCTTTGACTTGTCCTTTATGTAGATTTGATTTAGATTGATAGGTAATAATGTGAAGACTTTGATTTATCATTTATCTTTTAGGAATAGCCAAAATATAGCCTTATATAAGGTAGGAAATGTAGCAAGAGAAAGATAGTTTTTCAGAATTTCAATTTCAGGTTTCATACCAAACTTTTGGTAGCTTTGAGCTTGTAACCATGGGTTGCTTATTGAGTGTTTTCCTTTGGTTTTCACAATTAAAAATCAAGGCTAGATCCAATCAAGGTTTGAGCAAACCTAGTTGGTGAATCACAATCCAAGGATACGGAACGACGTGTTGGATTGGGAGATTCGAATTGCTCGATGTAGACGTTGTTGATTTCTCTTGTCCAAGAAGGTGGTGTTTGCGCCATTGTCCCACGCAAGGGTTGATCAAAGGTGTCTTTTGGAGTTGAAAGAAGCGATCATTATTTTCATACGATCCAAGATCGTATCAAAGTGGTATCAGAGCAAAGGTTTCTTCTTTACAACTCACATATCGTTAACGTTCTTCTGTTTTGTCGTTGTTTTCTTCCTCCTATCCAAACGTTTGTTCCTATCTCCGTTCTTCTTTTGTCTCAATTGCAGTTACATTGTCCAAAAAGAAAAAAAACATATCCTTACAGAAAATAAATCTCGTTTGTGCAACAAAACCAAAAAAAACAAAAGGAAAGATCACAATCTTTGAATTTTATTCAAACCACTGTTACCAAGCACGTTTTTGGTACTTCCTAGAAACTTTACTTCCCTTTTGCTTCATTCACACTATACCTACTCATGTGTATTTTTTTAAAAAAAACTGCTTTCCCTTTTAATTTTCAACACATACGAAGACAAGAAAGCAAAGTTCCTACCGTTAATTTTGCTTGGATTTCTTTTGTGCGTCAGTTTCTTTCTTGAATAGAGCAGCCGTGTACTCAAACAACACAAGAAAAGATTACATATTCTCCATCACTCGGCAGCTTGTGTGACACCAAAAAAAAATTAAGTTGGACTTTGCACAAATTTTTGCTAATAACCCTTCAAGATCAAATATTTATACACACTTGACAATAGGTTCATTGTATTAGGGTCTAAATTCAGCCATAACATATAACCCGAGTTCATTGCTTGAAAGTGCTACCTAGTCACGCGTAAATCTTGTTGCTAATGAAGCTTTTAGTTGATTTTAGACTTGTGTGACTTGATTGCATTGTTGCTTGGTTTGTGTTACAATTTTCTTGTATCCAAGGCTAATCTTCCTTCACCATACATACGACTATACAAAGTTATCATTTTATCAAATCACACCAAGCCACAAAAGGCCTAACCTTGAATATAAATTGCCCAAACGGACATCATTCTCCCAGTCTAAGATACGCGATCAACAAGTTATGAAAATGGCAAAAAATTGACACTACAGAGCCTCACACCTTTCTTTCAATAGAATCTGCCCCTACGACATTGCTGGGGGAAATGCACAATTGGCTTTTCTAATAGCCTAATTACACTAAAATAGTGATATATTCCTTTTTCTTTTCTCTTAGGATAGTGAATGATGTATTGGCACTTTACTACGTGCCTCTAGTGAAATTTTTTTTTTGAAACTACAATTCACGTAACCCAGTGCCCATTTTCGACGTGCCTACAATTACTATTGACATTCAAAAAAAAGGGCAGTGCACAAAAAGAAAAAAAAAATAGTGCACAAAAAAAAAAGCGAAGGTGCAAGTATACAAGTTTGTTGAAAATTGTTTGAAGAAGAGTATCATGATTCATAAAACCTCAGCAAGGTTGTGCCATTTGAAGTTATAAAATACATCACCTTTTCATTGCCTTACACTTGGATACTTGATTGTTGCACTTAAATCAACAACCTTGTGATTAATTTGCATAAGGCTAAGGTTAACTAAAGATTGCCCAGGGCAACCCTTAGTTTTCTTTGGCTCAGCCTTTGACATAATTTTTGGTCTCTTTTTCTTTGATTCTTAGAAGGTTAAGTGTGTTAAATTGTCTTGTTCTTGGCTTGATACCTTTGCTTATTAGTTGCTGAAATTTGGGTGACACGTTGGAGAAAAAGGTGCTATTGATCATCGGATTGTGATAGCCAATTGAGAAGCTTGCTTTGGTTGTATCTAGCCCAAGATTGGCCGAGGAAAGCACCAACTTGAGTGACTATACAAGAGCGAGAGAGGAACATACACATTGATTTTGATTTTCACTGACGTAACAAAATCTCTTTTGTCTTTGTGTTAGTTTTCCTTTTCTTGTTTTCTTTATTTCATTTTAGGCGAAAAATATGTCGTCAACCAATGCCGTGGCGGAGGAACGAGGGTTGAAGTGTCTCTTGAAAATGTACTGGAAAAGCTACAAGAAATCTCTAGCAAGGTTGAGGAGTTGGATCGAAGGACTTCCAGCCAAAATTCGGCACATGCGCAATTACAAAGCCACGAACAGACCTCGCGTGGAGGAGAGGCCAGAGGATCTGTTGCCATGGGAAGTCGAGGACGGTCCGATCGAGGGAAAGCACCCATGAGACATCGTGAGCCAAGAGAAGAATATCCACCGCAAGAGTTTTACGAGGAAGAGATAGATGAGGCGCAAGCTTGGCCCTAAGGCCGAGTGCAAGCAAGGAGAGCGCCACCGCAAGAGGATGATTTTCTCAAAACCAAGATGAACATTTTTTCCTTTTACGGTAAGAGTGACCCCGAAGCATACCTTGAATGGGAAAAGAAGGTCGATCTTATTTATTCATGCACGAACTACTCTGAGTGGCAAAAGGTACGTTATGCTAGTATTGAATTCATGGAATATGCATTAATTTGGTGGGATCAAATTCAAAATATAAGAAGAAGAACCATGAGAGATCCGATTTCCACTTGGGATGAAATGAAATTCGAAATGAGAAAAAAATTTATTCCTGAATCATATGAACGTACTTTACATCAAAGATTGCAGGGACTCACACAAGGGTCTAAAAGTGTTGATGACTATTTTAAAGAACTTGAAATCTTAATGATAAGAACCAACACAATAGAACCCGAGGAGGCAACTATGGCACGATTTTTAGGAGGATTAAACAGGGAGATTGGTTTCCAGCTCGAGCTTACGAACTACGTAGACCTGGACTCTATGGTACACAAAGCTCAACGGATCGAAAGACAGTTAAAGGTACGTTCTTCTGCTAGTGGTTACGGTTTTAGAACTAATGTGTCTTCTTCCACTAAAATGCAGCCTAGGTCGAATCCTACTGGGGGAAACATTCGACCAAACATAACCACGCCTACCCGAGGACCTAGTCAAGCTCCAAGCAAGGTGAATCCCTCTCCAGCGGGAGGTGACAAAGGGAAGAATAGGGTCGGAGAGAGAAAGGCAGGAAACCCAACCCCTAGATTTCGGGATATTCAGTGCTTCAAATGCCAAGGTAGGGGCCATTATGCGAGAGAATGCCCTAATCCCAAGAAGATCATGTACCTAGACGATACGCAAGAGTACTACACTGATGAAAGTGAGGAGGAAAAACCTAAGTCCGAGGAGGAAGATGAAGCGGTTAGTGAAGAAGAGATCAAGGAAGAAGAGGGCGCCTACAAGGACTTCTTAGTGGTCAGAAAAATTTTGAGCGCCCATGTTAAGGAAGAAGAAGAGGCCCTACAGCGAGAGAACATCTTCCACATTCACTGCACGGTGAAAGGTAAGTGTTGTACCTTGATTATTGATAGCGGATCTTGTGCTAATGTTGCTAGCGTAGAACTTGTTAGGAAACTTGATCTGCCTTTGATTGATCACCCCCACCCGTATAGGCTATCCTGGTTAAATGATTGTGGAGAATTAAGTGTGTCCAAACAAGTTATGCTTTCCTTTTCTATTAGCGGTTACAAAGATGAGATTTTGTGTGATGTTGTACCTATGCATGCTAGTCATATCATTCTAGGTAGGCCATGGCAGTTTGACAAACATGTTACTTATGATGGTCGTCTCAATGTCTATTCATTTAAGTTTAACAACAAGATGTTCAAACTTCATGCATTGCCACCGCACCAAAGTTTTTGAGGATCACCAAAGAAGAAACAAAACTCAGAATGATCCAAGGGAAAGAGTGGCCGAAAGGAGGTTCTTGGAGGACCTCAAGAAGGGAAAGAGGAGCCAAGGAGAAAGCTCCAAGGCCTCCACAAAGGGCACCAGGCCCGCGCACATTACCCCCACACCCCCATCCCCTTCACTCGTTACTCATCCACCCACAAACATGCGTTCTTTGCGAAGCCTAGTGAAGTTACCCATGCATTGCATTATCATAAGATTGTTTATGTGTTTTTGTTCAAAGAGAGCATTGGCTGTCTATTTTCTAGGGATGACTTACCGACTTCTTTACCCAGTGGTGTTGTGACCTTACTAGAGGAGTATTCCGATCTGTTTCCCGATGAAGAACCCCTGGACTACCCCCACTGCGAGGCATTGAACACCAAATAGATTTCATTCCAGGGGCCACACTTCCTAATAGGCCAGCCTATAGGGCAAACCCTGAGGAAACGAAGGAAATTCAGAGACAGATAGAGGAGCTTTTGAGTAAGGGCAAGATAAGAGAGAGTATGAGCCCATGTGCTGTACCCGTGATAGTAGTCCCTAAGAAAGACGGAAGCTGGCGAATGTGTGTGGATTGTAGAGCCATCAATAAAATCACAGTGAAATATAGGTACCCAATCCCTAGACTTGACGATATGCTCGATATGTTGCACGGTGCTAAGTACTTTACTAAGATTGATCTTAAGAGTGGCTACTTTCAAGTGAGGATAAAGGAGGGAGATGAGTGGAAAACGGCTTTCAAAACAAAATTTGGATTGTACAAGTGGTTGGTGATGCCTTTTGGTTTAACTAATGCACCCAGTACATTCATGAGGTTGATGAATGAAGTTTTGAGAGCTTTCATTGGCAAGTTTGTTGTAGTGTACTTCGACGACATCCTGATTTATTCTAGGCACTTGCTAGACCATCTTGACCATCTAAAAGCAGTTTTTGACACGCTTAGGAAACAGCAACTGTTTGCCAATTTTAAATGTTCTTTTTGTATGGAGAAGGTTGTGTTCCTAGGATTCGTAGTGAGTGCTTCAGGGATAGAAATGGACCGGGATAAGGTGAAATCCATCATAGAATGGCCCACTCCCAAAAACCGTGGGAGGGGTTAGGAGCTTCCATGGTCTGGCAAGCTTCTACCGACGTTTTGTGAAGGACTTCTCTACAATAGCCGCACCAAACGAGATTGTCAAGAAGGATGTTGGGTTCCACTGGGGAGAAGCTCAACAAAAGGCCTTTGACGAATTGAAGGTCAGACTCACATCAGCTCCCATCTTACGATTACCTAACTTTGAAGAGACTTTTGAGATTGAGTGCGATGCTAGCGGGGTTGGGATAGGAGCCGTTCTTACACAAGGAAAGAAGCCTATTGCATACTTTAGTGAAAAGTTAAAAGGTGCGTCATTGAATTATTCCACTTATGACAAAGAACTGTATGCATTAGTGCGGTCTTTGCAAACTTGGCAGCATTACTTGCAACCTAAGGAATTCATGATCCACACTGATCATGAGACCTTAAGTACCTTAAAAGCCAAGGAAAATTGAATAAGAGGCATGCGAAGTGGGTAGAGTTCATTGAGCAATTTCCTTATGTCATTAGATACAAGCAAGGTAAGGATAACATTGTGGCAGATGCATTATCGAGAAGATACACTTTAATCACTAAGTTGTCATCACATTTGCTTGGGTTTGAGCACGTTAAGGAAATGTACAAGGATGATATTGATTTTGGAACCATTTACGATGCATGTCTTGAGTCACCCTTTGGTAAGTTCTATTTGCATGAAGGATATTTGTTTAGGGCACATCGACTGTGCATACCGAGGGGATCTATGCGAGAGTTGCTTGTGAGAGAGGCTCATGGAGGCGGACTAATGGGACACTTTGGGGTTTTTAAGACTTTGGAAACCCTAAAAGAGCATTTTTTTTTGGCCCCACATGAGAATGGATGTGGAGAGAGTTTGTGGAAGTTGCCTCACCTGTAAGCAAGCAAAATCAACCACGCACCCCCATGGACTTTATACTCCCTTGGCCGTACCTTCTTCACCATGGGTAGACTTGTCTATGGACTTCGTCTTAGGTTTACCTAGGACCCAAACTGGGATGGATAGTGTGTTTGTTGTCGTAGATCGATTTTCTAAGATGGCACACTTTATTGCATGCAAGAAAGCCGATGATGCTTCCCATGTTGCACACTTGTTCTTCAAAAAGTTGTCCGTTTGCATGGTATGCCTTGCACAATCGTGAGTGATAGGGATACTAAGTTTTTGAGTCATTTTTGGAGAGTCCTTTGGGGCAAGCTTGGTACTAAACTTTTGTTTTCTACCACGGCCCATCCTCAAACTGACGGCCAAACTGAGGTAGTTAATAGGACTTTATCACAATTGTTGTGTGCATTGATCAAACAGAATCTTAGACATTGGGAAGAATGCTTACCTCATGTTGAATTTGCATATAACAGGACAGTGCATAGTGGGTCGTTGTATTCACCTTTTGAGATTGTTTATGGTTTCAATCCCCATTCCCCACTTGATTTACTTCCCATTCCTGTAAATGAACGTGCTAGTCTTGATGGTAAGAACAAAGCTGAAATGATTAAGAAATTGCATGCTAAGGTCAAATTGCAACTTGAGCGTAAAAATGAACAATATGCTAGGAAGGCTAATAAGAATCGAAAACATGTTTCTTTTGTTCCTGGTGATCTTGTTTGGTTGCATTTGCGAAAAGCTAGGTTTCCTACCGAGAGGAAGTCCAAGCTCATGCCAAGGGGAGATGGACCTTTCAAGGTCATACAAAAGGTTGGTGAAAATGCTTATGCTCTTGATCTTCCGCCAGACAGGTATGGTTCTATCTCTCACACTTTTAATGTTAGCAATCTTACTCCTTTTGAGCATTTTGATGACTTTGATTCGAGGTCGAATCCTTTTGAGGAGGGGGGATTGATGAGGCTCAAGAGCCTCCTCGTGATAATCTTGCACAAGGACCCTCCAACGAGACACATAGGGGTCCCTTTACAAGAAGCCAAGCGAGACGACTAGGTTTTGACACTGGGCTTTCTTGACAAGG